>CM053577.1:100359117-100971580 GCA_028646485.1 Cryptoprocta ferox | reverse complement strand
GAATGCTTTTCCATTTCTTTGTGTCTTCTTCAATTTCTTTCATAAGTTTTCTATTGTTTTCATCGTACAGGTCTTTTACATCTTTGGTTAGGTTTATTCCTAGGTATTTTATGGTTTTTCATGCAGTTGTGAATGGGATCAGTTTCTTGATTTCTCTTTCTGTTGCTTCATTATTGGTGTATAAAAATGCAACCGATTTCTGTACGTTGATTTTGTACCCTGCGACTTTGCTGAATTCATGGATCAGTTCTAGTAGGTTTCTGGTGGAGTCTTTCAAGTTTTCCATGTAGATTATCATGTCATCTGTGAAAAGTGACAGTTTGACTTCATCTTTGCCAATTCTGATGCCTTTTATTTCCTTTTGTTGTCTGATTACTGATGCTAGGACTTCCAGCACTATGTTAAAAACAGTGGTGAGAGTGGACATCCCTGTTGTGTTCCTGAACTCAGGGGGAAAGCTCTCAGTTTTTCCCCACTGAGGATGTCTTGTACATTTTAAATAAATTTGAATGGTCTTTAACACAAATTTTAGAATGGAGTCACCATGCCTTATCTTGAACATTAAGACCCTCCATAATCTGACCAGATCCTTTATATCCAACACATATGTCTCTTCCCATTTCATACTTTTCTTTTTTTTTTATTTTTTTTAACATTTATTCATTTTTGAGAGACAGAGACAGAGCATGAGCGGGTGAGGGGCAGAGAGAGAGAGGGAGACACAGAATCCGAAGCAGGCTCTAGGCTCTGAGCTGTCAGCACAGAGCCCGACGTGGGGCTCGAACCCACAGACCGTGAGATCATGACCTGAGCGGAAGTTGGACATCAACCGACTGAGCCACCCAGGCGCCCCCCCATTTCACACTTTTCTAGTGAAGTTAATCTTGGAATTTTGCTTTCTTTTTTCCAACTTGAAATCATCTTGATCCTCTTCAGAATAATCCACAGTAAATAAAATGGAATGAAAATTTCAGTAAAGACTTAACCATTTCAATCTCACTTTCTTACAGTACTACTGTATGTAGTATCTATCCTCAGTATTGATAACAACTACCATTTAAGTTTGTTTGGCTTATAGCTTCCACATTTTTCTTTTCCCAAATGATTTTTTCTAATTGAAAGATATATAGTGGTTTTTAGTTATGTACAATTCTTTGTTCTTTATACATATAAGTGAAATAGCATATGTATCATAATAGAGATAACATTTCTTAAATTTGCTTTCAGATAAATGTCTTTATCAAGTGCTCCAAATCCTATTTGATTATAAGCCACTAGTGGTGGGCCTATGTCTTATTTTTATATGCATCTTTATGCTCATTAGTAGCATTTCTTTGTTGTTAGGTACTCAACAAAAATTGATTACAGTTACAGATAACATAAATCAATTAATTTTGTCTTCATTATTTTAAGAATGTCTATTATTAGACTAGTCTGAAATTTCTTTCACTTTGCTAAGAAAAAAAGGAAAATTCAGGGAGGTTTTAAATGTAAAAACATGAGGTTCTGCCAGCTTCAATTTTTTAAGCACAACCATTTATTTACAGTTGAAATAGTTATACATGTTCTTCTCCATTAATGAAAACAGATTCTTTCAGAAACTCCACTGGAAAAAAAATGTTTAATACATGATGGTTAAAAAATTGCTGGGGGGTGGTGGTGGTGGGGAGGGAGGTATTCAGTTTCCTTTTCCTCAGTTAAACCAGTTCTTTAAAAATGATTACCAAGCATATATGTATATATTATTATTAAATGCCAGGTAATGTGGAGGAATGATTGAGCGTGAATTCTAAAGACCTTTATCCAATTCAAGTTCTATGTATGACAAAGTAGTATAACTATGATCAAGTCCTTTCACTTCTCCTGATTTCCATTTCTTTATAAGATGAAATGATGGGACTCTAGAATCTTCTAGAATCTTAATTTGCATATACTTGGAGGCCATTATATTGATGACGTGGAAAAAAATGGATTAAAATTTGTGTTGGGATTTGCTTTTTCCTGGATTTGATTAACTTCTCCTATTTCAAGCTTGGTTAAGGTTTACTCAGGCCTTAAAGTATAATACAAATTTTTATATAGAGGGCCCATGTCATGGGAAAATCCTCCCCGACAGAGCGGCAGAGTCTTCTTCCTTCAGGCAACTCTGACATGTTACCCTACATTCTTATCTTCAGCTGCTCCTGGTACACACATAATAAAGGCAAAAATCTTTAATACCACATCCAAACCCCTCTCAATCTGACTCCAAGCCATTTTCCTGACCTTTGCATTTCACTGCACACCTGCACTCTACCTTCTTACAAAGGCATTCCTCCACTTCTTTGTCTGGAGCTGTTCTCTACTTGGCTGCTTCTCATGCCACATTCCTACTGTGTGCTCCACCTAACTCTCCTCCTTCACCACCGCCCCTTCATCCTCATGTTGGGGTTAGAGCCGACTTTAATATCTAGAATGATCTGAACTCTTCCACGTTTGCAACACCTTTGTGCTACCATTGCCTCCCCTCCTAAGGATATATGACTGTATATGGATTTATGCCTGCTTCCGCTGTACAGAATGAACTGCTTGCAAGCAAGAACCCTGTAATACATCTCCGTTTCTCTTAAAACTCCAAACAGAAGCCACTCTGAAGGTATTTGTTGCATTCAGAGAATTTTTCGGGGGTGGAGAGAGAAAAACATTTATGCACACATAGAATTATTTTAAAATGATTAACAAATATATATGATTATTTAATACCAGGTAATGTGGAGGAATGATTGAGCATGAATTCTAAAGACCTCCTATTCCTAAAAAACTCATATGTTGTTTTCCTCCTACCTTCAGAATAATTGTGCTGGGTCAGTAACACTGGATTTCATGAGATTCTTTACCATACTAACTGTTTAACTGCATTTTCAAAAGATCGTGTTTAAACATATGTAATTAATACAATGTTTAAGAAGTATTTGTCAGTTTAAAAGCTATTCCACAACAATCTAGGGTTTAATAGTTTAACACAAAATATTTGGTGAGTTGATTAATAGTTAATAATGTGACAACTTTGTATTCTTCATTTTAGAACGTGTATGGAAATTACATCACTACTTTGGCCTCCATTGGTGCCATACGAATGCACATTGACTCTCTCGAGTGTTTTATGATTTCTGAATTTTGAGGAATACATGGTTATTTTTCTCTCCCCATACTTCGCCCCCAGCAGGCTGCTGTGATTTCAACAGCAGCAGGAGCCACTTTGAAGGTTTGATAAAAGCAGATGAAGAGGCTTAAAGATGTCTGTTTGCTGAAAATATCTGGTAACAAACAGGAATATATGTGAGTAAATATAGTGCATTAGTCTGATTTTTAAAATAAATGTTTTAAACGTGCCTGATTGGTTGTGAAAGGTCTTGCTGTGTCCCGGTGTGGCTTTTCCCTGATGGTATTTTTAAGTGATAATAATACATTTAGGGATGATTTTCACAATTGAACTAAAAACTGACTTCATTTAGATGTCAGATTTGAAAT
This sequence comes from Cryptoprocta ferox, assembly GCA_028646485.1. Classification (NCBI taxonomy): domain Eukaryota; kingdom Metazoa; phylum Chordata; class Mammalia; order Carnivora; family Eupleridae; genus Cryptoprocta; species Cryptoprocta ferox. The sequence goes on along the minus strand of CM053577.1, from coordinate 100,968,070 downwards.
ATTTTTTTAACAATTTTTTAATGTTTATTTTTGAGAGAGACAGTGAGACAGAGAGTGAGCAGGGGGAGGGGCAGAGAGAAAGAGGGAGACACAGAATCTGAAGCAGGCTCCAGGCTCTGAGCTGTCAGCACAGAGCCCGACACAGAGCTCGAGCCCACGAACTGCGAGATCATGATCTGAGCCGAAGTCGGCCACTTAGCTGACTGAGCCACCCAGGTGCCACTCAGATTTGAAATATTAGCAAAAAGGATGCTCATACCTTGTCACTATGAATTAACTTGTAATAAATCCAGCTCTGCTGTTGATCCAGTTCTGCTGTTAATTCAGTTCTGCTGTGACTAAGGAGGATAACTAATAATTATAGTGGTGGACATGCTCACTGGCTGAGGGCAGAAGAGGAAAATAACACTGGAGTTCCTTAAAACATTGGAGAATCATTTCTTTAATACTATATTCTACTTTGATTTCTAAATACTACTCCCTCCTGGTGCTTACTATTTTTCATTCTCTACTGGCTGTTTCATTGCTGCACAGTACTTACATTTTGGTTTTTCAAGGTTCTGCTCTTGGCCCTCTTGCCAACTTTCACTCTCTCTCTCTAGGGAGAGTCATGCAGTTCTGTGACTTCAGCTACTAAGGCTGGGAATTCCCGAACATTTATCATTACTCAATAAATAAATGGTGGATGTTGCCATTATCTGTCTTCCTGGTTCTTACTCAGTTCTCAAGCTTTAGTCATGTTTTCTCAGTTGCCAACTATACACCTCCTCCAGGAGGGCCACAGTCCTTGTAAGCTGAAATTTCCCAAAATTACATCAGTACTTTTAGTACAAATCCCTCCTCCCTGCCGTTTAAAAATCTGGTCCTGCTCCAGAATTCTCTGTTGCACTACAAACTCACTAACACAGCCAAGAAACCTCAGGACAGCCTTGACTTCTTTTTTTTTTTTTATAATTTATTTATTGTCCCAAATGCTTAAATCTATTTATAAAAAAGACGACTACAGACCAACGTCTTTTATGAACACAGATGCACAATTCATGAGTACCACTTCATACTCATTTGAATGGCTATTAAAAACAGCAACAACAGGAAATAACAAGTGTTGGTGAGATTGTGGAGAAACTGGAACCTTTGGGCATGGCTGGTGAGAATGTAAAACTATACAAAACAGTATTGAGGTTCCTCAAAAAATTAAACATGGCATTATCATATGACCCAGCAATCCAGGTCTAGGGACTTACCCAAGAGAATTGAAATCAGAGACTTGAACAGATAGATACTTGTACACCAATGTCCATAGCAGCATTTTTCATATAGCCAAAAGGTGGAAACCCAAATGTCCACTGACAGATGATGTATGAATGGATAAACAAATGTGTGTGTGTGTGCGTGTGTGTACACACGTGTAATATTATTCCACATTAAAAAGCAAGAGAATTCTGAGACATGCTACTGCATGGATGAATCTTCAAAACGTTGTGCTGAGTGAAGTAAGCCAGACAAATGGACACATTGTATGATTCTACTTATATGAGATACCTGAGTAACCAAATTCATAGGAAGTAGAATAGTGGTTACTATGGGCTGGAATGGGAAAGAATGAGAAGTCTGTGTTTAATAGGTAGGGAGTTTGGAATGAGGAAAACATTTTAGAGATGGATGGTGGTGGCAGGAGCTTAATCCTTACAGCGCAGTGGTCTGATTTTTTAAGCTCCCTGTCCAGAAGCAGAGCAATGCAGGGCAAATAAACCTACCTCCCCCAGACACAGAAGTGGGGGGGGGACATTGGGAACATCTGGGAGGATGGGAGGAACAGGCTCTCAGCCCATAATAGCCACTTGATACGCCCTGACATCCAGGAGTAACGGCCCTGAGCCATGGAAGGAGGTTAGGAGACAAGTTCAATAGAAAACAGAAGTCATTTCCTATGTCTACGACCCTGTGGTCTCTGTAACTGTAAGAGTTTGGTTATACTGCTTGAGCCGAAATAGAGAATTGAAATCTCCATTATTCCATGGGATGATCAGACATTTCCAGATGATAATAAGACCATTTTATAATGAACTCCTTCCTTCCACCATAAAGAACACAGTGCCAGATAATCTGCTTATTCTCTTGTTCAACAGTTATTGCATGCTGACTAAAAAGTCCAGTACTGTGCTAGGCACTGAGAATATAAAAATATGAGAGGAGTTCTTGCCTTCAAGAAGTTCATACTCTGGTAAAAAGGAGAAATAGTAAACAATTGCATGGCATGATGGATAGATCATATGTCACAAAAACCAAATTGAACAGAGGTACGTAAAAGGGGGTGGGGTTAGCTCTGCCTGTGTGAACAGTGGAGTCATGAAGAAGAGACATTTGAGCTAGATCTTGCTGAATTTTTTTTAAATTTTTTAAATTTTTTAACATTTATTTGAGAGAGGGAGAGAGAGAGAGAGAGACCGCCCGCATACATGGGGGAGGGGCAGAGCGAGAGAGGGAGACACAGAATCTGAAGCAGGCTCCAGGCTCTGAGCCTGATGTGGGGCTCAAACCCACAAACCGCAAGATTGTGACCTGAGCCAAAGTTGGACGCTTAACCCACAGCCACCCAGGCGCCCCTAGATCTTGCTAGATGTTTGTAAATCAAATGTTTATTTTTCTTTCATCAGGAATATAAAACATTAAAGAAAAATTGGAAAATGAAACTGAATTGTCAAGGATGAGTTTATCAGGTAAAAAATCTAACTTCTTAAAGAAATCAAATGATTCTTGTATTTATTCATTCAGCAAGTATTTACTGCCTCAGCCCCATGTTGGGTTCCTGGAACACAACCAACAATTACTGCCACAAGGAGTGTTTAAGTTGGTGGGAGGCCAAAGTGCTCAAAGCCAACTGCAACACAATGTGAAAGCCATTAAAAAGTATGGGGAGGAGGGAGGTGGCTGGGTGTGTGTGTGTGGAATGCCTGGCTCAGTCCCTAGAGCATGTGCCTCTTGATCTCAGGGTCATGAGTTGAAGCCTCACCTAAAGCTTACTTTAAAAAAAATAAATATTAAAAAAAAAAACTTTAAAAAAGAAAAAAGCACAGGAGATTTTGGCAGAACGAGGTTACCTCTAACCTGGATAGATTGAAAACGCTGAGATTTATACTGTTAGACCAAGATTATATTAAGAACTTGTTAGACCATTCTTCCCAATGCAAGTCACCAAGAGTAGAATCCACGAACACAAACGGGGTTGGTTAATGGGTTTTATTTTAGTTCCGCCTAACGGCCCCTCCTGAGCGCGCTTGGAAGTCCTCCTAAGACAGCCGGCCGAGAAGGAGCTCAGGTTTCTATGGGTTTAGCAAGGCAGAAGTCATTACTTAGTTAACCAGTCACGGTTTACAGCATTTCATAGTGGTCAGAATTTGACACGCAAACGTTAGTGTTGGCGGAAACCTATCAATTTTTGAGTTCTTTGTCAAGAGGGTTTGAAATGACCGATCGTAGTTAGAGGGGGGAGGCAAAGCAGATATACAGAAGCGAGAACTTTGCGGTTAAAGGTAAAAGAACTTTGCTTAACAGAATCTTGAAAAATAAGCTAGCCTTTAGGTTACAATCATTTGATACATCTTAGGGCTTTCCAGAGCCCAGTTGCTCAACCTTTAATTATTTACCAGGAAAGGGTTAGAGAGTGAAACAATGGTATTTTTCCATAGGGGTCAGTTTGACCCAAGGTGGTCTTACAAACTGTCTTGATTTTATTGACATTGTATTTGATATTTCTTTTTCTCTTTTCCTTTGAAAAAAAATTTTAACGTTTCTTTTTTGAAAGAGAGAAAGAGCAGGGGAGGGGCAGAGAGAGAGGGAGACACAGAATCCGAAGCAGGCTCCAGGCTCTAAGCTGTGAGCGCTGAGCTGGGAGGGTGGGAGAAGCAGGGACCTCTAACCCACAAACCGTGAGATCATGACCTGAGCTAAAGTCCCACACTTAACCGACTGAGCCACCGAGGCGCTCCTTGATGAAACTTCAAAATGTGAAGGACTGACAAGAGAAACTCCCACTAACGTGCCGGACTTTGCGAATGAACAAAAATCTACTCTAGGCGTATGTCTGGGAGCTACTCACAGTGCCCCTCCAGCACTTTCCCCTTCCACTCCCTCCCCCTTGCAGTCTTCCCAGGGTTTCCTTTCAACGGGGGATTCCTTTCAATGGGGGAACAGTATCAGAGCCCAGCCAAGAGGCGCCCTGCCTTAGTAGAAACAGCAAGATACCAAGTCACGTTTCTTCCTTTCCTCTAGACCTTCTGTTAAGTCTTGTTCTGCGCTAGCCCTGTGAGTAAAAGAAGAATACATGCCTGCAAAATTGGGAAGCCAGAGTTAGGCAAAAAAAAAAAAAAAAAAAAAGGCAGAGCAAGTCAGACCAGTAACTGTGGGGAAGGTTTAACAGTCTCCATTTACATTCATACTTTATTGGAACCCTCCTAACGACTGGATCAATTCAAGCGACTAAACAGGTTCATGAAGACGGTAAGCAACTTGCTCAAGGTCACAACACTGAATGCCCGCGGGGCGCAGGGGCATCCGGGCATCCTGGCCTCCTCAGCCTCGGCCCAGGAGCGTTCCTGCCCTAACGCCGGGGCACATGCCCTAGGCGCCTCCGGGTCTCCTTCCCGTTCCTCCAGAGCCCAGCATGGCGCGGGGCACACGGAGCTCCATCAGCACTATGCGCACCGCCGAAAAGCGAGCCACCCTGCGCTGTGGTCCCCACCCCCATCCCGCCCTCCGCCAGGCCTTCCCACTGCGCCCTCCACCGTGGAAGGCGCGCCTTCGAGAAGTAGGTTGGGTCGCGACCCCGCCACCGCGTGGCCCCGGGAACCGCCCTCCGAGCCCCTTCGACCAACCCGCAGGCCTCGCCTCCGCCCGCCCCGGGGCCCAGCTCCCCGGCGGCGCGCCCGCCGGCCCGGCCCGCCTCCCGCGCCCGGAAGCCGCGCGCCGCGCGCGGCTAATGCTTTATCTGCGCGACCGAGGGCGGTTGGCCCCGCCGCCGGTCTTACCAGTCGCGCGAGGCCGGGAGACCCGGCGTCGAGGACCTCGCCGAGGGGGCGCCTCGCCGGGCGTCCTTCCCCGTCCCTCTGTGCCCGGAGCCTGGGACCGTGGGGGCCGTCCAGCCAGCGGCACGGGTGCGGGGCCGCCGTGCGGGGCCGCGGGCGGGCCTGACGCGGGGGCTCGGTGGGCCAGCGCGGAGCCGCGCCGCGGAGATGTCTTCGACGCCCGGGCTGCCCACCCCGGGGACCTCGCTGGTCCTGCGGGTTTCGTCCGTGGACGTGCGCCCCGAGGTGATCCCCGTGCAGCTCTGGGGGCTGGTGGGCGAGCGGCGGGAGGAGTACTTGCGCCTGAGCCGGGAGATTCAGGAAGCGGCGGCCACGCGCCGCCCGTGGGCGCTGGGCAGCGCCTCGGCCTCGCCCGGCGAGCTGTGCCTGGTGCAGGTGGGGCTCTTGTGGCACCGCTGCCGCGTGGTCAGCCAGCAGGCGCAGGAGAGCCGCGTCTTCCTGCTCGACGAGGGCCGCATCGTCACGGCGGATGCCGACTCCCTGGCGCCGGGGCGCAGCGACTTCTTCCACCTGCCCTCCGAGGTGCTGGGCTGCGTGCTGGCTGGCCTAGTGCCGGCGCGCGGCGGAGGCGCGGGCGGGGGCGAGCCCCAGCACTGGCCGCCCAGTGCCGTGGACTTCCTCAGCGGCCTGCAGGGCAAGCAGGTGCACGGGCGCGTGCTGGACGTGCTGCTGCTCCATCGCCTGGTCCTCCTGGAGGCGCCCGAGCTGTCCCAGCAGATGCAGGAGCTCAGCCTGGCCCGGCAGGTGCCCGACAGCCTCTTCCGCTCGCTGCTCAAGCGCTACCTGACGGCGGCCCCTGGCGGCACAGGCTCGGGGGCCCGGGCCCTCCCGCGAGTCCCTCCCAAGCAGGAGCACCCTGGCTTGGATTATTTCTACCCGCAGCTGCAGCTGGGCGTGACGGAGCCGGTGGTGGTAACCCAGGTGTGCCACCCCCACCGCATTCACTGCCAGCTCCGGAGCCTCTCGCAGGAGATCCACCGCCTGTCCGAGAGCATGGCGCAGATATACCAGGATTCCTCGGGGACGGAGGATGAGAACTCTACCAGTGCCCCCCGGGAGGAGAGGGAGGAGAGCCCAGACAAGCCTGGCTCTCCGTGTGCATCCTGTGGGTTGGACGGACATTGGTACAGAGCGCTCTTGCTTGAGACCTTTCGGCCCCAGCGCTGTGCCCAGGTGCTCCACGTAGACTATGGAAGGAAGGAGTTAGTGAGTTGCAGTAGTCTCCGCTACTTGCTGCCCGAGTATTTTCGAATGCCCGTGGTGACCTACCCCTGTGCTTTGTATGGACTCTGGGACGGTGGGAGAGGCTGGTCTCGGTCACAGGTCGGTGACCTGAAGGCACTGATCCTGGGCCAGGCGGTGTATGCAAAGATTGAATTCTACTGTTCCTTTGAGCATGTGTATTACGTCACTCTGTATGGAGAAGATGGGATCAACCTTAATTGTGTATTCGGAGTACGGTCCTGTTGCTTGGCCGACCGATTCCTGCAGAGCCAGGGAATGGAGGAGGAAGAGGAAGACGAGGAGGAGAAAGAGGACCCACAAGCAACAGCTCTTCAGTCTCAGTCTCCTGCTGAAGAAGCGGATGAAGAGATTCCACTCCCAGCCTTAAGATCCACCAGGTTAAAGATAAACGCCTTCTATGACGCCCAGGTAGAGTTTGTTAAAAATCCTTCGGAGTTCTGGATTCGGTTGAGGAAGCACAATGGCGCCTTCAGCAAGCTGATGAGGAGAATGTGCAGTTTCTATTCCTCAGCAAGTAAGCTGGAGGGTGTAGAGCTGAAACCCGAACCTGATGACCTTTGCTGTGTCAAATGGAAAGAAAACGGCTATTATCGGGCTGTGGTCACCAGATTGGACGACAAGAGTGTGGATGTATTCCTAGTTGACCGTGGCAGTTTGGAAAACGTGGATTGGTATGACGTCAGGATGCTGCTTCCTCAGTTTCGGCGACTGCCAGTACTGGCTCTGAAGTGCACGCTGGCTGATATTTGGCCTTTGGGGAAAAGTTGGAGCCAGGAGGCAGTTTCCTTTTTTAAAAAGACTGTGCTCCACAAAGAATTAGTTATCCATGTCCTTGATAAGCGGGATAAGCAGTACGTTATTGAGATTCTTGATGAATCAAGAACAGGGGAAGAAAACATTAGTAAGGTCATTGCTCAAGCTGGGTATGCCAAGTATCAGGAATTTGAAACAAAGGAGAGCATTCCCATAAGTGCCCATTCTCCAGGGCATGTTTCAAACCATTTTACTGCTGAGAATAACAAAATCGCTCCTGCCAAGAAGGGAGAAGTAGAACAGAAAGCCAAGAGAGACAGCAACACAACTACCTCCGTTTCAGAAATTTTGACTGATCCACCAGTCACTACGGGTATCCCAACTGGACCAGTTGTGCAGGAAAAAGAGAAGAGAGGATCTGTTTATTCTCCGCTGATGCAGAATTTCCTGGGAATTAAGCCAGGCTCTTCTTGTAAAGGAGAGCTGAAAGTTGGAAGTACAGTAGAAGTCAAAGTGTCTTATGTTGAAAACCCCGGCTACTTCTGGTGCCAGCTGACCAGGAACATTCAAGGCTTTAAAACTTTGATGTGTAATATCCAGGACTACTGCAAGAATACAGCTGCTCCCTACCAGGGGAATGCCCCCGCTTGTCTGGCAAAACGAACAGTAAACGGAAAATGGTCCAGAGCTGTGATTCGCAGGGTACACTCTTCGGAGCATGTCCAAGTAATGTTTGTAGACTATGGAGACAAAGATATGGTAACTGTGAAGAATATTTACTCAATTAGTGAAGAGTTTCTCAAGGTTAAGGCTCAGGCTTTTCGGTGCAGTCTTTATAATTTAATTCAACCAACTGGTCAAAATCCTTTTGCTTGGGATGAAAAGGCAGTCCAAGCTTTTAGTGAATTTGTAGACAATGCGTGGGAAGACAATCTCAAATTAAAATGCACAATATTTGCTTTGGCATCAGCGCATGATGAAGAGCTGTTTAACATCGTAGATTTGCTAACACCCTTCCAGAGCGCATGCCATTTTTTGGTAGAAAAGAGACTTGCAAGGCCAGTTAAACTTCAGAAGCCCCTGGAGTCCTCCATTCAGCTACATTCTTACTACTATTCGACGCATGATATGAAAATTGGCAGCGAAGAACTGGTGTATGTAACACACGTTGATGACCCTTGGACATTTTATTGCCAGCTGGGAAGAAATGCAAATATTTTAGAACAGTTGTCCTGTAATATTACACAATTAAGTAAAGTTCTCCTGAATTTAAAAACATCTGCCTTTCTCCCCGGAAACTTGTGCCTTGCCAAGTACACTGATGGAAACTGGTATAGGGGAATAACAATAGAAAAAGAACCAAATAAAGTCTTTTTTGTTGATTTCGGAAACATTTATGTGGTAACAAATGATGATCTGCTTCCAATACCTAGGGATGCGTATGATGTCTTACTTCTATCCATGCAAGCTGTTAAATGTTCATTGTCTGACATACCTGATCATATACCAGAAGAAATTACAGCATGGTTCAAGGAGTCTGTCTTAGATAAGTCATTGAAGGCTTTGGTTGTAGCTAAAGATCCAGATGGAAGACTGATTATAGAACTCTATGATGACAGTATTCAAATCAACGCGAATATCAATGAGAAGTTAGCGTTACTTGGCTACAAAGGTGGGACAAGAAAAAAAGAAAGCAAAGACCTCCTCGCTGCAACAGAATCCCTTGAAGTAAAGAAGGAACATCTGAAGTTGTTACCTGCAGGGTATTTAAGTAAATCAGTAGAGAACTCTGCGTTGTGTAGTCTGGAGATCTTGGAAGAATCACACAAATCTAAGACCAGCCCCACACATAGGGAAACCAAGCTTTTACAAAGTTGGACAAAGACAAACTTACTCACTCAGCATCAGGACTCTGTGGGACATAAAGATAATCAGGTGTGTCCGTTCACAACCGAGAAGAAAGAAGAAAGTTTTGCTGAGCCACCTTTTAAAGCCACAAGACTAGAAGCTACCCTTTCAGAGAGAAACATAGGAGATTCATATCACAAAGGTGTGCCTCTAAAATTTTCTGAGCTCCCTCAGAAGATCATAATGCCCGGCTTTAAAACAGTTGTCTATGTTTCTCATATAAATGACCTTTCAGACTTTTATGTTCAACTAACAGAAGATGAAGCTGAAATCGCTAGTCTTTCAAAGAGATTAAATGATGTTAGGACCAGGCCAGAATTTTATTCGGGTCCACCTTTGCAGAGAGGAGATGTAACATGTGCCGTTTTTCCCGAAGACAATTTATGGTATCGTGCTGTGGTCAAGGAACAACAACCCAATGACCTTCTCTCTGTACAGTTTATAGATTATGGCAATGTTTCCGTGGTCCACACTAACAGGATAGGTAAGCTGGACCTTATTAATGCACTGGCACCAGCACTGTGCATTCACTGCTCCTTGAGGGGACTTTGGGTTCCTGAGATTTTAAACTGTAAGGAAATGACGCATTACTTTTCCCAAAAGACAGATGAGGTTCAAGTAAGATGTGAGTTTGTTCAATTTCAAGGCAGGTGGGAAGTTATTCTTGCTGATGAACATGGGCTCATAGCAGAAGACATGATAAGCAGATACGCTTTCAGTGAAAAATCTCAAGTAGGACTTTCTAACCAAGTAATTAAAGGTGCCTGTTCAAAATCTGTCAACAAAACAGACATGGACACTTCACTATTTCTTAACTGGTACAATCCAAAGATCAAAATGATAAGAGCATATGCCACTGTGATAGATGGACCTGAATATTTTTGGTGTCAGTTTGCTGATACTGAGAAACTTCAGTTTTTAGAAGTACAAGTACAAACCGCCGGGGAACAAGCAACAAGTTGGAGAAGTTGTGTCCAATGCCCTCATATTGGAGATCCTTGCATAGTGAGATATAGAGAGGACGGGCATTATTATAGGGCACTTATCACCAATATTTGTGATGATTATCTTGTATCTGTCAGGCTTGTGGACTTTGGAAACATTGAGGACTGTGTGGACCCCAAAGCACTCTGGAATATTCCTTCTGAACTCTTGGTGGTTCCCATGCAAGCCTTTCCGTGTTGCCTCTCAGGATTTAATATTTCAGAAGGTGCGTGCCCTCAAGAGGGAAATGACTATTTTTATGAAATAGTAACAGAAGATGTGTTGGAGATAACAATATTAGAAATCAAAAGGGATGTTTGTAATATCCCTTTAGCAATTGTTGACTTGAAAAGCAAAGGCAAAAGTATTTATGAGAAAATGAAGAAATATTCTAAGATTGGTATTAGTAACAGTGATCTGCCCTATGAAAAAAGTGATCCAGAGGTAAAGGGAGCTCTTGGGTCCCTGAGTCCTGAGGTTGGATTTAAGAAAGCAAGTAGGAAAGCTGGACAAGAGAAAACACTGGATGTGGAAGCACAGACAGGTGAGCTCTCTGAAAGAATTGAAAAAGACTTAAACATTATTGAAGCCAAACCAACTAAATTCTATGACCCTGACCCTGACAACATTTTTGAAGCTTTCACAAACCCATGCAAAGATAAAATTGGCATTGAGGTACTGGAAGGTAAAAGAGAGTCCCATTTGGTTGGCAAAGCAAAGTTTGATGATAAATACCTCATGACAGGATTTAGCACGTTACTACCGCAGGCTAGTGAAACAAAGGAGATATTAGAACTGAACTCACTTGAGGTGCCGCTTTCTCCCGATGATGAATCAAAAGAGTTCCTGGAACTGGAATCCATTGAGTTACAGCATTCTCTAGTCGGGGATGAAGAAAAAGAAGAGCCAAGCCTGGTGCCTCCACTTGTGTCCCTCCCCCAAGGCTGTGACACAGAAGCCACCCTACACACATTTACAGAGCAGCTTCCCCTCAACTGTGAATCTGAGAAACAGCCAGAACTAGAATTACCCACAGCCCAGCTGTGTTTAGATGACAAAATAAACCCTTTGTCTCTAGGAGTTGGTCAGAAAGCCCAAGACTCCATGTGTGCCGAAGACACAAGGAAGTCAAGTTGTGTAGAATGTTTTGAGGACCAGCCTAGGCTACCCTTACATCTACACGAAAAGAATTGTGATCCCAACATGCAAATTGAAATGAATATATATAAAGAAGAATTTACAGATCATAAAAACAGAGATGCCATTTCATCATCGACTTTGTTCTCTGAAGATGAATCCAGAGATGGAAGGAAACACAATAATGCTTTACAAGATCATGTCTCAGGTATGTAATTTCTTTTACTTTTACTTAGTGTCTTTCAAAAATACTTGTCTTAAAGATAATTCTTATTTTTTGTCTTGTGTTTTTTTTAATTAATTTTTTGAGGAAAAGATTAAAACCTGAAAAGAGAATCAGATTTGGATTTCATGAAGAGCATTTTAAATGTGGGGAGATTGAGTTGTGAAATCAATGTAGAACCATGCTTTCTAGACTGGATGAAATGCTAAATTATTGCATTGCCTAGGGATCATTTTTGCAGAGTTTTCAAACTTAACTGTTTTGTTTCATGCATATACCTTATTTATTTAGAAACCCCTAAACACATCCTAGATTTGGGGAGCTTAATATTAACCAAACAAGAGAACAGCCATGAGTAAATATTGGAGAATATTTATTATGATTAACTTTTTAAATAAATTACATGTATTGCTATTTTCTTGATAATAAAATTTAAAAGTTACATGAAATGTGGGCTCCTGGGTGACTCGATTGGTTGAGCATCCAACTCTTGATATTGACTCAGGTCATGATCCCAGGGTCGTGGGATTGAGCCCCATGTCTGACTCCACGCTGAGCATGGAGCCTGCTTAAGATTCTTACACTATAAATAAATAAATAAATAAATAAATAAATAAATAAAGTTACACTAAATACCTAACCTTTAGGGTTTTTAATAATCAATGTTAGACTTTTTATATTTCAATTTTTATTTTTTATCATTATTATTATTTTTTTATCTGAGAGAGAGAATGTGTCCTGGGGGGAGGGGGAGAGGGAGAGGAAGAGAGAGAATCTTAAATAGGCTCCATGCTCAGCACAGAGCTCAAACCCAAAACCCTGGGATCATGACCTGAGCTGAAATCAAGAGTTGGATGCTGAACTGACAGAGCCAGGTGCTCCTATATGTCAATTTTTGATTATTAGATTTGAGCCATCGTACATAATAGAGAAAACAGTAGTCTAGGGAGAATGAAAATCTCCCATATCACCATAATCCTACCACTGTTAAAGTTGCAGTGCACTTCCTTCCTGTTGCCTTTCACCCTGTGTCTATTTACATACAGTTTAAAGAACTAAATAGAATCATATTATCATTGTGTCGAATCCTGCATTTTAATCCCTTAAATATGCTTTCAAAATATTTTAATTCTATAGTATTCCATTCTGTGGCTATACTATAATTCATTTAAATATTACCCCAGATTTTTAGTCCTCCTTGCCACTTTAATAAGAATAAGTAATAGCTTTGTGATAAGAATGTCTGCCAACTTGTAATATGCTACTTCACTAAAGACATGGCTGTTGTAACCATAGACCACATCACATGTGGCAACGATAACCAGCTTCCAATAGTAACGTTTCAAAGTCAGGAATCAGATTCATATTCTTAAAAGACACATCACATCACAGTGGTGTTTTTTGAAGAAAGCAATAAGGAATTATATTGGGAAAGGTCACCGGAAGAATTTAAAATAAAATCGAGGAAAAGATACAGACTCAGACCATCCATGACCTTGATTGTATAGGAATAGGAAATGCAGATAAGAAAATGCTTTGCTTGTATATTTAACATCAAGGGATTAAGAGGTATGCATTGAGTCTTTATTCAATTTGGCAGCTCAGCCAGAGAACACCTATGCTCTGAAAGGATTTGCTGTTGGATCCAAATGTGTTGTGTGGTCAAGTCTAAGTAACACATGGTCTACATGTGAGATTCTGGAAATAGGTGAAGAAAGCACAAGGGTAAGTGAAATGGAAGCACTTTATTTCAAACGATACTTGGAGACTGTTAAGGAAATTTTAGCAAACCTTACCAGACTAAAGAATGCAATTGAACATATGTTTACATGACCATTCCCCCTGATAATTTGGTGCAGTGCAAAAATCATCTCGAAATTCATATACAAGCATCCTAGCAAGAAATCATCCCTGGCTCTTTCATCTCCCTTGGCTCTGAAATCCTATCAGTCACCAAATTCTACACTTTCCATTTCTTATCTCGTAGTTAAAACTTTTTACACCTAATGCCACTGCCTTGGTTTGAAGTCCCTTATTTTACAACTAGATTATACTCTACTAACCTTGTTGGTTTACTTCTTCTAGTCTTCCTTCAATTGATTCTCTAAACTACCAGTGTGAAATTTGTCGAATGCAAATCTGACGACAGCATTTCTGTGGGTAAAACTTGTTGGGGATTCCAGTTGATTGTGTTTCTCCTATGATCCAAAAAAACCCACCTGTATCAGAATCACCTGATGGGTTTCTTAAATTGTAGATTCCTGGACCTTGCCCTGGCTGGCTAATTCAGAATTTCTGGGGGTAGGACCAGGAATGTGCATTCTTATACCATTAAAATTTGACAACCACTGGTCTAGGATAGAAAAGCCAAGCTCATTAGCATGGCATGGTCCTCTAGAGGACCTGGAGAACCTCTAGGGCTGAGTGTCCATATTTGTCTCCAGTCTTAGGTTTACTCATTTATGTTTTGTACCTTACATTAGATAGATGTCAAATTGCTTGTTCTCTCTTATGTATACATACATCTCTCTTATATATATATACATCATTCCACATGGGCTTCTTTGATATATTTAATAATGCAGCTCTAGTCACTTGTACTCTATCCCCCTCTCAAACTGGCTAATTTTCACTTTTATTTTTATTTTTTCTTTTGAGAGAGGAGACAGTGTGTGAGAGGGAGAGAGGGGCAGAGGGAGAGAGAGAATGAATTTTTAACCGGCTCCATGCCCAGCGAGGAGCCTGATGCAGGGCTTGATCCCATGACCCTGGAATCATGGCCTGAACTGAAATCAAGAATTGGACTCTCAACCAACTGATCCACCCGGGTGCCCCAGTTTTCACTTATTTTTGGAAGATTTTCATTGCATCTTCATTTTCATTTTGCATTGCCTCTTCCAGGAAGCATTCGCTAGCATTATTTTCTAATTCTCTCCATCTCCTCACCCTCCCCACCCACCAAAAAAACTTCATACCTATATTATAGTCCCATTCCTGCTCCTACAGAGGTCTGTACTATGTTGTAACAATCTGCTTAGAGGTCTGTTTCTCCACAAAATTTTGAACTACTTGAGATCTCATTTTTAGCTATCTCTGATATCTAGGCATAGATACTCAATATGTTTTTTGAACAGAAGTTCTACTGAGTTAAAGCATAAAATTGAAGTTTAATAAAATTATTTTCATTGCCTTTTGAGGTATTCCATTTGAAGAAGGATTGCTATGGTCCATAAATCAGTTAAAGGTTTTGGAAACTACCAATTTTTATTAAATATCTTTCTTCTCTTGCAGGTTTTGAACTTTTCAAATGGTATGGAGGAGATAGTGAACCCTGAGAATGTCTGGAATGGCATACCCAAATTAGATAAGAGTCCATCTGAGGTATGGAATGATATAAATACTAATTAATGAGAGCATTTTCTTTCATTTTTAGAGGTAATTTAAACTATTTTCCAAAGCCCTTGTGTTTGGGAATAATTGAGAAAAAAACACTAATACTGGAATTAATGACAATGAAAAGCAGCAATAATAAAATCAGTGGTTCTGGACTTTATGACAAGTATCCCTTTGGACAAACTACTTATTAATATTTTATATATTGATTTTGGGGGAAGGGGGATTTTTAAAATGACAACCGTTTGGTGTCTAAGACCTTTATAAAATATATTTGATGTAGAAAATGTGGAATAATGGCAAATTTGAATCAGAGAAAGTACTTATCACCTATAATACAGCAATCCAAGGCAAAGAGATTGATCAGTTTAATTTTATTTCATAATTTTTCTGTTTATATGGAATGTAGGTGTGTCATCTACATATTTGGCACATAATTGATTTCATTCTGCATACAGTTTTTTTTGTGTGTGTGTGTTCTTGATTTAAAATTACATAGTGGGGGACACCTGGGTGGCTCAGTCAGTTAAGCGTCCTACTTCGGCTCAGGTCATATCTCACCGCTTGTGGTTTTGAGCCCCACTTCGGGCTCTGTGCTGACAGCTTAGAGCCTGGAGCCTGCTTCCGATTCTGTGTCTCCTTCTCCCTCTGCCCCTCCCCCGCTCGTGCTCTGTCACTCTCTTTGAAAAATGAATAAATGTTAAAAAGAATGAAAAATAAATAAATAAAATTACATAGTGGGCAATTTCCCATGCCATTATAATAGCTGGGCATTTTAGTTTATTCTGTTTGGCGTTTGTTGAAGTTTTTACTTTAAAATCTGTATCTGAGAGTTCCAATATCAGGTCACCTCAGGACTTGCCGTCTACTGCTCGCCTTGAATTTTAGCATTTCCCAGTTCTCTGTATGTTGAGTAATTTTGGATTATGTCCCAAATGTTTTGAATATTATCTTATAAGACTTTGGATCCTATTAAAATCTTTTAGAAAATATTGAAGTTTTTGTTTTAGCGGGTGGTCAACCCAGTTGAGTTCATACCACAAGTTCTTCCCCTCCTTCCTTGTTTGTTAGTTCCAGTGTCAGTTCAGTTTTCAAAGACTTTGCTTTGGTGTTTGGGTCTGCCCAGAGCATAAGCCTCCCAGGGACTTAGGTAGCAGTTTATCTAATAGATCAGCTGTTAAAGACTGCTATGCTGAGTTGATTCTCTTCTGCATATGCAGAGTTCAGGGTTGACCTTAGGACTTACATCAGTTCATATATAGTATTAGGGATTCATATTTTTCTATTCCTTTTCTCTCTGAGATTGCCTGCACACTTGCTGGCCTCAAAGATCTTTATTATTATTATTATTATTATTATTATTATTTTAAATGTTTATTTTTGAGAGACACAGAGCATGAGTGGGGGAGGGAGACACAGAATCTGAAGCAGGCTCCAGGCTCTGAGCTGTCAGCATGGAGCCTGACGCGGGGCTCAAACTCACGAACTGCTAGATCATGACCTGAGCCAAAGTCAGATGCTTAACCAACTAAGCCACCCAGGTGCCCCTCTAGGATCTTCTTTAATCCAGCTCCTAGGGGCCCTTTTTCTTGCTCCTCTGGACAGAGAGCATGTTTCTCTCAAGGTTTCCTTCTTTGCTGTCCTGCAGTTCTATTTCACCGAGCCTGCCTCCGGAGTGAAGCAGAGAGAAAAACGAGAAAAATTAATCCCCACCCCTGTTTTTCAGATAGTAAATGGCCCTTTTCCTGTTCCGGTGGTCAGAGTCTTCTCTCAGACTTTCAACTGGGGCTGCTTTCACGACTGGGCCAGAAGGAAAAAAAGAAAAGTAGTGAAGGGATTTCCCACCTATTCCTCACTTTCTAGTATTCAGGGGCCTCTTTTCCAAATCTGCTGGCTAGAAATGGGGATTTCCCTCAGAGTGTTGCTGTCTCCCCTGGCTGGGCAGCTCTGACTTGGTCCAGCCTCAAGTCAAAACTAGGAGACAAAGAGGGAAAAAATAAGAAGGAAAGGAAAGGAGAGGAATGGAGTGGAGAGGAGAGGAGAGAAAAAGGAAGGGGAAGGGAGGGGGAGGAAGAAGAAAGGAAGGAAGGAAGGGAAGGAAGGAAGGCAGGAAGGAAACATCTGTGAATCCACCCCTGTTATGAGACATTATTCAGGTTTTTACTTCAGTCCTCAATCTGCCTGCTCCTATTTACTTTTCAGGGCCCACAGTTGCTTTCTGTATACTTTCCAGAATTTTTAGTTGTAGTAAATATAAGAGAGAGGCAGGCTATAGTCAGCTTACTCCATCTTGGCTGCAATTCCTCCATCTTGGCTGCAACCAGAAGGCCATAGCGGCATAATCTTATATGATACAAATGGTCGGTCATTTGTTAAACCATGTCTCATAGTGGTGCACATTTAGGTCATTTGAAAATTTTCCACTATGAAAAACCATTGAACATCTTTCTTCACCTTCTTATATTAATTTCATGTTTTTGTTCACCTGTCAAAAATAACAGCTTGCTTCACTTAGGTGGCATCAGTATTTACTAAAACTTTTTCTTTTCCATTTGATCTTTTCCATTCATTACTTTTCAAGAATCCACAGCCAAATGCACAGGTATATTCATATGGGATTCTATTTGGATAAACTACCCTATGCCTGCCAAATATAAGAAGACTATGTAAGGCAACTTAAAGTGTTCATAAAATATATAGACATAACTGACTTTACATCAGTTAGTAAATATAGAAGATACTTATGGATAAGGCTTTACTTTTTAAAATTTAGTCCTTAATGAGATTTAAATGATCCTTTCCTCAAATTTGAAGGAACTCTTAGATATGTCTACAAATAATTTGAAGTGGATATTGTGAGGTATTAAACTATGCATGACTTTTTTGGTAAAGTCATTGTGATCTGGGAGTCTTTCTGATTACATTTTTAAAGAATTTTTTTTGGTTTCTGAGAGATTTCATTTTATTGTAAGACTATGTCTCATGAATCAATTTCTTTATAGACTTCATGCATATACACAATGCTATTATTTGTTGAAAGGAATATAGGAGAAATCTATCCCTCTTTATTAAGTCTTTAATAAAGGATCTATGGCTCACCATGGATAATGTATTTGAATAGGAACCCATTGAAAAAGGCATCAGACACCCAGAGTTGTGGAGATTGGGAGCTAAAAATTGGAAAAGGGTCCTTTACTCCCTGTGTGGGATGCTCCCGTAGAGATGTTCCAGGGAAATGAGTATTGGAAGGATAGAAAATGTTCTTGGGTGATTCTTCCCTATAAAATCAGATTGCCATACTTTTAAAAGGCTTAGTTTTGGGGCACCTGGGTGGCTCAATCTGTTAAGCAGCCGACTTCAGCTCAGGTCATGATCTCATGGTTTGTGAGTTCTAGCCCCGCAACGGGCTCTGTGCTGACAGCTCAGAGCCTGGAGCCTGCTTCTGTTTCTGTGTCCCACTCTCTGCCTCCCCTCTCTCTCTCCCCCCACCTCTCTCTCTCAAAAATAAATAAACATTAAAAAAAATTTAAATGCTTAGTTTTTCATTGTTTACCATTTTTTTCTGGTTTACCTATGATCCCCTTTCTGATTTTAATTGTTTTGTGTCTGTAACAAAGAATTGGTGGTAATGCAAACGTTCCTTTTGGCAGGCTATATTCCAAACAGTGGGAAAAGATCTCGACTTCATGTCATTGGATTATACTACAATTGAAGGTAATTTGTGTTCTTAAAATAACTTATCAACAGATTACCAAGTCTTAAAAGTACCCTTATTTTGAATCCTCAAACAAAAATGGTTTATAAGTTTCCTTGGATGTTAGTAGTAGAAAATAAATAAAAACTTTTTAGCTAAAAATGTTAAATGGGAATCTGGGGATAAATGATAAAGAGGATTTCTTGAAATATCATAGAATATTTGTTTGTTGATTGAATTAATCTTGAAAGTTAAATTGTGAATATGATAAATTTATATTTTAAAGAACTTTAAAGAATTTTCTCAATGTTGACTAGCTCATGCATTCAAGTGATCTTCGTATGTTAAATGATCTCTTAGAATTTCTTTCTGGGTTTTAGCTTATCTCATGATAAGATTCAATTTGTTGGAAGTTACTGGTTATTGCATGACCTTGTTCATAAGGAGCACATTGGTCCTTAGAATTGAGGTACATTGAGAATGAAATCAGCTCTTGCTGCCTTTACTATTATTTGAAAAATACATAGTAGGGAAAGAGAACAAAGGACTATTCAGGTATCAGCTTTACTAACATCATTCTAGCAAAATATTAAGTATGCCAATATTATATAGAAACTTTGTTTGATAATAGGTAGAGTGTGAGAACCAAAATACTAGAAGAAAAAAAAACAATTTCTGTAGGAACAATTCTCCGTAGAATAATTCTCACATTTTGAGAAAACATTAAATTTGTTATGGTAGCACCTGTGTAGGTAATTTTCTTGTTTTTCTTTCTCAACTTGAGGTTTCTCTCTCCCTCTCTCTCTCCTTCCTTCTCTCTTTCTCTCTCTCTCTCTCTCTTTTTTTTTTTTCCAGAAAAGGACTTTGGAGGTGACAGAGATTTAACTGTGGATCCATAAACATGGCCAGTCCATCGAAACTACTCTAAACATGTGGCATCCTTCCCAGATCAACGGATTATTTGAGCAAGTCAAGAGCATATAATCACAAGAAGTTGTCATTTTTGAACACTTTGATACGCATTTGACAACAGAATAGATCTCAGGAGGACTATGCAGTGTGTTTATAGTGGTATTGCTGTACATATGGATCTGGGATCTTTCTTCTCCCTTTAAATATGTTCTGTTTCTAATCAGTTAGGAGGATTTATTTTTCTAAGCAAGTTGCTAACACATTACTCAAATTTCAAAAAAAAAACCCTATTTTTGTTTCTTTTGAATATAGCATTTAAATTAAAATAGAAAATTATGGGTTTATGACAGTATATTATATGATACTACTTAGAGGGATGGGTTTATTAGCAATAACTTTCAGACTTTTTGTTTTGTTTCTGAAGCTTTGTCTGTCTAGTTAACATTTGATTAATATTCTGTTTGATTTTGGAAGTATTCTAATATGACATAGATTGAATAAAGTTTCTCTTTAAAGGTGTGGTAGTCTCATTTTATTAAAAAGGAGGGGTGCTGGAGTGGCTTAGTCAGTTAAGCATCTGACTCTGACCTTGGCTCAGGTCATGATCTCACAGTTACTGAGATCAAGCCCCACATTGGGCTCTATGCTTATGCAGAGCCTGCTTGGGATTCTCTCTCCCTCTCTCTCTGCCCTTCCCCAATTGTTCTCTCTCTCTCTCTCTCTCTCTCTCTGTCTCTCCCCCTCTCTCTCAAAATAAGAAAATAAATAAATAGACTTAAAAAATAAAAAGGAAATATGATGCAGCAAAGGCAGTCATAAGAGGGAAGCATAGAGGAATCCAGGCCTTCCTAAAGAAGGAGGAAATATCTAAAATATACAACCTAACCTTACACCTAAAGGAGCTGTAAAAAAAAAAAAAGTGCAAAAAAGCCCAAAACCAGCAGGAGAAGGGAAATAATAAAGATTAGGGCAGATATAAAAATTAAAAAAAAAACGCTAGAACAGATCAACGGAACTAGGAGCTGGTTCTTGGAAAGAATTAACAAAATTGACAAGCCCCTAGCCAGACTTATCAAAAAGAAAAAGGAAAGGACCCAAATAAATAAAATGGCAAATGAAAGAGAAAAGGTCACAACCAACACTGCAGAAATACAAACAATAATAAGAGAATATTAGGAGCAATTATATACCAACAAATTGGGTAGTCTGGAAGAAATGGATAAATTCCTAGAAACATAAACTACCAAACCTGAAACAGGAAGAAATAGAAGATTTGAATAGACCCATAACCAGTAAAAAATGGGTCAGTAACCAAAAATCTCCCAACAAATAAGAGTCCAGCGCTGGATGGCCTCCCAGGGGAATTCTACCAAACATTTAAGGAAGAGTTAACCCCTATTCTTTTTAAACTGTTTCCAAAAATAGAAATGGAAGGAAAACTTCCAAACTTATTCTATAAGTCCAGCATTACCTTGATTCCCAAACCAGACAAAGACCCCCCTAAAAGGAATTACAGACCAACTTCCTCAATGAACTTGGATGCAAAAATTGTCAACAAGGTACCAGCAAACGAATCCCACAATACATTCAAAGAATTATTCACCACGACCAAGTGGGATTTACTCCTGGCTGCAGGGGTGGTTCAATATCTACAAATCAACGTGATACATCACATTAATAAAAGAAAGGATGAGAACCATATGATCCTCTCAATAAATGCTGAAAAAGCATTTGACACAATACAACATCCTTTCTTGATTAAAAACCCTCAAGAAAGTAGGGATACAAGGAACATACCTCAACATCATAACGGCCATGTGTGAAATACTCACAGCTAATATCATCATCAATGGAAAAAACTGAGAGCTTTTCCCCTAAGGTCAGGAACATGACAGGGATGCGCACTCTCACCACTGCTGGTCAGTGTAGTACTGGCAGTCCTGGCCTCAGCAATTAGACAACAAAATGAAATAAAAGGCATCCAAATTGGCAAGGAAGAAGTCAAACTTTTGCTCTTTGCAGATGACATGATACTCTATGTGGAAAACCTGAAAGAATCCACCAAAAAACTGCTAGAACTGATACATGAATTCAGAAAAGTTGCAGGATCTAAAATCAACACACAGAAATGTTGCATTTCTATACACCAATAATGAAGCAGCAGAAAGAGAAATCAAGGAATCAATCCCATTTGCAATTATACCAAAAGCCATAAGATAAAGGAATAAACCTAACCAAAGAGGTAAACTATCCGTATGCTGAAACTAAAGAATGCTTATGAAAGAAACTGAAGAAGACACAGAGAAATAGAAAAACATTCCATGCTCATGGATTGGAAGAACAAATATTGTTAAAATATCAATACTAACCAAAGCAATCTACATATGCAATGTAATCCCAATCAAAATAATACTACCATTCTTCAAAGAACTAGAACAAACAATTCTAAAATTTGTATGGAACCAGAAAAGACCCCCAAAAGCCAAAGTAATGTTGAAAAAGAAAACCAGAGCTGGAGGCATCACAAGTCCAGACTTCAAGCTATATTACAAAGCTGTAATCATCAGGACAGTATGGCACTGGCACAAAACCAGACACAGAGATCAGTGAAACAGAATAGAGAACCCAGAAATGGACCCACAAATTTATGACCAACTAATCTTTGACAATGAATGAAAGAGTATCCAATGGAGAAAAGATAGTCTCTTTAGCAAATGGTGTTGGGAAAACAGGACAGCAACATGCAGAAGAATGAACTTGGACTACTTTCTTACAACAACCACAAAAATAAACTCAATATGTATGAAAGACCTAAATGTAAGACAAGAACCCATCAAAATCCTACAGGAGAAGACAAGAAGCAACCTCTTTGACCTTGGCCACAGCAACTTCTTACTAGATACGTCTCTGGAGGCAAGGGGAACAAAAGCAACAATGAACTATTGGGACCTCATCAAGAAAAAAAGCTTCTGCACAGCAAAGGAAACAATCAACAAAACTTAAAGGTAACCAATGGAATGGGAGAAGATATTTGCAAATGATGTATCAGGTAAAGGGTTAGTATCCAAAATCTATAAAGAACTTATCAAACTCAACACCCTAAAAACAAATAATCCAGTGAAGAAATGGGCAGAAGACATGAATAGATACATTTCTGAAGAAGACATCCAGATGGTTAATAGACACATGAAAAAATGCTCAACATCACTCATCAACAGGGAAATACAAATCAAAACCACAATGAGATACAGGTGTGAAGACACCTGTCAGAATGGCTAAAATTAACAACTCAGGAAACAATAGATGGACAGGGATGCAGAGAAAGGGGAACATTTTTGCACTGCTGGTGGGAATGAAAACTAGTGGAGCCACTCTGGAAAACAGTATGGAGGTTCTTCAAAAAATTAAAAACAGAACTACCCTATGACCCAGCAGTTGCACAAGTGTTTTATCTAAAGGACACGAAAATGCTGATTCAAAGGGGGCACATGCACCCCAATGTTTATAGCAGTGCTATCAACAATAGCCAAATTATGGAAAGAGCTCAAATGTCCATTCACTGATGAATGGATAAAGAAGATGTATATATACAATAGACTATTACCTGGCAATTAAAAAGAATAAAATCTTGCCATTTGCAACAACGTGGATGAAACTAGAGTATATAATGCTAAGCAAAGTAAGAGAAAAAAATAGATATGATTTCACTCATATGTGGAATTTAAGACACAAAACAGATGACATACGGGAGGGGAAAGAATAATAAAATAAGATAAAACAGAGAGGGAGGCAAACCATAAGAGACCCTTTTTTTTAAGTGTATTTATTTTTTGAGAGAGAGAGAGAGAGAGAGAGAGAGAGAGAATGAGCAGGGGAGGGGCAGAGAGAGGGAGAGAGAGAAGCCCAAACAGGCTCCATGCTGTCAGCACAGAGCCTAAGGCGGGGCTCCAACTCACGAACCGTGAGATCATTAACTGAGCCAAAATCAAGAGGTGGATGCTTAACTGACCAAGCCACCCAGGTGCCCCAAGAGGCTCTTAAATACTGAGAACAAACCGAGGGTTGCTGGAGGGGAGGTGGGTGGGGGATTAATGGGTGATAGGCATTAAGGAGTGCACTTATTGGGGTTGGCAATAGGTGTTATATATAAGTGATGAATCACTAAATTCTACTCCTGAAACTAATCCTACGCTATATGTTAACCAACTTGAATATAAATTTAAGAAAAAGAAAAATTCCCTGTAAACTCACATATTAATAGGCAGCATTGTTCATTTAAAAATACCTGAAATGGAGCTCCTGGGTGGCTCCGTTGGTTAAGCATCCAACTCTTGTTTTCGGCTCAGGTCATGATTTCATGGTTTGTGAGCTGGAGCCCCGTTGTCAGGCCCCGAGCTGGCAGCACAGAGCCCACTTGGGATTCTCTCTCTCCCTCTCTCTGCCCCCCCCCCCCATTCTTTCTCTCACACTCTCAAAATAAATAAACTTAAAAAATAAAAAAACTTGAAATAAATGGTGATGAGAACTTAAAAAATAGGAAATATGATTTTGGAATATCTGTGGTTCTGGATTATCTGTAGTAATGGAATCACAGTTCTAGAAATGGGGTAAATAGTAAAATCAATATTAGCTCTTATGTGTCAGTCACTCAGCTGGTACTTTAAATGCATTTTCTCCTTTAATTCTTAACTCTGACAGGCATATTAGTATTATCCATGTTTTAAGGGCGCCTGGGTGGCTCAGTTGGTTAAGTGTCCAACTTTGATTCAGGTCATGATCTCTCAGTCTGTGAGTTCGAACCCTGCGTCTGGCTCTGTGCTGGCAGCTTGGAGCCTGGCGCCTGCTTCAGATTCTGTGTCTCCCTCTTAGCTCTCTGCCCCTCCCCCGCTTGCTCACTTGCGTGCACGCTCTCTCTCTCTCTCTCTCTCTCTCTCTCTCTCTCTCTCTCAAAAATAAACATTAATATTACCTATGTTTTATAGGTGAGAAAATTGAATGTTTATTTATTTTTGAGAGACAGAGTGCGAGCAGGGGAGGGGCACAGAAAGGGAGACAGAATTTGAAGCAGCTCAAGGCTCCAAGCTGTCAGCATAGAGCCCCATGCGGGGCTCAGACTCACAAACCCCGAGATCATGACCTGAGCTGAAGTCAGACACTTAACCGACTGAGCCACCCAGGCACCACAGGAAATTGAAGGTTTTGAGAGAGGTTAAATAACCTCTAGGTCAACGAGCTGGAGAGTCTCAGAAACCTGATCAAACCCAGACCCATCTAACTTCAAAGCCCATGCTTTCAAAACATAGTTTTGTGTAGGTGGTCAGCTCTATGCTGCTAATTAGATATGTGACCTGGACAGGTTATGCAATCTCTCTGAGACTTGATCTTCCTCATCTGTCACATGGGGATAATAAAACCTTTCTCGAAGTGCTTTAAAGCTTAGAAATAGTATTCTTTTCCCTGAAAGATACTCAGTGTGTGCACTAGGTCATGATTACGTTTTTAAACTTTAACTCATTTGGGTCTTCTCAACAGTTTCTTCTCCTCTCAGCACCTGCATGTACCACCAACAAAGATGCTACTGAATGGGACACCAATACAATTGGAAGGGTTATCCATTTCTAAAACGAGTAAGGAGGCTTGCTCCGTGAGCGGGGGTAAGATGTATTTCTATGAAACATTACCAGCCCCTGAAGCCTGATGGGGTAATGGTGAGAACTGAGGACATTAAAAGCTGGGTATAATTCCAATAACTAGAAAGGAGAGGGTTTTGCATTAAACAGAGCTGAGGTAGATATAGAAAGCATATTGCTTGTTCCTGGGATAAGAATAGACAAGTTAGGTCCACTCCTATAGGAGATAGAGTTTTAAGGTACTGGCAGAAAAGGTCACAGAAGATGCATTTAGGGCCAGATTATAGAAGGGCTTCAGTATCATGCGAAAGAGTTTAACTCTTCAAAAATTAAAAAATCAGAATGGCTATAGGAGAAATCAGATTTCTCAAAAAGAGCTATTTTGCACCCTAAAACATTAGGATAGCCTGAAGTGCCAAATCAAAATACAGTTACTTATTAACTGAGGAAAAGGAGTAGGGATGAATAGTTACAGTTAACCTGGTTGGCTTAAGAAGTCCTGATTACCCTGTTCACACAGGCTTAAACAAGCTTAATTATGAAAGATTCATAGGAGCCAGACCATAATTAAACCAAAATATACTTAACTATGAGTGGCATAAATTTTTACATTCATCGGGAAACAAAAACTATTTTCCATGACCCCCAATGTACAAGTGCATGAAGTTTTAAGCCATCCTTTTACCTCCATTTATAGCTATATTTGAGAGATATGTGGATTCAGCTCCAGATGCCCACAAATACCACAATGAAGCAAGGCAAATAAATTTTTTGGTTTCCCAGGGTGTACAAAAGTTATGTTTATACTAGAGTGTAGTCTACTAAATGTGCAATAGCATATCTAAACAAAGCAACGTACATACCTTAATTTAAAAATACTTTATTGCTAAAAAGACGCTAACCATCATCTGAGCTTTCAGCGAGTCATAATCTTTTTGCTGGTGGACAGTCCTGACTCCATGTTGATGGCGGCTGACGGATCAGGGTGGCGGCTGCTGATGGCTGGGGTGGCTGAGTTGGTTGAACACCTGACTTTGGCTCAGGTCACAATCTCACAGTTCATGAATTCGAGCCCCGCATCAGGCTCTGCGCAGACAGCACAGAGCGTGCTTCAGATCCTCGGTCCCCCCTCTTTCTCTGCCTCTCTCAAAAATAGACATTTAAAACATTTTTTAAAAAAGGCAATGAAGTTTGCCACATTGATTGAGTTCCTTTCGCGAATGATTTCTCCAGAGCACAGGTAGCATTTTACCCACAGTAGAACTTCTTTCAAAATCGGAATCCATCCCTCACACCCTGCTGCTGCTCTATCAACTAAGTGTACATCGTATTCTAAATCCTTTGTTGTCATTTCAACAATCTGCCCGGCATCTTCACCCACAGTAGATTCTATCTCAAGAAACCACTTTCTGTGCTCATCCACGAGCAGCAACTCCTCAGCTATTCAAGTTTGATCTCAAGCCTGCAGGAATTCGGGCACCTGTCCAGGCTCCACATCTGATTCTAGTCCTCTTGCCATTTCCATGACAACTGCACTTCCTTCCTCCCTCCATGGAAGTCTTGAACCTCCAATGGGTAAAAAAATGCAGTATCTGCCACGTGCAATAAAGCAAGTTATGCCTGTATTGTGCTGGTCCACTGCTACTATTGCATACAGACTTTAAAACATAAAACTAATTGGAAAAATAAACCAATTAAAAGCAATTCCGAATGTTTCCTTTGTTATCCTTCGCAGCCTTTGGCTGCAAAACTAATGTGTGATAAGTGGAATCCTTGGCCTGTCTCGTGCACCTTTCTTGAGTAGGTGGAATCCATCAGAGATAAAGCATTAAATGCAAATAAATTATAACCTCTCTTTAATCCATTTTAATCTGCCGCCTTTGCCCTGTCTCCAATATTCTTGTCCTTGGCCACTCCCCTAATTTAGTTATCATATTTAAATTGTACAGTATCCCTAATCCTGTGGTAAATCAGTGCTTTTAACATCTGCGCGATCTAATTTTTCTCGCCATGACCAAGAGTCAAAGGGGAGTGCTTCCAAATTCTACCTAGAATACCTTGTTGCCAAAACTCAATTCTACTCATAATAGAGAAGAGAGGCAAGAAAATCTGTATTTATTGTATTTTTCGGGAGTGTTATGTCACTGCAACATGTTTTCATTAGGATTGTGTCTGTTTTGATATACTTGTCCATTAAAAGAATGTAAAAATAGTTACCAATTTTGACATTAAAAAAGTATCATTTTAGTAAAATAAAAATTTAGGCTGGTATGATTGGTATATACAGCAGTCTTTCTTTACATTTAAAGAAAAAAATTCTAGAACAAGCTTCAATCACTATTATGATATAGTCTACATTTTACAATAGCACTATTTGAGAAAATACATTAAAATCATACACACACACGCACACACACTTTTAGACAGCTTTTAAACAAGACTTTTTTAAAAGTGCTCTTGATCTAAATTCTATTTCTCTATTCCTGTAGAGTTCTGTAGAGTGACAGGTTGGTTGGTTGTGTCAATGTTGGTCCCTGGAATAAGATTATCATCTTCTCCTTCAATTAAAGAATCCCACTGATCAAAATCTTTCTGCAGTCCTGGAAAAGAAAAACGTTAATAAGCCCCTGAAATTTCTAAGAGTATGAGACAGCTCAGTGCCTCTGGGTGGCAGCACAGCCTCACAAATTATGCCACAAATGGCCACCAAGTCTGCACGGAAAAACTATTAGCTTTACCAGGTAGACAGGGCGCCTGGGTGGCTCAGTTGGTTAAGCATCTGACTTCAGGTCACGGTCTCATGGTTTGTGGGTTCAAGTCCCCATGTTGAGCTCTGTGCTGACAGCTCAGAACCTGGATCCTGCTTCAGATTCTGTGTCTCTCTCTTTGCCCCTCTCTTGCTCATGCTCTGCCTCAAAAATAAACATTAACAGGTAGACTTCCGATCTGTGATATGTAGCATGAGAAGCAGTAAAACTCAATTTCTCAAGTTTATTTCTTCAAACTGATTTACTGCTGTGTTACATTGTAAACCAACTGGAGGCAGTTAAAATGGGACTAAGGCTGTAATAAAACAGTTTTGTCTTAAGAATCACCTGGTTTATGTCATGAAATACTCTTAGTTTCTTACCTAAATGCTTTTGTAAGAATGCTAATGAAGCTTTGTTGCTAAGATCAATTGCTACATTTGAATCAATATCTCCTTTTAAAGTGAATATGTATCCAATTATTTTGCCAGTTGCAAAAGTGAAGTCAGCAAAATTCTGATGGACTGCACCCCTGGAAGAGAAATGAGAGGTTTATAAATCACACGGTTTGACAAAATTATTTTTGTACTTAGGGTGCAGGAAGGATACTGGTCTAGGTGGCCTATTGACTGAAAACCAAGGAAACAAAACGTGTAGATTTGATCTCTGTAGATGTATTTGTGGGTCACAGGCTGTGTGTCTTAGTATATACTCACCTTCCCCTCTAGATAAACAAAGATTCCTGTCTTCCTTGGCATCTTGGTTTTAGAAGAAATGATCCCAGCTTTCTGGTGGGCTAGAATATTCCCAATTTGAGCTGACAGAATTGTTAACATGTTGCAAGGACTGTATACTCAGAGCCAGAATTTTACTCCTTTACCAACACTATTTAACTTCATATCTATTTGATGCTATTCAAACACACTGCACGTAAGCCTTGGATTAAGTAGATTGAAGGGAAAAAAATCTTTTTCTTGTATTATTTAAGCTGTAAGCACCTTATAGATATCATTTATGCTGCTCTTTAAATCTACCTAACATCAAGTAAACGGCCTTTGTTGAGTGATCATTTTCTACTGCTTCTAAGACATTTGACACTTTGTTGCAGTGGTTTTTTTCCTTTCCTTTCTTTGATCTTCTTTTCCCTTGTTTGTATCTTCCCTTCTCCCCGTCTACTCTGTTCTCTTCACGTACATATAGACATTCCTTTAATATTCTGTTCTCAGATGACTTCTTTCCCTACTTGGTGGGCTTATCTACTCCAAAGGTGTCATGTATAAGACACGAATTCGGTATTGCCTAGTTTCTGGCCAGACATCTCTACCCTAATTTCCCCGTCTCAAACTAAGAAATTCCAAAGTCAAAACATATCTTTCCAGGGGCTCCTGGGTGGCTCAGTCAATTAAGCGTCTGACTTTGGCTCAGGTCATGATCTCACGGTTCGTGGGTTCGAGCCCCACATTGGACTCTGTGCTGACAGCTAGCACAGAGCCTGGAGCCTGCTTCAGATTCTGGTCTCCCTCTCTTTCTCTCTCTGACCCTCCCCTGCTCACACTGTCTCTCTCTCTTTCTCGAAAATAAATAAAACATTAAAAAATATTTAAAAAAAAAACATATCTTCCCAACTCTAAGTGATGCAACTCTTCCTCTTCACTTTGCTGCTGCTTCTAGGCAAACACCACTCTTTCAGTTATCTATACTCAAATCAGAGACACCTGCCTCCTGCTCCTCCCTCCCTGCTTCCAAATCACAACGTGAGTGTCAGAAGGTAGAAACCGGGTCATGGGAGAGCTGGGAGCAGAAACCTGGATGCTACCAATAGTGGAGGAACAGCCTTGGGAGAAGGAGAGGGTTGGGAGAAAGGGAGGGCGCAATCTAAACCGAGGGAGGAGCGGGAAAGAGTAGGGTTGTGGTACTCAGAGGGGGGAGAAATAGGGGAAAGTCCACAGTGTCAGATGGATGCAGAAAGCAAGACTCTGAGGCTGCAAATAGACTGTTTTTATGTCCTCCGTAGGGCCAGTTTCAGTATCCTGGTGGCATTCAGGAAGGTAGCCCACCGTAGTCAAAGTGTAAATGGAAGTAAGGATGAACTATTAAGTATGAGCTATGCTTTCCAGGCTCCTAGCAGAGAAAGGAGGAAAAAAGGTAGAGCAAGAGCTTGGTAAGGAAGTGGGGTTGAGGGAGGCTAGGCGTTATGCATTATTTCTGTTTTCGAATTAGACTTATACAAATATTGAAGTCCTTAACTAACTTGAAGCTAAACTGAGGTCCTTACCTAAACTACCTAGACCCTCCTCACTCTCTGTTTAACGTCTCGTAATCCTTCAAGACCGATTCTACTCCCATGTCTTCCAAGCAGCCTCTTCTGACCCCTTCAGATAAAAAAGACTCTATTTTCTGACCCTATCATAGTGTTTATCACCTAAACTCTTTGTATTTCCCTCCTGCCACCTCTTCTCCTTCAAAATAAACCGGGTTTCAGATAGAAGAGGATTGGCCCCTACCTTGTAACATCACATTGCAAGGTCAAAACTCTTTGGGGATTTCTTTTTCACATCCATGATATAAGCATATCGCTGATGCTCCAATTCCCATTATAGCTTTTGGGAATTTATAAATTCATATTCTTTCTAAACAGGTAAAGACATTGCCGATCTCAAAAGATGCTCTTTTTTCCCCAAAGAGTTCCAAGCCTAGCCTAGTGATACAATACTTCTCCCTCCCCCTGCCCCCAAAATGCATAACGCTGCTCTTGTGTTTACATAAAAAAATAGCATGTATCCTAATGCAAATTTTAATGATTAGTATATGAATGACATATGTTAACACTACTCAAAACATTTGCATTTTAAAAAAGAGTAAACACAAATGCACTTAGACCCTGAAATTATCTAATATTCTGCCTTACTGAAAGTCTAAACAATGAATTTAACAACTCTATGACGGCTACCCGATGGTATCTTTTGATGGATAATCCAAGTTTCACGTTTCTGATGAAATAAATCACTGAACACTTACCTGATGGTAATCATTTTTCTTTCTTTGTCAGGCAAGTAGAAATTTTTCATTTTTATGATATTAGCAGGATACTGGAACCGTTCCGAGTTGATAAAAAAGAGGGGCTGAGGAATTCTGGAATATACTTCATCACCCAATGGAAGCATCCATGCATCCAAGGCAATGCCGCACCTGCGGGGTTCGTTGACAATGATAAAGAAGGCTGGCTACACGCTGGCTGCCACACAGAATTCCTAACGATGCCAGGATTGAGGGACATAACACCACACTGGTTTATTACAGGTTAATCTCACTGGTATCATACTTCAGTGTGGGAAGGGAATATGATTCGCTTTATAAGGCAGCCGACTTGGAATCACATAATCATTTTCTTTAGTAGGAGACATTTAGGCATTGTGACCTTTAGAAAGATAGAATGTGTTTTTTTGTTTGTTTTTTTCATTTTTGTTACACTGTTTTCAAAATATGTTCTTAAGCAAGTACTAATTTCTTCAGAACTGGAGGGTGTCTGAAAAAATACAATGTATGCACTATGGCCCCTGTTTCCAGAACTTCTGGACGCTCTGTAGTTGATTTATGATGTCTTTTTCAGAGTAACTGTTGGACCAATTGCTTTGAGGTATCACACCTGTAAAGGTTTCTGGGGGTTGAAGAAAAACATAGGGGGCATATCATCTGAAAATGTAACTTTCCTTTTAAAAAATAAGTTTATCCTGTTCCTGGACCTTTTGGACACTCCATTTTATGAGCTCAATGGGCAAACTAAGATAACCCCCATATATGGAAACGAATTTTAAGTAAGAAACGTTGAGATGAAGTTTCAGAGAGGATCCTACGCATTTTCTTACTGGTTGACTCTACATGATCTCAGTAGTCTGTGATGACATAGTTCCAGAAAGAAAATATTTTTTCGACTTAGAAGACTGGGGTCTGGTCCTGACTCTCACCCAAATAAGTGTAATTTAAGACCTCTGTCCATCTTAAGGATGGGGGAAAAAATGCCCTGCATATTGAGGAAGTCTAGAAATACTATAAGATGCACTACTGATATCATAATCATACGTCATATATAAAATGTATATGGGGGCACCTGGGTGGCTCAGTCGGTTAAGTGTCTGCCTTCGGCTCAGGTCATGATCTCACAGTTTGTGGGTTCAAGCCCCACATGGGGCTCTGTGCTGACAGCTCAGAGCCTGGAGCCTGCTTCGGATTCTGTGTCTCCCTTCCTCTGTTCCTCCCCTGCTCATGCTCTCTCTCTCTTTCTCAAAAATAAACATTAAAAAAATAATAATAAAATGAAATTACTTCCAAGTGAAAATGTTAAGTCCTTAAGTAGATAATTAAGAATGATGAGGAAAAATATATAGGAATGGGGGAGCTTTTAATAGCAAGAGAAGCAGATTATTTCTGTGTAGGAAAATTCACGTACTTTATGGAGGCAAAAGAACAGACTTATAAACCCTGAAGAGTCCCTTCCTCATTAAGAATTTGACAAATACTCTATCTCACATGGGTTATCACTTCCTCTCTTCCAACAGCATACAGTTTCTCTCTTTGCCTCCTCTTACCTGAATCTCTGGTCTTCACTAAGAGTCTGAATAACTGTAGCTCCACCAAAAGAGTGTCCAATTACTGCTAATTTATTCCTGTCAATAGAGTCCTATATAAAAAAGCAAGATATCTATTCATAACTATCTCACAGGTGGTTAGAATAGACCAAATTAGTTTTACAATTATAAAATTATTAATCATTTCATGGGCATGGTTAAGTACCTTGATTTCTTATAAAATATATACAGACATACACACAGATACACACATACACACATATGTACACATATATGTATATACGTATACACAAATAACACACACACACACACACTGAGCATTCATAGGAGTTCGGAAGTGGACGTAATGATATTCCTAGGCACCCACACTTGCAACACCCACATCACTGCTGACCTCTGCCTCTCCCCCGTCCACATTTAATTAGTTTGTTCACTCCATGAGTATCTATTGAGCACCTGCTCTGTGCCAGGCACCGTAAGTTCATTTTCAATGAGCTCCCAGGCTGTTAGTGAAGAGGTACAGATACATGATGCAAATACAACAGGGTGGGGCCAAGGAGCCAGGAGTGTGAAAGATTGTTCACCAGTCCAGGCGTGGGGGGCTGGGGGTGACAATGGGGTCCAAGAAAGCCTCTTGGAGGAGATGATTAATGCCTGATTTGAGTTGAAGATCAAGCAGGACTCAGAGAGAAGAATGTGTCAGGCCAAGGGGACAACATGCACAAAATCAGGGAGACAGTAGAGGGAGCAGGTGGTCGAGGGACAAGAAACTCTTCACTGTGTCAGGAGAACAGACCGTCACCTTCTCCCCAGACTGAAGCACTTCCATCTACTCCCCTCTACTCCCCGTCCTCCGTCCTCCACACACACCCCTGGGTCTTTGTTCATGCTCTCCGCTTTGATATTCTTCCACTGCCTCTCCATGTTCTGCTTAAAACTTGTGACCACCATTTCAGGATCAAGTTCAACAATATGCAGGAGCCATCCAAGAAATTACAGCACTTCCACTGGAGGTCTTGAGTGGAACCACAGAAATGGCTGCTTTTGTAGCTCAAAGCTGACTGTGGGCAATTTCATGTATAGCTCAACCTAGTATATTCCTCATATGCTTTACATATGCTTTTTTAAAAATTCGCAGCCCTTTGTCATGTTGTTCCATGCCTTACAGCAGAAAAGCAGATGATAAGGAACAATAAAGAAGTACTGGACAACGGGAATGACTTTTTTAAAGCTCACCTTCAGTTGTTTCACATCAAACTCGACATCTAACGCATTCTTCACGGGCCTTCCACGATCAATGTCCAGAATCAAATCGAGAGCTTGGGAACACTCCTTTGCCCTTTGGTGCACCTAATATGATGATTAGAAAAAGGAAATGGCAAGTAAAGAAGTTGCGATGCTTATTTTAAAGTGTGTGTAGGAGTTGCGTGTGGGAAAAACAGATGACTGCTCGTACACTAGAAATGTCTAAGTGATCAGTGACTGGAACACAACCTAGTGTAGTTATAGCTGAGTCCAAATCTTGGCTCTGCTGCTTACCCGCTGTGTGACCTCGGATGATCTCCTCAACCTCTCTGAGCTTCCATTTATTGTATAATAATGCCTACCTCAGTGACCTGTGGGTGGGGTTAAATGCAATGACATATGGAAAACACCCACTGTGAAGCTTGGCACACAGGTGGAAGCCAGTATGCTCTATTTCACTTAATTTTCCGGATACCCTGTGAGCAAATTACGTAATTATTCACTACTTTGTAACAGATAAAACACAGAAGCAAAACAGAGTAAGTTGTCTGTCTGACATCACCCCACTAGGAAGTGACGGCATCAGGATTCAAACATAGAAATTTGCATTCTAGAGCACCTGGGTGGCTCAGTCGGTTAAGTGTCTGTCGGCTCAGGTCGTGATCTCACGCTTTGTGGGTTCGAGCCCCGCATCGGGCTCTGTGCTGACAGCTCAGAGCCTGGAGCCTGCTTCGGATTCTGTGTTTCCCTCTCTCTCTGCACCTCCCCCATTCATGCTCTGTTTCTCTCTGTCTCAATAATAAATAAACATCAAAAAATTAAAAAAAAAAGAAATTTGTATTCTAATACTATTGCAGTCTTAATACTATTCTATACTGCTTCTCTGAAAATGGTGCTTTTATATTGCCTTGGAAAGGAGGGTATTTATGAATTTCTTTTCTAGCACCTCTGAGATTCTAAAATTAGAAGTTCTAATGCAAATGATTTCTGAATATTCACTCATCTCTCAAGATTTTTATGTTTGTCTTTGTTTTTACTATGATCCAGACTTCTCATTAAGGGAACTGTCTTGCTCCAAGGATCTTCTGACAGGCCTTTTGGGAATGGGAAATAGGAGAGCTAGGCAGATTCCTTGCCAGGTGTGAATTAAATCAACAAGCATCATCACTGTGCATAGGATTTTTAGTCACCATGCCTCCCGCTGCTGCTGCAATGTACCTGCTCATTTCGAAGAGACACCGCCTGGTCCCCTGGTTTGAAGGTTTTAAGATAGAGCCAAGACTTGTTCCCTATTTCTACAGCAGACTGGTCCTTGAAATAGTAAGTCGCAGATGCAGATCCATCTCTACAACACAAACAAATCAATTACTTACACTTGGGCCTCCTCTTCTTCATCCCCTCCATGCTCCTTATCCCCATCCCCCACTTCACTCTGATCTTTCTGACTTCCCTTTCTTCTTCCACTCCACATTTGTTTTAAAACCATTTTCACTCACATGTGGAATGTGAGGAACTTAACAGAAAACCATGGGGACAGGGAAAGGGAAAAAAATGGTTACACACAGAGTGGGAGGTAAACCGTAAGAGACTCTTAAACACAGAGAACAAACTAAGAGTTGCTGGGTGGAGGGATGGGGGAGGGGGAAAATGGGTGATGGGCATTGAGGAGGGCACCTGCTGGGATGAGCACTGGGTGTTGTATACAAGAGATAAATCATGGGAATCTGCTCCCAAAGCCAAGAGCACACTGTATACACAGTATGTTATCTAACTTGACAATAAATTATATTTTAAAAATAAATAAATAAAAATAAAACCAAAGAGGCTCCCAAGGGAGTTCTAAGAAAAAGCCATTGCTGCAGGTCAAGTCAAGCCATTCTATTGTCATTGGTCTAGGAGGCCCCCTCCAAACACATGCGGGGAATCCAATCCCAGTGCTGCCATTTTTTCGTTGCGTGGTTGACAGCGGATTACTCAACCTTTCCCAGCTTCATTTTTCCTCCTCCTTCATTTTTCCTCCTCCTCCTTAAAATAGTAACCATTTCAGAGGGTTGTTCCAAAGATTAAATGATAGTGAATGAACATGGCACAGTAAACACTCTAGCAACGCTAGCTGGTTTTCAACTCTTGACAATTTAGCTCCGTTGCCTTTTTCCCCCTCATCATGTAACCAGAGTTGACAATGTCACTGATATTTTTTATAAATCTTTTTTGAAAGTCAGAGCCCAGGTGACCTACCTGTGTTCTACAGCAGCAACTATGAACCCATGAGATGCAAGATCGATGCCAATAGCAGAATAAATTGTCCTTCAAAACAAAAACAAAAACAAAAACAAAAAAGGGAAGCATTGAAATAGCTGTCACGCTTAGGTGGGGTCCACTAACAAACCTGGGAATGTGGAGGCCATCACCCCCCTGTGGTAGTGCCCAGGGGTAGACCAGAGCACTGCGGTTCTCAAAGGGGGCACTTCTGCCTCTCAAGAGATATTTGACAGTGTCTGGAGGTAATTTCATTTTAATGATTGGGCAGAAGGTGCTATTGGCATCCAGCGGGTAGAAGGATGCTGCTAAAAATCCAACAGTGCACAGGACTGCCCTCCACAGTAAGAAATTCTGTAAAATGTCAGTAGTCCTGAGACTGAGAAACCCTGATGCAGTGATTCTACATAGTGCCTTCGAGAGTTCTGGATTTTAATCTTGGTCTACCACTGACCAGCTATATAACTTTAGGTAATTACATTACTGAATTCTTTGTCTGCACCTATAAAATGGGACTTACAAAGCCTTTGCTTTAGAACAGTTACAAGGTTTTGCTAAGACAGCATATGTAGGAAGGCCGTGCAGTGTGGTGCTTCAGAGAACATGACCTGCTGTCTGACCACTACGTTTGAATCTGCGACTTTTTAGCTGTCTGCCTTGGATAAGTCACTTATCTGTCCTCTGTAACACTATGGTACCTAATGGGATTATTGTAAGGATTAAGTAAATTAATCCATTTTCAGTGCTTATAACCATATCTAAAACAGGGGAAAGGCTGAACCTGTGTCAACTGTTATTTATTTAAATGATTGGAAACAATCATGTACTAAGTAGCTGCATTCATCTCTTTCCATTCCTCATTCTGGACAATCTTCTCATATCATGCATTCAATAGGAAATGGCAATAGGGAACCAAAGAGAGGTAGTGGGAACTGTCTTCTGTTGTTGAAGATACACAATCTACTAAGAAAGGGGAAGTGGGTCCAGTAGAGGCATCAGCAAACCTCTTCTGTAAAAGGTCAGAATGTAAATATTCCCAGCTTAGGGGGCAATACGGTATCTGTCACAGCTACTCAACTCTGCTGTCGTAGCACAAAAGTAGCCACAGACAATGCAAAAGATGAATGAGTGTGGATGTCTTTCTTATAAAGCTTTATTTATAGAAATAGACAGCAGGCTAGATTTGATCCTCAGATTCTAACTTGCCAACCATTGGTCTGGTAGAAATCAAATAAACAGCTACAATTAAAGTACTGAAGATAATTTCTTATTGAAGATGCTACCCAACTTCTGGCCAACTAAAATTCACCTTTTATTTTATGAAAGTCTTATAATCCTCTGAAGTAGAAAGAAAGGTGGGGAGTTTAGAAGATAGAAGGGGAGAGGGTGTGGAGGTCATGAAAATGCGCCACTCAAAGATCATGCCACAAAGAGCATAGTTGACTAAAGACCCCACTGAGCCCCTTCCCCTCTGGATCCACCACCACCAGCTAAGCTTCCTGTGGGCTGCACCCAGTGACAGGGCATGGCGTGGGTACCAATGTAGACCCATTCCTGTGAGACGCAAGGCTCCTTTGATGAGCAACTTCAAGTTAAGCACTCCCTCAATTGGCCTGTTCCAATCTCTCCTAGAACTGTGCTGTAATCTGAGATTCTACATACACAATCTCTCCATTCCCCATCTCCTTCCCATGTGTCCAACCTGCATCATGGTCTGAAGATTCTCCCTGTCTTTTATGGGCATTTCTCTCCATAAATGTCTTTTACAGCCAACCCAATCTTGGTGTTCACTTCTCAGATGACCTGAACTAACCCAGAGGATGGTTTTGAGAGTGTATTATAATATAGAAGCATGACGGCCCCTTCTCTCCTCATCATGAGGCTAGTCCCCATGAGCTGGAAGGAGAGAACAAACTATTTGACAAGATAGGGCTGGACTGATCAACAGACCATGGTTAACATTTGAGGAACTCCAATTCCTTGAAGACAGGGGTGAGATGATACTCCAAACTCTGCTCTTCTTGGTGGGGCGGGGGGGAGGGAGAGAATGCATTGCCATTGGACCTTAGGGGTTAAAATTTTTCCTCTCACACGTTACCGGAATGCTCCAAGACCATGAGAAAAAACTATTAGTGGGTATTTTTCTCCAGTCCTCAGAGGGGAATTCCAGTTTGCAGGAGTTGTCATTGAACCTAGACAACAATGAGAGATTATAATTAGTGTTTGCTCTGACTTGAATGTTGCTGGCTAATTTACATCTTCTTAGTATAAATCCTGAAATCCTGACTCATGGAATTTATATTTATGTTTTTATGCACTAATAGTAAATTCATTAAAAAGTCCGCTACCAGATACTTACCACCCAAGGCATGTAGTTTTTCCTAAGACCATAAAACCATTAACTATCAGTTTTCACTGCCAGCTCTGAACTGAGGGTGAGACACTTTCCTCCTCCTTACAAATGTATTCAGAAGGCTGTTCCTGAATACTAATCCCAGGTTTTGGCAAAACTTCAAAGGGAATATTCTGAAACCAAACTACCCAATAAACCTCAGGAGCATTACCCTGAGAGCCAGAATCTTCCAATCTCCTTTCATTCTGTTTGAATTTGGGCATGATCAAGACAAACAGACCACTGACTTCATACTCAGATGTGGCTTTGGATGCAGCTCTGTTCCTTACTACTGACCTTGAGCAAGTTACAAGAACTCTGAGTCTCAGATTCCTCTTTTGCACAGTGGAGGAAATGATGTTTGATAGGGCTTTTGTGAGAATGTTATCAAAGTAGGTAATATGCGTAAAGTACCCGTCTCATGCCATAAGAAGGGGCTCACAACCTGGAAGACTTTGTCTTCCCTTGGTTCACTTCTCCATTGCTATTGTCATTATGACCATCAGTTATTTGTGTTTCATTTTCTCATGTATAAAATGGAGATGCAGTCATAAAGTTTGAACATGATGACTGCTGTGGAAGTGATTTATAACTTATTCAGCACCATAAAGAGGTGTTAGTTATGGTTCCACCATTTCTGTTATTAGTGGTTTTTGGAAAACTCCAAGGAGATGTTCCAATAAATGCCAAAAGTTGCAGGTAGTTTTTTTTTTAATTTTTTTTAACGTTTTATTTATTTTTGAGACAGAGAGGGTCAGAGAGAGAGGGAGACACAGAATCTGAAGACAGGCTCCAGGCTCTGAGCTGTCAGCACAGAGCCCGATGCGCGGCTCGAACCCACAAACCGTGAGATCATGACCTGAGCCGAAGCCGGACGCTCAACCGACTGAGCCACCCAGGTGCAGGTAGTTTTGAGAGGGAAATTTGAAGACGTAGTTAATGCCAGCCCAACAGTAGTGTCTGGTCAAACAGATAAGGAAGGAAATGTCTATATCAGCTGTGTGTAGACAAATGAAGTGGGGGAATGCACATCAGATTGTCTTGGGGAGAGAGGCTGGTCCCTTGGGGGTGGGTGATGGGAATGAGAGTGGAGTCTCGTAATTTATGACAGGTGAGAAATTCGTTTTCATTTTTATACAGAGCATACAGGGCAGTGGTCACATCAGTCAGCCTGCTACTTACTCATCAGATTATTGCTCCCTCACAGTATATAAGCAGGAATATCAAAGACCAGCCATAGGCAGATATTACAGCCATTCTGAAAGTCTAACACTTTCACTACCTCCATAATATCCCAATATATGCAGAATGAACAAAATGAGAACCCCTGATTCTCAGAGAGTTGTTTGGGCTTTTAAGAAATAATTTGTCATCTTACAAGTTTAGACTGGAGAAAAGCTACTTTGATCTTTGCCAGAAACTTCTGCTGTTTTCAAGGTTTTCTTATATTTTAGAGCCTGCCAAAGCAGGATCAACAGAAATCTTACCAAAAAAGAAGCTCAGTATTTTGCCCATAAGCCAGTGTGTTCCAAGAAATTTACTAAGACCAAAAAAATATTCTTTGTTTGGGATCCAAAGGGTGTCAGAGTGGTCATCCTCTTGGGATGGATAATACAAACGCAAGAAGGTGCCCTGGAGAGAAAAGAAATCAATGTACTTTTAGTGAGGTTGCTTCTCCATTATGTCCCACTAGCTATTTTGGATACTTAATTAGTGGGGATACCTTGGTTGTTCACAAAGAGGTCCAGAGAGAACTTTTTAAGCTGCTGTGGTGACTGAATACAGTGGAAAGAGAAGTGAAATATGCTTTCTGAGTGAAAAGAAAGCATGAGCAGGCTGGTTTCAACCATTAAGGAAGTGGAAAATAAAGTTTATAGATAAATGAATCAGATGATAGCAACAAATCTGGGAATGACTTAATTAGCACAAGGCCTTCCTATGGAACAACATAAATGACAAAATGAATCATTCATAGGGCAAGAGTAAGTTTAAAAACCTTCTAGGGGGCCACAGGAAGAGTCAATGTCAGAACATAAAGATGAGTGGTATTAATCAAAGCATTACCTTATTAGTATAATCAAACATCAAGTCTGTACAACCGACAGAATAAGATCCATTTCCTCTGGGAATTTTAGTCTGGCCTATGCTTGCAGTAGCCATCAGAGCTTGTATTTTATTGACCCATGCTGGAAAAAAAAAAAGTAAATATTATCTCACTGTCATCCATTAATTACACCCTGGGCTTTTATTATGCAAAAGGAAATTCTAAGGGAATCAAGGTACACCCCTTAGTTTCTTGGCCTCCTTCATTTCTTTACCTAACTAGTAAAATACGGAAATAATTATTAAAGGACTGATGTAAGCAAAGTATTGGGTGGGGATAAAGATAGAGGTAGATGTCTCCTAAGATGCTTAAGATGATCATCTCCTGATACTTACAGCCTTGCCCTTAGCTTCTGCTCTGAATCAGATCATGTTAAAGACAACTTCCCCAAACTGTTTTGCCCAAACGTGAACTTTATCTCACACTTCAGATTTGGGCTTACAACTTTTCGTTGGATGCCTCTACCTGCTATCCTTCCCTTAGGAACATCAAAGAATGGTCCAAAATAAGACTGAATGGCCATCTCCCAACTCTCCTTCCTCATCCTCCAAACACACAGCTTTCAACTCCAGCATTTCCTATCTCGTGTATCCCGAGTCAGAAACCTGGGAATCATCCTCCTATGTCCTTCTCATCAACTCCCTGCATCCAAATAGTCTCAATTTCTAACATTTGTTTTCAGCTTAAAATTATCTCTCTAGTACAGCCCTGATGCCCTAGTTCAACTATTTACACTATCAAGGTCTCTTGACCAGACAGTTGTCATCTCTCCTAACTGTCCTATTCACCTTGAATCTTGACCCCTTCAAATACATCCTTCACATCTCACCAGGCAACTCTTCTTAAAAATTTTCAATGGCTTCCAATCACTAAGTGGTTATTTCTGAAGGAGGAATAAATTGAAATCTTTTTGGAAGGCAGTCTGTAGGTGGTATTAATCTACACATGCCTTCCTAAGCTACTTCTATCAGTACTTGAGGCACAAATGTGGCCTATCCTTCGAGTGTTCTGGAGTTGAAATGTGTAGATTTCATAGGTGCATAAGCTAAATCCCAAGTTCTTGGGCACTGTAAGAAAGAGCCTCTGTGATCTGAAGGTCTACTGCCTTGTACTCTTCTGCTTTTCCTTTACCTGCCCTCCATGTGCTCCAGCACTTCCAAGCTATGCACTGAGCTGTTCAATGCCTCTGCACCTTTATAAAGTCTATTCCCTGTGTTGGAAATCCCAGGGGCAAACTCCTGTTCACCCTTTAACCTGATCACCCTTTGATCAGATGTCAGGTCTTCTCTGAAGCCTTCCCTCATTCCCCAGACTTAATCATTTCATTCTCAGTATTAAGTCAGTTCCCTCTATGTATTTTTATCATTCTCATCCAGTCATATTAAAATTATGTGTTTGTACACTCTGTTTCCCACACTAGGCTATTTCTTAAGAGCTGTATACCTTTGTCCTCAGGTCTTAATGTTGGCACACAGCTGGTGCTCCATAAATCTTTGTGAAAGTTGGCTGAGCTAAGCTTCTCTACGGCCACCTGGCTCTCTTCCGCAGCAAACCCTTTATGGTATATATTCTTTTACCCACCCACTCTTGAGACCATTTCTCCTTCTTTGGTGCCCAAACTCTTCAGTACACCTGCAGTTTTACCTGTTCTCCTCCTTTCTGAATCCCAGTCGAGTCTATATTTACTTGTTAAGATGGTGAGTCCAACCATCACTATATCCAGACTTTCACTTTTCTATTTGTTTTTTCAAGCTTGCCAACTTGATACTGTGAGAGTTGATTTCACTGCTCTACAGACTCCTTCAAGCTTTCCATCACATTCTGCCTCTGCCACTAAGACACAGGGAGCCATTTTAGATATGGAACTTACATCGAATTCATGGGGCATCACCCAGAAATGTTCTGAGGTATGAGAAGAAGCCGATCTTTCATGTTGGTGACTCAGGTGTGATGCATCTGTCCGCGATGAGCCTTTCACTACATAAGGCTACTATTCAAAGTTGGCCCATGAATCAGCATCACTTGGGAACTTGGAAATCAGGATCTTTAGCCTTACCCCACTCTACTAAATCAGAAAAGCTATGTCTATTAAAGTTTATAAAAGCATGAGGCTAGGGTACCAGACCACATGGCCTGACAGACGGGTCTGCCATTCATAGTCCAACGGTAGGAGCTAGTTCCAAGGAAGGCGGGAGTGAGATGAATGGCCTGGTGATCCTATTTTAGACTTCAGCTATACCCCTGACAATCTATGGTGCTCTGGCCTAGGCAATTTGCTCCCCTCTCTCAATTTCATTTGTAAAGTGGGGTGGGGGGGAGCACTTGACAACCTGCAGGACAGTTGTGAGAATCAAGTGATAATAGAAGTCAAGTGCCTCGAACAGAACACACCATCACCAGACAACTGATGTTATGTGTCCCTCACCTAGAATGAGTTAACTCTGGCTACCTACATTCAAGCCCTTAGAGGAGTTTTAGCAGATGTAAACTAGACCATACTATTTTCCCTTTGGGCAAATTCAAAACCCAAGGTATTTCCTCAGACATTAAAAAAAAAAAAAAAAAAAAAAAACTTTACCTGTAAGGCTAACATTTTCAGTCCTATTTAGAATTACAAAAGGCTCTTTTTTTCCCATTTAAGATCCTCTACCAAGCCAAGCTTTGTGGTGTAATAGGGAGATGTTAGGCCCAGAGGACGGTGTCCCCACCACATCAGCCATGATGTGACCATATGGGGGTTGAAGGGGAGGACTCTGGCTCATGGAGTTTGATGAGGAGCCTCAGAGAACCCACAGCCGCCTTGGAGGTACTACCTCTGGAATTAGGAGTTCAGTTCTAGAATAATGGGAAGGTTCCAAGTCACACAAGATTTCTCTTGTGGGATCTCAATTCCACCTCGGCTCTGGGAACCTTCTCCAATTACCTAGGAGTGCCCTGGTTCTCTCAATCCTCCTCTACCGAAAAGCCTCCTCACTCAGCATCCAGAAGCCACAGGTCAAGAAGAGTCTATAGTTCTGCCTATTTGAAGACGGACCCTCAGGAATCTTGGAACTAACCCAGGTGTGGGTGTAGGTCTAGAGAGCCCTGAGGCTGCTCAGTGCCAGAGTGGTGCAGACAAGTTTCATCAGCCTTCAGGGAATCCTGGATTTCCTGTTCTCTAACCATCTATCAGGACTCACCATGAAGGAAGAGCGGAGGAATCTTGTCAGGTTGAATGGCTATCCTCTAGATGATACAGTTTGTGGTTCAGAACTTATAGATGTCACTTCCTATCTTTCTTCAACTTTATTTTAATCAGAGCATTGGAACCTATTGACGCCTATTAATCTTATGATACATTTCTTGTGGTGTTCGTTTGTTAAAAATTCCTGATATTCACTCCTGGGTTTTGAGATGGATTGTATACATGCTAGGAATATTACATTGTCTTATACAGCGTTATGTCCTCCATTAAAAAAAAGGATATTTCT
The DNA here is from genome assembly GCA_028646485.1 of Cryptoprocta ferox. Taxonomy (NCBI): domain Eukaryota; kingdom Metazoa; phylum Chordata; class Mammalia; order Carnivora; family Eupleridae; genus Cryptoprocta; species Cryptoprocta ferox. Next base: position 100,924,304 of record CM053577.1, on the reverse strand, counting down.
GGCCCATACTTTACCTGCACAACCATTTAGTTAGAAGGATATGAACAATTGTCTATTATTTTAATCCTTTAGTTAATCAAGGATTTCTAACAATTTACAAAATATGTTTGCATTCAGTTTTGAGCATTTAGAATAGGGCATTGGCTTCGATGCTGGGACTACAAAGATGAATAACGTAGGGTCCCTGTTCTTAAGTTTTTGCCAGTCCAATGACAGCTTTCCCATGATTTTCAAACATGAGGGGATATAAAACACGTTTTGAAAATCCCATGCTGTACTAATAAAAAGTGCATGATGTAAATATCTCTGAGCTGATAATCTGTCCGTCAGGTAAGATGTTACTCGCTTCTAATACTTGGAAAAGGTAATGGAAAAGTTAATTTAACTAGGCTGGAAGCTCCTTGAGCTTGACCACAAGCTCACTGTCTTAGTCACCAGTGTATCACCAATGACTCAACATCCTTATAAGTGTTGTTGCATGAATGCACCTGTGAGATATTATGCCCTTTCCGATGTAAATACAGATACAACGTATAGTCTCTCCTACTGATGGTTTGCTTTGCCAACTACAAAGTAGGGCACTATTTAATCAGGTACAGGGTTATGAAAGCTCTTTTGTGAATGTTACCATAAGGAGTTACCCATCAAACCTGAACAGCTAGATCCAGAGTGACCAGGTCTGTGGTTTCAGATGCCACCTACACTGCCCACCTGAGGAGAAGCTGGACAGAGAAGTTCATGCATCACAATGCTCTGGGATTCGCAGGAATTCACAAAATCCCAGAAGCAATGTCTTTGCAGTAAAGGTCCTTCTCAGTCATGGCAGATGTACTTGTGTAGAGACAGCTGTCCCACCCTGGCCACACCTCGTCTGGGCTTGACTAAGCTTTCCCCTCCCCTCCTTCCCTCCCACAAGGTTAAGAGAGAGCAACAGATGTAGGTCCATTCTCGCCTGGAGCTCTTCAGCTGGTCCCTGCTTCCCCTTGTGATTACGTAGAAAACATGGTTTCCCTCTGGACCCCAAGACCCTAAATGGCCATCTTCTCACATCATCCCCCAGTACTAACCAGGACTACACCTGTCGATCAAGACCCCTGCCTCTCCTTCACCTCCATGGGAGCAGGTTTTGAGGTCGCCTCTGAGAGAACGCCAGGGGCGTTGCGTCACCACGCCTGAGAGGGAGCGGGCTAGGGCAGTGAGGGAGAGCAGGGGCCACGCTGAGGAAGCTCTCCACAGTGGTTGCCAGTTGAGCTTGCAGTTTGTCTGAAAATGCCTCATCTTGGTTCTGTCCTGCAGTCATGATATTGAAGAGGACAGGCGCTTCTTCAGTTTCAGGTGGAATGAGGAGAAAGCAAGGCCCTCTCCCCGACCCCAGGGGAACAGAAAGTCTCCATGAGCCTCTTTCCCATAGAACTCGGTTAGAAGTCCACACATGCAACTTCTCTGGGGCCACGGGGAATCTGGCCACAGATCAGTTGCTCAAGCCCTGGAACAAAGATGCCTCTTACCTGATGATCTAATATGCGCAACAGGGTTTAGGTCTTGCCAGTCAAAAGGATGAGCCAGTGCAAGGCAGCTGCAGAGGCAGAAAAGCGCATGCAATTTGGATGGCGACATCTTGGAAGCTGAGGGATGGTTTCAGCTCAACCTTCTTCAAGACAGGTTATTAAAAGAAAAAAAAACACATGCAATCAAGAGGACTTTAATAAGCTGACAAATCAGTGAGATTAAGGCATAGCAACATGATTTTATATATAATTATGGGACAAAGGCACCTGGAAAAAAATGGAACATGCATTGTTGGGCTGGGGTTTTGAAAGGCATCAAGGCAGCCAAATCCTTGGGAATGCCGGATCGTAGAGCGCAGAAATAACACTTTGCGGCAGTCAGATTAGGTTTCTGGTCACGAATTCTCTAACTCTGTAGCAGTTTAGTTTGGTTATAAAGACTAGCATCAAAATAGAATAATTGTAGCAATCATGGATGGCAATCATGATAATATCCACACACATGTCTAGCACATTAGTAAACACTAATATTTCCATCACAATTATAAAACGATCATATTGCTGCAGCCATAACTGTTTTGGTGCTGATGATGTTTTATTTTTGGTGATCTCGATACTTCTTCTTCACTGAAACCTTCCCAGAGGCAGCAAGGTCAGGTCTTAGGTACTCTTCCCAGTGCCTAACAGGGGCCTGGCATGCAGTGGGTGTTGTATAAATGTTTATAGAATTCAAGAAGGAATGACTGTAGTCCAACACATAGTACATTAGACTCATGACAATAATAAATGATATTACAATAGGGCATTATGCTAACATCTTATTAGCAAAAGTTTATCTTGCATTTGTACATCACCTTTACCTTCTAGAATTTCTCCCTTCATAAAATGGAATTGTTTCCGCACTGGTAATGACGTGCTAAGAGATTTTTTTTTCAGATGTATTTCTATCCTTGACTACATGCATAGAATACATACCTATCTATATAAACATATAAGTATCAATATATTAACATATAGTTTACAATTTGCAGAACTTCATTTCAAGGTACCTTTTTATTAATTTTTTATTTTTATTTTTTGATGTTTATTTAGTTTTGAGAGAAGGAGACAGTGTGAGTAGGACAGGGGTAGGGAGAGAGATGGAGACACAGAATCCGAAGCAGGCTCCAGACTCTGAGCTGTCAGCACAAAGCCCGATGCGGGGCTCGAACTCACAAGCTATGAAATTATGACCTGAACGGAAGCCAGACACTTAACAGACTGAGCCATTCAGGTGCCCCTCAAGTTACACTTTTAAATTGATAAATATGTTTAGAGTCTTTTCATATGAGTATACAGCACTATAATTTGTCTTTTTATTTAAAAAGGCACTTACAAGTTCCTCAAAAAAGCTTGTTCACTAAACAAAAAATAACATTGCCAACATTGGAAGGCTTATTATGTGCCCAGCAGTTTTCATGGTTTCTGGCACGTGCTTTCTTATTCAGTCAGCCATAAACAATCTGTGAGGGAGATTTAAGTATCCCCATTGTATTGATGAGGAAATTGAGGCAAGGAAAAAACATTTTTTATATAATTCATTGTCAGGTTGGCTAACATACAGTGTAGACAGTGCGCTCTTGGCTTCGAGGGTAGATTTCTGTGATTCAGCACTTACATACAACACCAAGTGCTCATCCCAGCAACTGCCTTCCTCCAAACCCATCACCCATTTTCTCCACCCGCTTCCACCCTCAGTTTGTTCTCTGTATTTAAGAGTCTTCTATGGTTTGCCTCCCTCTCTGGTTGTAATTTTTTTTCCTTTTCTTTCCCCCATGTTCTCCTCTTAAGCTTCTCAACTTCCACATATGAGTGAAAACATAGGATACCTGTCTTTCTCTGACTGATTTATTTCATTTAGCATAAGACCCTCTAGTTCCATCCACATTGTTGCAAATGGCAGGATTTCATTCTTTTTCAGAGGCAAGGATAATTTATTATTTATTTATATATTTTTTTACATTTATTTATTTTTGAGAGAGTGAAACAGAGTGTGAGCAGAGGAGGGGAAGAGAGAGAGGGAGACACAGAATCCGAAGCAGGCTCCAGGCTCTGAGCAAACATTCAACACAGAGCTTGATGCAGGGCTCGAACCCACGAACCGTGAGATCATGACCTGAGCCGAAGTTGGACGCTTAACCGACTGAGCCACCCAGGTGCCCCCGAGGCAAGGATAATTTAACTGACATGTCCTAATCAAACAGCTAGCAAGGGCTGGAGATGGGGCTTGAACCGAGACTCTCTGAGGCGCTGCTTTTAACCAAAACACACCAACTTTGTCCAGCACCAATTTCTCTTCACCTTAAAATGATGATCTTCTAAAGTGAATGAACACAACAATTATTTTAATGATACTAATGTGTTTAGGAACTTCCTGGGTTGAAAAGATGACTTAATAGGGGTGCCTGGGTGACTCAGTTGGTTAAGCATCTGACTTTGGCTCAGGTCATGATCTCGTGGTTCGTGAGTTCAAGTCCACCTCAGGCTCTCTGTCATCACTTGCTTCAGATCTTTTCTCCCCCTCTCTCAGTCCCCCCCCCCAAAATGAATAAGTATTGAAAAAAAAGATGACTTAATAAAGGGCTAGAACTTATTCTCTAAAGAGATGAGACTATGTCTCATCGTTCTTGTCCTAATTTATATTTGGAGCAACATGCTAGCACCCCTGGAAATGGCAGAGTACTGTGTATGCATCCAGAGATCAGAGAAACAGCTCCCGAGTTTCCCAAATAAGCAGCAGAAGAAGTCAAACAGAAGTCAGGCAATCTGCTCCCCAGCCTCCACCACCACCCTTCTGTTGTACTGTCCCAACTGGGTTTTTCACCAAACAACATCATCCGCAGAAAGTATTTACAGGGACATGGGCGGAGTGGGCTTTAGAAACATCTACCCCTGGTGCTTCTGCCCATGACTGAGGAAGAGGAGCACCATTCGGCCATTTGGAAAATCACTGGGGATGAAGATGAGGAAGAAGGAAGGCAAAGTGAAACACACAAGGAGATCAACAGAGAGTTTTTGGAACACTGCACTAACCCAAAGAGAGTTAGCTTCCCCACAGCTCTGTGGTATTCATGACATCTTCCCTGTAACAACCTCAGGAAGAGTCAGAGACAGCCAGTTGCCGGAAGGGCTTCGCCAGGTCCTCCATGAATGACTGGGGGGCTCTCCCCCCTTCATGTTTCTACCGACCTGTGCCAACGCCATCACCCTCCGTCCTCAGAGTGAAGCAGGACATACTGAAGGCCAGGTGAAATGGCACATTAGAGTTCCCACCCTGACCTCACTTGGGCTACACTGGCTCTTGGGGAACCTTAGAACATACTGCCTGCTTCCGGAGTCCCGCCCCAGACCTACTGACTCAGAATCTTTAGAAGGAATGTTGGGGCATCTGCACTTTAGCTCCTGAGGGGATCTCAACACAGCTACTCCAAGAATGTAGCATTTGGAATCTGCTGCAATGGGACAAAAAGAGTACTATTCAGCTATTATTATTAATTTATTTATTATTATTTTTATTTAAGTAATCTCAACTCCCAACATGGGGCTGGAACTCATGATCCCAAGATCAAGAGACACAGGCATGCTCTGCCATTTTTGTTTAGAGGTTTTCACCACCCTATTATATGTGCTATCTGATCTCATCCTCAAAATAGTAGTCCTCTAAATAATCCAACGATTGGCTGACTCATTCACTCATTCACTGGTTCATGTACTCATGTACTTAATTTTAAGAGCTCCAGTGTATCAGTCTACATTTGGAGTAAAAATACTTTTTAAATAAAAAATGTTTTAAATAGATGTGATTTTTATTTTTAAAATCCCATTGGGGAGGGGTGCCTGGGTGGCTCAGTCAGTTAAGCGGCCAACTTCGGCTCAGGTCATGATCTCGAAGTTCGTGGGCTCAAGCCCCGTGTCGGGCTCTGTGCTGACAGCTCAGAGCCTGAAGCCTGCTTCAGATTCTGTGTCTCCCCCTCTCTCTGCCCCTCCCCTGCTCATGCTCTGTCGCTCTCTGTCTCTCAATAATAAATAAACGTTAAAAAATAAAATTTTAAAATTCAGTGGGAAGAGAGACTTTCAAACAATTGTGACAAATGCCATAACAGATTATTTACAAAATGTAGTGGGAATAAAGATTTAGTGGACATAGAAGAGAAGCAAATTTTACTGCATTTTTCATTTTGGGGAAAGAAGATCAAGGCAACGTAGAAAGGCTACAGCTCCTGCCTGAGGTCACACAGTCACTGTTGGCTGGCAGGAATGGATGGCAGGTCTCCTTCCGTTGACTCCAGTGTACCAAGTGATAGAAGGACCCAGATAGGGTTCCTCCCCATTTTCCACCCACCCCAGCACCACAGAATGCACTGCCTTCCACTGCTGCCTCCAGCTGGTGTCCTTTGTGGGATGAAAAGATACGCCAACACTGTCCCCAGCTGAAGGCAAGACAGCTGGGTCCAAAGCAGTGGACAAGCATCACCAAAGGGTGGCCTGCAGTTGGGAAAGGAGGCTATCTCTGGGCCTGGCTCCTCAAGGGCACCAGAGAAGGCACTTCCCACCCCAGTGAAGAGAGGCTCCAGTGCCCTGGAGCCACCAGCAACACAGAAGTCCGCCCCCCTCAGCTCTGGCAGCATCCTGTACATGTCCCCCTTTGGACACTTTGCAGCCTTGAGTGCAATGCTCTCTTTACAGAACTGTTTCACCCCGTAGCCTGTGAGCTCCTCCAGGGCAGAGACTGGTCTCATTGACCTCTAGATTTACTACTTACAAAGGGCCCCGTATCTAGCAAATATGAGTAAATGCTTCCTTAAGGAGGGTGAAGGATCCTGTTTTCTTTCTGGTACGGGCTACCAGGCAGCCCAGAAACACATTCCCAGACGATTTCACACCAGGTGTGACTTCTCTATACACCAAAGTGGGTAGGAGTCAGTTATGTGGGCTTTAGTGCCTCGAGCCCAACTGCCTGGATCTGAATAACAGCCTGGACCCTGGTAGTGTGACCCTCTGCCAACTATGGAATCCTTCTCTCCCTTATTTCCTCATCTGTAAAATGGGGCTGAGGATGATAATAATATTACCCAGGGTTAAATGATTAATATATGTAAAACAGTGTTTTTGCAGGTAGCTAGATGCAAACATTAGCATATTCATTTTGCAAACATTAGCATACTCATTTTGCATTCCTAGCACCATGCAGTGCCCCCAGGTAAGTAGTTGCTCAATAAATGTTATCCAAATAAAAGTCACTGGGCAATCAAGACCCTGAGATAGAAACAGGAAGTCACGCTCTGTCATCATCCCTTTTGTCCATAGGTAGTTCTGCTGCATAGACCTTATGAGTTTCATTAAGGGCTTCAATATCTCCTAAACACTATAATTAGCATTTCTCCTGCATTTCTTGGGGAATTTTGTATTCACTGGCCTTCTTCCGCTCTACAGGCTGCTAGCGCCCTCGTAATGCCTGGGGCACCTCTTATTATCTACAACCTGCCTCTTAAGACTTATCAGATGTTCCACCTTTCAGTTCCTCACTTGGTTTCTCAAAGTAACAGCTCCCTAGTCTAACAAGCTGCTAAAGGTACTGGTGTGCTCATGACGCTTTCCTTTCCTTGGTCAACTTCCAAATAACAGCCCTTTCTTTTAACCAAGCTCTCCTGGAGGCATCCTATCAAAGCCCCTCAAAATTTACTCTCAAGGAAAGAATCCTAAACTATTGTGAAGAAATGCTTTGCAGAATAAAGGCTCTTCAAAGTCCTGCAAGTGAGATCCTGTGGGCAATATAATCCACTCTGGCTACCCCAGCACCCCTTGGCCGCCAAGCTTCAGACAAGAGTGAGCAAGCTCTGCTCTACCATTCAGTACCGCACTGAAGGACACTCTAGAAACTAGGGGACTACATTGTTCTACGTATCGTTTGTGATGTAACTTTTGTGGTTGAGGGAGATAGGTAATGGACAGTATTTAAGGGGTGCAAACAGTTCTGTTCTTGGGATGCAACTTCTCATAATTAAAAAAAAATGGAAAATTGGTTTTTTTAAAACCATTCTTTTCCCTCTATATTTGGGACAGTATCAGCCAGTACTCTCAGGAGGTTTAAGAGTGAAACAGGCAATTCTGGGTAAGAAGTCCTTTTAAAACTAAACTAGTGAGGGGTGCCTGGGTGGCTCAGCCAGTTGAGCAGCCAACTCTTGATTTTAGCTCAGGTCATGATCCCAGGGTCATGGAATCGAGCCCCACGTGAGGCTCCATGCTCAGCATGGAACCCACTCAAGATTCTCTCTGTCCCTCTGACCCTCTCCCCCAGCTCACGAGCACGCTCTCTCGCTCTCTCTCAAATAAAAAAACAAACAAAACAAACTTGTGGTGTTATGCAAAAAGCTAAAGAATAAGATAATAAGAAAGAGGATTTTGATACTCATTTTTAAATGCATTTTAATCAGTTTTACATTTTCTATCTTTTTTTAAAAAGATTTTATTTTTTAAGTAATCTCTACACACAGTGTGGGGCTCAAACTCACAACCTGGAGATCAAGAGCCACATGCTATACAGAGTGAGCCAGCCAGACGCCCAGTTTTACATTTTCTTAAAACTTGAATGAGAACTTCCTGGCCCAGGAGAAGAACTTGCTGAAGCATGCTTCTGGAAGTATCCATGAATGTTTCTGATTAACATATCATAGGCATCTGAGAAGAGACTTGAGGATTAGTTTTCCAGTGTCTCAACTCATTGGCTTTGGTTTTGGTTTATGTGAATTTTAGCAGAAACTCTAAAGATAAACAAAGAAGTATGTTCACTGCAACTCAGCTCTCCTGAATCTAAATCTTGATTACTGATTTGGTTAAGAAATTTTAAAAATGATACAAGGTATAAATGACTATCTTACTTAGTATGTGCCAGCACTATCTAGCTGTGTCCTTAACGTAATCACTAGTCCTCACAGCAAGGAACAGAGTTAGCAGGTACTATTGCTTCCATTTCACAGTTAGAAACACTGAGGCTTGGAAAGCTTTCCTGACTCAAATGACGTAGAGGTTTCAGAGGTTTGATCAACAAGTCCAGCCTCTGAGGTATACGAAAAGAAACTAACAGTATAGTATGCTTTCATGTTCATTTAAATATATATGTTTATACACAAATAGAACAAAAGTCTAAATGGAGGTAAGTCTAGAATGTTCTAGGTGGTTATATTTAAGTGGTAGGATTATAGATGATTTTAGTTTTCTTTATTTAAAATTTTTTTAAATTTTATTTATTTATTTTGAGAGAGAGAGAGAGAGAGAGACAGCGTTAGTGGGGGAGGGGCAGAGAGCGAGAGAGGGGTGGGGAGAGAGAGGGAATCCCAACCAGGCTCCACGCTGTCAGCACAGAGTCCAATGCAGGGCTTGAACTCATGAAGCTGTGAGATCATGGCCTGAGCCGACACCAGGAGTCGAACAATTAACCGACTGAGCCGCCCAGGCACTCCCGAGTGTTCTTTTTTTTTAAACATGTACTTTTCTAACTTGTCAATAATGAACATGTACTGTTTGAGTAAGAAAAAAAAGCAACAGGAATGGAAAACCCAAAACCCTAGCTCTTTCCTTGGGCAACAAAATCTAAACAAACTGCTTCCTGACAGAAATAAGTTGGGTCCTTAGAGATCTGGGGCCCAATTCAGAGATAATATTGGATTTGAGGCTTTGCTTTGGAGCACTACTTTTAGGAGAAAGGTGTGCTTCGACTTAGTTTGCAAGTCTGGGTAGGTATTTTTCCTAAAAAAAAAAGATCAGCAGCTTGTGGTTCTTACAATTTCCAAGTAGTGCCCATGAGCCAGGCATTCTGCTAGGCTTTTAAGAGAGTTACAGTGTGTTGGAGGATGGCGGGGGGGGGAAGAGGGAGGTTTGAGGGGTAGGAAGACAAATAAAAGAGAATAATATGCTACAAGGAGTGCCCAGTTTTGTGGTCCAGATAAAGACGAACATAACCTGCTCCAATTCTGGTGGAACCACAAGGCACTAACTAATCGAATCCCCTTGTTTTACATACAGGGAAACTGAGGCCCAGAGAAAGGGGAAACAACTTGCCTGGAAGTGCACAGCAAATTAGTGGGCACACTGAGATCAAATACCTTGTCCCCGGGGTCACCAGGCCATCAGGTTTGCAAATGGCAGTGAGCCGTACACCATAGAGCAGGTGCACCTGGGCTCTTGCGGACAGCATGGACCCCATCAAGCTCTGGACAAGGGCAACAGGAAAGGCCTGAGTCTGCGATCAGAAGGATCCACTGGGCCAGTGTTTGCACATCTGAAACCAACATCTCCTGGTTGATGAAATGGAATTCACAATCCCTATCGCATTGGGCTGATGAGGTGCAGAGAATGCCAGTCCCGCGCCAAAGCAGCCTCAGTAGTGCAGGCTCCCCGCCCACCCCCTGCAGTTGCTCATCCTCTGCACCACTGACATTTGGGACCCACCAATTATTTCTTGTGGGAACTGTCCTTGCATTGTAAGATGTTTAGCAGCATCCCTGGATTCTACGCACCAGGAGCAGCATCCTTTCCCTGAGCTGTGACCAACAAGAATGTCTCCAGGCATCGCCAAGTGTCCGCTGGGCAGTGAAACAGCCCCTGGTTGAGAACCACTGGGCTACATAAAGAACAGATGGGTCAGAGCCCAGGTGGCTCAGTCATTAAGCATCTGACTTGGGCTCAGGTCATGATCTCAGAAGTCCCATACTGGGTGAGTTCAAGACTCACATCGGGTAAGTCCCACATCAGGTGAGCTCAAGCCCCACTTCAGGTGAGCATGACCCCCACTTTGGTGAACATGAGCCCCACACTGGGTAAAACAAGAGTCTTGCTTCAGGTGAGCCTGCTTCTCTCTCTCTCTCTCTGCCTCTCCTGGGATTCTCTCTCTGTCCCTCGCTCACTTGTGCCTTTTCTCTCTCTCTCAAAAAAAAAAAAAAGTGGGCAAAGGAAAAGACAGACCTACCTTATCTAGGAGATGGGGCAAAACCACATAGTCCATAAAGAACAGAGTTGAAAACCATCTATTTTAAGAGAAAGAACTTTAACGATGAGCCCTCTTGCTAAGCGGGTAGGTTTATCTGACAGTAAACACAGGGTTGGTGGGTTGGTTTAGGTTTACTAAGAGATGTGACTTCCTCATTAATGTATTCAACTTGTGATATGCATACACCTGCACCGTCACAGTTGCCTTTCATCTTATTCTCCCTGTAGTCTAGTTGGGGATCTTTTGCCGTGATGCCCTTGATGGTTTCTCCAGCCAGAAACACCTGCCCCTCCCCACGGTGCCCACATATTTGTTCCTCCCTAATGGTGTATACTTGTCCTTGTTTGGCCTCGGAGGCAGGTATGACCTTTTAGGCACCCAGATAACAAGAAACCACTCACTATCTCAACACTCCCCCACCCGGAGATCTTCAAGGGAACCATTCATTAAACCTTTCTGCCCTAAACAACAGATACGTCCTCCCTGGAACAAGAAACAGCTACCAACAAATCACCTTACACAAACATGTCAATACTTCATACCCCCCCAGCCAACGCCATAAAAACGCACTACCCCACTCCCAGGTGCGACTTCCCTGGCCCCTTTCTGTACGGACCAGGGAATCTCGCCCAAGAGCGCTCCCAATAAAGGCTTTTTTATTTACTTCCATATCTAGCCTCAGTTTCTGCATCGCGTTCGCTACATTACAGTCCCCACCATGGATTTTACCACAACATCCTATACACCAGGCCATCCGTTGGCCCATCCCTCCACTCAAGCATTTCCTAAGCATCATCATTGTGCCAAGTCTTGAGTGTGCAATGTACAGCTGGCTCCAACTAGAAGCACACTAAACCCTAGGAAGGGAAACAGTGTGTCAAGGACTCCAAAGCCAGGAGAAAATTTCAGTCTTGATAAATTTATTTAGAATATTTCAATCAAAAAATCTATACATGAATTATTCTAAATTAATATATACATGGTTTTATGTGTTAATTTTGGCTCAGGATAGTCTTCATTTTGCATTACACGTGGAGGACAGGGACACTACAGTATATTCGCAACACTTGTAGCTTCTAAAGGTCATAACCCTGCTTTGGCGGAGGAGGCACGGAGAGAGCCAAGGATTTTTTAAAATGCCATTTGGGCGTTTGAGATGTTTTGATAAAAGTGGGTTCGGTGCGGACACGAAGGAGGAGGGTCAATTCCAGGGGGTGGGTGGTGCCTGAAGGTGTGGAAAGCCCTAGAAGAAGAGGTCCGTGCTGGAGCTGACGCTCCCAAGAGGAGGACCCTTAGCGGACTGACCTGGGTTGATGAGGAGAAGGAAGGCATCTCCCCCAGAGGAGGTTGTAAGCAAAGGCAGTGTAGGGATGCAGCCTGGGAATCAGTGAGGTGTGGAAGACGGTAGGAGATTGTAGGCAAGAGCAGGGCCAGAGCACAGAGACCCTTACTACAGTACATCTAAGGGTGGTCTTTTGCCCCACAGGTAGTGATATTTCCAGCCGCGCCCAGCAGTGAGGGCCTTTCAACCAGCAGTAAATTCTTATCAGGCATCATTTCCTTTTTTGAAACAAAGGACGAACCAAAATAGTAAGCAAAATGTCCACTCTTGAGTCCAGAATGTGTGTCAAGAGCTGATGAGTAAATCTGAGTAAATTCCAATCCTGGCAAGAAATTAGGGCATGTGCCTTAACTCTACTGTTCTTGGTAAAGAGAAAAGAAATGGCTCTTTCATAAGTACCAGTACTCTGTTCCTCACATTCTTTCTAATGAATTTCTGGAATGGCAGTATATGGCAGACAGAATAATGACACTTCCCCCTCCCCAAATTTCCACATCTTGCTCCCCAGAACACGTAAATATGTTGTCACATGGAAAAGGGGAATGAAAGTTACAGATGGAATTAAGGTGGCTAATCAGTTGACTCTGAAATAGATTATCCTGGGGGGCTCCTGGGGGCCCCTGGGTGGCTCAGTCAGTTAAGTGTATGACTTTGGTTCAGGTCATGATCTGACCCGTGTCAGGGTTGGACCGTATCTATATGGTCCAAAAGGTCAGTAATGCTGTGGTTGAGAACCCTGGTCTAAAGGCAGACTGGAGAAACTACATCCTTGTTTAATAAGGAAGAAATATTACTTTCATTCTGAAACCAGCTATAGGGAGGCAGGTGCCTCGTCAACACAAGAACTTTTGCATAATCAGCTGTTTGTGATGTGTACCTTACAGTGCGGAGAGAGTTCTCTGTCACGAGAAGGCTTCAAGCACTGCTAACTGGCCTGGGGCGCTGGGGCACTGCTAACTGCCGGGGGCGCTGGAAAAGGGATGGATGTACTGGTCTGGCTGGACTCCAAGCTTCCATCCTCTTCTAAGATATAGGACTCCTTTTAAAAGCATCAGCAAAAAGTTCTTGCCTCAGACTTGCTAATATTGAAACTCGAAAAGAGAAAAGATAGTACCTACTTTATTAATGTTATTTTTACACTACCATATTAGCTAAGGGAATCAAAACTTCATCTGGACATTATCTCAAATGCAGGACTCTCAAGTGACTTCTGCAAAGGGTCTAAAGCCTCTTATATTGGGCACAGCAGATACAATTCTTGTGTAATCATTTCACAACCTAAGAAAAGCCATAGATTCAAAAAAGCAAGATAAGAAGCACTTCCCTATTGTGGGAGTAATCTAATAAAACAGACACTGGTAAGTGTAAGCACTTGACAGCTGCAAATAAAATAAAATTAATTAATTCTACTCACATGTTCAAAATGCAAACTCATCTGCATCTAGTTTCCAAATGTTTGGTGTCCACATAGCTTTTTTTTTTTTAATGTTTTATTGTTTTTATTTTTGAAAGCGAGAGAGACAGCACGAGCAAGGGAGGGTCGGAGAGAGAGGGAGACACAGAATCCAAAGACAGGCTCCAGGCTCTGAGCTAGCTGTCAGCACAGAGCCTGACACGGGGCTCAAACCCACCAACCGTGAGATCATGACCTGAGCTGAAGTCGGACACTTAACCAACTGAGTCACCCAGGCGCCCCGTCCTACATAGCTTTAAGGCCATAACTATTAACAGTTACCTAAGATCACTGGACAGTTTGCTGCATATCTATATATCCCACACCAGTTAAACCACACCTCACTGAGCTGGTCAGGTTTTAAGGACTTGAGCAAATGAAAGTTTATTCAAAAGGACAATCGCTGAACAATAACCGGACTGACGAGGGAATAAGGCAACACGTCCTTTGAGGAGCTGTTCAAGAAACCAGGGACGTTTACTCCGGGGAAGACCCAGATGGCACATGGCCGCTACAGTTCTATGGAAGGACAACATGTATGTAAACCCAAACTGGAGAACTCTGCAGCAACAGCCTTTCAACAATTACCATATTCCATCAGGGGAGCAATTTAAATGCAGGTCTGGGGACTCCTAGCAAAGATACTGAAAAAGGAACTCTTGCATTGGCTAAGGGTACAAATGGGATGGACCGGCTGGACTGGCAGCCCTGAACCTGAGGTTTAAGACCGGAAGCCTGTAAGGGCCAGCCAGGTAATACAGAGGACCTAAACAAGACATGCGTGATAGAAAAAACAGTGGTGGGACAGTGGCAAACAAGCCCATCTGAAAAGGGACACCACCCTGTTCCAGTTGATTGCTGTCATGTAGGGTTGAGAGCTCCATGGTACTAGATTTTTTTTTTTTCAAGAAAAGCTGGAAACTATATTTGTAGGTACAGTCTACTGACTTTACTGATTTTTAAAGCATAGCAGCTAATTCAACATTTCAAAACATTAAAGAAGTCAAACAGAATAATTAGTCATCTCTAGGAGAAACTATAACCTCTCCCTTAAAGATGTCCCGACTACTCCCAACCCCAAGGGGAGATACAGATCCCACAATTACTGTCAGATTTTGTCTGCAGTTCAAATCACCCAACTGGCCACTTCAAGCTGAAATCAGATGCACTGGTCAATTAATAATTAATGGGGTCTGGGGCGCCTGGGTAGCTCAGTCGGTTAAGCGTCCGGCTTCTGCTCAGGTCATGATCTCGCAGTTCGTGAGTTCAAGCCCTTCATTGGGCTCTGTGCTGACAGCTCAGAGCTTGTAGCCTGCTTCGGATTCTGGGTCTCCCTTTCTCTCAGCCCCTCTCCGGCTCGTGCTCTGTTTCTCCCTCTCGAAAATAAATAAACATTAAAAAAAAATTAATGGGGTCTGGCAAATGAAGATAGCGATAGCGGAGAGCCCATTCCAAGAGCGGAATCCTCCACTATACACAATGTAAATGAGGAAGGACTTCTATTTCCTTCTAAACAGATGCACCTCCTCTTAGTAAGCTGTATGTCAAAAAGAGGCAGGAAAGAGAAACAGGGTTGCCTCATTGTGGCAGTTAGTTGTCCTGTCCCTGAGAAGGTCATCCTTACCCCAGTTGGTAAACAACTTTGAAACTCCTCCCTGGCCCTCTAAAATTCAGTCAGTGATCAATCAGGGAAAGTTCAAGAGCCCCCTCTGAGAGAGAATGCTTCACTAAGGGAAACGATCCTATTCAACTATGGTTCACAGCCCTCTCCAGAAATTCTGCTGCCACGTATAGATTTTCAATTATCAACAGCTCTTTGCACTCAGATATCTGCATACAGCCATATCCGGGACAAAGGCAAATCTGCTAACTTTCCTTTGAACTTTTTTTTCAGATTCAGATACTCTGTTTTAAACTTTACCCGATCACATTTGACTTCTAAAAGTAAGTCAGCTATTACGGTAGTATTCTTTTACTCCACTCTAAGATGGCGCATTTCACTGGTAACTCTTAGTTAAGATACTCCAATCTTCTGAGCAGATCAAAGTATTTTTTATGTACAGTATACATAATTTATTGTAAAGAATAAAATAAGTGAAAAGAATGAAATTTATTGTAAAATTTTTGAAAACGAAGCACAGAAAAATCAAAGTAACGCACTATTGGCAAATAAGAACAGTAATAAAGTCTTAGCTTACCCTTAAGAGCATAATCACTAGCTTATTTATCTTACAGGCTAAGTGGACCACATGTAGCAATGTCATCCCCACCAAGAAGAAGGGAAGTTTGAGAGAAAAACATTAAGGAACTTCCCACTCTACCTCCCCAAACAGCTTCTGCTGGCCTACCATCTACCATTATCTACTGGGTCACCGTTAAGAGCCTGGGGCTAGTCTCCCTGCCCTTCTCTCCCTGGAATCCATTCTTCACATGGCACCGAGAGTAATCTCTGATGACATATTAGTCTATTATGGCACACCTCTGCTTTTGGCCTCCCGCTGTACCTGAAGTCCAGACAGTTTACCTTAGCTTAAAAGACTCTGCACGACCTGGCCCCTGGCCCTCAACCTGACTCCTTCGTTCTCCTCCCTCACCTCTTCCAGCCACACTGTCCTCCAACTACGTCTGGAATGCATTGAGCTTGTAGTCAGGGCTGTGTGATAGTGGTTCCTTGCACCAGAACAATCTGTCAGTGTTCTGGGAACTCATCTCAAGGCCATCTATCTCTCAGAAAAATCTCTCCTTAAAACTCAATCTAAGAAGCTGGGCCTCTCCCACCATCTCTCTCTCTCCCCGCCCCCTTCTCTCTTTCTCACCCACACACACACTCATCAGAGTACTCTACCACAGCACTCTGTTTCCTTTACTTCAAAACGTCTAGTTGGTATCTGAATTTTCCTTGCTCATCTCTCGATTCTAGAATGTGAACTCCGTAAGAACAGAAACCGCATCTGTCTTATTCACTGTTCTATACTCAGTGCCAGGCACATAGTAGGTGTTCTATAAATATTTCTTGAGGTCAATGAAGGCATGCACAAACTTGTATGAGGAATCAACTAGCCCATTTAATCCAATCAGTATTGATTCTTACAGTTGATTGTTTTCTTTCTCAACTAAGTTTCTTTTTTAAAAAACAAGCCCATATATATCAGACTGTTTCGATTAGTGTGTTATGAGTCATACTTGTAAAATGGAGCAAAGTGACAGTGAAGGTACATAATAAGTGCTTGGCTTCATAGAGGCAGTAAGAATCCATGACCTGTCCCTTCAAAGCACAAAGATTCCTCAGAATTCTGGGACAGTGCAATTTTAGAAGTAGATGTTCCCCTTCAATTGCTCTTCACGCAATACTTTTTCTTCAATGCTTCACTTTCATGTAAATTTCTCAATATTTCAAGAGTCAGTCTAACCAATTATCATGGGTCTTGGGAAGAAAAAAAAAAAGGTTCATTAGCCTTCAGATGAACTCAGGTATAAATAACCTGAGGATAACCTTCCTTTCCAGGAAATAGCCATTTTGTGGCGTGTCATGGCAAGGCATACAGATTCCTAAGCTCCGGGTGACATTCCCAAGGGTTCCACTCGTGGTGGTCAGGTACCTAGTTGGCACTTGTCTTAATGCTCTCTGATGAGACTCTCAAAAGAATGGTAAAACCTAACTGGGTAGGGAAGGCAGATTCCTCACTACTGAAGTTCAAAGGGCACAGACATACAATGGAGAAGAAATGAGGAACCAGCTGTCCAGGGTTCTGTTTACAGGAAAGCCTTGGGGTGCTGGGCAAACCCCTTTGACACCTCAGAAAGGATTTCTCTACTGTAAAATGAGTGGCTGAACCAGATTAATATCCCTAACGACTCATGGTGCCAGCCTTGAGTACAAAGGGTCCTGCTCAACGCAGAGCATCACCATGCCATCCACAGCAGCAGCCCGGGCTCAAATGTCTGGGGAAGGGAGAGAACCTTCAGTGCCCACATGCAATGAATGGAAGCTGGGAAATCCAAGTAGGTAGGTTCTCACCAGCTTCTAGGGGGCTACCAGAACTCCCTCCATGAGGAAATCTGCGGGGTGCTAGCAGCTCACCAGTCCCTTGCGGTGGCCAATACCTAATCCCCTGATCTCTGAGTTCAAGGGTAGCCCAAGATTTGGTCCTGAGCCTTTTGGGATTGTCAGCACTTTAAGTAAGGATACACTTTCCAGCTCCTACTTCCATACCAGTCTCCCAGCTCAGGATTCTCGCTTGGGTCAAAGGTAATTTGCAGAAGACTGATTTGTTCCCACAAATCTCTCCCAAACCTGAGCTCGCGTGTCCTTCAAAAATGGTAAGGTCCCTTTTATGAGCCCCACACATCTCTCCCTCCTCCTGCCTCATCACTTCTGCAGCAACCGCAGGCACCAAAGACCTGAAAGAAAGCCTGACCTTTTCGTTTTCTGGAGCTAGAAACTTCTACCAGAAGCTCCGGAGTCCGATGGGAGAATGTTCTCCGCTGTCTGGTTTTGTTTGACTTTTTACAAGCTTCCCCTTGACCCCGGGTGGAGCCGGCGCGATCCTATCTGACCGGCAGGGGGTGGAGCTGTGGGACATGCGGAGCATGTGAGCAGAGCAGAGGTAGCGCTGTTTTTTATTATTCTAGTGATACAACAGCTACTAGGAACTGGGCTCCGGCAAACGCCACACGCCCCCAAAGAGCTGTGTCCGTTTTGTCCCAGCACAGGAGACCTGGAGGTAAGAAGCCTCCCGCGTTCCCTGACTCCCTCTCGGCACCGAATTCCTAGGTTACGGTCGCCTCCTCCCGGGGGAAAAGGAGTGGGAGAACTGGACTCGAATTCCGTGACCCTCCCCGCAAAGATCTCAGATCCCAGCGCTGTCGCGAGGAGTGGCAGAGACGGCGAGCCGGCCGCGGGCAGGACGCGCGGTTCGGTTCCCGTCCTCCCCCCGCAACGCCCGACGCCCGTGGCCGCTCCGGGATCCGCGGCCTCGCGCGCCAAAGCCGCGAGGGTCCGGGCCGAGCCCGGCGCGCCCCGCGATTCCCCGGCGTCCCGCCGCGCCCCGCGATCGCTCCTCACCCGGGCGCTGCGGTGAGTTGCTTGTCTGAACCAAGAGCCCCGGGCCGCTCCTCGCCGCCAGCGCTCCGGGCTTCCGCCAGCCGCAGTCACCCGGGGCGCGCGCTGCGGCAGGGTGGGCTGCGCGCCGCCTTTGCCCTCAGTCAGGCCCGGCGCCGTGGGGGGCTGGGGAGGGACGGGGCGGAGCTTGTGGCCGCCGGCCTCCCGCTGGCAGAGGCACGTGGGAAGCCGGCGCGTCCAGGCTCACCCAGCACCCTCCCCGGGGCCCGCAACCCGCACCCACTAGATAACACGCCCCGGGGGTGGACCCAGACGTGCCTAGGGTGGGTGCTTGTGCCTCCCAATTTCTGTTCTCAGACTCGATTCTGATCAGATCCGCTCGCGGCTTCACTCCGCATCAAGCCAACCTCGTTGGTCCTACTGACTGACTTTCCAGTTACCCGGCTTCCATCTGTAATCTGAAATATCCTGCGCGTTCCTCATTTCCCAACCCTGTGCGTCAGACTCCAACTCGGAAATGCGGGGGCTACGCTCAGGTTTGCAAGGCCTGCCCCTGTGTGGGTTTCATTCCTGCGGGGCAGGGCAATCAGAAGAGCATTTGCGATGGCAAATGCTGCAAGAAGGGCCAATCGCATAACTCAGTTTAATCCAGTTATTTGGGGTTTAACTGAAATTTCCTCCGTTTCCCAATGCCTTCTCCTCAATCCACCCTAATGAAAGAAAACACACTCATTTAAAACTTCATTTAGAGACTCGGGGAAAATAGTTTGAAATTCCTGCGGTGGTGGTATTAAAGTTCTGTATTTTTAAAATCGTGATTTTTGGGTTTTGGTGAGGTGATGGAACTGTAGATGAAATTTATTTTTATTGAGGACTCTGTAGTAACAAGGCATAGATAATAACTCAATTCTCACACTTAGTGGCATGACTTTGGGCAAGTTTTTTTATTTTTTTAAATCCCTTCTGCTTCTGTTTCCTCACCAGTAACATGGAGATAATCAAAATACATCAGTCGAAGCCTCTTGGAAGACTGAAATGCATGTGCACATGAAATGCGAGGATAGAGCAGTCACCTGAGAAACAGTCAGCTGTTATCTCCTATCAGTACCTTTAAGGAAGCGGGGACTTATTTAAACTTAACAGTAGATGAAAATTTAAGTTTAACTTTATCAGCTTAATGACATTTTCCTGTACATCCTGAGCTGACCTCCTGTGAAACAAACTGCCCCAGAATATTCATGTAAATGGGTACATTTCACTTGTTGGGATAAGCACTGGGTGTTATATGGAAACCACCTTGACAATAAACTATATTTAAAAAAGGGGGGGTGTACATTTGCCCTATGTAAGAGATTGCTAAGGACCTCCTCCCTTTGAACTCAAGGAAACTCAGTGCCACACCTAAAAAAGCTTTGAAAGCAAGTGTGGAAGGCAAGTATGAAATAATTTATTTGTTTCTTTCAATGTCAGCTCTATGCTTTTCCCATCATAATCAGACCAGATTCTCTGATGGGATGACAGTGGTTGGCATTTTGCAGGTGAGTACCCCAAGAAAATACCCAGTGTAGGATTGCCAGATTTAGGAAAAAAAAAACAAAACCAGGATACCCAATTAAATTGAATTTCAGATAAACAACAAAAGCTAAAAAGCTTTATATATATGTATAAGTAGGTTCCATGGGAACTTGGAAACAAATGAGCAGAGAAAGGGAATCCCAAATGACAGCTAGGCCGAGCCTGGAAACCAACCTATCCTGATGAAAATAATAAACTAGAGGAGGAAATGAGATTCAATAAAACTGAAAGTATGATTGGGAACTTGGAAACCCCTGAAGCTCTTAGATGGTGACAGAATGAAAAAAAAATTAAAAGATAAAATTAATTAAATTTAAAAATTTTTAAATTATCCTTTGGATAAATACCTAGCAGTGCAAAAATGTTGATTCAAACGGGCACACGCACCCCAATGTTTACAGTAGCACTATCAACAATAGCCAAATTATGGAAGGAACTCAAATGTCCATCAACTGATGAATGGATAAAGAAGATGGATAAAGAAGATGGACTATTACTTAGTGATCGACAAGAATGAAATTTTGCAATTTGCCACAATGTGGATATAACTAAAATATATTATGCTAAGTGAAATAAGTCAGAGAAAGATAAATATATGATTTCACTGATGTGTGGAATTAAAACAAAACAGATGAACATAGGGGAGGGAAAGGAAAAATAAGATAAAAATAGAGAGGGAGGCAAACCATAATAGACTCTTAAATACAGAGAACAAACGGGGTTACTGGAGGGGCCTGGTGTGGGGGGATGGGCTAAATGTGTGATGGGCATTAAGGAGGGCACTTGCTGGGATGAGCACTGGGTGTTATATGTAAGTGATGAATCACTACATTCTACTCTTGAAATCATTATTACACTATATGTTAACTAACTTGGATTTAAATAAAATTTTAAAAATAAAATAAATTAAAAGTAGGAGCTCCAAGGGAGGAAATGTCCAGGAAAGTCCTAATGCTAGTGTGACACAGCTTACAACAGATTGATTTTGAACCAGTGGCTGATATCTAAACACAGTGGTTTAAACACTACATTTAAACCAGAAATCCAAGAGTAAGGGCGCCTAGGTGGCTCAGTCGGTTAAGTGTCCAACTTCAGCTCAGGTCATGATCTCACTGTTCGTGAGTGAGTTCAAGCCCCACGTCCGGCTCTGTGCTGACAGCTAGCGCAAAGTCTGGAGCCTGCTTTCGGATTCTGTGTCTCCCTCCCTCTCTGACCCTCCCCTGCTCACGCTGTCTCTCTCTGTCTCTCAAAAATAAATTAAAAAAAAAAAAACAGAAAAAAAATAAATCCAAGAATATACTTCTCTGAATGGCCCAGAGGAAAAAAAATGTGTGATCAGGGCACTCTATTAGACTATTGGAGACAATATTCAGATAGTCTAATAATGGGAACATTGCTTATTGGTTTTCAACTCTTAGAATCACCTTATAAACAAACCAAAGTAGAATAAACTATGAATATACAAGAAAATGTAAATAGGTAAATTTTTTAAATGTAAAAATAAAGGTAGGTAGGTAGAAGGAGGTAGAAGTGGGGAGCAGAGTGGAGAGATGGTTGTTACAAAGGGTCTCATTTTAGAATATTGAGATATACTGCCTACAGTTGATAGGACAGAAGTAAAGGTCTGGATGTACAGTAACTGCAGAGGAGAGAGCAGTGGAGGGCATGAGTACACAGAAGTAATTCTATCAGGAGGCTCAGGGAAGAGAAAAGATAAGGCCAGTATGTTTGTGAGCCAATGCTCATTCTCTTAGTAGAAATTAGATCGGTAGTGTCTGAGATGATCCACTAAGAAGTAATAGTATCACATATTAGTTTGGAAACACATGATGATCACCAGAAATCCAACAAGAAACACTGTTAAGATTGATTATCTTTGGGGAGATTGGAATGGGTTTGGGATGGGCTGAGGTGGGAGAGTCTGGCGTTTCTGCTCTAGTACTTCAGAACAACTTAACTATCTGAAATATGTGCATGATTACATTGAATAAATATTTAAACCTTTATAAAATAGGAATTTTTCTTTTAAAATTTTTTTTAATGTTTATTTATTTTTGAGAGAGAGAGAGAGAGAGAGAGGGAGACAGAGCATGAACAGGGGAGGAGCAGAGAGAGAGAGGGAGACATAGAATCTGAAGCAGGCTCCCGGTTCTGAGCTGTCAATACAGAGCCTGACGCAGGGCTTGAACTCACCAACCACGAGATCATGACCTGAGCTGAAGTCGGAAACTTAACTGACTGAGCCATCCAGGTGCCCCTAAAGTAGGAATTTTTCAAAAGGAAGGCTTCACAGACAGTGGCTTTTGTGAATGAGTGGGAGGTCATCTGGAAGAAACCATAGCATCTGGAAGAAAGAAAGCAAGAGCACATAGAATGCTGGAACAGAATGTAGAACTGTATGAGCAAAGGCACAGGGACCTAAAAGTGAATGATATTCCTTGGGAATGTCAAGTTCTCCACTCTGGCAAGCAACAGGTGTATAGATGGGGTGGACCAGAAGGTAAAAATGACAAGATAAGCTGGGATTAATTACTCTAAGAGTCTTCCGAGTAATGCAATGGGGTGTAGAGTGTGAACTCCTTAAAGACAAGAATTATGTCACTTGTGTTCCCCTGCATCCAGTATGGAAACTAGCACACAGTAGTTGCCCCCCAAAATGTTTAAATAAATGAAAAACATCTTGAGGCAATGGGTAACCATCAACATTTGTAAGAACAGTAGCATTACTGATTTTTGGAAAACAATATTTAAGTAAAAAAAAATTGAGATTGGAGAAATTTAAAACGGGATGAATTAGGAAGCTATGGATGAAAGGTGATGCTATAAACTGGGATAGTGACAGTGGGAACTGAGATAGGAAGATCTACTTAAGAGATATTAGCAAGGTATAAATGATAAAGCAGAGGGTTGAGTCCAAAATGGCCCCAAGATCTCTAGTGGGGAGACCAGGTAGGTGACGGAGCCATTAACTGAGAAAGGAAAAGCAGGAAAAGGAAGAGGCTGTTAAAAGTGAGATAATAAACACAAGTCTGTACACATTGAGTTTGAAAGACCCGAGGATGGTGTTTTTAAATTGTGAGTCTTGGGGCACCTGGGTGGCTCAGTCGGTTAAGCGTCTGACTTTGGTTCAGGTCATGATCTCACAGTTGATGAGTTCAAGCCCCACGTTGGGCTCTGTGCTGATAGCTCAGAGCCTGGAGCCTGCTTCAGATTCTGTGTCTCCCTCTTTCTCCGATCCTCCTCCACCTTCTCTTTCTCTCTCAAAAATAAACATTAAAAAATTGTTTTAAATAAAATTTTTAAAAAATTAATTGTGAGTATTGAACCATTAATGGCTTTTTAAAGGTGCTTGGTGAGTTGAGACAAAAATTTTTTAATGAAATGGAACATGACAGATTTCAAAGTATATCACATATGATAAGGTTATGTTGTTTCACAGAAGCTTTGTTCCATTGTATACATATGTAGGTAACTGACATAGAGTATTTTCTACCATATGTTAAAATAAATGTTTGAGAGCCTTTGCCTTTGGATACCAGGCAGAACAAGTGGGAGTGTGGAGTTGACTTATTCATTCAACCACTGCCCGTGCACATTTCTTTCCAGCTCTGTATTCAGTGACTTCACTCTGATAGCTTGAGATCAGCCATAGGGAGGGCTTCATGTCACAGAAATGAGCAAACACTACAAAATGATCCTTTCTTCCAGTGAGCTAGCACATCTGGGTGGAACCCATCTCATTAGTTAGTTATGCAGGTCTGAAACTCAGTCTCAAACCTGGGCAGAGGACATTTATTTGGAAGTGAAAATGCTGAGAACTCATGGGATTGGCCATCAAGGGTTTGCAGAGAGAGCAGAGGTAGAAGACAGAATTCTAAAGAACATCACACTCATGGACGGTAGGAGGAGAAGCTGGTGAATTAAACTGAGAGAGGCTAGTCAAAGTGAGGATAGAAAATGGGAAAGAAACTCTGTGGAAGTCAAGAGAGAAAAGAAGTTTTAAAAGGTAAGTACAACCAACACTGTTGATTAGATAGAATGAATGGAGGCTGAGGAAAGGGTCATGAGGTTTAGCAATTAGGAAGGCAGGGTGACCCCTAAAACTAATAGTATCGTAATAGAGGGGTGAAGTCAGAGCCTGTAAGAAGAAGAAATGGAGATGCAATGACAATGAGTGTACACTACTTTTAAGATATTTGATGGAGAAGAAAAGGAAGGAGATATGGCTGAAACTTGGGTAAGAGTAAAGCATGAAGAGACTGATAATGTGGGAGATGGTTCTGGGCTCTGCCTGAGGCTGTTTGAAGCTTTCTGAGCCCCATGGTGGCTGGAATTCATTCCTTAGTCATGGAGTCAGTCTGTCTGGTGATGCGCAGTCCCGGATAATGTTTGCTATTCCAGGAACAAGGCCAGAGTGGAGGCTTATCTGGTCTTGGAAAATTGGACAGCAGATTGGCCAAAGGCAAAGAAAATAAGGGAATTGATGGTAATTTGAAAAGATATTTTTTTCTAGTTAAGATGTAATACATTCCTGTTGTTAGAAATCTAAACAAAACAGCAAACATAGAAAATGGGTGGGTCACCCAACCCCAACTTCCTTAAGTAATTATTTAACATTTGCTGCATATCTTCCTGACATTTTCGCAGACACAGTGCAGTAATTAAGAGGGCTGAGTCAGACAAACCTGGGCTTGAATCCAGTTCTACCTTTACTAGCTCTAAAGGCCTTTGGCAAGTTGCATAGCTTTTTAACCCCTCAATTTCCCAATCCGTAAAATAGAAGTAATAATAGCATTTATATCACAGGACTGCAGTAAAAACTGAAAGGGATAATGCATGTAAATTGCTTAGAAAAATACCAGGCAAGCAGAGTGAGCATCTGAAATATATATATGTATATACATACATATAATACATATAAGCAGAGTGAGCATTTGAAATATGTATGTCTGTACCTATATATAACCATACACATTATACATATATATGTACAATAAGACCTTGGTTTGGGAGCATAATTCATTCCAGAAACATGCTTGTAATCCAAAGCACTTGTATATCAAAGCAAATTTCCCAACAAGAAATAATGGAAACTCAGAAGATTCGTTCCACAACCCAAAAATATTCATATAAAATGATTACAATGCTGTAATGTAATATAAAATAATAAAGAAAATACAAAATATTAAGAAAAATAAACAAATTAACCTGCAACTTACCTTTGAAAGCCTTCGTGGCTGGTGTGAAGGAGACAAGAGAGGAGGGTTATTATGTAGGACGACGTTCACTATCACTCACGGAATCACTGCTATCTATTGGCTCAGTGGAATCTTTTTCTTTTTGTGCAACATTAACAAGGAACCTATCCAATGACACTTGCTTTTGCTTCCCTTTGAGGATTTTGCAGAAATGTGACATTGCATTGTCCTTAAATAGATTCATCGCTTGCACTGCTACAGCCTTTTTTGGGTGGTGCTTTCCCACAAAATTTTGCACTGTTTCCCACATTTTACACAGTTCCCTATCTCATTTGAAGTGCGGGATTGCTCTACCTTTTTCTCCTCCTCCTCTGCAGACGAGATGCAGATGTAGACTTCTTATAAAATCTTGCAATTTTGGCCACTTGCATACCTTGTACATACTTTTCTATTTCCTTCTTAACTTCCACAATAATCATCTTCTTCTTACTGCCTTTCTTTTCAACCTTTTTCTGTATGGGGGCCATTGTATACACTCGCACAGATGTTAACTATGGTACAGTGTTAATAAACTCTTTCATATACTGTATTTAATTAACTGGCAATAAGGCAGCAGAGGAAAGTGTCTATATCTTCAGGCAGCCTGACCTAGAATGAAGCAAAGCATTCCTAAGCTTACTCTTATATGGAAAAGCAAAGGACTGTCCATGTAAGTGTTTTGAAGTGACAAAAAATACACTAGTGCCAGTTGTAGGCACCTTCCAACATTCTGAAAAGTCACTGATTTCTGGCAAACACCGTGGCCTGAGACAGAGCATCTGAGCATGGGAGAAGATCCCACAATCCCACAGCGAGAGAGAAATGAACCACTGCCTCAGTTGTGATCATGTGACATTCGGCATCATGTACTACTCGTATTGCAAGACAGCGCTCCTTTATCAAGTTAAAATGTATTAGAAATGTTTGCCCATCTTGTGGAACACTTGTAGAACAAGTTACTCACAATCCAAGGTTTTACTGTATGTAGGAAAGAGAATTCATATATATAAATACACACATACATATATAACATGAATAACCAAGAAGAACTGAAAAATACTGATGACTTGAGTGGGTTGAAAGACAAGAGAGAGGAGGGTTATTACTGTAAGGCTTCAACTGTTGGTTTTGGCTCAGGTCATGATCTCATTGTTCATGAGTTCAAGCCCGGCATTGGGCTCTGTGCTGTGGGTTCAGAGCCTGCTTGGAATTCTCTCTCTCCCTCTCTCTCTGCACCTCCCCTGCCTGCTCGAGTGCAAGCTTGCTCTCTTTCTCTCAAAATAAACAAATAAACTTCAAAAAAAAAAGATTGATGAGTAATATCCCAAACACCTAGAATAATGCCTGATGCACAAAGGCATTCAACAAATATCTCCTTCTTTCCCGTCACTCCCAGATGCCAGATCAGCATTCTGTCCACCTCACTGTATTGCCTCCTCACAAGTATCGCTTTGAGCACAAAGTCTATATAGGCTTGTTGTTACCCTCTTTTTTGGAATTGGAGGGAGGCAGAAGAGAATCAAATCATGGTGCTCTGAGCAGGGGTCTACAGTAAACAGTAAATATACAGTGGAGTGGCAAAGCGGCCCAGCCCACCCTTGATCTTGTGGTCACTGCGAATCTCTTCTATATCCTGAGTTTAGTTAGGGTGGGGGGATGTGGGGAATAAGTTTAGGAACTCCCTGAACTTGCACCAGTGGGTCAAGAAGGCTTAGGATGAAAGCATCGGAGGTTAGGTAAACAGGGTGGAAAGAGCCCCCAACATAGTACAAAAGCAGAAAGCTGCTTTCACAGGAAGGAAGGTCCAGAATAGGTAAACAGCTAAACTGGGATGGAGACCTCATCAGGGAGAAATTGTCTGGAGCAGAGCTAATTAGCAAAGGAAAGGTGCCTTGTTGACCCTGAGGTAGCATGCTC
This sequence comes from Cryptoprocta ferox, assembly GCA_028646485.1. Classification (NCBI taxonomy): domain Eukaryota; kingdom Metazoa; phylum Chordata; class Mammalia; order Carnivora; family Eupleridae; genus Cryptoprocta; species Cryptoprocta ferox. Next base: position 100,897,185 of record CM053577.1, on the reverse strand, counting down.
TATCTGTCTTATCCCCTAGGCTAGCTAAGATAAACAGATGGCTCTCCTCAGTCCTGCGGTAACAACCATCTGCCCACTGCCTGTCCGGATTTTGTTCTGTATTGACCCAAACCCCTAACACAGGATGTCTTCAAAACCCCCTTTATCTCACACACAGGAGTTAATGTTCACAGTTTCATTGTCTCTTTCTGCACGCTTATCACATTTGTAAGCCTTCTGATCCTACTACAAATGGAGCAAGGACCTTTAGTCGGGACGCTTATCTCCTCCCGGACATTAGCCTCTCTCGCATTTTAATTCTGTGTCCACTCTTTTGCTGGACAAGAGGGAACTCCAGACTCAAAGTCTGTGGCAGGGGGAGATGGTAAGAGATGCCTTAAAACACATTAGCTGTATGAATTAATCAAATAACATAATGTCAGCGGAGCTCAACATCCTCATCTCTAAATGAATTTTTGAATCACGATTTCTAGAGTTCCTTCCTGATCTAAAAACAGCTTCTATGGAGAAAATACTTAACAGCAGTCACTTCAGCCAGAAATGTTAGTCCCAGCACTTGAGCCAGTGTGACCCAAGATCAATGTCTGGCCCACTGATATTGCCTAGTGGCCTCTGTGGCCTATCACAATATAAGCAAGAGACCCTTGAGGGTAGATTTTTGACATTAACCCCAAATGAGGCCATTCATCCAGTCACAATCTAAAAAACTAAAATTTTGATAGAAATAGCAGCCAAGGCTTTATAAAAATAAGATGAAGATAAATTCTGATCTTGCAAAAATATTAATTCTTTGTACACTGCAAGAAGTAGAATCTGCTAACGGGATACTATATTTGTTAAATGCTTTCAATATTGTTTGTCTTTTACTTTGGCCTCTCAGCTCAAAGAAGAAAGGAACATGAGTCTTGTTCTCCACAGAGCCTAGTATATATAAGGCATTCAGTAAATACATGTGGGAAGAAAGGTAGCAAACAAATGTAGGAGAAAGAACAAAAAGGATAAAAGAGGGAGGAAGAGAGAGGGAAGGAGAGAGATAAAGGAAGAGGGGGAGAAAGAAGAAAGGAAGGAAAGGAGGGAGGGAGAGAGAGAGAGAAAAGAAGGGGACAGGAAGGACTGTTAGACTAGCATCACCATAAAGATAGGAGATGCTAGAGTAAGGGATCAAAAAAGAGGAGGCAAGGAGAAATCATCTGAAGGTTTTCCCCTTCGTCCACCCTGTAACAGGTGCTTTATAAATTATCTCAGCTACTCATCTTTCGTTGCCTTATGAGAAAAGTGTTAAAACTTCATTTTATTGGTGAGAATTGAGTTTCAGCAAAGTTAAGGGGCTTGCCCAAGATCTCAAGCTGGTTGTGAAAGTGAGGGGTGCACGGCCTCTCCACCACCCTGCCGTGGTTACCAAGCAGCGTATCTTCTTCCCAGTGCCCTGGTGGACTGGCAATCTGTTTTTCAATTTTCATGCATTTTGATGAAATACTATTTGAAGAGAAGCTGTCATGGACCAGTATTGGCTCTACGGAAGCAGGCAGGGACCACTGACCAACTTCAGTGGAAGCAAAGGGGCAGTCCCCTCTCCAACAGTGGGCACCACCTCCCGGAAGCTGACATTGATTGACAGGCTTTAATGGTGAAGGAGGGGCTAGTTTCCATGGTGAGAACACAACAAAGCTCTGGCCCCTAAGACGCCTGCCAGTGCTGAGTGCCTCAAATCTCAAACAAGATAGTAAGTATTTTTTTTTTTATTACTCCTGCCTTCATCTCTTTACTACACTTATTATAGATCATTCATAAATATTAGAACACTTACATATACTGGCTACTTCTTTACATTTGGACACCTGTACCAGAAAGATAGAAATTCAGGTGCACTTAATGAAATTTATGAAGATTCATGTGAAGGAAAGTTTGCTAAATTTCAGTAGTCAGTTGCAGGCTAGTGAATCGGACATTTTCTACAAATAAATTATTTTTTAAAGAAAGCCTCTAGCAGTATCATTTATTCCATTTTTTATTTTTTAAAACATTTTTTAAGTTTATTTATTTTTGAGGGAGGGAGGGAGAGAGAGAGACAGAGCATGAACGGGGGAGGGGCAGAGAGAGGGAGACACAGAATCTGAAACATGCTCCGAGCTGTCAGCCCAGAGCCCGATGTGGGGCTCAAACTCACAAACCATGAAATCATGACCTGAACTCACGTCAGACACTTAACTGACCGAGCCACCAAGGCGTCCCCCATTTTTTTTAAACAGCTTCATTGAAATATAATCCACATACCATAAAATTCATTTATTTATAGGACATGATTCAGTGGTTTTTAATATATTCAAAGTTATGAAAGCATCACTCACCACTGTCTAATTTTAGAATGCTTCATCACTCCCCAAAGAAATCCTATACCCATTAGTAGTCACTTCCTACCGCTGCCTCATCTCAGTTCAGGCAATCAATAATCTACTCTCTGTCTCTGTGGATTTGCCCCTCCTGGACAGATCACATAATTGGAATCATGCAATGCGTGGTCTCTTGTGCCTGGCTTCTTTCATTTAACATGTTTTCAAGGGTCGTTCATGTGGTAGCAGGTGTCAGAACTTTATTCCTTTTCTTTGTCAAATAATATTACATTGTATGCACTCCCACATTTTATTCATGCATTCATCTACTAATGGACATTTAGGTTGTTTCCACTTTTTGGCTATTATGAATAATGCTGCGATAAACATTTGTGTAACAAGTTTTTGTGTGGACATATATTTTCATTTCATTAGGTAAATACCTAAGTGTGGAGTTATGGGTCATATGATAAATCTACGTTTGACTTTTTGAAGAGCTACCAAACACTTTCTGAAGCAGCTGCACTATTTTATATCCCTACCACCTCTATGAGGGTTTCAATTTCCCCACATCATCAGTGACACTTGGTATTGTCTGTCTTGTTGATTACAGTTTTCTAGAGGGTGTGAGTGGTGTTTCAGTATGGTTCTGATTTGCATCTCCTTCATGTCTACTGATGTCGAGCATCTTTTCAGGTGCTTATTATTTTGTACATTTTTTCATGTGTGTATTCTTTTGGAGAAATTTCTGCTTATATTCCTTGACTGTTTTTAATTGAGCTTTTTAAAATTGTTGAATTGTAAGAGTTCTGTGTATATTCTGGATACAAATCTCTTATCAGGTATATAATTTACAAAGATTTTTTCCCATTCGATATTTGCTTTTATACTTTTCTGAAGGTATTGTTTATAGAAAAAAGTTTTTAATTTTGGTGAAATCCAACTTATTGATTTATTTTCTTTTGCTTCTTGTGCTTTTGTTGTCCTATCTATGGACCATTGCCTAACCCAATGTAATGAAGATTTACTCCCATGTTTTCTTCTAAATGTTTTCATTTTAGGTCTTATATAAGTCTGTAATCCATTTTAAGTTAAGTTTTGTGTGTGCCATGAGGGGGAAGATTCACTACATTCTGGAGTATGTGAATACCCAACTGTGTCAGTACCATTTGGAACGACTACGTATTCCTTACTGAATTTTCCAGGAACCTTTGCTGAAAAGCAATTGACCATAATGTAAGCGTTTATCCCCGGACTCTCAACTCTGTCCCCTTTCTCCCTCTATATTTATCTTTATGCCACACGGTGTACTTTGTATCACACGTTTTGGTTTGTAGCTTTATAGTAAGTTTAGAAATGGGGAAGTTTGAGTCCTCCTACTTTGTTCTTTGGCAAGATTGTTTTGCCTAATCTGAGTCCTTCGCATTTCCATCTGAATTTTTAGGAGCAGTTCATCAATTTCTCAGCAAATAAATGTAGCTACTCGTTGGAAACTTTTACTTGAATTGCAATTCATCTGTGGGAAGTTGTGGAATTTCCTTGGTGTGGACAGAAATGTGAAACTAATTTAAGGCTAAACCTGCTTAAAGGTTTGTGTGCAATGTAAGCCGGGGCTTCCAGACACTGATTCTAGAAATGGTTTGGCTTTTTGTGATGCCTGCAGATTAGAAATCCTCTAGTACTTCTGTTTACTATTTGATTTTGTCATTGATCAAATGCTCCAGTGTAAGGGTTTTCTACTAAACCAAACAAGCCAACAAGATAAAAACACATCCCATGCCATCTTCTCTTACCTAACATATAACTGAGTGCTAACTTCATGCAAAAAGGCATGTCCTTGTCTGACACATCCAATGATTCTGAAGCACTTCAGGCTGAGGCCCGGGGATCTATTTTTTAAAACTCACCAGTAATTGTCATTTAGTCCCTCAGTGAAGAACAACGGCTGCATCCTTACTGCTTCTCCCTTACTTCAGGTCTCTCCCCTGCCTTGTAGCCAGAGAGATATTGCTACTCGGTGTGGTCTGTGAACTGGTAGTTGTTGTGATGACTTGTTACAAAGGCAGGCTCTCAGGTCTCCTCCTAGACCTACTGAATCAGAATCTGAATTTTATCAAGACCCCAGAGGCTTTATAGGGACCAGAGGTTGGTAAACTATGGTCTACAGGCCAATGGTGGCTCACTCCATTTTTTTAGGCACATGGTCACCACTTATGATGGTGGCTCTCAGTGGGCAAGCACGGTGAGCGTTGGAGAGCCAACTGCTCCCTTGTCTACTCTTAGCACTTGTCTCCTGAGCTCACTGCTGCGCCTAGTCTCTGCCCAGGGCCCTGCTGGTCAGCACCTACATTTTGGGGACTCTGCTGTAGGCAATTTCTGGGCAAAGAGCAGTAGAAGTAGTCCAGTAAAGTTACCTTGCCTCCCACCAGCTGTCAACTTGAAATGGTTGGGCTCTTGGAGAGGAGAGAGGACATGCTGGGATGTGGGCATCACTGGAGTAAAGGGAAAGTGACCCTCCTTCCAGCCAGACCCCTCCTCCCTGGGCTGCTTGCTTTTTGCCCTGAGAATGTCTCCAGCTGAGGGCTACTGGGCACAAAGCACACTCACCCACCACCCCTACCAATCCTTCCTCTCCCAAGATGGCTGCCCCTGGCAGGAGTTTTTCTCTTGTTACATAATAGTTACATAATGTTAAATAATAGTCTTGATTTTTCCCACTTGGCCTACAAAGGCTAAAAAAGTTCCTATCCAGCCCCTTATAGGAAACATTTGTGGGTCCTTGGTCTATACATCAAAGTTGGAGCCACTTGAATGTGCCTCCCTCCTCACCACAGCTGCACAGCTGCCTGAGTTGAATCTTCCACCACTGCCATGCCCAAGAAGACTCTTATTCATCTTTTTCGAACGTGGCTTAGATCACTTTCAGAAAAAAGTTCCTTTCACTTCCTGGTCCTGAAGAATGATCCTTTCCTTCTGTCCCCAGAAAATCATTGCCATTATAACGCTTAGGACATTGCATGTTAATTATGTTATCCACTTCTCTCTCCCTCTAGGGCTGTTCTCATGTCTCAGTTTACATCAGTAGGTCTGATATGAGTCTCAATAATTCCCATCTCTAATAAATTCCTAGGTGCTGCTGCTGCTGCTGGGCCAAAATGTGTCTGACTGACTCCAAACTCTTCTTGAGATCTCAACTGAAATGTTGGGATCCAAGAGACATTCTCGCTCACACCACTGCAAGTGGCTATCCTCATTCTTTAATTCAACCCCTGGGGCGCCTGGGTGGTTCAGTCGGTTAAGTGATCGACTTTGGCTCAGATCATGATCTCACAGTTCATGGGTTCAAGCCCCACGTCAGGCTCTGTGCTGACAGCTTAGAGCCTGGAGCTTGCTTTGGATTCTGTGTCTCCTTCTCCCTCTGCCCCTCCCCCTACTTGCAGTCTGCCTCTCTCTCACTCTCTCTCTCAAAAATAAATAAAATAAAAAATAATTCTATCCCAACCCCTTATTTGTTTATATCCATAATTCTCAAACTTGTTGGTCTCAGGACTCCTTTACCTTATTATTTACCTTGTTGGAAATTAAAACTGAGAAAAAATTTAAATGTTTATTAAGTTACTTACAAAAATCATAACAAGCCTAATATACAATAACATCAATAATATTTTTATGAAAAATACTTACATTTTCTAAAGCAAAAGAAATGAGAAGAGTAACATTGTTTATTTATGTATTTCTGTGTGTATGTAGTTGAATCCCTAAATATGTGGCTTAATAGAGGACAGGTAGGTTCCTAGATCTTCTGCATTCAAGTTTGTTGTTTTGGCTGAAATATACAAAGAAAATCTGGTTCCACACACACACACACACACACACACATATAATTGGAAAAGGGAAGAGTATTTTGTAGCCTTTTCAGATAACTGCCGATATTCTTCTTTGATACCATACCAAAACTGACACATGGTAGTGCTTTTTAGGTGAGTTGGAATCTGAAACAACGTCAGTGTACTTTTCATCCTCTGTCTCACTAAAATTCATAGGTCTATCTTAAATGGATCTCTTTACCCATGCATGATTTTGTAACATGATACACTTGTCATTTTGAAAATATCAGTTCATGGGGTTATGTAGACTTTCCAAATGTTGACACATTTTGTTATAGAATATTTTAAAATCACTTTTATTAAGTTATGTAATTAAGGGTCAACATTTATAATTCTTACTACTGTAGTTTATTTTATTTTATTTTTATTTTTATTTATTTTTGAGAGAGAGAGAGAGAGTGTGAGCAGGGGAGGGGCACAGAAAGAGGGAGACACAGAATCCGAAGCAAGCTCCAGGCTCTGAGCTGTCAGCACAGAGTCTGACGTGGAGCTTGAACCCACTAATGGTGAGATCATGACCTGAGCTGAAGTCGGATGCTTAACCGACTGAGCCACCCAGGTGTGCCCCATTGTTTCTTTATTGAAACTAGCTTTTTTTTTTTTTTTTTGGACTCTATGTGTGTGATGGTGAAGAACACCATGACTGCTAGTCTAGTTTGGTATCACTGCCACCACCTCTCTTTGTGCTAAGGCACCAGCAATTTTCCACATCATTGCTTTTCAACCATCAGGGCAAATATCAGCACAGTGAACAAGGCCAATGACATTTTAATATTATAATGAAAATAGTGTTGACCTCATAGAGCCCCTGAAAGAGTTCTAGAGATTCCTAAGCATCTGGAGACTATAGTTTGAGCACTATTGGTTTATGTATTCATGTTGTAAAATAACTTGTAGCCATGTTATTTGCATGTTTACATCTTGTCCATCTGAACTGGTGTGCCAATAGCATTCCATTTCTATGGAGTACCTGCTCTGTATCCAGCCAGTAAACTTTTCACATGGATTGTCATATACCCTCACAACAACTCTGGCAAGTTATATCCGTGTTATAGATGAGAAAGGTAAGGCACAGAATCACACAACTAATCTGGAATCACACTGCCAGCACTTTGGAACAGGAACTGGAAAGAGCACTGGAAAGTGGTTTGAGGCCAAAAAGAAAATGCCAAGCCATAATGTCAGTCCATATTCCTGTAGGCAGAGGGGACCCATTGATAGTTGTTAGGTAGTGGACCAGCATGTACTAACCACAGTGGCTGAGATCCAAAGACACCCTCAGCAGAGCACACACATGCACATTTGTGAGGTGAGAAAGAAAGTAAATGATAATCCCGTGGAATCACTTACTGAGAATAAAAAGTTGTAGAGAACTTCCTAAGTGGCGTGTTTTTCACAGTTATTTTAGTCATGGAATTAACCAAAATGTCAGACATGACAAAGCTCCACCAAGCCGTGGCTGCAGGCGATTACAGTTTAGTGAAAAAGATTTTGAAGAAAGGTCTCTGTGACCCAAACTACAAGGACGTGGACTGGAATGACCGAACTCCACTTCACTGGGCTGCAATCAAAGGTGAGTGGGCAATCCATCTTTGGGAGTCCACCATTTGTGACGTTACTAGTCTGTGTGGCCTAGTGGAAAGAACATTTCTTGAGAGCCAAATGGAACACTTCAACCCTGGCACCACCACGTACTGGTTGTAGTACTTTAAGAAAATTATTTAATGTCTCTGGACCTTAATTTATTTATCTACATAATGGGAACATTGATGCTACCTTGGAATTTTGTGGTGAGGATTCCCTAAGATAATGAGTGTACAGTGCCTAGCACATAATTTGCTCTCAATATTAGTCTTCTGACCTCTTGACCTCCAACAAGAAAGAGTCCCTTTCTAGTTGGACAGGGACTCTGTCTTGTTGATTGCTGTATCCCCCGTGCCTCACATGGCTCAGTTACAGAATTCAAAGAGGATAGTGGCAAACACTCAGCCAATGGGCTTGTCAAGGCCTTCAGCAATGGAACACCATTGAAGAATGTCAAGTAAGAGAGTATTATACTCAACTTTGCTTTTTAAAATTTTGTTTTGACTTCTGTTTGGAGAATGGATTGGCAGGAAGCAAGACTGGGTGCAGACAAATCAGTTGGTAGAATTTTGCAGAAATTTAAGTACAAAGAGATGGTAGCTATACTGAAGCACCTTTTAGTGAACACTTGCTGTATCCTGGGCACTATGTTGTATGTTATGTCTGTGATTTCATTTCTACTTCACAAGAACTCAGTGAGGAGGGAAGTGATAATATTTTTAATTTACAAATGAGGAAACTGAGCTTCAGACCTTTGTTTCTTGTCTGGGAAGGCCATAGTTAGCAGCTGTTACTCACCAGCAGGAATGAGCCCACATCTATCTTCCCCCAAAGCCTGTGCTCTTAATCTGCGCTAACCATAAAGTCAGTGGGACTTAAAATATTTTTTATTGAGGTATAATTGATATACAGCATTATATCAGTTTCAGATGTACAACACAATGAGTAAGGATTTGTATGTATTGTGAAATGACCACCACAGTAAGTGAAGTTAAAATCTGTCACCACTTGTAGTTACTGAAAAGTTTTTTTGTGGTAACTTTTAAGATCTCATCTCTTGGCAGCTTTCAAATATGCACAACAGTTTTATTAGCTATAGTCACCTTGTGGTGCATTACATCCTCAGGACTTACTTATTTTATAACTGTACCTTTTGCCAGTTTGCTCATTTCTCCAACCCCTTACCCCTTTGTTCACTGTACCGGTGATATTGGTGTGTTTCTTGTGTGTGCGTGGTTTTTGCTGTTGTTGTTGTTGTTATTGTTGTTGTTGTTTTATATCCCACATATAAGTGAGATCATACGGTATTTCTCTTTCTCTCTCTGACTTACTTCACTTAGTGTAATGCCCTCAAGGTCTATCCGTGTTGTTGCAAAATATTTGTCTTTTAAATCTTTTTTTTAACATTTATTTATTTCTGAGAGACAGAGAGTGAACAGGGGAGGGGCAGAGAGAGAAAGAGACACAGAGTCTGAAGCAGTCTCCAGGCTCTGAGTTAGTGGTCAGCACAGAACCCTATGTGGGGCTCGAACCCACACACCATGAGATCATGACCTGAGCCAAAGTTGGACGCTCAACCGACTAAGCCACCCAGGCCCCCCTAAATATTTATTTTTGAGTCACCATTGAGACTGCCAAAAACAGTGAGCCTGACAAGTGCCCTACAGCATGGATACAGTGATTTAGGAGGGAAAGCAAGATTGCTAGGAATGGAGGGGGGTGGGGAGGGAATGCTCTGAAGAGAGGGAGTAGAGGGAATACTTGGAGGACCCAGGCCTCTGGTGGGAGCAAGATTCATGGGGTAAGGTGGTGAACTGAGTCCCTGGTAGGAAGACTGGGAAGGGGAGGGGGTGGTGGTGAAGGTGATACTAGGAAACTGGAGGGGCCTCCAGGCAAATGTCTTCCTTTCTTTTGTACTACCTTGGCTAGTTCTGGCCTCAGTGGGGGCAGAGACATTTTAATCTTAACCTCCTCCTCTTTCTTCCTGTTACATCTAAGGGCATATGGAGGTGACGCAGCTCCTTATAGAATACGGAGCCAGGCCCTGCCTGGTAACTGATGTGGGCTGGACCCCAGCTCATTTTGCAGCTGAGTCAGGCCATGTGAATGTGCTCAAAATTCTCCATGCATTGCATGCCGCCATCGATGCCCCCGACTTCTTTGGAGACACGCCAAAGAGGATTGCACAGATCTACGGGCAGACTGCCTGTGTGGCATTTCTGGAGAAGTAAGTTTCATTTATTTCCAGCTAGAGAAATGACAGAGAAACAGGAGCCTGTGGTCGAGATATTTGCCAACTCAGTGGTCTCGGGGTCATGGAAATGAATGAGCAAATCCAGTTGACTGTTGTTTGAGTTGTTTTTATTAACTTTTCAGAAATGACTGGTTTGGGTGGAAGCTATATTGCTTTAGATTATGTGAAATCTATTGTTTTTATATTGTACCAAAATTATAATTATTTTAATGATACATATTTATAATAACATTAACAGCAATATATAATTATTATAATTACTATTTTAGATTATACACAGATTATCTCAGATAAGAGAGGGGAGACACCAAGTTTGAAAATGGGACGTGGTACAAGATTCATGGAGCTCCTTCAGATCCCTGAAAGGTAGTCATGCTAGCTCTGTGGCCTTGGGCAAGTGACTTAACTTTCTGGCTCAGTTTTCTCATTAAAAATGAACTTGGTGAGGGGCGCGTGGGTGGCTCAGTCGGTTAAGCGTCCAACTTCAGCTCAGGTCATGATCTCACAGTCAGTGGGTTCGAGCCCCGTGTCAGGCTCTGTGCTGACAGCTCAGAGCCTGGAGCCTGCTTCAGATTCTGTGTCTCCCTCTGTCTCTGCCCCTCCCCCTCTCACTCTCCGTGTCTCTGTCTCTCAAAACAAAATAAAGACATAAAAAAAATTAAAAAAAAATGAACTTGATGAATTAGGCTATCCGCTGTAAGGTTCCTTCTATCTATTCTCACACTCCCCAAAGATAAGGACTTTTCTAGCATTTGTGAATCTTTTCTTTCACCCATGCATTCAAATAGAATTAAGTATCAATTATGTACGTGACAGTAATTGGGAGTACAAGAGGGAAGGAAATAAAATTTAAGAATTTATGATCTGGTTGGGTTAATAAATAATTCACCTAAGAGGCAGTAAAGTAATAGAATGAGGGTGGCATTGCTTGAAAACCAAAATGAGATCCAGAGCAAATCTGTCTCTAGGGCAGGGCAGTTCATGGCAGGGAGGGTGGATGACCGTGAACTGCCCTTCTAAGAACTTGAAAATGAAGTTATCTTCTGTAAAGTAAAATAGTTGCTTACAATGAGGTTAGATATCTGGAGAAGTAACCGAAGAGACCTTCTCTTAAGAAGGTGTTCCACATTAAAAACTATTCAAGGAGTGCCTGTGTGGCTCAGTCGGTTAAGCACCTGGCTCTTGATTTTGGCTCAGGTCACAATCCCACAAGCCCTGTGTTGGGCTCTGTGCTGAGCATGGAGCCTGCTTGGGACTCTCTCTCTCTCTCTCTCTCTCTCTCTCTCTCTCTCCCTTTCTCTCTGCCCTACCCCACATATACACATGTTCATGCTCTGTCTCCCTTTCTCTCTCTCAAAAATAAACAAACAAATAAGTAAATAAAATTAAAAAATTCAAAAATATTCAAAATCATAATTAAGGTGATTTGGGGGGTAAAGAGGCAGAACCTTAAGTCCCGACTTGAACTTGAGTCCTGACTTGAACTTGACTCTTCTCCCCAATCCTGCGTCATCCCCTACCTTCAGTGACCTTCATCCATTGTGGACCTCAGCATCTGCAGTGTTGTCCTCTGAACTTTTAAAAACTCTAACGTGTCACTGTGCAACCATAGTTCCCTCTCTTCATTTTGCCAGTTCGTGGGTCACCAGCTGGGGATTTAAGTGCATCCAGACCTCTTTTCATTCAACTTTTTCTTTCCCTCCTGATCTATCACCTGCCTGAAGGTTCCATGATCTTCCATCTATCTGCCTATCTGGACACCATGATACACCACTTCTTCCACTCTGTTCCCATGATTCTTAGGTTTCCAACCATTTGATCTTCTCTACCATATAACCCAGAATTCCCTCCCTTGAGTCACTGTCTGTCTTCTCCACTCCTGTGCTTGGTCTGGTAGAGAAAAGCCCACAAAGAAGTACACAGATGCCATCAGACATTCTGGGATTTCTGTTTCCAGCTGAGCCCTCGGAACAGTTTGACTATCTCTTGTTCTGCTCCTTCATTGACAACTCATGTCCCCATCATACCTCCACTTGTTCCTCAGAGAGTAGGCTTTCTCCTTCATAGAGAAGATTGAAGCCAAGGGCGTATGTATTTCAACCTCTTACACCTACATATGGTATATACACCTACATCCATTCCTTCTTACCTTCTTGTCTATCCTTCTGGGAGAGGTGTTATCCCTCCATATAGGCCCTGACCCAAACCTTTATACCTCCTACAAGGTCATCGTTCCCATACTCTCTCTTGCATCTTTTATTCTTTCTTCTGTATTTTTAGCTTTTTTTTTCTGTTCCTTTCCCTCAGTCCTCATTGGCCTTTGAACACGTTCAAATAGATCTTACTGAACAAACACACAAACTGTTAGAGGTCCTTCTACTGTCTGCTGTTTCTTTTCTCTTCCTGCATTTCTATGCTACTTGAATGTTAATCTGTGTAACCGGCCCTACTTCCTCACCCACCTTTGCACTTGTACTGAATCAGTGCTCTTCCAGGGAGGTCCTTGTTGCTAAATCAGTGACCTCTTATCAGTTCTCATCTTATCTCCACTTAATTTGGTATTTGACTGCTCTTCACTTTTGGCATGTCTCCTTGGATAACTTTTTCTCTTCTCTGATGCTACTGTCTTCTATTTCTCCTTTTACCTATCTGATCATTTCTTCTCATGATTTTCTTGAACTATTATTCTTGCATGCCTTTTAGATGCTGAAATTCCTCAGGATCTTATCCTTGGCTGTCCTCTGCTGAACCTCTCTGCATAATCTCATCCCCTCCCTAGTGACCAGTGGGTAGATAAGCATGATACATGACCCCACCTGGTTCCTCCAAAAAGCGGGGGGTGCTATTACCAGAAAAGGTTGGCAGGCAGGGCTGAGCAGACAAAAACAACAAAGATCAGCCACATCACATGTAAGTCATGTTTAGTTATTATCATCTTGCATGAGGAACTTCCCTTTTGACAGTTAAGAGGGTTCAGAGAGAAGGAATCCTGATTAAGAGGAAATTAATCTGGATCTTGAAAGATAGCAAAGGCCTGACTCATGGAGGAGGGAGAAAGATTGTCGATTTGGAGAGAAGGGCACAAAGTTGAAAGTGTGCAGAGGTTGTGTGTACATGTGAGGAGGTGGAGGATGAGTGGAAGGATGAGTGGCCTGGCTAAGTACACCATTCATGCTAGAGAGAAGTGGAGAATAAGGTTGGGTGGATGGGTGACCATTGTGGGATGGGCAAGCAGATGAGTGTGAACAAGATGAAACAGAATGCTCTAGCAAAAGTTCTTCTGTAAGGGAAGAGACAGCAGTGGTGGTGTGCAGCTAGGATTGGAGGCACTTAGACTATAAGTAGGGAGATCACCGAGGAATTTCTTAACGCCTCATGTTGTGAGCAGGTGCACTCCCGGGATAGGATGATGAAAAGAAAGGATATTAGAGAATTTCAGAAGAAGCCTAGACAGTATTTGACAATTTTATGAATATCCTAGGGGGTCCTAATGAAACAATTCAACTTTTGATTCAGCTTCCTGTAAGTAGTAAATCTCTCTCATTCAACAAATATTTTGGAGCCCTAGCATGACCATGGCTTTGAACTAGACACCAAAAAGGATTTATTTATTTATTTAAAAAAATTTTTTTACATTTATTTATTTTTGAGAGACAGAGAGAGGCAGAGCACAAGTGGGGAAAGAGCAGAGAGAGAGGGAGACACAGAATCCCAAGCAGGCTCCAGGCCCTGAGCTGTCGGCACAGAGCCCGATGTGGGGCTTGAACCCACAAACCGCGAGATCATGACCTGAGCTGAAGTTGGACGCTTAACCGACTGAGCCACCCAGGCGCCCCCCAAAAAGGATTTAAAGTAAAATCAGATACAGTGCTGGACATTAAGTTCCCTGTGACAAGGAGGAGACACTTGTTTACATAAATAGCACTACTATGGGATAGAAATTAGCGAAGCTTAAAAAAGGCAGGGCAGAGGAAGGATGATATGTGGTCTAAGTACAGAGTGGTCACTTCTTGTTGTTAAGGAGACAAGCAGGTTTGCTATTTCCTTACTGAACTGTGCTTTTTATAAAGCTTTGTACTTGAACTACTTGAAACCATACTGTTGTATGCTTTCCTTTGTCCATGTGTGTATGAAGATCTATTCACCTATTTCTCTATCTATTCTTTTGTGCTGTATCCATCCCCTATCTGCATATCATGTAAGTATTCTTTTTACAATTCCTTCTATACATATAATACACATGTGCTTTTGAATACTTTTATTTCCTTTTTAAATGTTTCCATGTTTTAAATTCTTATACAACAGGGGTGTCTGAGTGGCTCTGTTGGTTAAGCACCAGCTTTGATTCAGGTCACGATCTGTCAGTTTTTGGGTTGGACCCCTGCGTGGGGCTCTGGGCTGACAGCTGAACCTGGAGCCTGCTATGGATTGCGTGTCTTTCTCTTGATCTGTCCCGCCCCCGTGTGCGCTGTCTCAGTCTCTCAAAAATAAATAAATATTTTAAAAATTTTTAATAAAAATATAAAATCTTATACAACAAACGGACATGGTTTTATAACTAGGAGAAAATACAACTGAAAAAGAAACGAAGGAAAACAGCGTCCTAGTAATACGCTGGTCGCTCTCTAAATGTGAGCACTTCCGCATTAGCAGTGCCTTCACGCTAAGCATCCATCCTTGCTTCTGTGAATTTCCCACTCCAGATGCCATTTTTCTCAGTAGCTTCTTTAGTTTCTGAGGTCCCTAAGAGTACACTTGGAGATACTTTAACTTGGCCTCCTTCCTTCCCTCCCTGCCTACCGAAGTGGCCCGGTTGCGCGCAGAGGGCAGGAAGAGACGCCCATGCTGACTCCAGCACAGGCCCTCCCATCCGGGGACTGAGAGCCGCCATCTTGCCTGCACAGCCTCTCCCATGCGAGTACTGAGAGCTGCCCTCTTGCCCCTCTCCAGGGCTGAGCCCGAGTGCCGGGACCACCGCCGCACCGCCAGGCAGCAGGGGCTGCCTCTGGACCAGAGGGATGAAGACTGGGATGCCAAGAAAAAGGAGCTGGAGCTGTCTCTTCCCTCCTTGAATCAAAACACCAATAAGAAAAAGATTAAAAAAATTCGAGGCCCTGCCAGGCTGAGCAATCCCAAGGAGAGGAGAGTGTGAGGACAGCGCTGGCAGCTCTGGCACCCATGTTTTCTGCGGGAGTAACTTTCCCTGGCACCAGACTACGAGTGGTTAGATCTGTGCTGTCTTTACGTGATTCTAGAGACCATTCTGTAGACCGGCCTTCTACCAGTGGCCCATGACCTGTCATTCAATCCAAAGTCTTGCTGGGTGTTCCCTACAGGAGCTGCTGCCTTCTTGCCGATCGTGCTGTCTACACGTATTGCCAGAAAGGGACAAGTGTTAGCTTTTTGCATTTGGCCACCAGTCCTTTGCACTGTCAGCATCCCCTGACCCCTTATATGCGATTATAGCATTACAGGGGGCAAAGAACGAGCTCTTCCTTAGGAAACGTGTTTCAATGAAAAAAAAAAAAAGTAACAATAAAATCTCAGACATTTCCAACCTACTCAGTTGAATTAATCTCTGGAAAAAGAAATGTATTTGTTGTTATGTAAACCAAGCAAAGAGGTGAACAAATGTAGCTCTCAGTTTCCCGCTATTTTTTTTTTTTTCCCCTTTGTAGAATAGAGGCTCACAATCTCAGCATGGTCATTTTTACCAATGATTACTTCTACATAAGAAAAACAGTCTGGGTGATAGACCAACTTAGCAATAACTGGAAAGCCCGACAAGAATTATTTTCATCCCATATAAGAAATGAGAGGTAGCATAAAGAGTGGACCATGGGATTACAGCTCTATTTGTACAATGTATATTTTAGGAAACCTAAATACAGATCATGTATGTCCAATGAAAATAATCCATCTAAATTGAGATCTGCTTCAAATGTAAAATACATATCAGATTTTGAAACCTTAGAAAAAAATGTAAAACATCTCATATTACTGATTACATGTTGAAATGATAATATTTTAGATATTAAGTTAAATAAAATTACTAACATGAATTTTACCTTTTTCCTTCTGCTTTTAAAAATATGTGGCTGCCAGTGGGCGCCTGGGTGACTCAGTTGCTTAAGTGTCTGACTTTTGATTTTGGCTAAGGGCTCAGGTCATGACCTCCTGGCATGTGAGTTCAGTTGAAGCCTTGCATCTGGCTAAGTGCTGACAGCACAGAGTCTGCTTGGGATTCACTCTCTCCGCCTCTCCGCCTCTCCCCATCCCGTGTGCATTCTCTCTCTCAAAAATAAATTAGAAAACAAGAAAATGTGTGGCTTCTAGAATGTTTAAAATTACATAGGTGGCTTGCCTTTTTTTTTTTTTTTTCCTATCAGACAGCACTGCAGTAGAATCCAGAAAATATTTACAGCCTCCACCAGGCAGTTGGTCCGATGCACTCCAATTGGCTACTCTACATTCCAGATTTACTAGTTTCTCTACCTAACTCAATGTCTTTAGGCAACTAACATCTTCATTACACATTCCTCAGTTAATGTTTATGTTAATACATGCCGTGCTTGGTTTGAGTTACCTGAAATGAATAAATGCTTGAACATCTTATAGGAAAGTAGGATAGCCATGGAGGATACCCTTTCTTGTGTTTATATCCATCCTGAGCGTCAGTCCCCTTTCTCCTTGCTCACAGGTGCACAGAAGTTTCTGCTCACCTTGCTCCTGTTGGTTCTCAACCAGTATGAACTTTGGAAGACACTTGACTCAAGCTGGTCCAATAAGATTCTTCTCCTGGGAGTGTCAAAAGGGAGGCCGTGGGCCAACTGGTTCTGGGGTAGGAGACTAAGCTCTAGGTGGAGTGGTGTCTCTGACTCTGTCCTGACACCACCCCACCTCCATCCCACTACTGTTCTTGATGTCTGTGCAGAACCCATCCTCTCTCTCTCGAGTTCACACTTCCCCCACCTTGAGCCACACACAAAGGATTGTAGGTGGAGGGAGTGGGGGTAGGGTGGAAAAAGTCCCAGGCTGTAACACAAAGCCTCCCCCCACTCAGGTGGGAAAAAGAAAGGCGTGTAGTACTCTGTCATCACTCATCCTAAGATCCGGTCTTCTCACCAGCCGCTCCCCCCCCCCCCCGCCACCACTGATATACCCTTCACGAATGAGCCCCCTCCCACATTGAACCCTTATTCTCCTCACTAAACCCCCTCCATCTCAGAGCCCTCAGCTCGCTCAAAGAACCCCCTCTCCACAATTTCCCCTCCACCCACAGCCCTGGCCACACTTTCAGAAAGATTGCAGTCAGAGCCTGTGACTGAGCTGGGCCATGGTCGGGGTTGCATTCTGCACCTCCCCTCTTGACTGGGCCTTCCTGGGGCCCCTACCTCCTTGTGAGTCCTCAGAAGCAGAAGAGTCTCCACTACCACCTCCTCCCTCAACATCGCCCCTGGTCCCTGAGCAACCCACAATGGGCCTTCCTCTGGAGTAATATGTCCCCCTGAGCACCAGCCACCATGTGCTGGGCTGAAAAACAGTAGGGAAATCTTGCCCAGAGGTTGGAGCTGGAGGGTGGCAGTCTCACCTGGTGTGGTCAGGTGCCTGTTTCAGGGGAACACTGATGGCCAGAGCTTGTGGCCCACAGGCTGGAGTGGGAGGAACTGGGAAACCATGGGGCTGAGGCTGCCTCCCAGGACTGCCCCCTCAGCCTTGGTAGGCCCCTTGAAGGAGAATTAATAGAGGCAAGAGCAGTATAAACGAGGATATTTTAACAGCCAGGACTCCTACAATTAAGCGGGCTTTCCTGGAGGTATCCAGACTGAGACAGGTGAGCACATTGTGAGGATATATGAGACTCCCATATAGGAGTAGGCTAGACTCGGGAATTTCTGTGGCCCTGCTCAAATTTCACATCTCTCAGATTTCATACCTGGTTTATATATATATATATATATATATATATATATATATATACACACACACACACACACATACACACATATACAAAAGATTCTTCTCCTGGTAACTTGAAGAGAAATCTCCATGAGAGGATGGACCAGTAGCCTATAACCTCAGAACTGTGGAGCGGCTAATTCCACATAGGGCTGAAGAAGTGTCCGGAGGTGCTCCACAGAGAGAAAGAAAGGACTGGGGCAAAAGATGGTGGGTGGGGGGTGTAGGGGGATGAGAGTGGGAGTGGGGTGGGGGGTGGGGTGCAGTGGGAACATGCCACCCACATGCACAGCTTTCTAGTTTCCAGTTCTGGTTACTTACTCAGGAAATCTGTGAAATACTACTTTCATAATAATATTTCCTCTTTTTCTTACAGTATATTGAATTGATCCCTCCTACCCCCCCCCTTTTTTTTAACAGCAGTCTTTTCTAAAAAGTACCATATTATAAGATCATGGGCTTAGGAGTCAAGTAGATTTAGGTTTATACCCTCCTCTATGAAATAGGCAAAAGAATCCTTCCTTCTTGGGGTTGCAGTGAGGATGAAATGAGATGTGTGGTCTAATGCTGGCACTGGCACTCTGTAACAGGTCCATGTAATGGCTATTATGTTCCTACAGGAGTGAGCTCAGTTTTCTCCTGAGAATCCCAAAGGGGTTCAGGAATAATGTCCTGTATGGGTCAGTTGAGGCTCTCCATTTTCCAGTCCATAAATACGCCGGTCTAGTTTCATGGCATGGATCATAGTCTGTCTTCCATTAACTCCACAGACCCGGACCAAATTAAGAAGTGTTCTCAGGGTCCTTTGGTTCAGCTATAATCCTATGGCCTCCCAGTGTCCTTGCTGAGTCCCTCTTTCATTGTTAGTCTCATTGAGGCACTAGAAAGAAGAGCTTGTGTATAGTAAATGAGAGCAATAGGAAGAGGACATTGAAGACTTTGTTGCAACGTGGATTCTGTACTAAGCATGTATTATATCTAATCTGCATGACTCACCTGCAAGGCAGGTCTTACTATCTCCCCGTGACATCACAAACAGAAATTCTGAGAGATTGCGTGAATTGCCCTAAGTGACCTGGCTAACCCCATATAGCCTTGAAAGTCGGCCTGGATTAGAAGGAGTTCTCCCCATTCAGGCTCTGGAATCTCACTTGGATTGCTTCGCTTCTCTAGAGTCCTCACCTGTTAACTGAATTTTAACAGAATTGTTTGCAACAATTCTGAGAATTTGAGACAGAAGGCATGCACTTTCTCAACATCCTCCATTTTAAATAATGCTCTCAGCAATGTTTACCCTCATTTATTCTCTGTGTTCTCAGAACCATGACCAGCTGTGGTGCTTGCTGAAGGCCAAGGAAATAGAGTGGATAGTGGAAATAGATAGTAACAAACACCAGCTATGACCACGTGATCAGTTACAGAGATAAATAAAGACTGTGATTCTCATGAGCATTCCTCCTCATTTTGTTATGAACATGTTTGGTATGTGTGTGTGTGCGCGCTTGTGTGTGTGTGAATGCAAAATGGTACAGCCACTTTGGAAAATAATTTGGCAGGTTCTTATATAGTTAAATATACACTTATGTATGGCCCAGCAACTCCAATCCTGGGTATGTACCCAAGTGAAACAAAACTTACATTCATATAAAATCTGTAAGTATTTGTAGCAGCTTTAGTGATACTTGCCAGAAATTATGGGGATTATCTAAATGTCCTTAAATGTGAATGGATAAACAAACTTGGTGCATCTATCCCATGGAATATGTATTATTTATTAATAAAAGGGAATGAACTACTGATACACAAACAGCATGCATGAACCCCAAATCCATTATGATAAATATAAGAAGCCAGATTCAAAGGCCTGTATGAATCATTTATAGGACAATCTGGAAAAGACAACTAGGACAGAAAACACATCAGTTGTTGGCAGGGACTGAAAAGAGAGGGAAGTGCTGTCTATGAAGAGGCACAGGTAAGTTTTTGGGGTGATGTAACTGTTCCATGTCTTGATAGTTGTTGTAGTTGTATGTTATCCGATTGCTAAAAAGTGTGAATATTACTGTATGTAAATTACACCTTAAGTACCTTTTTTTACAGGAGGAAGGAATTAATGACTACTTAACTCATACACTGAGATAAATCATTCAAAATACCAAGTCCATGAGAGCAGAGGGTGGAAAAGGAATATACATCGGAAATTCTTGGAGAAATTCCTTGGAAATACTAAGAGTTCAATGAATTCCCTGATTGGCTGTGTGACAAAATCACCTTTGGGATTTATAAAAATATACATGGATTTTACTTCAGAGATTGTAATTCAATAAGTCAAGTTATTCTAAAGTCCCAGGAATTTCTATTTCTTCAGTATTAACTAAATTATTGTGAAGCCCATCTAGGTTTAGAACCTCTGAGACATAATTGCTAATGTCTTTCCAAACCAAGCATTCCATGACTGCATAGTATTTAGGATATATGTAAACTTCTCTGGGGGAAAAAATCTTTACTTTTACTAATACTGATATTTAGCATTTTCTTCAACTATGAGTTGGGTAACAAAACTCAAATATTAGCAGTTTCTATGACTTCGCCGCACACAGACAACTCATGTATTTACATTGCCTATTAACATAATAGTATAAATCATGGTATTTCAGATTATTAAATATCTTGACATGTTAGATCTCTTGAAATAACACTAACACTCATCATTAGTTGGATATTACGATAACTGTTAGAATTATCCTTGTGTTTAGTTATATAATACATTAATAAGCATACATATTATATCATAAGCTATTATTTTAACCTTTTGACAGTTGCATTTAAAAAAAAATTAGTTTCCTTTATAGTCTTTTACATTTTATTTTATTAATTTAAAAACACTTTTTCTAGGGTGCCTGGGTGGCTCAGTTGGTTAAACTTCTGACTTCAGCTCAGGTCATGATTTCATGGTTAGTGAGTTCCAGCCCTGCCTTGGGCTCACTGATGTCAGTACAGAGCCTGCTTTGGATCCTCTGTCCCCTCTGTCTCTCTGCCCCTCCCCCACTAGTGCTTTCTCTCTTAAAAATAAATTTAAAAAAACATTAAAAAAATTTTAAAACACTTTTTCTAGAAGAGGTCCAATGCTTTACCAGATGACCAAAGGGGCTCATGAAACAAAAGACTTAAGCACTTTCAGGATAAGTCTTCTGGATTTGAAGTATGATGGCTTCCGTAAATGCAGACACACACATATTTAAATAAAAGCAGAGGGGAAGACTAGTCCAAAATACAAATAGTCACTGCATTTTGGGTCATCTAAAGTATTTCTGGTGAACAATGTCTGTCTGCTCAATCAGGTTGGCCAGGGAATTGGTTTACTTGCTTGAGCCAAGTTGACGGGTTGCAGGTAATAAGCCTGGGGCTTGAGAGGCATGCTGAGCAAAATCTGAGCAATCCCATATCATGCAAGTGTCGATACTTCCACATATGCATCTGATGAAACCTGTTCTTCTCCTACTCTTTCCAGAGCAGGACAAAACAAAACAAAGAAATAAATAAAACCCAGCCAAGGTTGCAAACTGAGTTCAAAGGCATAGGTATGTAAAAGTAACAGATATTATGGAATACACACAAGTACACAAACACATGTAAACACATGCACAGAATCAAACTGTAAATGTTCAGCTCTATAGAAGAAGGGCCACATAATTTATATATTCTCTTTTAAGATACTATATTTATTTATATATTATTTAATGTTTATTTATTTTTGAGAGACAGAGAGAGAGAGAGAGAGAGAGAAAAGAAGCATGAGTGGGGTGGGGGGGCAGAGACACACACACACACACACACACACACACACACAGAATCGAAGCAGGCTCCAGGCTCTGAGCTGTCAGCACAGAGTCTGATGCAGGGCTTAAACCCATGAACCACAAGATCGTGACCTGAGCTGAAGTCGGTAGCTTACCCTACTGAGCCACCCAGGTGCCCCGAAGGTACTATATTTAAAGTTCTGGTCATAGCACAGTGAATAAACCATGAGGTGTTTTTATCATTGCTATTGTTTCATTTGACTGTAAAAGATATTAATTGCCTATGGAAAAAAATTCCTGTAGAAATGAGCAAAGTTTGGTCAAAGTGAAGGCATAATGCTTACTTTTGGAAAAGTACTGTGTCAGAGGGCTTAAGAACATAAGGGTAATAAGAGTCTAGCCTTTAGCCCGAGAGAGATATAGACTTTATTTCTTCCTAGCTAAGTGATACTGAGAGAGCTGCTTACTTTCACGAGCCTGATTCTTTATCCATAAGGTGGGATTGTGCCTGCTACATTGGCTCTTGTGATGATTGAATGGTATGTGGCCAGAGAGAAAAGACTGAGAAAATTTGATGGGAGAAGATTTTCTCAAAATTAATCAAAATCAAAGGATTCCATAAAAAATAAGATAGATGGATAGAGGAAGAGAGGGATGTATGACTAGATGGCTTGATGTGTGGCAAGGTAAGCAGTGAGAACTAGTAGAAAATTGGTGTAAGGGTGTTTACTATAAAAGTCTTTCAATCTTTCTGTATGCTTAAAAGTTTTCTAAATACAGTGTTGGGGAAAATAATCTAGAAGCTTTTCTGTAGCAGTGAGTGGCCTTTGGAAATGTCAACAGTGCCAGGAAATGAGGAACAATTCCCTCACATTCTGCTGTGTAGTTGGGTTTAGGGCCCAGTGTAGAGTAGACAGATTTGGGCAAGTCCAAGTAATTCTGTTTCCAAGCACTTTGAACTTAAGCAATTTCGTTAGTCTGACTTGTCCTCATTTTCATCTATCACAAACAGTGAGAACCATGCCTACCTCTTAGGACTGAATGCAAATGTACCTGGCACCTATGATTAGGAAAATGGTTAGGAAATTAAAATTATTATAATTCTTATTATCAGAGTCAAGAAAACCTTAGAATTCATCTAACCCAAAATGTGCATTTTACAGATGGACAAGCAGATGCTCGGAGGGGAAAAGGGATTTCCCCAAAGCCACATAGCTGATTAGTTGTAGAATCAGAATTTGAATTCAGATCTTCTGTGTTCCAGTCCTGTAATCCATCTCTTGAATCATTCTTTCTCCTGAGACTGGTTTCTTATCTTATAAAATTACATGAACGAACTCCATGGCAATCAAGTATCATCAATTAATCCCTATCAAAAGAGCAAATGCCCAGTAAGGGACAGCCCAAGGCAGGAATGGTGGAGTTCTCTCCCCTGCTGGCTTTGCTGATTTACCCTCAGGCAGTCCCGGATCCATGGGATCAAGAGATTTTGGAGCTGTTAGCTTTGAGCCCTCCAGGGATCTTGGGCCTGAGAAGCACCATAGGTCTCCCATTGGGGCACAAGGTATGTGATAACTTCACAGCCCCTTATCCAAACATTCCTTATCCTGTCGCATTTGACCAGACCAGGGCAAAGAAGCAGCTTCTCCTGGAGTATGACTGGGGTCCCAAGGCCTGCCTGTTCCCACATATGTTCCCCCACATTGGGCTAGAGAACTCCAAATTCTTGCTGAATTTGCAGAACGGAAATCAGAGAACTTCTACTCCCTGAGAACCACATGACTATTTAGCAACATCCCACTAAGAATTCAGAAATTGGAGAAAACAGCTTCTACTGTCTGAGTCATTCTCTTATCTCTGGCCTGCTCACACTGAAACATTTCTCCAGCCTTATCTAACCCAGGCACACCTCATGCTAATCTTTGAGAAAATTAATCTACAAAGATTTCTTCTTTAATGTACAGTACAAGACTTCTCACAGCAATATGATTCTGGGCTTCCTTATAGGTTACCATGAAACTTGATGATTATAGATCCTGAAGAATCTAAATTAGCAAAATACTTTCCACAGAGAAGTTAAAGTTGTGTATGAAACCATGAAATGTGAGGTGTGGATATCATTGTTTTTATAAAAATGTTAAGCTACATCAGATTTTGGGATATCTTTCCTGCCATCCGAAAAAAATCTCTGGAACCTGCTGGCAATGAGCCAGCAGACACTGGATGCATTCTTTTTTTTTTTTTTAAGTTTATTTATTTTGAGGAGGGGGGAGGGGCAGAGATAGGGAAAGAGAGCATCCTAAGCAGGCTCCACACTGTCAGTGCAGAGCCCAACATGGGGCTCAAACTCAGGAACTGTGAGATCATGACCTAAGTCGAAATCAAGAGCCCGATGCTTAACTGACTAAGCCACCCAGGCACTCCTAGATGCATTCTTAAAAAAATTTTTTTTTATTGAGGTATAACTTACATGCCATTGTTATGGCTCTCATTTTAAGTGTACCTACTGTTCAATGATTTTTGGTTAACTTACAGAGCTGTACAACTATCATGCCAATCCAATTTGACAACATTTCCATCACACCAAGGAGATCCCTCTATTAGGCAGGCACTCTCCATTTCCACTCCCAGCCCTTGGCAACTGCTAATCTATTTTCTTTTTCTATAGATTTCCATTTTCTAGCAATTGCATACAAATGGGTAGATGGGTTCTTAAGAGCTGATAATCATATTTCTATTACTCACAGATTCAATCAGCCACTTAATGATATGTATTATGCATACCAGTTGCTTGTCCTAAAGTGAATGAAACAGACAGTTCCTGTCCACCTAGGAAGGCAAGAAGTTAACTAAAACCAAGAAAAGTTGATGGTCTATGAAAGGGGAAGTCCAGGGCTCTCTGGGAATGCTTATCTGGAGTTCATAAAGTTGTCTGGAAAAGTCAGAGGAGTTCTCTTGGAGGAAGTGGCATATGAATGAAAGACCCAGGAGTAGGCTGGTGGTAAGCAGGAGAGTTGGGAGAGAACTATGTAGCCCAGACATATTGAGGATATATGTTGAATCTGAGGGACCAAAGCAGGTTTGACAAGGCTGAAATATATTGTGTGTGAAGGATCAGGGAAGGCCAGGGGACATGGTGACCATTGCGGTTGGTCTTGGAGGATATGTAAAGCTAGGTCACAGATGGCCATGGTGTGATGCTCAGATAGTGTTCAGAAGGCAACAAGAAGGCTCTGAGGAGGTTTAGGCAGGGTTAGATGTGACATTACAAACAGACTGGAGCAGGGCAGGAATGCAGACAGAAAGACCAGCTAGGAAAGTGCTGGAATAACCTAGGCAAGAGATGCCACTGGGAGGCAGCATAGCCACGTGGTTAAAAACTTTGGATTTTTCCAAAGAAGACATATAGATGGGTAATAGTTATTGGGGGTGGGGAGAGAAAAATAATAAGGAACTGCCTTACACAATTACAAAAGCTGGCAAATTCAAAATCTGCAGAACTAATGGTCAAGTTCAGAAGTTGGAAGGCTGTTGTAGTACCAGAAAGAGTGGATGTCTCAGTGAAAAGGCCATCAGGGCGGAAAATTCTCTCTTGGGGGAGAATCAGCCTTTTCTTCTATTCAGGCCTTCAACTAATTGGATGAGGCCCACCCACATTATAGAAGGCAATCTGTTTACCCAATCTATCAATTTAAATGTTAATCTTATTCAAGAACACCCTCCAGAAAGACCCAGGATAATATTTAACGAAATACTTGGACACACCATGGCCCAGTCAAAATTAACCATCATCTGGATTAATAGGAAAGATAGTAGGGTAGAGTCAGAGACGGTATCTCCAAGGTGAAGCTATTTGAACAGTAACCTAAATGAATTAAAAGCAAGAGACTGTGGAGTGGAGGTGGCTCATTCCAGGTGGAGGGAAGAATAAGTATCTAGGGCAAGTCCAGAACATCTGAGCTACAGTAAGAAGCCACTATGGCTGGAGCAGGAAGCTGGTGGGGGGCACCTCAGGGAAGGAGCTGAGGTTGAGGAGGTGGTCAGCAGCAGGTTCATGTGAATCTTGTGAGGCACCGTGAAAATCGGGCATCTCATTTTAAGGGCCATGGAAAACCATTGCAGAGTTTTAACCACATCTCTGACTCCCGTGCTGAGAATAGGTTGTAGAGGGGCAAGAGTGGAGGCAGGGACACCAGTAATGGAGTTTATTGTAATCAGGCTAGAGATGATGGTGGCTCGGGCTATAGTGAAGGCTGTGAGAAGCAGCCAGATTACGGACATACTTTGGAGGGAAAGCTGAGGACCTGGTGGTAGGGTAAATAGACATATTAATGGACAATAGACAAATCCTCAGGATCAGGATGTGCCCCACCAACTCTTTTCACAGACCGGACATTGTGCTTGATGACAATTCGGCTTTCACACAGGGAAACCTTTTGCTGGGGTGGCCTCTGTCAGCTGATAGTTTTTCTGAATGACTGTGGATGTGCTCACTCTTCTGGAAAGTTGCTCTCACGTTATTCATCACTATATGCTTCTGTCTGTTTGCCAGGAAAGCTGTCACTGCACATGCTGCCTTCCCTAGATCTTAGTAGCCAACTTTGCTTTGTGAGAGCTTCTTGGCTAATACCATAGACTTGTTTGGTTTTATCTTATTTTTCTGAAGAACTGCAATGTTATTGCCTCTACCTCAATGTTATTGAGGTAGAATTTATATATGTCAAGTGCACAAGGCTTATGTGAACTGTTTAATGGGTATACCTGTGAAATCTACACCATAAACAGGATTAGAACATTCTCATTGCCCAAGAAACTTTCCCCATGCACACTTCCAGTCCACCCGCACCACCCTAGTCCCTGTTCCCCATACCTTTGTTTTGATATCTGTCACCATAAATTAGGTTGGCAGATTCAACTTCATATAAGGAAATCATTAGTATGCCTTATTTTGCATCTGGCTTTTCACATTCAACATGATGTATTTGAGATTCACCTACGGTATCGACTGTGTCGGTAGTTTATTCCATGGATGAAGAAAGTATAATTTACTTATTAATTTATGACTCGGTGGACATTTGAGTTGTTTACAGTTTGAGGTCATTATGATTAAACTGCAGTGAAGCATTATTCACAACAGCCAAGATATGGGAATAACCTGAATGTCCATTGACAGATGAATGGGTAAAAAAGGTGTGGTGTATACACATAATGGAATATTATTAAGCCTTATAAAAGAAGGAAATCCCGCAATACGCGACAGCATGGCTGAATGTGGGGGACACTATGCTGAATGAAATGAGCATCATAAAAGGACAAATGCTGCATGATTCCACTTCTACGAGGTGTCTAACCTGGCCAGAGTCATAGAAATAGGGAGTAGAATGGTGATTGCCAGGGGCTGAGGAGAGGGAGAAACTGGGAGTTGCTATTCAATGGGGAAAAAGTTTCAGTTATGCAGGATGAATAAGTTCTAGAGATCTGCTGTAAAATATGGTGCCTATGTTAACAATACTTTATTTTACACTTAAAATTTTGCTGAAAGCATAGATCTAATGTTAAAGGCTTTTACTACAATAAAAAATTGCAATGAACATGACTTTTTATTTCCACATATTTTCATTTCTCTTTGGTAAATACCTGGGAGTAGAATTGCTTGGTCACAGGGAAGGTGTACTTTAAGTTTTATCAGAGTTTTGTTTTCAATTTAGTTTTCATGCATGGGAAGGCACGTAGGACATCCACTTAAAGACTTTCATCAACAGGCCTTAGAAGGAAAACGATATGTAGGGATAATGATAAACATAAAAATTATGGGGGGACGCCTTGATGGTTCAGTCAGTTGAGTGCCCAACTCTTGATTTTAGCTCAGGTAATGATCCCAGGGTCGTGGGATCGAGCCCTGGGTCAAGTTCCATGCTGAGCATGAGCCTGAGATTCTCTCTCTCTCTCTTTCTCTCTCTCCCTCTGCCCCTCCCCCACTCCCTCTTTCTCTGTCTCTCTTATTAAAAAAAAGATTAAAATGATGATGAAGAGAAAGAGAGGAGGATCATGATAATGGTGATGTTTTTGTAGTACTTACCATGTGTAGCTTTACATGTATTAATTTATTGAATCCTTACAGCAACACTGAGAGGTAAGTATTATTTATCCTCATTTTATAGTTGAAAAAAACTGAGGCTCCCAGATGTTAATCAATGTTCTCAAGGCCATTCAAACCCATATTGAAAAAGCCCGTATTTTTCAACTAATTGTACCACCTCATATAACAAGTCCTGTGGACATAATCTCTCATATCTTCTCCCGATGCTTTGCTTTTTGGTGGACTTTTGGTGGACTTTTTGAGTGCTTGTTGTGTCCTGTTTGCTTGGGAGCTGTCCTCTGGTGTCTGAAGTACTGACAATGTCTGCCTGCCTACAAGGTCCCTTCGACTAGTTTGTTTACCTTCCTCCGACCCCCTCCAGTTGGTCTCCACACCCCTCTCTTCCCCTCCCTTATCCCTACCCACTTCACCCACCCCTCCATCATCAACACATCCCCCCCACCAAACCCCATTATAATTTACCTAAAGTCCATAAACATGCATCCTTGGATTGACTTCTCTCAATGGTTAGAAGAATCTTCCCTCAAAACTGCTAATTTTCTCTCCAAAGTATTTTGTTGTTTTTGTGAAGAATTGTACCCAGAATCATTTTTATAATTTGACTCAATGTCCTTATTTTGGTGAAGCAACCAGGTAGTACAAAAAATATGATGCTTCTGAATACAGACACACTATTTATGTGGGTACCTTTCTTCTATCCGATGGGGATTTCAAATAAATGCATTTCCAGGAAAAAAAAAAACAAACACCTGGATTAGTTTTGATTTCATTTTACCTTTTTCTTCTGGAAATGCCTTATTATAGTTAAAACAACACACATCCTGAATCTTGATTTTTCAGCAATAAACTCTTGCCTAATAACAACACATGTAGGTAGCCATTTTCATATCCTTTTAATTAATCTCCATGAAACCCTCCAAGGTAGATCAAGCAGAAGTAAGTGGGAAACAGCCATTAAGTAGGAATGTGGCTAAGGAATGGGGATTTGCTAGAGTTTGGAAGAGAGCCTCCAGTCCAACTTCATATAAATTTCATATATTTCATAACTCCAATATTACGGAAAAAATATCAAGTTCGACCCATTTGTGGAGATGCTCTTTCTTAAAATATTGAAATCAATTTGTACTAACAATTATCTTTGGACATACCTCAATAAGTTCCAAGTGCAGTTTCTTAAATGCTTATAATCCTGTGCTGGCTGCAATTTCCCTGAAATTTAGATGATTTCTGTGAGGCCAAGGCGCTGATGTGTCCAATTTGCTAGAAAGTCGGCGCCCCCTGGTGGACTGTAGATCACCAAAGACAGAGTTCAGTCAGGAAGTTCCAGTCTAGACAGGATAGATAACCTTCACCAAAGTACACACTGAATCCCTAGCATTGGATTATAAAAGAAAATAAAATTTTGAAAGTGGATCATTAAGTTTACTCAAGACATCATAGAACCTTAGAATTTGAGGTGTTATATCATCGAGGTATAACATCATTTTACAGATAAGGAAACCAAAGCTCAAAGAAGTTAAGTGACTTGTTCTCAAACCATAAAACATCAAACCCCAACGTCCTTACAAGATTTGAAGACCTTTCATGAAAATAGCCTTAACATGCTGAGTAACCACATAGACATACATGTCAAGAGAAATACATATATATAGTATGGCAAATGTAAAAATTTTTATTAATACCCAACTGTTCTGCATTCCTTAAACATTCTTGATGTTTCCCACCCCACATAGAGTGAATTGGTGTGGAGGCAGGTTAGGAGGCTGATGCAGTCATGGAAGGGAGTAGTTATACTCACCTGAGATGGGGTGGAGGCTTTTGGGAAGGGTGTGAAGCAGATGGTTTTGAGAGTTGGTTATAAAGGTGAATCCACAGACTTACTGAGATTAATTGCTGGGAGAAGGAAAAGGCAAGGATGGTTCCTAACTTTCTTGTTTGGGGCCATTGGGTAGGTGATAACAGAGACAAGGACTAGAAGAGCAAGAGCAAGGGAGAAGACTTTGGAACATTGGACAAAGATTGTTTAATAGATTTTCAGGAACTGAGACACCTGATAAAGAACATGTCTTGGGGCCCAGAAGGGCTGAATATAGTGTCTCTAATCACACTTGAACTAATCACCATTTCCCCCTCCTAGAGTGAAGGGAATAAAACAGATAGAACATGGATTGTGGCATCAGACAGAGGTGAATTTAAAAGCTGGGTCGGGGCACCTGGGTGGCTCAGTCGGTTAAATGTCTGACTTCGGTTCAGGTCATGATCTCATGGTTCATAGGTTCAAGCCCCACATCAGGCTCTGTGCTGACAGCTTGGAGCCTGGAGCCTGCTTTGGATTTTGTGTCTCTTTCTGTGCCATCTCTCTCTCTCTCTCTCTCTCTCTCTCTCTCTCTCTCTCTCTCTCAAAAACAAATATAAATTAATAAAAATTGAGAAAAAAAGCTGGCTATGGCTTACTGTGTGACCTTGTACAAATTTTTAACCTTTCTTGGTCAAACTTTTCTCAATGATAACACAGATAATAGGGATGATACCCATATGGTATTAGCCTTTTGGGGCTGTTATAACGAAATAGCACAGACTGGGGGCGGGGGGCTTAAATAACAGAAATTTATTTTCTCACAGATCTGGAAGGTGGGAAGTCCAAGATCAAGGTACTGGCTAATTTGGCTTTTGGTGTGAGCCCTCTTCCTAGATTGCCTAACTTCTTCCTCTCTCTTCACATGAACTTTCCTCAGTGCATGCATTCAGAAAGAGAGTGAATTCCAATGTCTCTTATAAGGTTCAGGGCTCACCCTTATGATTTCATCTAACCTTAATTACCTCTATAGAGGCTCCATCTCCAAATGCAGCCACTTTGGGGGTTAGAGCTTCAGCATTTGAATGTAATGGTGGTGGTGGAGGACACACATTCACATATATCAAAGGGCTTGAGTGAAGATGAAGTGATATATTGATGTTAAAAACTGGCTCTGTTCTGGTTGCAACACACAGATAACAAAAGTTGACTTCTTTTTCTCCTTAAGAGACCTGTCATATCTATTATGCTCATACCTGTCACCCCATTTTTAGGATTTACTACAGGAAACGTATTTTCCCACTCTTGCTAAATGTATTATTACTTGTATTGGAGCATCTAACGAAGAATGGAAGAATGGACCTTGCTTTGTCTATGTCTATGTTTGTTTATGTTAGTCCTAAGTTTCTTCACTTTTATAAGCCACAAAACCATAGTACAATTATTTTGTTTTCCTCTTTTTCTTCCTTCCTTCCATCTTTCTTTCTTTCTTTCTTTCTTTCTTTCTTTCTTTCTTTCTTTCTTTTTTTCTTTCAAAACAACTACTAACTTTGGGCTTTGTTCTTTTTCTTTAGGTGTAAATTTAGATTCTTTATTTAAGATTTTTCTTATTTCTTGAGGTAAGTCTTTATCACTATGAACTTCCCTCAGAACTGTTTTTGCTGTGTTCCATAGATTTTGGTAAGTTATATTTCCATTTCCTTCCTTCCTTCCTTCCTTTCCTCCTTCTTTCCTTCCTTCCCTCCTTCCCTCCTTTCTCTTTCTTTCTTTCTCTCTCTCTCTGTCTCTCTCTCTCTGTCTTTCTTTCTGGCTTTGCTTTGTTTTTTGGTAATTTTTGAACCAAAGAGATCCATAAGAGAAACGAGTAATTCAAAACAATGTTTCCTTATTTAAAAGCCAAAATTCTGAATAGTCTTTTATACCTGCTTTACAACCTAAATATGTGATAATAATTGTTGGGGATTTTCAGAGTTTTGTAGCCTGGGTAGTTTCAGTATTATCCTAGGCAAATTATAGACACTAGTAACTCTTTGTGCACTAATAGTGGAATTTCTGGCAGCATAACAAATGAAAGTTTGTGACCCAGAACTCCATGAGATTTTCATTACACATGCAATTGAGAATCATTTTTCAGTTGTTAACAACAATCGATAAACAGCATTACTTATGGTATTAGACATTTTTCTTGGATAGTTTTTATTGCAATATTCAACTGAAAGTCTCCTACTTAGTTAACTGTTTAAAGTTTGGGATAAGAAAGAGGGTCTCTAATGGTATTTGTTGTGATTTAATCATAGTATTAAATATAGTGATTCTATTGAACCATATTTGGGTGTTGTAAAAAAATTTTTTTAGGTTTTTATTTTAATTCC
Source organism: Cryptoprocta ferox (assembly GCA_028646485.1). Classification (NCBI taxonomy): domain Eukaryota; kingdom Metazoa; phylum Chordata; class Mammalia; order Carnivora; family Eupleridae; genus Cryptoprocta; species Cryptoprocta ferox. The sequence continues at coordinate 100,865,104 of CM053577.1, read as the reverse complement.
AGTTAGTTAATACACATTGTTATATTAGTTTGAGGTGTACAGTATAATAACTATGTATTTCTGTTTTTGTTTGTCTTAAGGTGTTTTTTGATTTCTCCTTTGATTTCATTGACCTATTGGTTGCTCAGTAGCATGTTGTTTAATCACATATTTGTGATTTTTCCAGTTTTCTTTGGTAATTGATTTCTCATTTCATATCATTATGGTTGGAAAAGATGCTTGTTATGATTTCAGTCTTCCTAAATTTACTGAGACTTGTTTTGTGGCCTAATATGTAATCTATCCTAGAGAATGTTCCATATGCACTTAAGAAGAATATGCCTTCTGCTGCTTTTGGATGGAATATTCTGTATTTATTTATTAAGTCTGTCTATTCTAATGTGTTGTTTATGACTAATGTTTCCTTTTGGTTTTCTGGGTGATCTATCCATTGATATGGTAGGTAGAATATTAAAGTCCCCTATGATTATTATATTGCTGTCATTTTCTTCCTTTATGTCAGTTAATATTTGCTTATATTAATATTTGAATGCTCCTATGGTGGGTGCATAAAATATTACAAATATTATATGTATATAAGGATATTTACAAATATTATACCTCTTTGTTGGGTTGACTCTTTGTTGTAATATAATGCCCTTCTTTGTCTTTTTTACAGTCTTTGTTTCAAAGTATATTTTGTCTGATATAAGCATAGTTCCCTTAGCTTTCTTTTTGTTTCCATTTGTGTAGAAAATCTTTTTCCATCCCTTCACTTTCACATCCCCACACTTTCATTCTGTGTGTGTGTCCTTACAGTCCTTATAGCTGAAGTGTGTCCTTTTATTTTTTATTTTTTTGAGAGAGAGAAAGTGAACATGAGTAGGGGAGAAGCAGAGAGAGTGGGAAAGACAGAATCCCAAGCAGGCTGTGCCTTGCCAGTGCAGAGCCCAGTGTGGGGCTTGAACCCATGAACTGTGAAATCATCATCTAAGCTGAAGAGTTGGACACTCAACCATCTGAGCAACTCAGGTGCCCCTTCAAGTGTATCTCTTGTAGGCAGCATATAGATGGATTTTGTGTTTTTGTTTGCTTTTTATCCATTTAGTCAGTCTCTATTTTTTGATCAGAGAATTTAGTCCATTTACATTTAAAGTAATTATTGATAGGTATACACTTACTGCCATTTTTTAAATTGTTTTCTGGCTGTTCTTTTCTTCTTTTCTTGTTCTCTTCCCTTGTGATTTGATGATTTCTTTAGCATTAGGCTTAGATTTCTTTCTTAACTTTTGTGTATTTACTATAGGATTTTGTTTTGTGGTTCTCATGAGGCTCATGCCCTATAGTATATTAGCAGTCTATTTTAAGTTGATAGTGATATAAGTTTAAATGCATTCTAAAACTCTTCATTTTTACCCCCCCCCACCATTTTATGTTTCTGAAGTCACATTTTACATCTTTATATTTTCTGTATCCATTAGCTGATTATTGTGGTTATAATTGTTTTTACTACTTTGGTCTTTTAACCTTCATTCTAGCTTTGTAAGTGATTAATCCACTACCTTTAGTGTATATTTACTTTTGCCAGTGAGTTTTACACTTTCATATGCTTTCTTATTATTAATTAATGCTCTTTCTTTTCAGCTTAAAGAAGTCCCTTTAACATTTCTTATAAGGCCAGTTTAATAGGCCAGTTTAATGGTAATAAACTCCTTTAGCTTTTTTTTTTTTTTAAATCTGGAAAGCTGTATCTTTCCTTCATTCTGAATGATAACCTTGCCAGGGAGAATATTCTCAGCTGGAAGTTTTTCCCTTTCAGCACTTTGAGGACATCCTGCCACTCTCTCTGGCTTGCAAAGTCTCTGCTAAAAAAAACTCTACTGATAGGGGAGCCTGGGTGGCTCAGTCAGTTAAGGGTCCGACTTCAGCTCAGGTCATGATCTCACGGCTCTTGGGTTTGAGTCCCGTGTCGGGCTCTGTGCTGACAGCTCAGAGCCTGGAGCCTGCTTTGGATTCTGTGTCTCCTTCTCTCTGCCCCTCCCCCGCTCATTCTCTGTCTCTGTCTCTCTCTCTCAAAACAAAAAACAAAAAACAAAAAAAACTCTACTGATAGTCCTATGGGTCTGCTTTGTATATAGCAAGCTTTTTTCTCTTGCTGCTTTTATGATTTTCTCTTTAACTTTTAACATTTTAATTATAATGTGTTTTGGTGTGAATTATTTGGGATTCATCTTATTTGGAACTTTCTGTTGTTCCTGAATCTGGATGTCTGCTTCCTTCCCCACCTGAGTGAGGGAAGCTTTGGGGAATTATTACTTCTAATAAGCTTTCTATCCCTTTCTTTCTCTTCTTCTGGGAACCCCATAATGCAAATGTTTTTCTGCTTGATGTTTTCCTATCAGCCTCTTAAACTATCCTCACTGTTTTAAATTTTTTTTTCTTTCTGTTGTTCTGTTTGGGTGAGTTCCACTGCTTTGTATTTTAGGTAACTGATCCTTTTTTCTGCTTCATCAATCTGCTATTGAATATTTCTAGTGTATTTTTTGGTTTGATTATTGCATTCTTCAGCTCTGTGAATTGTTTGGTATTTTCTTACATTTTCTGTCTCTGTTGAAGTTCTCACTATGTTCATATCCATTCTTCTGTCAAGTTCAATAAGCATTTTTATGACCATTACTTTAAACTTTTTTATCAGGTAAATTACTTATCTCTGTTTCATTATGTTTTTTTTTCCCCCTGAGGTTTCATCTTATTCTTTTATTTGGAATATATTCTTATTTCCTCATTTTGCTTTTCTCTCTGTGTTTATTAAGGCAAAACACTACCTCTTTCATTCTTCAAGGAGTGGCCTTTTATAGGAGATGAGACTTATCTTTCAACTTTGCCCTAGCTCTTGACTGTCTCTTAAGCCTTTGTGATTATCTAAGCAGGTTGATTTATTCTCCATAGGACCCAGTTTTTCAGGGTGTGCCAAGACCTACCAATTTTTCAAAGGGACGGGCAAGATGTATCTCAGTCAGCACCTAGTTTCAGGTTGTTTGAAGCCAGACCTTAGCAGAATCTTTTAAAGTATGCAAATATACACAGTCTTGTGGGACTGTGGTAGTAACCCCTGGTGCCTCCAGATCAGGAGAGCTGGAGATGTTCCCTGGGTAAAGAGCTCCTTTCTGGAAGACAGCAGGAGCTGCAGCATGGCCAAGAGAGAGCACAAACATGGCATTTCCCAACCTATATTCCCTGAGATCTCCTCTATAGCCTCTAGATATCTGGAAAAAACGAATTCTGCCTCTTAGGTTGAAGTTCTAAGACAAGAAAATAGGCGTTTTTCATAGAAAAGGGGGCAAATTTTTAGTCTGCTGCTTGTGTAGCATCCCGGGGGTGTTAGCCTGACAAAAACTATCTCTTCATTTATAGTTATAGCCCTCTGGGGCCCAGGAATACAAGGCCCTTGACCCAGAGCCAGACAATCAAGGAGCATCCCCTGTGTGGACTGCACGTTCCCACCACCTTCAGCAGGGCAGGGTTGTGGGAGAGTGCAGGGCTGGGGCACACCCACTGGCACTATCAAGGTAGAGGGAGAGCATAAAAATTATTCCCACCAGTGCCTCCAACTCCGGAGAGTCTCAACAGGCCTCTGCTCCTCCGGCAGATGCTTTAGGATCAACAAATGAATCTCCTTCACATATCTTCTGGGTGCTTTTGAAAGTGATGCTTTTGCACTGGTCTCTGGGGTGAGTGAGTCTGTGCCCAAGTCCTTTAAGAAACGTATCTCCTGGGGGCGCCTGGGTGGCTCAGTCGGTTAAGCATCCGGCTTCAGCTCAGGTCATGATCTCACGGTTTGTGGGTTCGAGCCCCATGTCAGGCTCTGTGCTGACAGCTAGCTCAGAGCCTGGAGCCTGCTTCAGATTCTGTATCTCCCTCTCTCTCTGACCCTCCCCTGTTCACACTGTCTCTCTCTGTCTCTCAAAAAAAAAAAAAAAAAAAAAAAAAAAAAAAAAAGAAATGTATCTCCTGGACAGGAGTCCCATTGTTTTTCAGAGCCAGACCCTTTGGCGGTTCCTCCCTTCACTGCAGATTTCAAGGGCTGGAGTGCCTGATGTAAGGCACAAACCCCTCAGTTCTCAGGGAGAAGTTCTGGATTCATGAGACACTTCCTGATTGTGCATTGCTGCACTGTGGGTGGGGCTTGGGGCGAGACCATGTCTCTGTCACTCCTATGCATCTGGATGTAGACTTCTTACTGTTTGTTGTGAAGGAGCTGTTCAGCTAGTTTTTTAGGTCTTTTTCAGAAGGAATTGATCCATATGTAGTTGTAGATTCAGTGTGTCTGTGGGAGAAGGTGAGTTTAGAATCTTTCTATGATGCTTTGAAAAGTCCTGTCCCATTTCCCTCTTAAAGAGTTAATTCTGCATTCCTAGGGTCTTTGGCCAAAGGACTTCAAATCACCTTCACCGTTTTGTGACATGATTTCAGAGGATGGGGGAATTAGAGATCACTTTAAAATTACGTTCTTCAAAAAATAAATAAAACAACTCAACACACTGACTCAGCAATTCCACTTATTGGAATTTGTTCTAAGGCAATAACATGAAGTACATACAATTGCAATGCAGATATTTACTGTAGTAGTGACCATGATAAGCAAAATCAACTGAAAACAACGTCTCTATCCACAACACAGACTTCATTAGTTAAATCCAGTAAAGCCATTCAATGGAACTCTATGTAACTCCTGAAAAGGAGACAGATATTCTTCTTTTGTTGAATATCTATTGACATGGGGAAACATTGATAAGCCAGGCTACGAATGTAATGTTACTAGCATTTGTCCCCTTCCCCCCCAAAAAAAGCATGGAGAAAATTCTAGGACATATACCAAGTTGCTAATAGTGATTATTTTCAATAGTGGGATTAAAGTTAGCATTTTCCTACAGTGTTTTCCAGTCTTTTGCATTGAATAACTACTAATTAAGTTTATAAAATAAACTAGTAAGTTTATAACTATAAATGAATTTTATGACAAAACTGAACAAATACTATTTTTAAAAGCTGAGGCATCTGAGGATGCCACAGTTTTTTTGTTGTTGTTTTTGTTTTTGTTTTTTTGGCAGGGCTGTTCATTGGTGAGAGCCAGTTAAGGGAAAACTGAGCACTGATATATGTTCTCAAGAAGGATAATTTAGGAAAAATAGATGGAATTCTAACTCAATATTTCTTCGAAAGACTTGATCACCAAAAATTAAGTGAACAAAGATTTATATTATTATAAAATATACATACACAATTATTTTAAATGAAAGGTAACTGACTATATATCAAAAGTGAGATTTATGGTGACCTTTCTCCTTTTTAATATATTTTTAAATTTTAAGTATTAAATACTTCATAATGTATATGTTATTACACTATAAACATATATATTTTCCTGATCCAGTAAATGCAAAGGCTGAACTCCCAGGGAAAGCTAAGTTTAAGGGCCTTGAGGACAAAAATGTGCAATATTCTTCTTGTTTTTCTCCTTAGCATCCACCATGGACCCAAGTGGCTTTTGGTGACTGGATCAAATACCAGATGGATGGTTACTATATCAAGGTGGATTCCTGTGCTATTCATGTTTCTTCTTAGTGTGAGTAATTGCAAAATCAGTGACATATTCAACTAAATAAATTAATTAAATAAACATGAGTAGCATAAGAATTGCTTTCAGAATTGAGACTAGGGCATTTCTGTTTCTTCAGGAAAATAGCTGGCAAAGAGATAAATCCCAGGGTGAGAACCAAGAGTTTTCTAAACATACAGCCAACTATCAATTGCTTATTTGGTTTTGTGACCAGGACCTATGGGTCCACCCTCAGCATTTGTCCCCATCCAGCCCTACAGGAGACATGGACTTGTTAATTATGTAGGGATGTGCTGTGATTGAGGAAAAGCATCAGAACATGTTGTTTCCATTTTCTCAGCCACTTTATGGTCCAAATCCAAAGCAGATGGTTGAGTCTTCTCTAAAACATGTGGACCCAGGACTATGAAACCCTGTCTGAACCTCAGAGGCTGCCCTTCTTACAAGATCAAAACCCAAGCTGTTAGGAAACCTATCAAATTAAATTCATTCTAGGCCTCTGAGAATGGAGATAGCACAGTACTCAGTGCAGAAACAATAACAGTTAAATTACATGTTTATAAAGCATTTGATACATTGTAAAGCATTTCTTCACATTTAAAATTCCCTTGACCTAGTAATAAAAGAGGGAAAACAAGTCTCATAAGCCCCATATTATAAAAGAACAATCCAAACATAGACTATTCTGCCCAATGCCATCTGGTACATTAGTGGAAGAGATGGGATCTGAAAACCAGGGTTCCTGATTTTTTTGAAGTCAGTTTTATTGACATATAACTTACATACAATAAAATCTACCAATTTTAAGTGTACCGCTCCTTGATTTTTGACAAATTTATACAGTTACATAACCACCAACACAGTCAGGATGTAGAATATTTTCATTAGCCCCACAAGTTTCTTTTTGTCTTTGATAGTCAGTTTCCTTCTACTCCCATCCTTTGGTCCCTGGCAACTGTTGATTTGGATTCTATTACTATAGTTTCGCCTTTTCTGGTATTTTATATAAGTGGAATCATACAACATATGGTCTTGTATCTGGCTTTGAAAGTTTAGCATAACGCTTTTGAGGTTTATCCATGTTGCTGTGTGTGCCAATAGGCCAGTTGTTTTTATTGCTTAGTAGTACTCAATGGTGACAATGTTTTATTGTGTGTTCTATTTTATTCTAGTAGAAGTCTATTGTGATCTATGTGATCTCTGAATACACCACAATTTGTTCATCTGCTTACCTTTGACCCATCTTTACTTTGGGATCTGCTAATAATGCTGAAGGATGCTTGCCTTCCCATGATGTTTATCTATATCTAAGCTCCACAAGGGCAAGGACAGTGTCTGTTTGCTTCACGGCTGTTTCCACAGTGCCTAAAACAATACCTGGAACTCAATAAAAAAATTGTGGACAAATGCATAGATGAACGAAGGAATGAATGAACACAGTATGGCTGTCTGGCTAATCAATACCTGGTGTTCAATAAAAAAAGTGTGGACAAATGCATAGATGAACAAAGGAATGAATGAACACAATATGGCGGTCTGGCTAATCAACTAGAAGGGAAACTGCCCTGGAAAGAGAACCACATTATTAAGCTCATTTCTTTATTTTGATATTTTTCAGGTTCTAGGTACTATATACAACCTCTCTGAGCTCAGTCTTATAAGATGAGGACAATAATTTTTACCTTATGGGATTGCTATGAGAATTTAATGAAATGGCTTATATAAAGCATCTTACACAGTGCCTTGCCAGGTCATAAGTGCCTAGTAAGTCATCTGGTATCATCATCATAATCGCTTTTATTTGGATAAGATGAAATGGCATTCAAGGTAGGAAACTTTGTGGGCAGTTAGCAAACTGTTCTTCCTAGAAATTCTATTGAAAAACTCAGTGTATGCCTATTTTTTGTCCTTTCCTGTTATGTAGCATCACTCATCCCATCCATTCACAGGAGGTCAGTGACTGGCATCCTTGCTTGCATGTTTGTGCAGACCTGTCCTTGTGTGTTTTGCAAAGTGGTGGCCACAGTAGTCCTCCTGATCTCACCATTGGTAATTATAAGATGAATTTATGCTTAAAAATTTGATTCAGCATATGAATGTGAGCAGACATGACATACGAATTGCAGAAAGACCTCTTAGCTTGTCTATTTACTTGGACTAATTACTCTCAGAATTTCCAGTTATGCCTCCACATAGGCTCTCTTCATTCCTTCCCCCATGCTAACTCAGATTCCTATTAAGGTGCCAGATAATGCAACTGGCCCCTGAAAAGAGGGACTGGGTACTTGCATAAAAGAATCTCCTGTCCCCAAAACAATTTTGTGGTTTTCAAGGGGAAATGGGATTGTAATTCTCATTTGTCTTCTAAGACAATTGACCTTCTTGTTCTCTGGATTGAGTTACATGTGTGACTTACCATCATCTTGCTTCCATTAAATGACCTCAAAACTGAATGATTTCTCCCAGGACAAAAAAAAAAAAAAAAAAAAAAATCCCCAAGCCAAGCCTCACCCATTCTTTCTCCGACATCACCACTTGCTGAAGAATTTCATCTGTCCACGAGTGCCTCACCCTAGCCTGTAGCTTTGGCATTATTCTCTATGACTAACACTGTCTCCCTCCTTAAAACACTTTAGAGTCCAAGAATCCTCAGATTACCAGGAAGGTCTTTGTATCTAATAATTAGGCATCCCTTTTGCAATTTAAGCTTGTTTCTTTGTACCCTAACTTCAAGGACAGCAGTGTCGAAATAAATTTCCAAGCCCAGATGGAGCCACTCTTGCCGAGTAAATGGAACTTCTGTGATCCAGTAAATGTTCCACTTGACCAGAAATGCAATGTATCCAGTCAACCAGTTCCCAACCACCATCAACCTTGGGCTTTATGCTTATTTCCTTGTTCCTTGATCTAAATACGGTCAGAATGCAACCCCAGTCGATCATGCCTTGTTTCTCTGTTGCCACTTCTAATGCTTTGTGAAACACGCTCTTGCCCACATCCCCTTGGGAGACACAGTGCTCCCCCAATCTGTGGATTGTTTTCCCTTGGATAGAGGACATTAAACCTATTTACCAGTTGTTTTACTTTTGCCAAGTGACAGTAGAAAACAGACCTCTTCCTCTTTAGAATCATGTTTCCTTTCAAAGGAAAGCCCATCCCAACACTGTCTTCCCTTTACTCAGTAATTCCCATGTGTTTGGTCTTCCTCCTAGATGCCATGGTCTACCTTGGCCTCCTGGGCAGTAATGACCTTTGTAATTAACAGAGGTTATAGACTTTTCCTAAAATCAGGGGCAATCCTGTATCTTTCCACTGAATCTGTTTAAACTTCAATATGTAGGAAGGGAATTGGCAAACAGAAAAGTAAGTCTCTTGTCTGATTCTTCCCCACAGAAAGAAAGATGGGTGATTGTATGCTCTTTAGATCCTACAAAGGAGGAAAAGCTGAAACCAAAGCTGCTGAATGCTCACCTGGACACGGAGAGTAGCTTATCAGGGATCTCAGTGCCCAAGATAGTGGAGATCTCTACTTGGGTCTCCAATGGATGCTGCCGCAATTGGTCTTGGTACAGTGCAACATGGAGTTGCCTGCAAAGATCAGTGGGTCTCATATTTTCCATATAGGATTCACCGTCATGCTTGTTAAAAATGCAAAATTTCAAGCCACACCCCAGAGAGGCTGTTCCTGGAGGTGTTCAGAAGTGGATTTTGGCACCGAAGATCTTTCTAATTCTTAATATTTTATATGTCCCTGCTAGGAAAACTGGGGGCTGCAATGATCGTTTGATTTTTTTATAAAAAAGGAACTGGGGGTAAACTAACTATTAACCATAATCAGAGTGGAAGCATATGGTTATCATCCATTCCCTAGAGTCCTGTTTATCAAAGTGTCTTCTATAGACTACCTGGCTCTCACCCTCAGGTAGATTCCTGGCTCTTACCCCTCAGCTGAATTAGAATTTCCAAATCCCAGGCCCAGGAGTATTTATTTATTTATTTTGAGAGAGATAGAGCCAGCACAAGTTGGGGAGGGGCAGAGAGAGAGGGAGAGAGAGAGAGAATCCCAGGCAGGCTCCACACTGTCAGCATAGTGTTGGATGCAGGGCTTGAACTCATGAACCACGAGACCATGACCTGAGCCAAAACCAAGAGTGTGAGGCTTACCCGACTGAGCCACCCAGACACCCCAGGAATCTGTACTTTAACAGACTTTCCAGGGGCTTTTGAAAGACACTCTAGCTGTTTTCCTAGGGGCTAAGTCTTCTTAGTAAATGGTTGGAGATGGACATTATTGGAATATGGGCTCTACATGCCGCAGATGGATGGTGGAGCCTCACCCCTGGGCTGCAGGTAGGTAGAGAAAGCTGACTCGCAGGTGGTATTTTAGGAACACTGCCAGGAGCTGTGTGGGTTTGGGCAGGTTCCTTAATCTTTCTGTGTCAGTTTCTTCATCTTTACAATGGGCATGATAGGGGTGCCGGCTTCATAGAATTGTTGTGAGGATTAAATGAATAACTATACTTTAGATCCTCACAACAGTGTCTGGCCCACAGTAAAAGCTGTGGAGGGGACGGTTGCTGCTGCTGCTAACTTCTGCTACCATTGTTATCTCAATCTCCACCATCTGGGGTGTCCATTCTCTCAAATGCAGGAGTCAGCACACTACGGCCCTTTGCCTGTTTTTGTAAAGGGAGTTTTTACTGGAACATAGCCATGCTCATGCCTTTCTGCTATCAGCTAGGGCTGCTCTCCCCGAAATAGCGGGGATAAATGGTTGCTGGGAGGACTGCTCGGCCCGCAAAGCCTAAAATATTTACTTTTTGACCCTTTTTAGAAACAGTTTGCCAATTCTTGCTCTAAACGCTTTTGAGCCCCTGTTAAATGTCGATCACCCAGAGAACAGCAAAGGCGGTTATGTCAGAGGTTAACTGATGGTCTGATAGTGTGCCGAGGGCCAGCTCAGGAAGTGAAGCAGAGAGTGGCAAGTGGAGGAGGTAGAGGGCAAGAAACATCCCTGACAAGGGCCTGGGCAGATAGGACTTTGCCAGTCTGGAAGGGGTCCTGGCCTCTACTTTTATGAGGCTGGAGTGTGTGTGACAACAGGGGAGGGCTTCCCTGTTCCCACCTGCTAATGGCTTTTCTCTTCCAAACTTCACACCGCTTTCTCAATTGGTCAGTTTGTAAAATGTCCTCCCTGAGATGAGTGCAAACCACTGCACCCAATAGCTTCAAAGAAAATTCTTTTTTTACTATATTTCATCTAACATGATTACTAAGTGCCTACTGTGTGCTAGACAATGAGGCAGATACAGAAAGTAAAAGGTGACCCTTGTCCTGTGGAGTGCCTACTCTAGCTTTGAACTGCAAAGTCATAAACTCTTTAAACCTGGGACTTAAGACTCCAGCCTTGCTCACTTGACATTCTGGGACATAAAGTGCCTAGGATTGCAAATAGCTGGTAACTGATTAACATCTGCCATCAAGATCATGAAAAGAAAGTCATCTGGGACAGGTTGTGTCTGCTGAAGACCTATGATCCCGTCAGGGGACGTTCTGCTGAGCAACAAGTGTGCTCGGCCCTGTGTTCTTATTGCCAGAAGGCAGCGTGCATGGTTAGAAAGATCTACAGTTTACCGAGCACTTCCCATGTTTCTGGTACCTGTGGTTTCCGTAGGTTATCTCACTGAATCCTTACACTAGCTTCATTAACTGGGCACTGCTGTCCATTTTACACACGGAAAGCAGGTGCTCAAAATGACACAGCTAGTCAATGGCAGAAGTGGGATTTAAATTCCTGTCCATCTAATTCCAAAGCCATTGTTCTGGTATATTGTTTAGATAAGTATAAGAAGGAAGGAAAAGATAAATGCACATTGGGAGGCAGGGAAAGGTGGGGAGAGTTCAACAGCCCCACAACTGCCTGTTTGAAAAACTAACCCTTGAGAAATTAGCAGGAGGGGGACCAAGGCAAGACTGTTGTCTTTTCTTTAGATAACAAAATAGCAAAATCCTAAACCTTCCTGGCTCAGGAATGAACAAATATTCATTACAATGAATGAATTGTAATGTTGTTTTGAAATTTGCTTTGAAATATTATTTTGAATTTAATTGTTTTGAAATTTGAGAAAAATTAAACAATACATTTAAGAAATTAAAGCTCCTATGTTTTCCTCCCTTATACTCAGAGCCAATTATTCTCAGAGAGTTTATGTTTCTCATGAAGTCTCTTGTTTATCTAGTCCCTCCCCACCTCTTTTTTTAATCATTAAAATTGCCGATCTAAGCCATGTGTAGCTGTTGGGCAAGTTTGGGTTCTTTTGGAGAACACTGGTAGCTTCCCGTGGTTTGAGAGTGTGGGAGATGGCTCTCCACCTTCACCTTTCAACCTCACAGTGCGTGGTTGCGGTGAAAAGGAAGTCTGTCACAGATCTCTGACAGGCTCCTGGCTGTCATGCCTCCTATTTTATTGGTCAGGAAGCCTACTTTCTGCCTGAGGAAATGTTTTTCTGATAGGAAGTGCTCTTCTGACCACAGGACTGGCCCACCTGCCCACAAAGTAGGTCTGAGATGGAAACAGGCAGGACCTGGACCTTGACGATTGCTCTAATACCAAGACTTTCATACCTACTGCATGTGAAAGTTGGAGGGTGTGTACATACATGCAGTACTGTGCTGGGGGCAGGTACAGCCCATACTGCATACCTCTTCCCAACACTGCATTCCGTGACATAGTGTTGGTAGCTTGGAATTAACCATGGTGGGGATGTTTACAGCCAGGAAATCAGCAAACACTACACATAAAAGCTTGTTCCCTCTGAGATCTGGTTGTTGAACATTTACCTGTAGATGACTGGTAATTTTTTTCTTCCAGTATACATACATTTTTCCAGTTCTTTATGATTAGAAAAAAATACCACAATGAATATGTTATATAGTACTTTGTGTACACATGTGTGAATTTCTTTAGGGTATATAACTGGAAGTGGAACTTTTAGCTTATAAACTATGCACTTTTCAACCTACTGGATAGCATTGGATTGCTGGTCTACCAGCAATGTGTAAGATTTCTTATTTCCTCACTTTCTTGCTGACACTTGGTATGGCCAGCCTTCTTCATTTATGCCAAGTTGAGGTTGAGGTGGCATTCACTGTTATTTAAACTGATATTTTTCTGATTACTTATGAGTTTGAAGATCTTTTTATGTGCTTTATTAGCCATTTGGGAGGTTTTGGTGAATTTTGTATTCATTCTTTGCCCATTTTTCTCTCAGATTGTCTTTCTCTCTCTTTTTTACTTCATATTGATTTGTAGGAATTCCTTTATATATTCCGCACAACTTACTCTCACTCTATTATTGGCAGTATCAATACCTTCTTCCATCTGTGGCTTATCTTTTAATTATGCTGTTGTGTCTTTTGTCATAAAATATTTAAATTTTGATATAGTTAAACTTATTATGCTTTATATGTTTTTCTTGTTTAAGCAATCTTTTCTGATCTCAAGGTTAAAGTATTTTCCTATATTTTTTCAAAGTTTACACTTTTGCGTATATATCTTTAATCCATTCAGTTTGTGTGTGTGTGTGTACGCGTGTGTGTGTTAACGGTGTATGGATTTAATTTTTTCCTCATATGGAAATGCTGTTGTCCCTACATTACTATTGAAAGACCAAAGTCTCTCTATGGATTTTTTGGTTCCTATCATGTGAAATTCCCATATATACTTGCATCTGTTTTGACAGTCTATTCCATTCTGTAGACTAATCATTCTTTCTTTTTTGGCAATATCACACTCTTTACTATAACTTCAAAACATTCTTGATATTCCGTTAGGGCGGTTCCATTCTCCTTCTTCTTTCTTTTCAGTTTTCTGATCTATTTTCGAAAGTTTACTTTTTCATGTAAATTTCAGAAAGAGTTTGTCGGTTTCTCAAATTTCACAAAAAGCCTGGTAAGATTTTTATTGGAATATCATTTAATTTATAGACAAATATCAAATTAATGACCATCTTTATTACATGAAGTCTTCCCATTCATGAATATTTTATATATATAAATGTGTGTGTGTGTGTGTGTATGTGTGTGTGTGGATAGATCTTTTTTATGTCCTCTGATAATTGCCTCAAAACATTTCCATAAAATCTTAATTATTTTTATTGGATTTAAGTACTTTATAGATATTTTATAGATTATTTTGATTTCTATTATGAAATGGATCTTTTATCTGTTATATTACATGAACAAATTTTGCTGCTATATAGGAACATTATTGCTGGTGTATAGAAATGTTACCGGTTTTTATATATTCATCTCAATATTATCCTTTTCAAACTTTCCCTGGTCTCGGGAGCTTGAGATTTTATGTTAAATTTGGTATCTGTTCTTAAAAAGATCAATGCCATTTCCTTTGGCTATGTTTTTTTAATGCCACAGTACATATGTGAGGGTCAAAGTTTTTAAAATGACAGCCAGGGCAAAGTCCAAAAAGTATTTATCACAAAGTGTATTTGCTAAATGTGTTCACTTGCAACGATGATTTGGATTAGATCCACTTGTGTTCTCTCTTTTGCCTTGTTTTGTGCCCACATAGCAGCCGTATCTGTAAGTAGGGTTCTTCTGTTCTGATTATTTAGAAATATTAACGCTGGTATATTTTATCCACTTTCTGTATATTTATTTCTTTCAGGTTAGACATCTCTCTAAAGGAAATGGTAAGAATCAATTGAAATGCATAGAGAGTGTTTCTGAACTTTCTTTTGTTCAGCAAGATTAATAACAATTTTTTCCTACTCTTAACAGTACATGATGAAGATTTTGATGAACAGAAGGATATTTCAGAAATCAATTTTGGTGGGTACGATTTCTGCATTGTTAATGCCTTGAAATAATTTAAAATCTTGTGATACGATTGCTCGAAAGCTCTTATCTTCACGATAGGGTATGGGTCACTTTAGGGGAGAGATATCTATTGGTGCTTCATTAGAATTTACAATGTTTCTGAAAAATGGAAATGTGAAAAGAAAATGATAGTTAGACCAAATTTTCTAGAGAAACTAGTGAGTGCTCTATGGATTTAGAAGTATATAACATGATTTTTGTTTACAAAAATTTCAGTTTTCCTGTTTCTATTTTGAAAAAAAGAAAGAAAAGTGGATGATTATTCTGCTTGCTATATATATAGTATATATATTTGTATGTACATGTATGTATATTTGTATATATATATTTATATGTACATTTAATATATGCCTAGGGTTATATTTAGTGGGGGAAAAACCCAGCCCCTCTACTGGTGTGTCATATTCATTAACACCTGTTTGCTTAGGATTTAGAGAAGCGTGTAAATGTGTTTCCATTTCAACATCTTGTCTACAAACATTTTTATTGAAGAACTCCAGCAATCTGGTCCATTACCAGAGGAGAGAGAAGTTTTTCTCTCTCTTGTTCTGTTTCTAAAATGAAGGAGAAGCCATTACGTTCTGGGTGTCTTTGGTTAGGATTGGTGGGAAACATATTCATGATCTTAAATACCTTATCAAAAGCTTTCCTATCCAACTGCCAAATCCTGTAACAGAGTAAGTGCTAATTTTCATTTTGCAAGAAGGGACAGGAAGCTCCTTGTGGTGGGGGTCATCTACCGAGAGCACAGATGGCGATGATGGGCTCACCTCCAGGTCTTCTGACTCAGCTCTGTGTTATTTGCAGACTACAAAACTGGAAAACCCCACACCTAAGGGTTGAATTTCTGTGACTCTGCCCCATTTACAGGAAAGGCAGGCTCGTTCATATATAATTGGAAAAACTTGAAATAGTTTTAAAGAAATAGTTTGGTAAGGTGAATGGGTGAGTGGGCCCCAAGACTTCAGAGCCAGGCATGAAATCATCTCTCTTTAGGTCAGGCAATCAAGGCATATGTACCTGAGAGAATCTGCTATATTTTAAAACAGGGCTGGCACTAGAGTTAGGGTTTTTTCCTCATCTCATCCTTATTTTTCTAGATAAGATAATTCTTTTACCTTAGAGCCATTGTTTACTCTTCATCTCCACCACCCTCTCTGTGGAGGTGAAGAGTGAAGTCACCTCTGTGGAGGTGACTCCAGTGAAGAAATTTTACCATGTGGGTTTTTTCTCTTTTTAGGTCATTCCAACCAAGCTATATCACAAAAACTGTTCAGGAAAAATCACACACTGCATTGTTACCTTTTTTACCTACCTTGTCTCCACGCCTCACAGTTTAACCTTTCTATTCTGAGATTTGCTTCTTTCAGACTCTTCATTTCAATTAAAGAAATTCCCCCCTTCTAGATCGTAGGCTCAGAACCTCAAAGCTGCCCTGGCTTTTATCTTTCTCCCAACGTACACACCATCTATCAGCAAATGCTGTTAGATCTACCATCAAATTATATTACACGTTGTGACTTTTCAGCACTTTCCCTTTTCCTGTCCACATCTAAGGCATCTGGGTTTGGCCAAGTCCTTCCAGTGGCCTCATACTTGTTCTTGCCTTTCTGCCCTCACCCTGCACAAGGCTATTCCTCCCAAAGTAGACAGAACTTTCCTTCTGATATGATTCAGGCCATGTTACTTCTCTTATCCAATCTTTCAGTCTTCCAACACTGACCAGTGCTGAATGACATCTTGTCCAACACAGAATAAAGGCCCTATAACCTTGATTCCCAAAATGTGCTCCCCAGGTCAGTATCACTTGAACCACCTAAGAGCTTTCCTAGAAATGCGGCATCTTGGATCTCACCCCCCCCACCTCCATTTTGACAGACCCCAGCTGATTCCCTGCACATTGAAGTTTGAGATGAGCTGATCCTGGCCAGCCATCTGATCTCATTTTTTTTTTTTTTTACTACTTTCTCCCTTATTTACTTGGATTTTTCAGCCATTCTGACTGCATAGCTATTCCTCTACAAAGGTGGTTCTCAGTGTGTGGGTCCCCAGCCAGAAGCATTAGCATCGCCAGAGAACTTATTAGAAATGAAAATTCTCAGGCCCTGCCCTGGACTTGCTGACTGAGAAGCCCTGAGGGTGGGCTAGCCATCTGTGTTTAACAAGCCCTCATGAGACTTTCATGCTAAAGTTGGGGAAGCTGCTCTAAGACATCAAGGCTTTCCTCATTTCTATTTGCTGTTGCCTTTGCCCTCAATACTCTTCCTTGATTTCCCATTCCGTCAGATTTCTGCTTAAATGCCACCTTCTCAGGGAGGCCTCCCCTGACCACCCTTTATAAAATATCAACCTTCCCCCACTTCAACATTTTCCCTACTGTACTTTTTTTTTAATTGCTCTTTTCACCATCTCCAAATTTATTTATTTGTTTGTCTCTCCTCCCTTCCCAGTCAAGAATGTCACCTCCTTGAGGGTTTTGTTTTATTCTCTGCTACATTCCCAGCATGTAGAACAAAGTCTAGGACACATTAGGCACTTTATATGCTGCATGAGCAAACTGGGTAGTGAATCTCCTGAGGCTTCTTTTTAATGGATATATACTTCTTTGAGAATTCCTCCTCTCAGCTGCTGCACTCTCTCACCTCTCCATTATCCATCTATGCTGACCAATCTGGGGGCCAAACTCTGAATGGGCTTGCTCATATCACTCTGGAAGGGTCCAGCTCTCACTTCCATCCCTAATCCAGACCAGGGGTCAGGAAATGTATGCTTTTGTTCATGACAAGCCTAAGCCAGAGAGGGGATAGACCAGCACGTATCACCCCTATCAAAAAGGCAATGCAAAACCTGGGTCCTACTGCCTATGAGGCAGTGGTGTCATTGCAATTTTTTTTATTTAATTGTGCTGTTATTGTAGACGTAGGTTAGGCTTACAGAGGTTAAGAAATGTGGGCATGGAGGGGCACCTGGATGGCTTAGTTGGTTGAGATCAGCTCAGGTCATGATCTTGCAGGTTGTGGGTTCGAGCCCTGCATCAGTCTCTGTGTTGATGGTGTGGGGCCTGCTTGGGATTCTCTCTCTCTCCCTCTCTTTCTGTCCCTCACACACACACTCTCTTTCTCAAGATAAATAAATAAACTTAAAAAAAAGAAAGAAATGTGTGCATGGGGAAAGGGATGATGCAGGGGTAGCCTTAGTCACAGCTCCTCCTAATACCTACAACCCCAGTGGTGTCCTTTACCATGAATGAGCCATCAGCTTTGCCACATGGGACCTCTGTTACCATGTGAGGCTGGGGTGATAATTCTCTAGCTTGATTTCCCAGCTGTAAATCAGGAGCTGTTCTCACAATGAAGTATAATCCACTGACACTGTTTGAAGTACTTTGTGTTTTACAGGGGTGGTTGCTTATCAAATATGAGGGTTATGATAAGAAAAGATGTTCTTTTAAATGCTCATAATTTTTTCAACAAGAATCTTCCCCTTTTAAGAATCCTATTTCCAGAAACACTATGAGGCTAGACTCAAAGATTACCATCAGGGAGAAATTTTATCATGCTAAGCTCCTGATAGTTATTTGGAGATACAGTTTGAGTGGATCTATCCATATTTGCCTGGTCTTTATTGCAAGGGCATTATCTTGAGTTTGGCTTTGGAGAGTACAATTGTTTATTCATGGGGCAGAGCAAAACCAACCCATTTACCTGGAGTCATGAAGAAGGATGGAACAAGGGCAGAAAGTGCCCTGGAAGTCAGGAGTTCTCAAGCTCACTCAACTGTTGACCACCTACTGCCTTACTTCCTGTCTCAAGATTCCTTTGTGGTCCCCTAAAGTATGAGAAGTTTGGAGTCAATGATCAAAAAGATTCCTTCTAATTCATTTCTTACTTTTAAGATTCTTGGACCAGGTTTCCTGGTCTAAAATGAAGACCAAGGATGTGATAATGCATGATATTTATGGGTTATTTACATTTACTCAATTAGAGAAAACTCCGTTTTATTTCAAAGTGAATTTTATCACATAAAGATTAACACTGAAAGATTTACAATGGAAAAGATTAATTTTATTATGAGAGATACATTTTTAAAAGATTAATTTTATGATGAGAGATGTCTTTTAGTAATGCTCACTCATATATATATATTTTTTAATCTGCATCTAGCTGCAGGCTTGGATCTCTTTCAAGGGGACATCCTCCAAAGGGTGAGTACCTGCCAAGGACACAATGATGATCCTCAGGACTGGCTGTTTTTTTATGACTGGGAGCCTCTGCTGTGTCCAGCCCTGGGATGGGCACTGTGGGGGACATGAAAGAATCTGATCTATCATCTGTACCCACAAGGGCTTCCACTGTGGTTGATGATGACAAAAACAGATGAAAAACAAGTAAACAGTACGAAGAGTCTGTAATTACCATATTACATGTCCTCTCAATTTTCCTAGTAAGTGAATGAGAGAATGAAGTGTACCAATATGTTTATTTTTTTAAATGTCTATTTATTTTTGAGAGTGATAGACAGAGCATGAGCAGGGGAGGGGCAGAGAGAGAGAGAGAGAGAGAGACAGAATCTGAAGCAGGCTCCAGGCTCTGAGCTATCAGCACAGAGCCCAGCATGGGTCTTGAACTCACAAGCCATGAGATCATGACCTGAGCTGAAGTCAGATGCTTAACCGATTGAGCCACCCAGGTGCCCCAATGCACCAATATGCTTAAAGTGACTATCTCAACTTTTGGGAATTGCAGGACTTTTAAACATTGTCCTTAATAATTTCTCTGAAGTTTCCAAATTGTCTGTAATGAACTTCTATTGCTTTTGTCATCAGAAGACAAACGTGAGTAAGTTGTTTGAATTGTGTGACAGATTGAGGTGTGAAAGTTTAGTGAAAAGGGATGCCAGGGGGCCTCGAGGACTTGCCTTCCCAGTCATCTTTGCCTTGTTTCCACAGAATTCCAGAAATGGCCTGAGAGACCCTGACACCAGGTGGAAGTTCCCCATCCCTTACATTCTGGCTGACAATCTGGGTAATAGTAATTGTTTTAATTAGAAACTTTGGGTTTTACTCCCCCCCCCCCAATTCCTACTGTTTATCAGCTTCTGATTGGGAGTAACACCAACGCATATGAGGGGTTCCAAGTCCTGATGGTTCTTTAGCCCATGGGTGAAATTTATAACATTATATTGACACCAGTGCTGCTTAACCAGTTGGAGATACAAGAGGTAATTTTAAAAATTACAGAATACCAAATAACAATTTTAAAAATGCAGAACACATTAACATGTTAATAAAACCAAGAGCACCATAAAGAACAAAAACACAATGAAATATAATTTGGCTTCACAACGATGAAAAATTTACACTTTAAATAATAGTATAGGTGAACCTAAATATATTTTCAGCATACTGATTTCCTCCCCTGTTGTTATAAAACAAACATTCCAAGGGCACCTGGGTGGCTCAGTTAGTTAAGTGTTCAACTTCAGCTCAGGTCATGATCTCATGGTTTATGAGTTTGAGCCCCACATCGGGCTCTGTGCTAACAGCTCAGAGCGTGGAGCCCGCTTCAGATTCTGTGTCTCCCTCTCTCTCTGTCCCTCCCCCACTCATGCTCTGTCTCTCCCTGTCTCAAAAGTAAATAAATATTTAAAAAATAAAAACAAAATTTCACACTTTTGAGAAATAGAAATGTCTGTGTTTCTCATGCCCAGAGTTCTTCCTCCTCAGTATTAATAATTTCAATTCTTTTCCCTCTTAAGATAAAGGACTGGATAAGTTATAGTTCATTCACTGTAAGAAATAATACTTAGGGGAAATAAATAAGTATTCGAAGCCACATGTGGACACTGGCTGACCTCAAGCAGGTGACTGACAGCTGAGCAGCCGCGATGGTGCAATGCCTGTGAGGCGCATTCCACATGGATAGAGGGAGGTCAGAGGAGAGGGGAGGTGGGGACAGGCTTGCTCCATCTTGGTGGACTGCCAGGCTACTCCTACTTTCAGGAGATATAGCTTACGCTTCAATATTTTCCACCACTGTTATTAGTGCTGATCCCTTTTCTGGAGAAGAGCTAGATATAAACAAATGCTGTTATTCTCAGTTACTTTTTTTTGTGTGTGGAAATTTGAGTTTTTATTCCCCCAGTGTTTGCCAGCACATTTGCAAATTTATGGAGAACCCATATTTATTGGGATGTGATTAAAGAAAGATCAACTTTTGAGAGGGGCCTCTTTCCCATTCCACTTTTTCTTCTGTCTGTCGCACCTTCTCTGTCTTCCTTCCATCAAGACATAGACATGATTTGTGAATCACTATTATGTGCTGGCCAGTATGCCTTTACCTGATATTTTATTTAAGGTTCACCATGCCTCTGTGAGGCAAAAGTCAAGCCTCTCAGACTTTAATGTGTGTAAGGCTCTCCTGAGGATCTTGTGAAATTGCAGAGAGGATGGGGGATGGGGTCTGAGATTCTGCACCATCCCTCAGCTGATGCTAATGTTTTTGGTCTGCTGGCCATAGCTTCAGTAAGTAGTAAGGTCTCTTTAGCAGTAAGATAGGTAACAGATTAAGAGAGCAAGTTGGAAGACAGATGGCCTGAAATAAGGTAGCAGCAGTAAGGATACAATAGTGGTTCTTAAGTACTACCACAGAAGAATCACCTTTAGGGTTAAAAATAGTTCAGATGCCTGGGCCCAAACTATTGGAAGAAGAAAACATACTAACTAGAGTTTCATGTTTGTTTACAATTCCTTTATTAAAGTTAAATTTACATGGAGGGAAATTCACAAATCAGTGTAAAAGTCCACGGCTTCTGATAAATACATAAACTTATGTAACCCATGCTCCCATCATTTTAGAAATTTCCTGTGTGCTGGTTTCCAGCCAATCCCTACCCTCCACTTCAAAAGACACGACCATTCTAAATCTTTTACCTTATAGATTAGTTTTACCTGGTTTACCGATAAATGAAATCACACAGTATGTACTGTTTTGTATCTGGCTTCTTTTGCTTAACGTGTTTTTGAAGTTTTTCCATATGGTTGTGGACCAGTAGTTAACTCTTGTTTTACTACTCAGTAGTATTCCTTAGTAATATGACAGCTGTTTATCCATTTTTCAGTTGATGGACATTGGGTTGTTTCATGTTTGGAGCCATTATGAAGAAAGCTGCTATGATCATTGTGTACAAGTCTGTGTAAATATGTATTTTTTAGTTTATCTTGGGCCAATGTCTAGAAACAGAACTGCTTGATCATATGGCAAATATATGTTTACCTTCAGTAAAAAATGCCAAGCAGTTTTTCAAAGTGGCTGTACCTTTTTTTCATTGTCACTAACAATGTAGCGGTGTCCCAGTTGTTCCACATTTTCAGTAACATTGGTGGTGTTAACCATTTTAATTGTAGCCATTCTGTTGGTTGTAAAATGGACTCTGTGATTTTAATTTACATTTTGCTAATGACCGATGATATTTCCCACATTTTCATGTGCTATTGGACATTTGTGTATCTTCTTTTATGAAATGACTATTTAACTCTCATGATTTTTTAAATTTTTACTTATTGTAGTGAATATTTTCTCCTAGTCTGTGACTTGCCTTTTTTGTTTGTTTTTTTAAGCAGTGTATCAACTTTTGACTTGTTAATTTTCTCTTGTTTGTCTGCTTTCTATTTTGTTGCTTTTCGCTTGTCTTTATTATTTCCTTTCTTCTACTTACTTTCCGTTTAATTTGGTCTTCTTTTTTTAATAATGAAGGTGGAAATTTATATCATTGATTTTAAATCTTCATTTTTCAAATATAGTATAATGCTATAATATGGCATCTAAAGCTGTAAATTTTATTTGAAATTCTGTTTTTACTGTTTTCCACAAATTTTGATATGGTTGTATCTTTATTAAAGTTTAGTTTAGATATGCTCTAATTTCTGTTGCAATTTTTTTAAATCCATGGGCCAATTAGAAGTGTGTTTTTCAATTTTCAAATGTCTGTAGCTCTTCTAGATATTCTATTATTAATTTCTGGCTTAATTTTGTTGAGGTCAGAGAATATACTCTATAAGATTTCAGTCTTTTGAAATTTACTGAGACATGTTTTGCAGTCTCCCTTTGTAACTCTTCCATGTGCACTGGAAAAGAATTTGCATTTGGCTGTCTTGGGGCATGTTATTTTATGTGTCAAATAGGTCAAGGTGATTTTGTTGTTCAAATACTTATATCTGCATGGAGTTTTGGACTAATTGTTTTATCTGTTACTGAGAGAGTGGTGTTAATCTCTTTACCTATAATTTAGCACTTTAGTGAAACTGCTCTTCTGTGCAAACACATTGTTATATCATCTTGCTAAATTGACTCCTCATTTAGAGAAGTTTCTCTTTATGTCTGGCAATCCTCTTTGTTTTAAAGTCCACTTTGTCTAACTTAAATCTAGCTACACCAACTTAATAAAACTTACTGTTTGCAGCATGTATCTTTTTCAAGTTTTTATTTCCAACCTATCAACGTCTTTATATTGAAAGTGTCTCTTTTTTCAGACAGTATATATTTGGGTCTTACTTTTTTTATCCAGTCAGTCAACCTCTGAATTTTAACAACAGTATTTGGTCTATTTACATTTAATTTAATTATTGATATAGTTTGATTTAGAACTAACAGTTATTATTTGCCTTTTCTTTTTTCTTTTATTTTTTCTTGCCTTCTTTTGGTTAAATCCAAGAATTTAAAATTTTGCTTGGGGCCTGCAGTGGCCTTTTAGCTCAATCCTTTTGTATTAATTTGTGAAGCTTTGCTGTAAGGATTACAATGTGTAGCCTTAATGTGTGACAGTACCCTTAGACTTAATATTATGCCATTTTGCATAAAATGTAAGCATTTCATTTATTTATTTATTTATTTATTTATATTTTTGTTTTCGTTTGCCAGTGGTCTAAGTTAGTCATTTATTTGTTCATTCAAAGAGTATTTACTGAATACATTCTCTATTCAAAACACCATGATAGGTAAGCATTTTAGAACAGTATAATTTCATTTATATCCCTTCCTTTTGTGCTACTGTTGATTTATACTTTTCAACTATATATTTTATAAACCTCATAATACAGTGTTATCATTTTTGCTTTAATCAGTTGTCTTTTAAAGTAATGAATGAAAAAAGTTGTCTTCATATTTACTTTTATACTTGCTATTTCTGGTGCTGTTCATTCCTCCTAGAGATACGAGTTCCTAGCTGGTGTTATCTCTCTTTAGCCTAAAGAACTTCATTTAGCAGTTCTTATAGAGCAAAACTGTTGGAGACAAATTCTCTTCTTTCTTCAAAATAACCTCTTTTTTGCCTTCATTTTGAAGGACATTTTTTACTGGAAATAGAATTTAAGTCAATAGGGTTTTTTTCTTTCTTTAAAGTTTTAATTATTGTCCTTTTCTGTTTCACATTTTATTTTGAAAAAAATTAAATATACCAAAAGCTAAAAGCATACAGTGAACACTCATACTCATCACCTACATTATACAAACAACATTCTGCTATATTTGCTTTATCTTATCTATCCATCTTGTCCATTTTTCTAAACTTCTATCAATACATTCTAGTGTTGATTCATTTCAAAACGATTTTCAGGGACAAGTATGCTGCATCCCAAACACCTCAGCATGCATATTTTTAACTGAAGTTTCATATTTACTTATAGTTCTTTTTAATGAAAAATGCACATAGAGTAAAATGCGTGAGCCTTAAGGATACAGTTCAATGGGTTTTATAAATTACACTTATACAATGTAAACATATTCATACAACTTCTATTAAGAGCACTTTTATGGGTGCCTGGGGGGCTCAGTTGGTTAAGCCTCCCACTCTTGGTTTTGGCTCAGGTCATGACCTCACGGTTCATAGGACTGAACCTTGTGTCAGGCTCTCCCCTGGCACCATGGAGTCTACTTGGGATTCTCTCTCTCCCTCTCTCTCTGCTCCTCCACCCTCCTTTCTCTTTCTCTCTCTCAAAACAAATAAATAAACTGAAAAAAAGAGCATTTTTATTATCCCAGAAAGTTCTCTCATGCTCTTTCATCATTATTCTCACCCTTCCAGAAACAACTCCTTTTTTGTTGTTGTTACCTGTTCTAGAATTTCATATGAATGGAATCATATTTTCTGTTTTTTTGATTACCCAGTAAAATGTCTTTGAGATTCACCAATGTTGTGTTTACCAATAGTTTGTTCCTTTTTATTCTTGAGTGGCATTCCATTGCATGAATATGGTATATCACAGCTTGTTTAACCAATCTTCTGTTGATAGACAATGTGCATTGATTCTATGTTTGAAGTATGATGAATAAAGCCACTCTGAACATTCTTGTATATGCCTGCTTTGAATATATGTTTTCATATTCATGTCTTTGGTATAAATATCTAAAAGTGAAATTGTTGGGTTATAATACAATGTAGGTTTAGTGTTGGATCTCTTTCAAAGTGCTTGTACCATTTTATAAACTTCTACAAATAAGTAATGAAAGTTCATTTACACTACTTCCCAACATTCGTTGTTGTTATTCTTTTTAATTTTAGCCATACTGGTAGACAGGTAGTGGTATTTAATTGTGGTTTTAGTTTACTTATTGTCATTTTACTTTCTTTTAATTTCATCTTTACTTTTAATTTCATAACAGTGAATTATTGTTCATTTGTATGTCTTTCTTTGTAAAATACCTTTGTAAGTAGTTTTCCCATTTAAAAAAAATAGTTACTTGTCTTTCTTCTCTGAGTTGTAGGAGGTTTTTTTTTTTTTTTTTACATATTCTGGATACTAGTCTTTTGTCAGATGTGTATTTTGCAAATATTTTGTCCCAGCAACTTTTGTGACAACTAAGCTGTCTTGAGTACAAATATTATTACAGATGCCACTGTGGATAGGTAAGATTTCATGAAAATCTTTCAGTAGGTTTAATGCATACTGTTGTTGTTATCTGCATTGTTTCCATATGTAATTTATGAATTATTCCGTTGATTATCTATTTAATGACCTTGATACAATCTTATGACATCCGAACTGTGAATCTCAAATTTTGTAGTTTATTATATGAAAAAGGGCCAGGAAACCATAAAGTGAGTACTAGGTAAAATGGCCAAGAAGTATAAACTCTTTGAGAGAATGCACAAAATCAAGTGTAGAAGAAATATAATTTAATTTTACATAACATAGGTTAATTTTTAACTTAGAGCTCTACCTTCAGTGAGTTGAGGGGAGAAAAAAAGAACACATACTAAGTAAAACATAATCTCTGTTCCTCCAGAGTATCTTTCCTCTCCACCCCATGCTTATCTTTTGCAATGCCAGCATATGTGCCTGGTAGGGGAGAGGAAAGACATTTGATCTTTGGTCACTGGTTCTAACCTACAGGTTACTAGTAAGCATCTATTCTGGCCTCTTCAGGTCCATTAGGCTTCTGCTGCTTTGGTTCCAAGTTGGGGTTATAGAAATCTTTTCCAGGGGTGCCTGGGTGGCTCAGTCGGTTAAGCGTCCGACTTCGGCTCAGGTCATGATCCAGAGGTTTGTGTGTTCGAGTCCGGCGTCAGGCTCTGTGCTGACAGCTTGGAGCCTGGAGCCTGCTTCCAATTCTGTCTCCTTCTCTCTTCTCCTCCCCCACTTGCACTCTCTCTCTCTCTCTCAAAAATAAAATAAGCATTAAAATTTTTTTCTTAAAAAAAAGGAAATCTTTCCCAAGGCTGTTTCCAGCCCTACCTGTTTAGCCTTGCTAACTCTCCAGGAGCCTTGCAGGGAAACAGGGTAAAATACCATATGCGTTTCTCATGCTCTCAGAACTCATAAACCTCTCCAAACTTTGCTGTCTTCCTCCAGCAAGAAGTTTATCTTTTTAGACTACCATAAGCACCATTCTCACTGCTTCTCTCCAAGACTTTATGCTCACAGAAGACAAATGGCTTGCAGTCTTCTCTTCTGCAGTGTGACTCTCCTGAGGCAATTGCACTCAGGATCCCTGCTTGAGTGTGGAAAGGGGAAGGGAAGAAATGAGGAAGTCAGTTTATAATTTTGTTCAGCTATGCATAGGAGTATATTCTTATTTTGTAGTTATATTTACATTATGTATTTA
Organism: Cryptoprocta ferox; assembly: GCA_028646485.1. Lineage (NCBI taxonomy): Eukaryota > Metazoa > Chordata > Mammalia > Carnivora > Eupleridae > Cryptoprocta > Cryptoprocta ferox. The sequence goes on along the minus strand of CM053577.1, from coordinate 100,838,506 downwards.
AAGTTTGCACTTAGTGTTTTTTAAAAAATTTTTTCTAATGCTTATTTATTTTTTGAGACAGAGAGACAGAGCACAAGTGGGGGAGGGGCAGAGAGAGAGGGAGACACAGAATCTGAAGCAGGCTTCAGGCTCTGAGCCGTCAGCACAGAGCCCAAAGCAGGGCTTGAACCCACAAACCGCGACATCATGACTTGGGCCAAAGTCGGATGTTTAACCCACTGAGCTTCCCAGGTGCCCCTGCACTTAATGTTTATATACAGAACTAGTTTTATAGTTTTAGTTTCCAAGGAATCTACTACCTACCAAAAAATATATCATAGATCTCTGTGGATTTCATGTGGTGGCAAGATGCTTTCTGAACCATGTTATGTATATTATTTAAGATCTAAGTAATGCTCATTGATATTTTTACTGATTTCTGTAGGACTGAATGCCAAAGGAGCCATTCTTTATGCCTTTGAAATGTTCCGCCTCAGGTCCTGTGTAGATTTCAAGCCCTATGAAGGAGAGAGCTCATATATCATATTTCAGAAGTTTTCTGGGTAAGTATGAAATTTTACATGTATAATCATGAATTCTTTGGTTTATAAAAAGTAATGCATGTCTTCCGAAAGAAGAAATTGGAAAGAAACTAAAAGCAGAATCAAATCTTGCTCTGTGAATTTTGAAACTATCGTATTTTTAATGTTCTAGATGAAGAAGAAGTTGTTTGGATATCTCGGGGAAACATGGAGATTTATCTCAATGCTTTTCCTGGGTTTAGGTCATGGTTTAACTTGCAAAATGTTTTTTTTAAGTCAGGTGTATTACACTATAAATTACACCCTTCTTATGGTTCTGTTTTAAATTATAGTACTCTTTTGGCTGGACCTCTTTGAAAAGTTCTATATGTAATTTGTAGGTATTTATTTCCTGGGAGAAATAAATGGTATATCAAGAAAGAAGCTCTTTTATCCCAATGGCATTTATGTCAACCAACCTGGGCTAGATGAGGTGGGGAAGCGAAGCTGTCATTTGCTATGACTCACCTGTGTCTTTAAGCACAGACATTTCCTCCTGCTGCAGTTCCCTAAACTGCCTCAAGGTGTTGCCTGGCTTTGGTTGTCTAGTTCTGATGCTGGTTTTGTTAATCGTGGATGGATAAGAGATGGGGAAGGAAGTTAGCACACGATTTAGCCTCTCAAGGAGAAAGAATATGCAAAAAATAGCAGTGAACAAAGTAAAATTGTGGCGACCACTTAGACTTACCCGAGTGGTTTTTTTCTTAGCTCAGCCTTTTATTAAAAGTGTAATTTATGCACGCCTACTCTGAGCCAGGAAGTGTGCTAGTCTCTCGACACATAGAAACATGCCACAGGGTCTTAGATCTCACAAGGTTTACAGCTGGCAGCTGGGGGTGGTGGACAAAAACAATAGTTATATATGCTAAGGGGAGTGCCGTGGTCCATAAGAGGGCAGAAGCACAAACTCTCACATAGTATGGAGTGTAGTATCATGGAGAGCCACTCTACATGTTAAATGAAGAGAGGAGAAGGACATAGAAGCAGAGGAGAGGGAAGTACCAGATGGGGAATGGGAAAAGAGGTAGACAAAGGGGGGAAGGAAGAAGAAGGAAGAGAAAGAGGAAGAGAAGAGAGACAAGAAAAAGCAAACATAAACATGAATCTGTCTTACTTGGAGAACTCACGTAAGCGGCATGTAAGGGGCAGCGTGATGAACCGTGGAGCGAGGGCAATAAGCAGGAACCTGATAATATACAAACCACGTGTGAGGGAATCCACTCTTTTGTGCATGAGTCATTATATGTTCAGTTTTCCATTTTGAAAAGATTACTCTAGCAACCGTGGATAAAGAATTGAAGTGGGGGCAAGACTGGTGGTGGGACACTCATTAAAGAATGTCCCAATCATCCAGGACAGAAAAAAAAACCGACACGTGCTGAAGAAGAAGTTGGAATAGAGAAAAGGGAATGGATTTCAAAACTATGAGAACAGGGGGATTTCTCAAAAGCTTGTGGTTAGTTAACGTGAGGGGTTAAGAAGAACAAGGAATCAAGGGTGTCTCTAAGATTTTTGATTCACTGATTGGCGGGTGGCTACGTCTTTCACTGAACTTGGAGATATTGCCAGAAGAACTGATTTCAGAATAGTGAATGTATTCTTGGACATGTTCTAAGGTTCTTGTGAGTCATGGAAGTGGAGATAACCAACTGTGTCCACATAGTTCCTTTTTCTGTGAAGGAAAACCTTGTAAAGGATACCTTGGGCCTTGCCAACAACACAGATCTTAGAGTTTCTCTGGTTTTGACATGTTCATCTTGCCCCTTGGCAACCTTTGTGCTTCAAGAAAGTATCCAAGCCTTTAATTATTTATTGAAGGTTTCAGGGAAAAAAGTTCATTTTCTTAACACTTTTATTTCCATTTTTAGCTACCACTTTTCTCTTTTTTTTCTCTTAAAACTAAAATGAAGCTAATATGATCACTTTCCAAAAGTTCTGTTTTTCCTAGTAAAATTTTCTGGGCTCCTTTTCAGTTTGTAACTCAATTCCAAAGTACGTGATGAAGGGATAGGTCAGTTTTAAGGGATGTTCTTTCTCGTAAAATCTGAGTCTGGGAGATTCTTATTGCCTGTGGCTTAAGTTACAGGAAGGGAAAAAGAAGGAAGAATGGTGAAAAAACTGGACCAAAGCACCCAAAAACTTTAGTCCCCTGAAGGGGGAAGGGGGTGGTTAACTGGGCTATTTCTCCAAAGACAAGTTTAAAGAGTCAAAATGGCAGAGTTGTGGCATTGTTGCAACTTACATATTTCTGTTGGGGGAGGGATGCTTGAAAAAAGATAAATAAGTGCTTCTTCTGGATTGTGGATATTTTGCAGAGTCAATCTAGTTTGGAATAAAATGCTACTGTCAGAGATGCAAAATGATCATGGTGATGCTTGCATAACTCAGTACATTTACAAAAGAGCATTGTGTTCTTAAAATTGGTGAATTTCATGGTATGTAAATTATACCTCAAAAAGTTGTTGGAAGATAATTAAGATCTACCTTTGAGTAGAAATCAAACCCATTAGCATTTGAAGGTATATGATGTTAGCAATCTTGGGGAAAATAATGGCAGGTAAGGCAATGTGATTGTCACCAAAGAACTTGTAATCCATTGGTCACATTTAAAAGTTTGGGCGGGGCATCTGGATGGCTCAGTTGGTTGGACTTCAGACCTCGTCTTATGGTTCGTGATTTCAAGTCCCCATGTAGGACTCTGTTCTGACAGCTCAGAGCCTGGAGCCTGCTTCAAATTCTGTGTCTCCCTCTCTCTGCCCCTCCCCCTCACACTCAAAAATGGATGAACATTAAGAAAAAATTTAAAGTATGAGCAAATCTCTTACTCTGTTGAGCACTGGTTAAAGTATGGATCCTGTTCCACAACTTAAAGCCGAGGAGACAATTTGTGGAAAGCTTTGAATTTGCTACTAGAGCAGAAAGTTGGATTTATGAGAAAAGACAAAAAATAACTGGGGAACAAAGAGGACAAGAAACTGCATCATGATGAATGTAGAGAATCTGCCAGCAGTTCCTGAGTCTATTGTTTTCTATGGGAAGTTATGGGTCCTTCTTGTCTGGAGCCTTTCAGAAATGGTAGGCAGCCAACTCTGTGCTTTCATCATGCCACAGATTGGCCAACAACCAAAGAAGTAGACTTGCCTCTTAATGAGGTTCTTTTCCATGATCGTAAAATTTATACCTGCTTGTTATAGGAAATTTGGAAATTCGTTAAAGTACAAAGGAGAAAATTTAAATCAACCACAGCCACCACCCAGAGACAACTTAATATTGTGGTACAGAGGCAATAGTGTTACACTGCAGAATGTCCTTTGAGTTTGTGGAGGTGAGAAAGAATGCCAATTTTTACTTCTTTCTACATGGTGCATTATTGGATTGATTTGTCTCTGAGAATGTACCACATTGATAATAGACCATCACTTTTATTTTTTTAACTTTATTTATTTATTTTGAGAGAGAGAGACAGAGAGAGAGAGACAGTCAGAGAGAAAAAGTGTGGGCCTGTGGGGCATGGGGGGGGTGTAAATCAGAAACAGCAAACCTCAAGCAGGCTCTGCATTGTCAGCATGGAGCCTGATGCAGGGCTTGAACTCACAAACCATGAGATCATGACCTGAACTAAAATCAAGAGTTGGAAGCTTACCTGACTGAGTCAGGGGCCACTGGACCACCACTTTTAAAGACTGCATATTATTCCCTGCAGGGAACGTTGCTCATTTAACTAGTTCCCTATTTTGAACTATTAGCTTATGAGAATGCTATTGATAATTTCTTTTTTAAAATCAAACCTCACTTCCTTCAAATTTGTGTTCTGGAACCTTATGAATTACAGCCACTTGAGAGTTCTTTAGGAGAAGATTTCCCTCTTCTCTTCTTTAAAGGTGCTGGTCTGAGGTTGGTGATCAACACGTGGGACAGAACCTTTCCATTGGCCAGGGATGTGACTATAAGGCCATCATTCAACATGAGATCCTCCATGCTTTGGGATTTTACCATGAGCAGTCAAGAACTGACCGGGATGACTATGTGAACATCTGGTGGGAAGAAATTCTTCCAGGTGTGTACTAACCCCAGGGAGCTGGGTGGGATTTACCTTTATCATTTGCTGGGACCAACCCTGGAATGTCTGAGCCACATAGGTGTGCAGATAGAAGCTTCAGCTGGGAACCCAGCTTAGGAAAATTATATGATTTGTTGGCTTATTCTGTGGGCTGTGCTCATCTGATCATAACTGACCCCAGATAAGGGCCTTAGGGAGCAGTGTGTATTGGCTAACTCAATGTCAACTGAAAGTTAATTGGAAGCTTTTGCTTTGTTTTGGTGTTTTTGTTGAAAATCCATCTAAAACGCTATCTATCATTCTGTCATAGTAAATTGAATTAGGCCTCTAAGGATGTCATGGCCATTTTTCGGGATGTGAAATCTCATGTAGGTCTAGGAGTCTGCATGAAGTTTAGTTGAACAAGCGATTACTCTAATGTATACTCAAGAACTTTTCTGGTGCTTTACCAAATCAATGATAGGTGTTTAAAAACAAACCATAACAACAGCAAAAATAAGTTCTTTCATCTGAAATTGTCTCCCCAATTGTGTTAACTCTGGTTGATGGTCTGAGTTCTAGTTAGTCAAAATTCACTGGCCTTTCTTCCTCCTATACCCCTCTCCCCCATCCCCTCCTTCCTCCTACCTAAATACCTCTCTCCTTCTGCCCCCAGCCACATTGTGCAAGGGATAACTCACATTTATTTCACTTATTGTTATGTGGTATGTTATTCTAACAATACCTCTCTCCTGCCCCCAGCCACATTGTGAAAGGGATAACATAGACTTATTTCACTTATTGTTATGCGGGTATGTTATTCTAACAATTTCTGTGTTCTGTAGTTTCTTTAGAATTCCTTGGCATTACCTTTCCTAGTTGTTTGAGACAACTAAGTCGTGCTCTCGAGTATACGAAAACACTCGTTTATTGAACAGCTTCCTAATGTGCTGGGAAAAAAGCCAATGCTGTGTTTCTGAAAACATCTAGTTTTTAATTAGGAATTAGTTCAGGAAGTGGGAAAGCATTCTTTTTGGCAGCAATAGATTAATAAAACTTTTATGTATTAAGATGCCTTTACTATTACCAATCTTGGTTTTCACGAAGCAAGTAATTGCCTTATAATTACCCATTTTATTTAGATACCAGTTTTGTGTATGGGTTCATATACTGCAGTGCATCTATAAGGATTTGACTTTTAGGGACTTGAAAGAACTAGTCATATGTTAAAATGAAATACAAATCTCCAAAGGACTTCTGCCAGAACTAGCTCATTTTGAAGTAAGATGGGTCAATGGTTCTTATATGACGTAGGGATAGCGATAGCTAATCATATCAAAATCACCTAAGGGGTTTCTCAGTCTGGGTCCCTCTCACCACCTCATGTTCTGATATTTCTGTGAATGTGAGGTGGTGGGGAAAGGAGAAAAATTGTGTGGTTTGCCAAAACCTAATACGTGACCATGACTGAATCCCCCACCCCCGCCACACACACACTTCCATCCATCCTACCACCCAACCACGGAGCTAAAGTAATATTTTTCTTTGCCTCACAGTCCAATCTAGAGAAGTATTAGCAAGTATTCACCCAGACATAACAGATCAAATTTAATGTGTTTCTCTCCTAGATGTAAGTGTGTTATAACTGGGTCTGTGTAGGAGGGAAAGGAGAGTGGGGTCATTGGTCCAAGGCCTGAATCTCTGTTTGCAAGGCTCAGGGCACTATTAGACTGTGATTGTATTTGCCCAGAGACTTGACTTTCTTACCTCTCTGTACATATACTCGGTTCTGCTGAACATTCAATAAGGATGCAGAGAATATTCACATTTATCAGTCTTGAAGAACACAATGGTTAGTGCTTTTAAAACTATTTTAGGCCAGGGGTGCCTGGGTGGCTCAGTCTGTTGAGCATCCGACTTCGGCTCAGGTCATGATCTCATGGTTCGTGAATTCGAGCCCCACATCAGGCTCTGTGCTGACGGCTCAGAGCCTGGAGCCTGCATCAGATTCTCTGTCTCCCTCTCTCTCGCTCTGCCCATCCCCAGCTCATGCTTTGTCTCTCTCTCTCTCAAAATAAATAAACATTAAAAAAAATTAAAAACAACTATTTTAGGCCAAATGAGTTCCCTTTCTCAGAGGGAGCCAACACATTTGCCAGGGTAATTTTCAGACTTGCTCAGCTCTTGGTTGAACATGAATTACTCAACACATGTTGCTTACCTCCTCCCTATATTTTCATCAGGTATAATTCCATATATCTAAATTGCCCACTCTCTCTGGAGAACTGTTTTCAAATGAGACATCAAATTAATACAACAGTAAGGAAGGGCAGTGGTATAGCTCAGGGTAATTTATAACTTTTATTGCATCTCATCTTTCATAGATGCCAATCTAGTTGTTCAACCTAAGAAGATACTATACTGGCAATGTAGTTTTCTCCCCAAATCCATCTCCATCTCATAAGCCAGAAGTGTGTTTTCTGGATCTTTCCTCTCCCACCAAGGAAAGGCTTCAATCTCTGAGGTCAAGCAGGATTCTACAAACTACAGCCTGTGGACCATATCCACTTGCTTTTGTAAATAAAGTTTTATGGCAACATAGCCATGCTCATTTATTTACATATTTTCTATGGCTGCTTTTGTGCTACAGTGACAGAGTTGAGTAGTTGTGACAGAGACCATATGGCTCACAAAGTCAAAAATATTTTCCACCTGACCCTTTACACAAAAGATTTGCTGACTGGCCTCTCTGGTGTACAAGATCACTCCCTCTGCAAGGCTTTCAGCTGTGAGTTCCCTGAAGGCAGGACCTGGCCTGTCCTACTCACTAATAGGAGCCACTACCACTTAGCACAGCTCCCAGGATGTAGACAGTAGGCACAGCAAAAATGTGTTGAATAAAATTGTAAAAATTATTAAAACATTTATTTGGTAAAGGATTCTGATAAGAATCCTTGAGTAGTAAAGAATAAAATGATCTATTCAAACTCAGTGATTTTAGTGAAAGTTAAGGAAAACCTATCCAGTGAATTTGAAAGTGACTTTCTTAAGGTTTCATCAGGACACCAGGAGATTCCAGACCAAGCTCCAGTCCTCACACTGGCCGGATGTTCTTTATAGTTCTATCCCTTGGGGTAGGACAACCTAGGGCCAAGTGCTCTAGAAGGAGTTACTTTCCCCTTCTGTTGGGGTCATTTATTTCTTATAGTCCTGTCCCTCCTTCAAAAATGCTTTGATCCTTTTCAGGTTAAGTCTCCATGAAATCCCATGAATTGGGAGGATAACACATTGGTATTTTTATTAATAGTTAAAATCAAGTTTTGGGGGCACCTGGGTGGCTCAGTTGGTTAAGTGTCTGACTTCAGCTCAGGTCATGATCTCACGGTTTGTGGGTTCAAGCCTCGTGTCAGGCTCTTTGCTGAATTCTTGCTCAGAGCATGGAGCCTGCTTCAGATTCTGTGTCCCCTTCTCTCTCTGCCCCTCCCCGCTCATGCTCTCTCTCTCTCTCTTTCTCTCAAAAATAAATAAATGTAAAAATAAATAAATAAATAAATAAAATCAAGTTTTGATCAGGAAGGTTCATTGGCTTTTCCAAAAGCATTTAGAGACTCCCTCCAGCACCTGCTAGACCAGTGCAATGTTGAGCCACTCTTCTTCAATCCTGAATGCACCTGCATTGATGTCTTTGCAAGGTGGTTAAACACAGCTGGATGGGAAGCTAGAAAAGGAGAAATACATCAGGAAGGGAAGTCATGACTGGGGGAGTTATGAGAATTCTCATTAAGTTTTCCTGTCACTCCTAAGAAGGAAATTAAAAATCTGTGAACTTAGCATTAGTGCAGCTGAAACAATAAATTCCTGATGGCTAGTGGATTAAAAGAACATCTGATTGGTTTTCTGATTCCAGCATTTCACATTGCAATATGTATTATCTTACTTGTGCTAATCTCATAAAAATAGTTTCCTTTTCTATTTTGAAAGGAAAGTCAATTTTGTTCTTCCTATTTTATTGTTCTGTCCATGAGGCCATTTCTGGAAAAGAATGTGAGCCTTGATTGACAGAGTGCCCCTTTGTTGGAAGCTCCTTACTTTTCCCTCTGCACCTTGGATTTCCTTTCTAACCCATGAATTGCTGACCAGGTACAGATTTTGGTGGATGAGGTAATTGTCTATTAGTAAGATGTATCAATCCTGAATATTTTCCTGAATTTACAAATTTCCTTTTCCTGCTGTTTAGAACACCTGTTTCTGCTTTAATGTTTTATCTTCTCTTTCTTAAAACCTTATACATATATATACACACAAATTTATTTTATTCATTTGTTTTTAAAATGAATCTTTGATTTGAATATATACATATATTTAATAAACTATATGCAAATTTACATATTAATTATAACGTGTTTTTATATTTATTTTAAAATATATTTTTAATTTTTATAAGTGTATATACTATTATATAATATATTAATATAACTAAAATATTATTTCTTAGGGGTACCTGGGTGGCTTGTCAGTTAAGTGTCTGACTTTTGATCTCAGCTCAGGTCTTGATCTTAAGATCGTGATTTTCAAGCCTCTGTTGGGCTCTGCACTGGACATGAAGCCTACTTAAAAAAATTATTTGTTACTATTAATTAATAATATGTGTTGATATTATGTACATTATACTAATATAAATGATTTTAAATTTGTATATATATTTAAGTCAAATATTCATTTTTTCTTTTTGGTCTCTGCTTAAGTATCTAGTCTAAGGGGGCATGGCAGGGGAAATGATATAACTAAAGAGGACCTGTGGATTCTCTCTCTTAGGTTTCGAGCACAACTTTAACACCTATGATGACACCTTCATCACAGACCTCAACACGCCCTATGACTATGAGTCTTTGATGCACTATGAGCCTTTCTCATTTAACAAGAATGAAAGTGCTCCTACCATCACAGCCAAGATCCCTGAGTTTAACACTATCATTGGGCAGCGCTTGGATTTCAGCTCCACTGATTTGGAGAGGCTGAACCGAATGTACAATTGCAGTGAGTACTTCAGGGTCTGAGAAGTAGGTAAACAACCCTCAACAGAGCTTCCCCTGCTCCTCCAGTTTCCTCTACATTCCCCTTCCCTATTCCTTCCTGTTCCGATGAAGGACAATGGACAAGCCACATAACCTTAGCCTATCGCTAGAGTAGAAAACATGGTCACACCTACCTCACAGGATGGTTATGAAGATCAATTACGTGGTTGTGTTTTGCAAAGTAAAAGTATTGGACCAATGATGTAAGAAGCTGTAATTGTCCAACTTCTTTAGCTTCCTTTTGAATGGTGCTTCATTATGTTCATCTCAAGAGAGGGGACAAGCTTGGAAGTATTTTTTATCCTGCAAAATTCTTTACCCAGGGTAGTTTTTCTAGAGTAATCTACTGCTCAGAGATGGGGTGTTTTCTAAAATGACTCTACTAGTCTTGAGAGACACATTCTTTAATTCTGTTCAATATGTATTACAAAAGAGTTAATATGTACAGAGATCTACTAGGTACCTCCTTCTCTATCTATAGGAGTTCTTGGTTGGCATTTATAACAAAGCATGATGACAGGTCTTTTTATCATTTGATTCTGTGAGGTGGGTAGGGCTGCATCTATATTGGATATTCTATCACGTAATAGGTGACAGAAGGATTTGCATTTGAGAAAAGTCAAGAAAGTGGGCTCTATCTGAACAATGAGGTCTTTTTAGCATGAGACATCAGGTATTTGAAATAAGAGGACTTAAACTTTAAACCAGGTGACACAAATATCATTTGCAGCCACAACTCACACCCTTTTGGACCATTGTGCTTTTGAGAAGGCAAACATCTGTGGGATGATTCAAGGGACCAGAGATGATGCTGACTGGGTCCATGAGGACAGTTCTCAGCCTGGACAAATGGACCACACCTTGGTGGGACGATGCACGGGTGAGTGAAGGCAGAAAGTAAGCACACTGAAGTGGTTCACCAGGCTCAATTAGGGAATGGCAGCCTGCATGTCTTGTCTCAATTGCAATGCTATACAATGTTAGTTATCCAACTTGGAAATCTGAACAAGCACAAAGAACTTTTCTCATATCTTAATTATTAGCCAACCCAAAGCATGCAGGTTCTGGGCATGCCAAAGCAAGATGCATTTAGGTGATGACAAAACTAATATAGACATGTGTTTGCTAAGACATGATTTTGTAAATAGTGTCTCTAGAACAGTGCCCTCCAGTAGAACTATAATGCAAATCACATACATAATGTGAAATTTTCTAGTAGCCACATAAAAAAGAAACAAGAGAAACTATCTTTATACATTTTATTTAACCCAATATATTCAAAATATTAGCATTTTGACATACAATCAATAGTAAAGTTATTAATAAGCTACTCCACACTTGTATACTAGGTATTTGAAGTCTGGTATGTATTTTACCCTTACAGCACATCTCAGTTTGGACTGGTCACAATTCAAGTGCTCAATTACCACGTTTGGTAGCCACCATTTTGGATGGTACAGTTTCAGATAGTTCTTAGGTGTGGTTTGTATAGTAAAAAAGCCATAAAGTCAGACAGACCTGGACAGGAAATCTGGCCCCACCACTTGCTAATTGTAACCACAGAAAGTTGTTTTTGTTGGTGCTTTTTTTTTTTTAAGTCTTTGCTTTTGTCAGTCTCTCTGAGCATTCCAGGATTTTGACACTTAAGCATGAGGATGGAAGGAAATAATGCATACAAATCCTCCAGCTGCAAACCAGCAGCTTCCCTCTCTATTTTTTTCCATCTTCCCTTTCTGTCCAGAGGTTCCATTCATTTTTTATTTCTGCTTTAACATCCTTTTATTTTGTGCCTGTCTTAGAAACAAAGCTCAACCCTATAGATTATAGTCAGTTTTTAAAGACTAGACTGTCACTACCTGTGGGAGTTGGTTATATTTCCTTCACAGAAGGGACTCAGCTTGTCACCCAGATGCCAGGCCACTGGGGTCAGAGGTCGTAAACAATCCCACTCTCCTTCCAGCCTCGGCAAAGGGTGAAAGTCTCTGTCACACATCATATTACCAAACGCATAATCTCAAGTGTCCAAAGGGTGATCTAAGTCTGAAGTTCTCTTTAAATTCCCATCAGAGCTTCTCATCCAGTCTGTCCTGTGGGCTGGCTGCCAGGCTAATGTACAGTTTCAGGCTAAGCAGAAGGGTGACCTTTATGTGTGAGGTCCCAGTACCCTAATAGGAACAACACCCTAGCACCTTAATAGGAAAGGAAAGAAGAAATATCTAAAATGTTTTATCAAGTTAGCTTGACGAGTCATTATGCTTCTTCCACGGGAGACATTTAATGGGAGTGTATTCCCTTTGCTAGAAAGCACCGGTGGTGTTAATGTAGATGTGTAGACTCAAAGAGCACAAAGGATCCATTGGGATAGAAGCCACCTCCCATCTGAAACCAGGAGAGATGAATGGGCACCTTCTAGTTAGTGCCCATGGCATATCATGGGCAAGAATTCAGGCACCCTGATTCCCAAGCCTGAGTTATTAGACGTTCATTTCCTGCCCCTCAGTGCACCTGGGTGGAATTCCTCAGCAAGGACCCCTGGAGACCTTCTTAGCCATGTGACCTCTTGTTGTATTTAATCCAAGCACTCAGTAATTCACAATGCAGAGAGTTCAGGCTAGTAAGTTCAAGTACTGAGAACGTGCAAGAAAATAGAATTTTTCCTGATATAATATTAAAGCCATGATGATATTGTTAGGCTTTGTAGAATGCTAATTTAAACACTGATGCTTGCTGCTGTTGGGGAAGTTACAGTGGTATGAGGCTGGGTGAAGCAGAGTCATACTCCCCAAGTACCTAGAACTGTACTAGAAGTTTACTTCGTTTGTACTTTGTGAGATATTTTGAGTGGGCTGTTTGGTAAGAAGTTGAATTCTGTAGTACAGTTTAAAGGACTTCTTTACATGCAAGAATTGTTCTTTGTGCTTGACTTTGATGTGCTGATTTTCCATATGACATATTCCTTTAGCTGCATGCTTCTTTTGGGGGAGAGAGTTCTTAGGTACAGGAGTTGGACAAACCCCAGTTTGGTTACAAACGTAGACGTTTTTCCACTCTCCTTTTCAGTGTTCTTTCAAAGCTTTCTTTACATGCAAGAGAAATCCTCAACTAGTCCCCTTAATATGCCTCGGATGCCCCTTCTTATGGCACAGTAAACATGACTCTTTACCATCAATAATACATCCAATTACAGGCCAGAAACAGGTGAGACTGAACCTTTATATTGTAAGTATTTAAATTCCAGTTTCTAAACATTGGGATCCCACAGTTTGTCATACAACTAGGAGATTGACTCATTTCCTTGGAATGAATCTCTAATTTAAACTAGAAAGCTAAAAGGGCACCTGAGTGGCTCAGTCGGTTGGGCGTCCGACTTCAGCTCAGTTCATGATCTCACAGTCCGTGGGTTTGAGCCCCCCGTCAGGCTCTATGCTGACAGCTCGGAGCCTGGAGCCTGGAGCCTGATTCAGATTCTGTGTCTCCCTCTCTCTCTCTGCCCCTCCCCTGCTCGCTCTCTGCCTCTCTCTCTCTCAAAATAAAATAAAGATGTAAAAAAAAAAAAAAACCAAGAAAGCCAATGAGGAAAATAGAATTCATCTCAAAGACATTAAATTCCATCAAATTTGCTTGAAACCCATGTCTCCTTAAGTCAGAGGTATACACTTCACATGCTTGGGGACAAAGGCATCAGAAGAGGCACTGGAGAAGCTAGGGCTTTAGCCGGGGAGTCTGTTCATGGAGACGTAGAGAGACTTACTGACCAACCACCTTCGTTTCATTTTCCCCAGTAGAGTTCTAGCTTTTGTTGCCTGGATAATGGCTGTTGCTCACTATTTTGCTTGGCTGGTGTCCAGGGCCCCGTGGGGTGTGGGCAGCTGGAGATGGGTCATTGGCGTGTTCTTGCCACAGGTGCCGGCTACTTCATGCACTTCAGCACTGGATCGGGGGTGGCAGAAGAGGCAGCCTTGCTGGAGTCTCGGATTCTTTACCCAAAGAGGAAGCAGCAGTGCCTGCAATTTTTCTATAAAATGACAGGAAGCCCTTTAGATCGACTCGTCATCTGGGTCAAGAGGGATGACAGCACGGGCAATGTTCGCAAGCTGGTCAAGGTGCAGACCTTCCAAGGTACCTGGAGACATTCATGCAGGGGCTGATTTGGCTTAAATCTGGGATCTTGCTCCTTCTTCTCCTTCCCCTTCCCCTTTTGTTGATCCCTTACCCCCCTCTTTGTTCCTTCTTCTCCTCTTCTTCCTCCTCTCCCTCGTCTTCCTCCCTTTTCCTCTATCTCCCTTCCTCCTCTTCTAAGAGCCCAGCATAATGTCTGGTATGTTTTAATGCCTCAGTGAATATTTTAACCACTCAGAAGTCAGAAACTACATCAAAAATTTAAGTGAGACTGAAATATACCTTTGCAAGAAGGCTTAGACCCTCAAGCTCCTTTCTGGTTTGTTATGCTGTCCAGCACAGGACCCCTTATTCTAGAACGACCTTCTCATTTCTTACCTCAGTTCTTTATTCAGAATTCTCACCTCCAGTTCAGTCTCAGAAGCAAGTAGACCTAATTTTCACTAGAATGTGAATATCTGGATAGTCGTAACTCTGTTTGTATTATTTGCTTCTTGAAAGAGGATGGATCCCCTACTTGGTGGAATTTCACATAATATGAAGAAGAGAAAAAATTGGGTATTGGTGGGTGAGTCTGTTTTGCATAGGGGAGATCTAGCTTGTCCTCTGTGTGAACATTTACTGGAGAGCCAATCATATCTCTCTGGCATCAAGTCATAGGTTGGACCATATGAATTGTCATTATTTGACTTTGGGTTTACTAAATGACTATTTTATATGGTTCAGCCTAATATTTAGGTATTCAGTGCAAACATTAAGGGTACATTTGTACCATGAAACCCAGGGAGGAACACAAAACCTATAGAATTTAATAATAATGGAAAACAAATTCTGATTAAAATTTGAATATGAGGGGTGTCTGGGTGGCTCAGTCGGTTAAGCATCTGACTTGGCTCAGGTCATGATCTTGCAGTTTATGGGTTCAAGCCCTGTGTTGGGCTCTGCGCTGACAGCATGGAGCCTGCTTGGGATTCTCTCTCTCTGCCTTCATACTTTCCCTGTCTCTCTCTCTCTCTCACAAAAGTAAATAAACTTAAAAAAATATTTGAATGTGAATATGAAAATAAATTATAGTGTATCTGTTTACAGTTATTCTCCCTCAGTAGGTATGTGACTTTGGAGAAGTTCCTTAACCAGTTTATAACAGTATCTACCTCATAGAGATGCCATAAGGATTACATTAGATAATTCTTATAAAGTGCTTGGCCTGGTACTAGAATTATAGTCTGTACTCAATAAGTGTTGGCCACAGTGGTCACCAACCTAATTTTCTGTCCTTAGGAGATTTCGACCAAAATTGGAAAATTGCCCACATCACTCTTAGAGAAGAAACGAAGTTTCGCTACCTTTTCCAGGGCTCAAAAGGCGACCCCCAGAACTCGAATGGGGGAATTTACCTGGATGATATCACCCTGACAGAAACCCCCTGCCCTGCAGGTGTTTGGACAGTACGGAATTTCTCACAGGTCCTTCAGAGCACGGTTAAAGGGGACAGGCTTCTGAGCCCTCGATTCTACAATTCAGAGGGATATGGTTTTGGGTTGACCTTATATCCTCACGGCAGAACAAACTACAGTCAATCTGGTTACTTAGGAGTTACTTTTCACCTGTGCAGTGGGGAGAATGATGCTATCCTGGAGTGGCCAGTGGAAAACAGACAGGTGATAATGACAATACTCGAGCAGGAACCCGATGCCAGAAATAGAATGTCCTCAAGCATGGTGTTCACTACCTCCAAGTCCCAGACATCTTCAGGTAGGTGCTCTAAGATCTGCCCCTCAACCCGAAAGGGCCGACAGATGTGGTTTCCATCTGTGTATGAGAGATTAACACCTCCTCTCACATTTCCTCATTGGGTGTATCAGCAGCATAATCATGTTAGAGTAGTAAGTTTAAAATTTTCAGTGCATCATATCTCCCTTCTCTTTTTTGAATTCACTCATCATGCATTTATTAAGGACTTGCACTGGGCCCAACTTAGTGCTCGGTACCTAGCATAGAAGCAAATCAGGCATTTCCTGCTTCATTGAACTCAGTCTAAATGAGAAGACAAATACTGCTAATCATTTATCAAGTACTCAGAATTTCCTAGCCTCTGTGCTGAACTAATGCACTGACTTCTAAAATATTAGTGATAATCAGCGCGTTAATGAAACACACTTGTATCAATAAAGAAATGCACAGACTTTTTAATTTTCAAATGAAGAGCCTTAAGCCTTAAAGGGAAGCCTTAAAGGACACTGTTCTGTCCTTCCCTCTTCACTGAGGAAGTGATCTAATTATGGACAAATGACCATTCAGAGCTCTGGTTCTCTGCCCCTCCCCCTTCCCAATTCTGAGTTTTAATTCTCCTGGAAAACATAAATAATCTAATTTTTTCCAACACAGTTTTTTTTTATTAACAAAGCTCTATACACTCATTAAAGACAAGTTGGAGAGTGAAGTATAAAGAGGTAATGTAATTTTATGTTACCTATAACTTTGCAGCCATAAACAATTCTGTCATCTGGGACCGGCCATCCATTGTGGGATCCTATGACAAGGACTGTGATTGTTTTAGAAGCATCGACTGGGGCTGGAGTAATTTTCTTTCCCACGAAATGCTAAAAAGGAAGAGTTTCCTTAAAAATGATGACCTTATACTTTTTGTGGACTTTGAAGGTACTTTTGCTGATTTTCCTGAATAACTAATCCTTTGCTCTGGGGGTTCTACTTATTTTACACTGATTTCTTAAGCATCTCATGGAGAATAAGGATTTTTTTGAGGACCAGGTTAAAAACAAAAACAAAAAAAAGATGTGCTCTAGGAGAGCTATTGCTCAAGGACTCCCATCTTTATTTTAACTGTCCTTGGGAGAAACTAAAACGTTAGTGTCATCTTTTGTGATAATTTATCAAACATGACAGTTGGCTGACTTCAGTTTCATTTTGATCAGTGTCTCCATGCTAGCTTTGTGCTTCTTTTTCAAGTTGAATAAATAAAAATGTGATTGGATTATTTTGAAAATAAAAACAGCTAGCATGAGAATCAGCTGGATTCAAAGCCACCTCTCCATGTCACTAAAGGTGATGTCCATGAGGGATAGAAGGGGCCCAGGAAACTTTCCTCAGAAGTGGAAGTTAATTGTAGTCAGATATTAATTATAGATCTTTCTCACCACCCTTTGTCTATTTCCTCAAGATATAACCCACCTTCTCCATACTGAAGTTCAAATTGGAGACACAAGGCTGAGTCCCCAAGGCCTTGTTCTCCAGGGCCAGGAGCAGCAGGCCTCAGAAGAAGGAGCAGGAGGAGAGGCCTCATCAGAGAAAGCCCTACCCAGTAACCTGGACCCGGGGCAGCCCAGCCGACAGAAGCGGTCAGTGGAGAACACAGGCCCCTTGGAGGACCACAATTGGCCACAGTACTTCAGAGACCCATGTGACCCGAACCCTTGCCAAAATGAAGGCATCTGTGTGAACGTGAAGGGGATGGCGAGCTGCAGGTAGGCTCTGTGGCCATGGGGAGGGGGTGCAGGTAGTGAGTCAGCAGAGGTGAGCCCAACATTTGCTTCCCCCTAGTAAAAGACAGGTTAGGACAATGACTACATCAGATGGTCAACTGGACATGGCTGTCCCTGACCCCACAAAGCTGTGCTCTGAATCAGAAGGCTTATGCTGCCAGGGCAAAGCAGGGGTCCTTCTGGGGCAAAGGGGTCCCAAATCTCCTATCTCTTGACTTTTATCCCTTCCCTACCTCTGCGATGTGATCAACAGGGTCTTGAATGTTGTTGTGATTTTGAACTCCACTGCAGCGCCTACAAATGTTCCAGGGTTTTTAGCCCAGGGACTTTCTACTCCATGACCTGCCTCAGTGGGACTTAGGGCCGATCTTTTCTTTACCGACTGTTGTCGTTAATTATGATTTCTGTTGTCTGTTTGTTCTGTTCTACTATTTTTATAGCTATGTTTTCAATAATAGTAATAAGAACATCTGATATTTTTGACGGCTTGCTATGTGTCATAGGCTCTCCTGAGCAGTAAACATACCTTCTCTGAATTATTCCTCATGTCAACCCTGTGACATAAGGACTCCCCTTATCCCCATGTGGTGCATAAGGAAGTTGAAGCTTAGTGAGGTTAAATAATTTGTCTAAAATTACCCAGATGACAAATACTGGAGTTGAGACTTGCATCCAGGTCTGCCTGTAGGCACAGGTCGCTATATTTATTTGTTCTTTTTATAATGTTTGCTGTTTGCATAAAATATTTCATAAGAGGATATACATGATGACGGAAGCATCTATTTCATTTGGCAGAAGAGTAGCAGAGGGAGTGACAAGTCTGCTGGGCTCAAAATGCCTACATTTCTTCTGAGTTCTTTTCCATCTCCACTTTGTTTCTTCTTCTTTAAACGCCTATTTTGAAATAATTTTAGATTTACAGGTACATTGCAAAAATACTGCAGAGCTCCCCATTCCCTATCGTTAACATCTTACCTCACCACAGTACAATTAACAAAGCCAAGAAATGAACATTAATGAAACTAAATGCTGTTACAATAGCATTACACCAACCTATAGATCTTATTCAGATGTCTCCAGTCTTTTCACCAATGTCCTTTTTTGTTCCAGGATCCAATGTAGGGCCCCACATCATATTTAGTTTCATGTCTCCTTAAGCCTCCTTCGATCTAGGACAACCCCCCAGTCTTTCTTCCCTTTCACTACCTTGACACCTTTGAAGAGTATTCATCAATTATTTTGTAGATTATTCCTCAATTTGCGTGTGTCTAATGTTTTCTCATGAGTAGGTTGAGATTGTACATTTCTGGCAAGAATAAGGGCACCTGGTGACAATGGGCATTATGACTGGTGATTCTAACCTTGATCAGCTGGCCAAAGAGTGTCCATTCCTCATTCTGTTGCTAATATATGTCTTGGGGGAGACATTCAGAGATCATGTAGGCATCCTGCTTTTCCTCAGATCCTCACCCGCTGATGTCAGCGTCCATTGGTGAACCTGCAGCAACAATATCACTGTAATATTCCAAGAGTGGTTTTCCATTCCCCCTCCACTCCTTCCACGTTCGTTAAATAACATTCTTCTGTAAAGAATAACTGTCCACTCCTCCCTATTCATTTATTCATGCAATTATTTATTTCTATCGCCAAGGACGCACAAATGTTGATTTTATTCTATGGGCCATAGTTCCATAATGCCAGTATTTCTTGGGTTGCTCATATTGTCCCAGCCCTGACTTTTGGGAGCTCTTCCAGACTGGCTCCTGTGCCAGATTTCCATATGTGCTCCAACTGCCTTCATCCTCAGAGTAAGGAAAGCCAGTGGTTTCCTTCCACTTATGTATCCCCCTATGCTAAACCAAATGATTCCTCTTCCATAAACCTACAGCTTGTGGAATATGCTCCTCTAAGGTAATGTTCAAGAATTAATTAAACTGTATTTGGGAGGGGACTGGGCCAGAAAAGAATTGAGCAAACTTGCTGTTACGCACTGATTTTTATGAAACCAATGTCTAGGCTAAAGATGAGGAAGGTAAAATAGTTCCAGCATTAGTGAAAGGAGTCTGTGACTTCTGATTGTCCCATTTGGTTCTGTGATTAGACTTTGTGATGAGGATATTGTTTGAAACAAAGGCTAGAATTTGTACCATAGAAGGGATGAAACATCACCCTCAATGCCTTGGTTCTGAGGTTAGTTGATCTCTGTACCAAATGACATTAAAAAACAAACAAGCAAACCCAAGGTGTGACCATTGTGTGCCTACTGTGTACCAAATACGGCAATAGGCACAATATGCTCATGAACTGGCAAATTCCAGGGCAGCCTGGGATATAGGTGACAGTATGCTCATGTTGCAGTGACATTCAAATTGATATTGTCTGGAAGTTCTTGAGCTCCAACTAATGCACTGAATCAGACTCTTTCTGGAGAATTTCCCTTGTAGCTTATAGTCTGACCAGTGTGGACAACATATTCTTTAAGTACCCGAAACCTTCCTCCTAAGCCTTGCACATGGTGGCCAAGAGTCCCCGGTCTGGAGACAGATGTCTGGAAATTAGACTTTAATTGTGAAACACTAACCATGTGACCTTGAGCAAGTGATATAACCTTTCTGCAAATTGAGGATAAGAAGAATGGCCTGGTAATAACCACCACCTCAAGGGCATAAGATTGGGTTGACTCATATAAAGCCTGGAATGGGGTCAGGCACGTGGGGCCACTCAGTAAGTGCTGGCTGCCAGTATTGCTGTCGGTGCCTGTAGCTACAAAGCGCCCGAGGCTCGGGTGGCTTCCACAATCCTCCAGTGTCCTGTTCCCCTAGGTGTGTCTCCAGTCATGCCTTCTTTTACACGGGGGAGCGCTGTCAGGCCATGCAAGTGCACGGCAGCATCCTGGGCCTGATGATCGGAGGCACGGCTGGCGTGATCTTCTTGACCTTCAGCATCATCTCCATCCTTTCTCAAAAGTCAAGGCAGTGACCCACCTGCTGACATCAGCCAGATCACAGAAGCACCTTCTCTACTTCAGATCTTCCTTTCTGGGCCTCAATGCAGTTTGGGGCCATTTTTATTAGCCTTGCTTTGAATAGGCCTCCAAGGAGCAAGGCCTCCAGTCTCCTGTGTAGCCATAATGGTTTTTCTGCCCTGGATCCCCATACGGTTCTGTTACCTTGCTATGTGTTCCGAAGGTAGCTAGTGTGTCCCGAAGGTAGCTAGTGTGTCCTGTGACAGCACCCATTCTGCTTGATTGTAAATCACTTATTTAATTGGCTGTATTTTCCATAAAATGTAAACTACACGTGGGCAGGCCCACATTTACCATATTAGCTCCAATGCCTGGGAGCACGCCTGGCTTGCACATCATGGGGACTCAATAAATATGAATGAATGAAACAATAATGAATGAAGAGATAAGTTATTGGAACTCTCATTTCTACTGCAGATAAAACATATACAATGATACTTGTATGTCATTTATATTAAAATCAAATACTTATTTTTCATCAGACACAATGGTATTCAATATACAATAGTGTTGTGAGTTAGAGGAACATTCCTCCTTGCAACACACTTAATGGCATTTGCTTTCCTCCTCCTCTGATTCTAACAATAGGTTTTTAATAAATGCAATAAATATTTAGTCGGTACCTTCCATGTGTCCAGCTTTGCATGTAAATTTGTGTGTGTGTATGTGTGGAGAGGGAGAGTTGTCTGAAGCTCTTCCTCAGATCTGTTTATGTTTAAAGTATATTTTATATACTGTTCATGTATAAAATTACTATAGTAACAAACGGAAAATATCTGGTAGAAGACAGTTAAAATTTTTTAAAAATGTTTATTTATTTTAGAGAGAGAGAGAGTGAGTGAGTGAGGAGGGGCAGAGAGAGAGGGAGACACAGAATCTGAAGCAGGCTCCAGGCTCCAAGCTGTCAGCACAGAGCCTGACACTGGGCTTGAACTCACGAACCACAAGATCATAACTTGAGCCAAAGTTGGGTGCTTAACCGAGTGGGTCACCTAGGTGCTCCAAGAAAGTTTTAAGGAAGTATTTTTAGACACCCTTTCTTTCCACAGTTCCTAAAGAGATAAAACTGTCTGGTGCAAGAAAGTTCCAAAATAGATCAAGCCAAAGATTCCTATCCCCATTTGGCACAGACACCACGAAGAGCTGGCTCTGGATGTTTAGTAAAGGAAAATGCATCAAGGAGCCTGAGTGGTCCAGGATTTGGGGTACCAGCTTCCTAAGCACACACTTTATGGCCATGCTGGAAACAAACATGATGGGGTAAGAAGAATCCCTTGAATAGAAAGGTGTGAGGAGAGTATGTAGCAGGGGCAAACAGCACCCCTTGGGAATGGACTCTCCAGTCTCAGAGTGTTGGAGTCCCCGGAGGGTTGGTCAAAGCATGGACTGAGGGCACCACAGCCAGAGTCTGACTCAGTAAGTCAAAGGTGGGTCTAAGAATCTTCACTTCTTTTTTTTTTAATTTACAGTTTATTGTCAAGTTGGTTTCCATATAACACCCAGTGCTCTTCCCCACAAGTGTCCTCCACTATGACCATCACCCCCCTTCCTCTTTCCCCCTCCCCTTCAGCCCTCAGTTTGTTTTCAGTATTCAAGAGTCTCTCATGCTTTGTCTCCCTCCCTCTCCCTAACTCTTTTTCCTTCTTCCCCTTCCCATGGTCCTCTGTTAGCTTTCTCCTGTTAGACCTATGAGTGAAAACATATGGTATCTGTCCTTCTCCGCCTGACTTATTTCGCTTAGCATGACACCCTTGAGGTCCATCCACTTTGCTAGATTTCATTCTTCCTCATTGCCATGTAGTATTCCATTGTATAGATGAACCACATCTTCCTAATCCATTCATCAGTTGATGGACATTTAGGCTTTTTCCATGATTTGGCTATTGTTGAAAGTGCCACTATGAACATTGGGGTACATGTGCCCCTACGCATCAGCACTTCTGTATCCCCTGGGTAAATCCCCAGCAGTGATATTGCTGGGTCATAGGGGAGTTCTAATGATAGTTTTTTGAGGAATGTCCACACTGTTTTCCAGAGTGGCTATACCAGTTTACATTCCCAACAACAGTGTAGGAAAATTTTCACTTCTAACACATTCCCAGGTGATGTTGCAGCTACTCGTCCCTGGACGGTGCTCAAAACTGCTGCTCTGATGGAAAATGGGTCTGAACGTCAGATACCCTAGTCAGGTACATCTAACCAGCTGTGCAATTTTAGTAAAATCACATAATCTCTGGGTCTTAGTTTCCTAATCGGTCAAATGGTCCACTTCCTCCCATCCCACTTTAACATGTCCAGGGGTGCAGAGTAATAAAGTGGGTTAAAAGTAAGAATGTATTTTAGGGTTAAATGCATACAAATGTTACTGTTTAATTTCCAGACTAGATGAAACACTATCCAGTCACCAGCCTAGACTTCTGTCTCCAAAGACCAAATTGAAAATAAACAGCTTCTTCCCCATGGGCTTTGCAGCCCGCAAACCCACCCTGCCTTTCCAGCTAGGCCTGGAGGTCGTTCCCTCCAAAATCTCCCAGTGTCTTACCTCAGAAGGGAGCTCCGTGGGGCACTTGGGTGACTCAGTAGGTTAAGCATCCTACTCTTAATTTTGGCTCGGATCATCATCTCACGGTTCATGGGTTCAAGCCCTACATTGGGCTCTGCGCTCCCAGTGAGGAGCCTGCTTGGGATTCTGTCTCCCCTTCTTTCTGCTCCTACCCCGCTCACACTCTCTCTCAAAAATAAATAAATAAATAAACATTGAAAAAAAACCCTGCTAGTCAAAACAACGATAAGAAGGTACCAGAGTGAGGGTCAAATATTTCAATATTTCTCTGTAGGTTCTCACAACCAGCAGCACACCTACTACTTAGGTGTATCTCTGTTGATGATCGATGGTCATTTCTATTGATTGATTAAGAATTGGGCACCTCATAGATTGGGCATGGCATTTAGCTTTTCTTTGAGCCTGAAGTTTTCAATCATTTTAGGAGGATTAGAAGATATTTTATTCTTTTGAGGTGTTGGGATGGTGATGGAAAAATAGGCATTCAGGACAGGAGAGAGAAATACAGATTTCATCATCTCTAGGCAGTATGGGATTTGGGATTTAGATGAGCAGTGTGAGAAGGCAGAGAATTCTCTGTATCTGGGTGCTTGGCTCCTTGGTCTTATATGGTGGGAAGCAGTCAGAGCAGTTTGAAAGTCTGAAAATGTCTTGTGCTTCCTCCCCCTTGCTCCCCATCCCTAGTCCTTTCCCTCTTCCTCATCTGGCTCATTTCCTTCTGTGAAGTGGCCTGAGCCAATCTGGCCATCTACCAATGTCAAGTTCTTTAGTAATATCTGGAGCATGTGGATGGGAGAAGAGCTTGGGACCAATATCCCCTTACTTCAAATGTTACAAGGAAATAAGATTCTAAATTCTGTCACACATCAATGTATTTACTATCCATCAAGTCCCACAAAAGTCATCTAACCTGTTTTGTAAATGTAGAGGTCTCTGCTCTGTGAAATTGCTCTCCAGCAAGCATCTTAGATTAAAGGTTCATTCTAGGAATGTGCAACCAAACAATCCGAAGTCCAGGAACAGACAATTGTCTAGCCCAAGATCTCTCAACCTGGGCTCTATTGATGTTTTGAACTAGATGTTTTGTTGTGGTGGCTGTTCTGTACATGGTAGGATGTTAGCCATGTCCTAGCCTCTGCTCACTAGACATGGATAGCACCACCTCCCTGGTTACAAAAACTAAAAATGTGTCTAGATGTTGCCAAATGTACCTTGGGGGGCAAAATCATCCTGGTGGAGAACCACCATTCTAGCTAGGTCAACGAATGGAATATTCCATCAAGTGAGGAAGATCAGAACCAAATATAGTTGTAATCCAAGATTCTACTCAACATTTAGTTCACTGGACCTTGTTTTGTTCCTATGACTGTTTTATAATTCCATTTTACTAATGAAGAGATGATTCTATCCTTTATACTTAGGAAAAATCCTCTGGTGTGGTTTGAGATAGCAACATTTAAAAGTTTTTGCCATAGAGGGGCGCCTGGGTGGCTCAGTCGGTTGAGCATCCAACTGCAGCTCAGGTCATGATCTCACAGTTTGTGAGGTCAAGCCCTGTATCGGTCTCTGTGCTGACAGCTCAGAGCCTGTAGCCTTCTTCAGATTCTGTGTGTCTCTCTCTCTGTGCCCCTCCCTTGCTTGCGCTCTTTCTCTCTTTCTCTCAAAAATAAATAAACATTAAAAAAATTAAAAAAAGAAAAGTTTTTGTCATAGATATTTCTGCAGTACAGTCTTTTGGGTAGGGTCCTTCAATGCTAACCACCATGGGAACATAGCAGAGTACTTTGACAAGCATCTCACCTCCTCCAGCTGTGGATTAGAGGTGACCTGAATACTGTAGCTAGTGTAATGTGACATCGATGTAGCCCTGCATGCAGGCAAATTACAGACAATCTAACACCTTCTCTTCTCCAGGTCCTCCTTTCCGATGGACTATGTCACCCATTTTATGGCTGGAGGGAAACCTAGGATCCTGAGGTTCCATTCAGATATTTGAGGAAAGTGGGCAGATTCTAGAGACAATGAGTGCTTGAGTCAGGTCAAAGAATAGCAAAATCTATTGTCCCCTTTTGGCTACCAGGGAAGCTTAATAAGATCAGTAGTTTGGGGAGGGGAGGTGTGTGTGTGTGTGTGTGCATGTGCGTGCACACACACACATGTGTGTCTGTATACGTGCATATTAGTGTATGTAAGAGACACAGCTAAAAGTCAGATGGGATAAGATAGTGAAGATAAGACCCCTCTTTCTCCACCTTTCACAATTCTGCCAAGGGCTGGTTCTGCAATCCCAGAATGGATTGGGACACGGCTTTGTGTTGGGCACAGATTCCTTCGGGCCTAGACAAATTTAGGACAATTTTAACCAAGTGTGACTCAATAGCTCGGTGGAAATCA
This sequence comes from Cryptoprocta ferox, assembly GCA_028646485.1. Lineage (NCBI taxonomy): Eukaryota > Metazoa > Chordata > Mammalia > Carnivora > Eupleridae > Cryptoprocta > Cryptoprocta ferox. The sequence continues at coordinate 100,813,228 of CM053577.1, read as the reverse complement.
TCAGTAACATTTAAAGATTTCTGTCTGGTGAAGAGAGTAAATGGAGAGTAGAAGCTTGGGATCACCACTCTCTATTCCTTAAACTGGCTGTCAATCAGCGCTGAAGGCTCCAGTGCTCTCACAAATGAAACTGAGAATCCAAATAATTCACTTAGCATATCAGCTGCTGCTTCAGTCTGCATATGACATGGGAAATCATAACGTAGCCAAGTTTATTAGGACAAACGTCTCAATTCTTCACTTGTGTTTAAACGCCACCTTAAAGCACCTGGGTGGCTCAGTTGGTTAAGCGTCCGACTTCAGCTCAGGTCACGATCTTGCAGTTCGTGAGTTTGAGCCCTGTATTGTCGGACTCTGTGCTGACAGCTCAGAGCCTGGAGCCTGCTTCAGATTCTGTATCTCCCTCTCTCTGTGTCCCCCCCCCGCTCTCTTTCTCTCGAAAATAAATAAACATTTAAAAAAATTTAAACATCACCTCAGAAACACTTCATTTCTGAGAAATCCTACTTTTCTCCTGTGTGTTTAAATGGCATCCAACACTGAGAATGCTTGATAGATCTCTGGCAAGAGAAGAACAGAGTCCCTGGTGAATGGAACCTCATGGAAGTTCATTTGAATGAAGACTAAAGATTGAAATGGCTGCTCCATTTGGGAAGTCAAATAGGTGGCTAATGTGAGATCTACTTTCAATAAAGCCACACAGTTGGAATCCTTTTATGCTCCATCAGAGACTGAAGAAGGAAGGGGGCCAACTCCCAAGTCTGCCCAGAGCACTGGTCATTGTGTTCTGGGCTGCCCTATGTGAAATCCTCAGGTAAGATGAAGGTGGGAGATGCCATACCTTCTCCACGCTTTCCATCACTACTGCTCTCCCTCTCCATTTTGTGTACCCAGAACTCTCCCTCCTATTGGACTGTACATGCACCAGGTTGCACGAAGAAGCAACAAGAGAGGTGGTGACATGCACATATTCCAGATTAGACCCTTTGCATTCAGTGCCAGGCTCTACCATTCTTGAGCTGTGTGACCTTGGGCAAGTTTTTAACCTCTCTGTACTTACTTTATTCATATGTAAAATAAAAAGAACATTTACTCAACCCAGAGTTGCTGTAAGACTTAAATGAGACTACGTGCATTAAAAGCTCAGGACAGGCACCAAACACGTGCTAGAACTCAATGAATATTGGCATGGTTAAATAAGTTATCAGCCATTTGCATTGGAGGGTAAATTTCATTTGCTGTGTACTTCTGTCCCAGAGATTTTTGCGTGGTAAGCCTCATCTCTCTTTGAGATTTGGTTTTTGGTTAGAAGGATGTCCAATATAAGGGAAGGGGGGGCAGAGTTATTCTGGAAAGGGGGTGGGGGTTGTGTAAGCAATATCCCAAATCATATGACATTGTCCCACGTTCAGAAGTTGCCTGCCCCCTTACACAAAGCCAAGTCAGCATGTCCCTTTGCACCAAGGATCAACCTTCTCAGCAATTGGTACTGTTTACTTCTTCTGGGTCTTCTTGGATCACACTTTGCTTGGCAAAGCCGGCAGCCTCCTCCTGCATGAGTGTCTAGAAGCTAGACTAGAAACTCACCAGCTGGCCCCAGCGGTAGGCTGTGTGTCAGACAGCCCCGGGACAGCTGTGGGTCCAGCGTGGGTGGAAAATGAAAACCCAGCTTGGCAGTAATTTCCCATGGATGGATTAGAATAAGGGATAAGGTCTACCCTAGTTCATCCTTTGGAAAGTGTCTTAATGGGAAAAGTGTGAAGGCCCTGCAAAAGATGGAAGGAATCCATTTGGCTTCCTCATACTACCTTCCAGACAGATTCCTGTCTGCAATGGGGAAACCAGGTGATTGCTGGGGCCGCCTTTGCCTTTGGCTTTGGTTCTATACAGAAGATGCAGTCAGCAAGGCGGCGCCCCCTCTGATGACCACGAGGTGGCGATAGAGCCTCAGTAGAAGCCTGCGGGCCTGGCACGGAAACCCCGAGCAGGAAGCCAGCTGTCTGTCACTGCGGGGCCCAGCTGGAGATTCCTGTCTGTTCCGCGTTGACTCGGACAGACAGCTGCCGGAGAGCGCATCTGGGCCTGGGAACTGCGCACTGTTCCAGAAAAACGTTCTTCCTTGGTTAAGCAAAATCGAACACCTCCTTCCTCTGCAATCCGCGGTGGAGACTGGTTGGCAGGTTGGAGGAGGACACCGGATGGTACAAGATGAGAATTGCTTTCCAGGAGGCGGGGCCCGCGTCGCTCTTGGATGGTGCTGTTGAGCGGAGGAAGTGAGCTGCGAGGGACTTGCCCGATCGGTTCCTGTTGCTTTTCCTGCTGAGAAAAAGCCTTTTTTCCTGGGCTCCTGGGTTTGTGATGTGCGGTTTGTTAACAGTCGCCAGGCTACCTCCCTGGGACTTGGCTCTGCATTAAAGAATGAGACCCCAGGGCGTGGGATCTCACATCTCTCCTACCCCGCCACCCATTTGTCCTGAGGGGGCCCTGGTGACCTTGCAACTCTTTTTGTTTTAAATATAAAGTTTATTTACTTATTTATTATTAAAAAATGTTTATTTATTTTGAAGAGAGGGAGAGGGAGGGGCAGAGAGATAAGAGACACAGAATCTGAAGCAGGCTTCAAGCTCTGAGCTGTCAGCACAGAGCCCGCTGCAGGGCTCCAACCAGGATCCCTGAGATCATGACCTGAGCCGAAGTCAGTTAACCCACCGAGACACCCAGGTGCCCTGTAAAGTTTATTTATTTATTTATTTTTAAATTTTATTTATGTATTTATTTTTAAATTTTAAATGTTTATTGAGAGAGAGAGAGAGAACACATGCAAGAGAGTGGGGGAGAGGCAGACAGAGAAGGAGACACAGAATCAGAAACGGCTCCAGACTCTGAGCTGTCAGCACAGAGCCTGCTGTCGGGGCTCGAACCCACCAACTGTAAGATCATGACCTGAGCCGAAATCAGATGCTTAGCCCACTGAGCCACGCAGGTGCCCCATGAAGTTTATTTATTTATTTTTGAGAGAGAGAAAGAGAGTGAACGGCAAAGGATTAGAGAGAGAGAGAGAGAGAGAGAGAGAATCCCAAGCAGGCTCCTCACTGGCAGTGCTGCACATGTGGGTCTCAAATTCACATACCGTGAGATCATGGCGGGAGCCAAAATCAAGAGTCGGACCCTTCACTGACTGAGGCAGCCAGGAGTCCCGCCCTTGCAACTCTTCATCTCACAGTTTAAAGTAAAAGGTTAAGAATGGATATCTAGCCAATCACTTAGAAACTAGCAGAGATGACTGTAGCCAAGTTGTAGGGGACCACACCCACCCCCTACAGGAAAATGGTATCTGGAGATAAATGACAGGAGCCTGACACTGGATAGGCCTCAGGGATTGTGCCGGTGGTGTCTCCCTTGTTCTCCGCGCTCCATAGTCACTTAGCATGGACCACTTATGGAAATGGTTTCCTCTCTAGAAGGTGCTGGAGAATCAACTTCAGTATCCATCTGTACTAGACATAAGGAAAGATGGGGGTGGGGAGGGGTGAGTGGGTAGAATCCTAACCCTTGAGGTTGGTGAATGGGAAGTAGTTAGGTGCTTTCTCACTGCCCACTCCTTCAGAATTGCTGATGGGGACCAGAGACAAGGGATGGATACGTCACACGTCTGGCCCAGGGGGCCAATTCCATCCTCTCAAAGTCCACTGCTTGGCATCTGTAGCTATGAGGGATAATTTGATAGGAGCCTCCACGGGGGCAGGCTGTATTTGGATTTTGCTGCTGCTAGCAGGCTGGCCTGGAAGAAAAGGGGGCACCTGGAAGTCTGCCACGGGGACCCGTTTGATGCCGGGAAAGCGTTACTCAGAGCAGGCCTCCCCTGGGAACCCACGAACCACGCTTATAAAGCTTTCCCGCTTCCCCAGACTTTCATCCTCCTGGACCATCTGGTCTCAGGCCCCAGGTCAAGGGCCCAGAAGGAGTTGCAGTGGGAAGTTGATCCACAGGGACCGCCTAGTCCTCAGAGGAGTTCTGAAGGCCCCTGGGGGTTGTGTGTGGGACAATCCTGGGCCTCTGGCGCTCTTCTCTATACCGTGGGACAGTGGACATCCCATACCCGCCTTCTGGGCTGTGTGTGCTAGGGACTGGAGTCCTGACCTGTGACCCAGATTCTGAGGCAAGGAAGAGGGCTGGAATCTTCCAAGAAGTGCAGAGGGTCTGTGTGGAGGCACGTCCGCATATGTGCTTTGGGGCCTTGTAAGAAAAGTCATCTTGTTATGGACAGGATTAGCTTGAAGGGAATCTTCAGAGCCCGTAATCTTTCAGGACTGCTCATTTCCTCATAGGTACCTCGTGAACTGTGTCCTACCCTTCCTGATCCAGGGTCCTTCTGATGACCCCCTCAATGCCTAGGGCTTAGAATGCCCCTGGAACCCCATTAGAGTCACCAGAGCTTAATGCCCCTCCTCACAGCTCTCTGTGGTCATTCTCTATCTGCCTTTCAAAGAGATATTGGAAGTAATCTTTTGTTTGCATAATACTCAACAGGCTTACAAAATCTGTTTTTATGTAAACCATGCTTTTTAACCCTGACCGCAGCCTTGGGACGTAATTAGAATGATCTCCATTTTTTTAGGTGAGTGAACCAGAGACCAGAGAGGCTTAGGGGAGGCTCAGGGGAGCGAGGAACCATATGTTTCTATTCTAGGAGCCATGTTCTTTCCGCTACACCATACTGACGAGACAGCAAGCTCATTCTCCAAGAAAGAAGGCTGATGGAGATTCTAGACCCTTCCTCCTTCCTGAGGAAGATGTGCAACTGTGATTTTTTTTAAGTTTATTTATTTATTTTGAGAGAAGGGGTGGGGAAGGGCAGAGAGAGAGAGAGAGAGAGAGAGAGAGAGAATCCCAAGTAGGCTCCACGCTGTCAGTGTAGAGCCTGATCCGGGGCTTGAACTCAGGATCCATGAGATCATGACCTGAGCCCAAATCAAGAGTCGGGCACTTAATGGCCTGAGCCACCCAGGCACCCCTGAACTGTCATTTTCTGAGGCAAATGCCCCATGCTGGTCGCAAATCTTGGAGGAGAGTTTTGAATGGTGTGGCTTTCAGGCCAGTTTGGAGGGGCAGGGGTTATATGGAAGAGAGGTGTCTGGGGCCTTATGGATTTCTGCCCACCCCCCCAACCCAATATGTGCAAGGTCTCTGCATAGACCAGCACGGATGATGTGGCCTTCTTTAAATTCATTCTGCTACTCCGCGGTCAGCACACACAAGGCAGAATAGCAGAAAGCCTTCATCTCCGGTTTATACTCTAAAGCTGTGTTGTCCAATGCAGTAGCCTCTAGAGGCATGTGGCTATCAGACGCTTGAAATATGGCTGGGCAACTGAGCTCTTTGGTCAGTGTGAAGTACACATTGGGATTTCAGCACGGAGCACAAAAAAGGGAGAAAGGAATGTAAAATGTCTCCTTAACACATTTACATTAGTGACATCCGGAAATGACAACATTTCGGATACAGTCCATTACATAAAAGTATTACTGCAGTGAATTTTACCTATTTTCTTTTTTTTAATGGGGCTACTAAAAATGTAAAATACTCCTGTTATGGTTCCTCTAGACGATGCAGCTTACGAGGTGTTACCGAACAGTTCAAAGGAAGCTGCGTTCGTGTTCACATAAAGTATTCATAGGAAGCCTGCTTTTCTTCCTGTTTATATGAAGAAAGAGTAAACTTCGTAAAGCTGGGGAGGGGGGAAGTCTTCAAAACACAAAAATAAACCTCTTCCTTCTGAATGATGTATACATTATCTTACAAAGGAAAGAACTCAGTGCAGAAGAGAGAGAGAGAGAGAGAGAGAGAGAGAATGAGTAGGGGAGGGGCAGAGAGAGAGGGAGACAAAGAATCTGAAGCAGGCTCCAGGCTTGGCTCCACAAGCCCCCTATGTGGGGCTTGAACTCATGAACCGTGAGATCATGACCTGAGCCGAAGTCGAACGTCCAAATGACTGAGCCACCCAGGTGCCCTGGGACTGTAATATTTGAATCACAAGAGCTTTGTTACTGACACTACCAGAGAGACCTTTTAAGTGTAATTACTGCTATGGATAAAGAAGCATTTTCAGGTCACATATCCATAGCTAATGCCTCATAGATAATTTATACAGTAGTGTTGGGTCCTTAATGTGTGTTTGTTTAAACAATCTGATGAAATATCTCCCCCATTAACTGTGAGCAGGACCTGTAAATATGGTATCACTCCCATGAGTAGATTCCATGATATGGCAAAGGCGAAGGAATTTTGCAGCTGTGATTAAGGCCTCTAATCACCTAACTTTGAGTTAATCACTAGGGTGATTATCATGGATGGGCCTGACCTAATTAGGTGAGTTCTTTAAAAGAGGGTTCAGGATCAGAAACTGAAGTCAGAGAGATTCAAAGCAGTACAGAAATTCGCCTGTTGACATTGTTAAAGAAACAAACGACCATGTTGTGGAGAAAGCCACATGGCAGGGAATGGCAGGACACCTCTAGACGCTGAGGGCCTCAATCCTATAACTATAAAGAATGAACTCCACGAAATAACCAACCAAAGTGGAGGGGCCCAACTTTCAGATGAATCCACAGCCCTGGTTGACAACTTGAGGTCAGCCTGGGAAGACCCTGAACAGAGGGCCTAGTTAAGCCATGCCCAGACTTCTGACCCACAGAAACTGTGTGATAATAAGGCGAATGATGTTTTAAGCCTCTAAGTTTGTGGCCACATGTTACACCATAATGGAATATTAATATAGGACATATATGCCCATGTTGCAGGAATATCTGTTGCTAACGGAACTCACGGGACTCTGTTTTCAGCTGTCCATGAAAATTCCAACCAAGCCACACACAACTGTTAGAATAGATATTTGTTTATTTGTCTCCCAGACAGTTAGGTCCTGAAAGCTTTACTTCAAGGTCCCTCTGTAAACCTCCGGGCTTCACATGCTGCGTGGGGGTGTGGCTGGTGTGAGGGAAGACACCAGTGCTGTCAGCCAACTGAGCTCAGCTGGGAGCTCTTGGAAGCCCCCTACACCAAGCCTGGAGAATGGAAACACCCATTCACTGTCTGGAGAATGAAGTTAAACTCTGGTTGGATTTCTGGCGGGGAAGCCTGAAACAGCAGCACTGGCCTATTGCAAAAGAGCAGACAAATTATAAAAAGAGAGTTTCATGAGACCTCACTAGGTATTTTCCTGTTGTAAGCATGGAAAGGACACACAGCATATGCCAACACACTATTATGACATGATCTCATATTCCAAGTCATAATATTAGAAACCTATAGCATCTCGTTTCAGAGCTGACAGTTTTCAAATGATAAGACATGATTTTCATGGACTTTTAAAAAATATACAAGAAAGATAAATCTCCATTGTAAGCCCCTCCTTCATTTTGGACACTCAGGGAATCAGCCTTCCCCTGGCCTGGGTCACCGACTCTTTTTGGGATGCAGAGTGTCCTTTCACATCAATTTCACATGCCACAAATAAAATACATTCCACCTAGACCGGATTTCTGTGACTACACTTGTTTTCTTTTGTCTCTTCAAATGGTTGTGACTTTCTGTTTCTCTCACCTCAGAATAACTCCCACTCCTGCTTCTGCACTTACTGGGCACTGTGATCTTCCTCATCTCCATGTTACCTTTTTTTAGCCTTCCAACACTGCTCTCTCTGACGTTCTCTACACAAACCACAAAACCCTATTACTTCCCAGTGTTTCTTTTTTTTTTAATTTTTTTAATTTTTTTTTTTTGAGAGAGAGAGAGACAGCGTGAGCAGGGGAGGGTCAGAGAGAGAGGGAGACACAGAATCTAAAGACAGGCTCCAGGCTCTGAGCTAGTTGTCAGCACAGAGCCTGACGCGGGGCTCAAAACCCACAAATCGTGAGATCATGACCTGAGCCGAAGTCGGATGCTTAACCGACTGAGCCACACAGGTGCCCCTCTTTTTTTTTTTTAATATTTATTTACTTATTTGTTTGTTTGTTTGTTGATAGAGGGAAAGCATGCATGCACAGGTGAGAGGGAGGGACACAAAGAGAGAGAGGGAGAGAATCCCCAGCGGACTCCGCACTGCCGGCACAGAGCCAGACTCGGGGCTCGAGCTCACAAACGGTAAGATCATGACCTGAGCCAAACTCAAGAGTCGGACGCTTAACCGACTGAGCCACCCAGGTATCCCACTTCCCAGTGTTTCTTAATTTCTTAGCAATTTATATCCTGAAAATCCCATGGATCTTTATTTACTTCTTTCCCCATCTATAAGAGATGGGGAAGAGGAGAGTGACACATGACTCATTCAAGACATGATGTGTTACCCTGCACTTCACAATATTCCCAGAGAGTATTTCTGTAGTTTATATTAATTGCTCCTTTGTCTTTTTTTTTTTTTTTTTAGTTTATTTATTTATTTTGAGAGAGACGGGGAGAGAGAGAGGCAGAGAGAGGAGAGAGAGAATCCCAAGGGAGCTTCGCACTGTGAGCAGGGCTCGATCTCACAAATTGTGAGATCACGACCTGAGTTAGACACTTCACCAACTAAGCCACCCAGGTGCCCCTGATTGCTATTTGTGACTGCTCTAATGTCACAACCTCTGAAGTATTAGCACAGATCCCTTTGTAGGAAACTGACTTAATAGAAGGCCCTTTAGTGCAAGAAAGTTCTGGCCCATGGAGTAGACTTTACCCACTGAGGGAGGTCAGGAACATGGGGAAGCGATGTGGACCACACATCTCACTTCGCACCATCAGAGCCGACATTCCATCTTCCTCTCAGAAATCTGCTGCTAAAAGCCTTCCAATCCGTGCTGTTTGAAAACTAGTGAACACAGGGCCAGGCGGGGCTCCCGCTTTCATAGAACTTCCGGATTCATGGACTGCTCTCTTTTCCGATTTTGAATTCTATAGTTTATTTTAGGATAATCTTGGCAAACAGCCGTGCTTGAACTATGTATCTTGCAGTTGAGCGGAAAACCAGCAAGTACATCTCTAATTTTTTTTTTCATAGCATTTTTGGAATTTGGATCTGGTATTGTGGCTCGAAAGGTAGAAAGTGCATGCACACACATGTGTGTGTGTGTGTTGGGGGTAAGGAACGTGCCTCAGTAAATGCACGTGGGCAAAGGGCCAATTCCACATCCTATGGAACTTGCAAAGGTTCCTGCCATTATGGAGGCTCCCTCTCTGCTAACACAATGATTCCCAAGGGAATCCCTGATGAAGTGGGTGGAAGTTCAGTGTTTCTTGTCCCGTTGTGTTTTTGAACGCCTCCTGAGTGCTATGTTTTCCTTGGATGATCATGTCATGATGGCTGTGCTCACACACTGTACTCTATACCCAAGCCTCCATTATCCCTGCTGTTACTACAGGAACCAGCCCTGGCAAAGCCATTATAATCTCGGATTCTCATTCCATTGATCCTCCAGCCTAGCCTCCAGCTCTATCTCCTCAGTACTGAGCTCTGCCCAAAGTTGACCATTCCTGGAGAATTTTATAGCTGAATCATTTCCTTTGTGACCATTTCCAGGCAAGCATGGGGGTAGAGGTCCACACCGTTGGTGAACATGTAGAAATGAAGAGCTCATTTACTTGAAACATGATTGTGACTCCTATCTGTCCCGCCTCCTTCTCCCCCTGAAGAAAAAAGGGGCAGACGGAGAATTTAAAATTACAAATAAAAAGAAGGGATATCAAAGAGTTAGAGTATTAAAAGAAAACTCTTTCGGAACTCAATAAATAAATGGTTTCTGTGTCACAGCCTCTTGGTTCCTACCTTCCTAATGGTTAGGACTGTTTTGGTTCTCAGTCCTTATGAAGACCACACAGCCCACATTCCTGAGTAGCCTCACATTTTTATTCTGTTTCACTGTCTCTCTGGGGTCAGCCTTCGCTTTGGAATGTACGGTTGCTGTGACTACAGCACATGGTCAGCTTTAATATGGATGCGATTTTAATAAATATTTGTAATTTTATGAAATGCACACACCACAAGCAACACACACACAGGCACATAATTCATAAACAATCACATCCTTGGGAAAAGCTCCATCATCTGCTCATTGAGGTAAAGTGTCCTTAGGAGCATTGACTAAGCCAGCTGTAAAATTTCTTTCCAGAAGATTTCCAAGTGATCAGAATAAACACAAATTAGACAATACAAAACTCTTAACGTATATTGGTCTTGGAACTCAAGCACTGTAAGAGCTAATACATAGGGAGCTATACAACGCCCTGAGGGCCATGAAATCCACGGTAGCAACAAGAATAAAAAACCATGCATTAAGGTTATTAAAATCTATTCTATGATACCCAGAAAAGTACCTGCTTAAAGCTGTTAAATACAGTATATGACAGTTGGGATCTGTTTTCAGTGCGATGTATCACTCTTATATCACAATATATCACATTTGGCAAGTGATGGATATTAAAATATATATATATATATATATACTGCCTTCAAAAAGTGGAACAAACCAAAATGTAAGGATTTTCTGAAAAACTGTAGAAGATGTAATTAGCAGTTGGATCTGCTGGGATCTGATAAAGAGCTTCAATCACACTTCTTCTGCCTACTCGGTCCACTGAGCTCAAACCTAACCGTGCACTAATAGCATCTGTGTGTGTTTAGCATCAAGGGAATTACATCTCCTTCCATGAATTTCTAATAAATATTATTATCCACTTGAAAGCATCTTGATGTTACAATTTCCTCCCTATCTTTTCCCACTGTCCTCTCTCTCTCTCTCTCTCTTTCTCTCTCTGTCTCGTAGCTAAGAAAATACCAGAAAGATACCAAACTTTCCCCATGGCTTATTTCAGTTTCCATTTTGAGCCATTTTTGTATTCTCCATGTGGCAGTGTCTGAATAATTACATTAACATGGAAGTAGTGCAATTTTTAATGTTTTTCTCTGTATTTTTCTTTTTTCCTGTTTCTTCCCTTCTTTCCTTCCTTCTTTTCTTCTTAGCATTCACTTAAGTATTTCCTAGGTACTAGCCTTGTACTTATTATTTTAATCAAAGCTTATTTTTGTGCCCAACATGTGAAAAGGAAAAATGTCTCTTTGAAATTCTATTTTACAATACAGATGGGGAAATTGGGCCTCAAGGGACTTGAGTTTCACTTAAATACTATACACATTTAGTATCACACAAGAGGTGGGGGTGGGACAGCAAATAAACTTAACAATGACTTTTAGTCTGTCTTTACGAAAGAAAGCTTCCCTGATGAAAAAGTCACTTCAGCATCTGCTCCAGGAAGCCTGTGGAGAAAACAGTTTACCCATGGCTTTGGAAGGATTTTTTTTCAGAGCGCATCCACTGTCCTTTAAGAAGTCGTAATGGGGGGATTTTCCTGTTGTTAGTTGAGCAACGAGTAAGCACTGGATGTATTTTCCAGGGATGAGCTGGTTGTTTCTGGGGTGGAAACATTGTACGTTCCTGAAAAATAGAGCAGCAGCTCAGCTTTAAGGACAAGACTTCAAGATCACTGTGGTGTGAACTTCTCCTAATGGCCCAACGGGAGCTCTAACCCAAGAGCCAGGTAAGCTCGGCCATGCCTGGAAACACACCCATGCCTGCCCTCCTCCCAGGACCCGGAAGTGCTGGAGAACAAAGCTGTTGTTCTCAAGCATGCGTGGCAGCCCACAAGATAAGCGCTAACTACTTCACATCAAACCAGCAGCCAGATTTCTACAAAGGACAGGGAAGTATGATCATGGGCAGCCCTCCACATGCCACCACATGCAAGAGCCCGGGGACATCTGTGTGAGGGAACCTCCCTGGTCCCCTGGGATCGAAGTGACTTTGGAAGCTCTTGGGAGGGTCCCAGAGGCCCAGCTGGAAGTTCAGGGGGATGGGGGAAGGGGAAAAAGAAAAGAAAGGAGAAGTTACAAGGGAAGAAAAGACAGGACTGGAGAAGCAGACGTCAGGGGATGCCAACGAAAGTGCAGCTGAGGGGGCAGCCACGGAACAACCACAAGGGCTGATGTCAGCAGGAGGTGGGAGCTGAGCACAGGGCGAGTGGGGGTGGTGTTGGGCAAGGAAGGGACACGGTGCCCACCCTACCATCAGATTGGTGAGCTGCCGCTGCTAACAAGGTTGCCATCACTGCTTGGGGGGCCCTGTGGGGCTGCTGACAACATAAACCAAAGTTACAGTGATTATGGGACCCTCAGGCAGGCCAACATGGCGCTGCATTAATGACCTTTGAGAAGTCATTGAATGGCAGTGTCTAGAGATCTCAAGCCCTGCGACCTCAGGAACAAAGCCCTAACTCCACCTTTGATCTGACTGATTCAAAAACAAAGAACACATTTTATTGGCCCTACATATTGTGTAATTCTATTTCTGTAGAATCATTCCACAGAGTTTTAACCTGAATGCGAATGGTTAACATGTTCCAGTGACAGGGCCGGCCAAGTGCAGTGGTTGTACTATACCCTGAAGATTTGATAATTTCACAACAGGTGCCATCAGTGACTTTCAAAATCAAAAGGGAAGGTCCTCCAGTTTCATGAGTAATCCATCAAATCAAAGCCAAAAACACTAAGTCCTCTGGAGTTTTAACAAATGGTAGGCATTCTCAAAATTAGTCTGGAATAATGATACTTCTATATTCTGCATTTGTGAGATCTGTTCAGTTTCAAGAAGCTGTAAGGAGTTCTGGTGCTTATTTTCCTGGGGGTGGGGGCATAGTGGGCAGAGGTTTCAACTTGCCAGACTAGCTGAGACTCATTGCCCAAAGTCTATAACATTATTGATTTTATACCTCCAAGGTAGCAATTTAACTGGGCATGTTCCTAATAGAATAGCTAACTTGGCTGACTCCTCCTATATGCATGCACAGTTTTATAAATGCCCATATGTAAAACAAGCACACCCCCCCCAAAGAAAAGAAAAAAAGAGGGAAAAGAAACCCACAACATGTGATTGTATAGTAGAGTTTTCTAAATATATTTTTTTGCCATACCTTAACCCATAAACATGACCTGTCTATTCTTATTTAACGTGAATAGCAATGAACTCTGCATTTGACAAGGCCAGCAATTTACAGTTCCCACTTTTGTGGTTGATACAGTTTTGACAGACAGCTTTCCACAGGCTTGTCTAGATTCTCCAAATCTTATCCTTTTTAAGTTATTATGAGTTGCCCACTGAAGGCAGTTGCTCTCTCTACAACCTGCTGGTGGTTTGGGAAAATATAAGCAAGTTCCTGCATTTAACCTCTGTCCCAAATGAGGCTATTGTAGGTAAATGCTATAAAGTGGGAAAGTAGTAGTGTGAGACTCCACATCGGGGCAAATTTGTTCAAGTCAACCCAAACTAAGTACTCCAGGGAGTGACCTAGAGGTCACTACGTACCTGTTTTACCAAACAAATTGTTAAATCTTCTTGATATTGGAGAACTCATAGAAAATACTGGTGTAGATGAACCAAAGGATGTTGACTGAAAAAGAGAAAAAGGACAATTACCAAGCAAATGTTAAACCAAAGCCCTATTTTGATCTCTATGATGATTCATTTGCTGCCCTCTAGTGGTCACTACCTGCATCTCTCATTCCACTTGAAAGCCTGGAAAAGCATGAATTTCTACTTCAAACAAATCAAGTACAAGAGCCACCTTGAAACACTGGACTCGCATCAGAATTAGGAAAATAACTTTCAAATACATGTTTTACTGTTCGGTAGGGTTTAGTATCTTCTGATATGTGAAAACAGTCAAATATGTTTGAGTGCGATCACTATTTTCCAAAATGAACTACCAAAAATCTATGCATTATTCCTCACACTGTATTCTCTTTTGTCTTAAATTTCCCCAGAATATGTTTTTTCTCACTGAATTTTGATTTTTGACCTGAAGTTGATATTATCTGTGCTAACTGACCCCTACTTAAAGATGTGGGACAGCCGCTTAAGTTAGGTGGCTGACTTTAATAGGCAGAATCAGGTGAGCAGCAAAAACAGTGGGATAATCTATGGTGAACCAGAGTGTGGAGAGGGAAGTGTTTGCCGAAGTCTCTACAAAGGAAAGGCATACCTTTGAGTGCTGAGAAGACCATCTTGACAGTGAAAACTTCTTCAGCAAGGCTTCCTGCACCTGCAGTTGTTTAAAGGAAGCCCTCATAAGTTTAACATGCCGCAAACACTTCGGACTTTTCTAGAAGCATGAAACTGTGATTGTTCTTACCTTCTGATCCCAGAGGCACCCAAAGAGTAAAATGAATAGCCCCTGAAAAAAAAAGAATTGGCAGGAAGTACATTTTAATTTTATGATTTTATGATTTAAAATTATGATTATAATTTAGTATGATTTTAATCATATTCTATTGTCCAGCAAAATAGGAAGTATTGTTTACCTGGCATTGAATTGTACTACCTCTTCCCACATCTGTATTTATGGAATGGGTCTGGTAGATAATAATGTTAAAAAAGATGCAGTAGGGTCACACCAAGAGACCTTAAATGTTACAGTGTTAAAAAGATATCATTCTATTTCCTTATCCCCATTTGTGAACTGGAGGTCCCATTGGTTATGCTATTAAGTACATCTCTTATGTCTCCAGTAGTGCTCACTTAATTGTGATGAAGACCTGGGGCATGGGCTGAAATAATCAGTCCCTTGTAGTCAGGCCATACTATAAACTTCATTAGACATGAGCCATATAATTTGAGGCCATGGGCCTAGCAGAAGTTAGAATTTGGCATGAGCATACAGGGCAATGTCTCAATTTCACCTCCAGACCACTGCTTTCTCACCATCCACCCACTGGTTGAATCAGACTAAAGAATTCCCTTCCTTGTGTTCCAAAGACTTGTTGTCTATACCTCTGTTAAAGTTCTCCTCTAACAATTGGACTTATATTACAGTTATTTATGTGCCACAGGAGAGAAAAGAGTGTGTCTTTTTTTTCCAAATTTATTTATTTTGAGAGAGGCAGAGACAGCACGAGTGGGGGAAGGGCAGAGAGAGAGGGAGACAGAGAATCCCAAGTAGGCTCTGCACTGTCAGTGTGAAGCCCAACATGGGGCTCGAACTCATGAAACCGTGAGATCATGACCTGAGCCAAAACCAAGAGTTGGATGCTTAACTGACTGAGCCACCCAGGCACCTGAAGAGGGTGTCCTTTTCATCTTAGTATAATAGAGAAGAATGACTATCTTACATAGGGCATTCATTCTTCCTTCTTCAGCAAATGTTTCTAGAGAACATACTATGTAGTACATAGCATTTGTTTTATTTAGCAGATGGTTATCAAGCCCCTACTCTGGGTCAAGGTCTTTTTTAGGTAGTACTAAGGATATAGCGATAAATAAGACAGATGCTATGCCTGACCCCACAAAGATAGAGCTCATTTAATTTTTGTAGAAATTTAACTGGAAAGATTACTTGTTTTAATAGTGGTATTTTCAATTAGGAGATAATGGGTGGCATCATGATAATGTTGGATAAATAGCAAAATCCTGTGTAGGGAAGGGACTTTCCTCTTACGTGTATTATCAGGGCTTTTAAAAGAGAGTCATGCATGCAACTAAATTATAGCACCAGTGATAAGAGGCATGAGGTTCCATGGGAGCTGAGGAATGTGTCCCTTCTATGTTACCGAGTGCTTGTAATTACTGCTCTTTAGGGCTAGGGCCTCCTCTGAACTGAAATCCTTCCCCATTCCTACCCCTGTTTGTGTTTCTATCATTAATTTGTCCCACCAGTATAGATACTTCCTGAGAGCCCTGTACTGGCGAACTTACCTGAAAGGCATTGAGAAGAGTAAATATAATATGGAACACAGCATTGCTTCCTTGGAACACAGTAGCAAGACCAAAACCCCAGGTGAGCCCCAAGAGTGGCGTGAGGACCCCGATGCTCTTGCTGATCTGAAACAGACTACTCTTCTCCTGCTTGCTTGGCTTGTCTCCAATGGAAGGTCTTAGAATCTTGGATATGACCACAACTGTGATGGTCATGTTCACCACCACGATTATCAGTGCTGGGATGACGAAGGCCAGCAGGGCCTTGGTATCCTCCCAGTTGAGCCAGCAGGCATTCTTCCTTGTGTAGACTTCTTGGGGCTGGGTGGCCCCCACTGTAATGACTGAAATGACAAGAGGGCAGCCATAGCCAAGAGAAAATGCAATAGCCTTCTGAATGGACTTGCTTGTGTCATGCAGGATGAAAACCAGGCGGTAGAAGAGCATGAGGCCCAGAGTCAGCATCCAGAAAAAGACACTGAGGTAGAAGAAGTGGATGAAGAAGGTGGCGGCCACACAGGCTGTCTCATTGAGTGGGTGATAATGATTATGAATGGCAGCAGCCACGATGAACCAGATGTCGGCAACCAGAAGGGAGGCGGCAATGTTCACTATGCAGATGTGGCGCATATAGGAAGTCCTATTCTTGGTCACTGATTTCCACACCACGGCTTCTACAATCAGACAGGCAGCCAGGCTCAAGATGGAAAAGCACAATCCAATGTAGGAAATGATATCCAGTAGTATTTCCAGGAGAGAACCAGGGTATGGAGAGTCGGGGGACATGAGGATGGAGAATGATGTTAGGTGGTCACAGATGCAGGAGACACTCTCCTCATCGACTTTGTTCACATAACACCCACTACTATCCCACCCCCCTGTGTGGTTGGCGAGGTTGAAATTCCAGAAGACACATCTTGGTATCACACCTGAAGGGTTGGTGTTCTTAAAAGTCATTGAAATACTGAATGGCATGGTTATGTTGTGGCTGACAGTGGTTGTCATCACTAAGCTGTTTGCAAAATTCTTTCCTTGAACATCCTGGGCGAGGATGGATTTGAGAGTTGGAAAAGCCACGGTGACAATAGATGAATCTCGCTGCAAGTTTCCCAATTGGCAATTTTCAATGGCTACGTTGCCCCACAGGTCTGAGTCTGCGAAAACAAAGCTCTGTTTGTAGGCTTTTGGATGGCCAGGTTTTATTACCATACTCCTCATCTGTACATTAGTTTGGTTGATGGACAAAAGAGTGTTATCTTCTGGCTGTAATGCTCTGGAAAATCTTTCCACTGAATCCAGTAGCTGTGAGCTCTGGTTGGTCTGTTGCTGTTCTAACACCTTCCAGGTACTCAGGATGGGCTTGCTGAGAATGGTGTTAACCGTAGAGAGAACGTGCTGTAATTGACATGGCATGGGGTCAAACCAATCAAATTCTTTCAATCATAAAAGAGAGAAAAAAAACATCTCCCTGGAAACTGGTTGCATGGGTACAGGCAAGAGGAAAAGAGAAGAGAAAAATGAGGCACCACAGGCTGTGGGCATCTGTGTCTCCCCTTCTACAAAAGGGAGTTAGCAGAGGATGTATCCCCAAGGCTATGAGCCTTTGGTGATTTACCAAGAATCACCCCCCCGACACACACACACACACACACACACACACACACACACACTAAGGCCGATTCAACAGGCTTGTAGAGATTTATTAATGGTTTTATTTTACTTTAATCTCAAGCCTGTAAAGGGAGATAGTTTACCAGCAAGGGCAAAGTAGCTGCCGAGCACCAAATTGTTGGCAAAGGCATCATTCCTTTTTTGCTAAACATTTTGGTTTTCTCTTCTGTAAACTTGGGCTTGTCATTTTCCATTGGTGCTTTCTCTCAATATAATTTCTTTGCCCTTCTTTGCCTTGTTCCGTTCAATCTGAAACTATGAGCCCTGTAGTTTGTTGAATGGTGGCCCTCCAAATAATATGTCCTAATGCCCAAAGCCTGTGAATGTGACCTTCTTTGGGGGAAAGGGTCTTCATAGATGTAATTGAGTTAAGGATCTTGAGAGGAAAGCATCCCAGATTAGCTAGGTGGGCCCCAACTCCAATGTCAAGTATCCTTTTGAGAGACAGAAGAGAAGAAGATAAATGGAGAGGAGGAGAGGGCCATGTGAAGACAAAGTTGGAGGGTGTGATGAGGCAGCTGCAAGCCAAAGAATGCTGGAACTACACTAAGCTGGAAGAGGCAGGGAAAGACTCTTTCCTAGAGACTTCGGAAAGAACATGGTCGGGCAGACACCTTGATTTCAGACTTCTAGCTTTGAGATCTATGAGAGAATAAGCTCCTGTCATGGTAAACCATCCAGTTTGTGGCAATTCCTGACAGTAGCCCCAGGACCACATAACCTCCTTGGATCCTTGTTACCCAGCTGCTTTCCAGATGCCTCTGGCTGGGTTGCACACTGGGAAGCATTGGCAGGAGATGGGAGGTAGTGGGGAGAAGAAAGAAGCTGAAATATATTTTCCTACTACCCACCACAGCTACAACATCACCCCTACACACACATACTGTCCTCAACACATCTGTGGTGCTAGTTCTGTTGTTACTGCTACTGATCCCTCCTCCAAGGTTTAGTTCTCCCTCTGCTGTAGCTACACTCTTTCCTCTCCTTTCCCCTTTACCTCTTTAAGTATATTTTTCATTAAAGTCTCTTCATTTGAACTCTTCACTTGAGTCTTGGGTGAATTTCCTTTCCTCTCCGAACGATTGCTTCAAAGTTCATGTTTAGCGCTAGACCTTTGAGAATCCCTTCTTGTACATAGTCTGAAAACCTTTAATTACTGATTTTCTTAGGAAGCAGATAAGAATTCATTCTATTTTAATGAAGAAACTAAGATAGAGATTCACTAAAGAAATCTTTTTAAGAGCCCAAAATGAATACTAGAAACACTCCTTGTGACCCTAACAGCCATAGCTGACAAAGCATGCTACCCGACCCTCATATCCAGAGTATTGTTCTGGAGAAGACAAAGAAGGGGCTGCAGTGGGGGAGGAGGAAGTTATGTTTCTTGACTACATGTCCCAAGAAGTGAAAAGATGAGACCCAAAGCTCCTGTAAGGCCCTAAACAAACTCACCGTCATCATTTCTGAATTCACTTGGGTTGGAACTGTTGAGAGCAAATCAAGAATGTTAATGATGGCTCCCAGGCTCCCAGGAAATGAGCTGACTTCGTGTTTCACCTTGCCTGTGCTAATAGAAAGATCCTTTAGGTATGTTGGGAGCTTCTTGTCCTGAGAAGGGCTCTTGATCAAAGCCTAGTAAAACAAAAGCCGACACAAACAAACAAAAAACTTGACAGTTGGTCCGGTCATCAAATCCTGCTGATCTATCCATGATGAAAATCTCTTACGTCAATGGTTTCCTTTTTTTCTCCATTCCTAGAAGTATATCGTACAAGATAATTTACTTATCTCCTAATTTAATCTGTGTGCTATTCAGACTAGAATATTACCTAAGGCCTCACCCACAGAAGGGGAACAGTAAAATGCATGTTAATCTGATGACTAGTTTCTTTTAAAAAAAGGAGAGTAGATATGATTGCTAAAGAACTGGATTTAAGTTGAGTAAATCGTCACTTGGTGGTCTGTATGGAAGCCACTTTGCCATCTGCTTTTTCTCATCACTTACCTTGCGGACCATTGGAAGGGTGACTGTCCGTCCCAGTTTTCCTGGGACAGCTCTGTTTTATATCTGCTGTCCCAGTGTAATGATTACTAGTGCCCTCTTTTATTTTCAAAATGTGTCCTGGTTTGGATGATAAATTATATGGTCACCCTGTCTATAATGATCACACTTCTGTTTTCTAATTATCTAACTACCTATATTATAATTATATTATAATTATATAATTAATTAAACTTCTTATAATTAAAGAACTCAAATTCGATCTCATCCATAAAGAACTTTGATGAGTATTCCAACCTAGGGGAGTTTCTTTCTCTGAATGCATAAGTCTGTTATTTAACCTACTTTACACTTGTGACATTTCTATCGATGTCATCTTGTGTTTTAATTTCAATATCTCTCCAATTAAATCATAAGCTCCTTAATAATATAAAATGTATCCTATTTCTTCTGATATCCTATAATGCTTCACATAGTATAAGCCATATAAATTGGCACATAGTAGGTATCCAATAAATATATTTTGAATGTATAAATCAAATGGAGCATGATAGACCAACATGCCCTTTTTCCATTGAAAATGTATCTAGGTATCGAGAATTGGGACCAGGGCTCAACAGGGAGTTCAAATTATAATATTTTTATCTTTCTTGATTAGGAAAATTTGTATCACTGATGTATCCTTCATCAAGGCCCAACTCAGATGCCAAGTTTTTCAAGCAGACTTTTCCTGATTATCCTAAGCAAAATTAATGTGTATATAAATACCCAACTGGATAACGTTCTCTAGCAAATCAAAGACCAAATTCTGATTTGGTCTCTTTACACTGATAGCACCTACAATAATGCTTTGCACCTAGTAGGTATTTTAATGAATTTAGTGTAAGACGAGAAGAGACAGAAGATAATCAGAAGAGACACAAATCAATATTACCCCTTTTCCTTAATTCTTCTTCCAAGGGTGAGAGCATTTGGAATCATGTGACTAATGATGTAATTAATTATAACCACTAAGTATAACCCCACTAGTTTCCTCATCATTATTGATTTATTGTAATTCACGGCATTTTAGAGGTCTCTACTCTCAGCAACCTCAGTATGAGGTAACATTTATTTTTATGAAAAGAAAGGGATTTTTCCTTACCACATGGCAGTAACCTCTTGTAGGTAAGAGAGGCAGGCTAGTTTCATCTTCTATTACTATAGGATTATCTGTAAAGATTGAGGAAATCTCAGACCTGTAAAAGCATATAGCCCAAGTATATATATTTTTTTGCCTCAATGAACTTTATTTTTTATGTTTCTCCTCTTTCTGAAAAGATTAGAGCTACTTGCTTAGTAACAAGATTATTCAAAAGAGAGTGGTAAGAGAGGATAATTCTACCTGCACTTGGAGGTAATGGAAACAAGGCACCAGCTGGTCCTAGAGCAGAATACATATTTTGTTATCTCTATATTTGTACATAAGAAAAATGTAAAGCATTTCTAGGTTTGCATCTTCTTTGGAAATAAACAAATAAAAGTAGGTTTGGGAACAACACAAACCAGCCCAAGGCTCATTTGCTGAGAAATATGATAAGCTAGAAAGATCTCCCAAACAAGAGCTCTCGGAGTCAAAGATTTAAAGATCACCTTGGCCATCTGGAGCAGACTATTTATTGGGGCAGAGATGCAGCCATTCTTCTTCACCTTCCACTGGGAGCCTACACATTTGTATGTCATGATCCCGCCAGTGGGACCTCCAGGGCTGCTGGGAACATTTGAGAACTGGCACAGTTTCTGGATGACTTTCCCAGGCTCCCCAACACCTATTATGGGATCTTGGCACATGATGTTCTCTCCTGCATTAGAAACATGGAAATAAAAGGGACTATTTGAAAGGAGGAGAAAACATAGTTGAAATAGGGTCAGGCCTAGGTAGAATATTGATGTTTAATTCATTTTTCTCTTTGCTTTCAATGACTTTTTCAGAGTCACCCACTTTTTTATTTCACACCTGACTTTTCAAAGCCCCTCTTAGTGCTTTCAACACAAATCTGACTTTCATCTGCACTTGCTTTTCCTAACAGAATTTATTTCCTCTATGTCTTATCCCCACCTCCAATCCCCAGGAATCTTCTCTCTGCTGCCTGTAAAATCTAAGCCATGGAAAAATAATGAGAGCTTAATGTGTGCTCATCCAGATAAGAGATAATCAAGTTACTAGGAATCTTTAGGAACATAATGCCTTAATCCAAGGGATTCTCAACTCTGGCATTTTAGAATCACCAATGCCAATGTCCAGTCTCACTCCTGCTCAAATATAGGAACCTCTTGGGCTGGGATTTAGACATTGGCAGTTTTTTAACTTTCCCTGGTGATTCCAGTGTGCAGTCAGGGTTGAGAGGCACTGCCTTAATTCAAATACGTACTTAATGGTTGGAATTCCAGGTACCCATGACCTGAATATTCTAAGCAATATTTGTAAACATTTGTTCCTTCTGACTTCCCTTAGAGGTGACTCCATTTCATGTCTACTCAAGACCAGGCTTGAATGGGAAAATGACATTTGTTGAAGAATCTCTAGTCTCCAGGGGACCTTGATTCTCTTATGAGCAGATCCCTTTGTCACCAACTTACAAATTTAGCATTAAGTTCTCAGTCATTGTATAAAATCTCGAAATACTAAGTAGTTTCTACTAGGAAAAGGAAGTGGAATCAAATTTGGTATGAGGAAAGAGGAGAAGAACAAAGATAAGTGAATAAAATGTGTCGGTGCCTGAGTGAAGATGGTGGCATGGGGGACAACAAAGAGGTGGTCTTGGCTGCCCCCCCCCATCAAGAGGTGTGCTTAGTAGGGTCAGGGAACTGTGACTCAGAGAGATGGGGAACTCTAAATTCCTACTTTGATGTCCAGGGCTCAGTTACCAATACATGTGAAAATTACCACTAATCACTAAGTAAACCCAAACATGATTGGTGATAGAGCCATGAATCCTTTGGATATCAGAGGTGCTATTACAGAGAAGTGTTCTGTGGTGAAGGGATTACTTTTTGTGGAAGTCCAGGACCATCCTTTATTCACTTGCCTCTCTGCTGCTCCTGGGGAGAGCTCTTGGTCATGGGCTATTACAAAAATGGCCACAAACCATGACCTCCTACCTTGAAAATACGTGAGGTGATATTGGCCCAGTGATGACAAAGGATGGGAAAGATGGTTGCCTATTTTGAAGATTGATTCTTTTCATGTAGCCTTGTCTAATAGGGACACCCTTCCTTTGCTGAAAGTTCAAAAGGGTCTTAGCTGCACAAAGATACTGTGCGCTGCCCAGTATAGTGCTTAGCCTCCCAAACTCCACTGAAATAGGGCTTCATCCACAAGGTTTTCTTGATTGTTTCCTCCCCACCATCACTAGCAGAGGTAAACCTGGAAGCCTCTTCTGACTGCCCACAGCATCTCTAGTTCAGCCTTTGCTGCATTAGATGTAATAACATTTTTTTATCACATCCATCTTTTCCCCATGCCTGAGGCCAGTCAACATGGCTTAGTTCTTTTCAAGTCCCCCACCCTGAGCCCAAGGCCTGCCCCATAAAAGTGCTTAATACATATTTATTGAATGGATGAATGAAGGAATGAATGACTAAATGAATATCTTGCTCATGACTATAATATTTTAAAATAATGTAAAATTCTCTTACCAGGAACCAGGTTAAGCTTCATAGAGGGGCTCTGGACTGAATTATTAGCAGCATTGGTAAAGTGACAAAATACGTCAAGCTTTTTTGGACACCAGGAAACTGAGCTTGCCATGAAATTGTATTTGTAGCACACTTGCTTTCCATTGACTTCTTTTTCTGAGACAGAATCATTGAATTAAGTCACAAGATGAGTATCCAAAGCACACATTTTTTCAGATAATTCAATATGGATAAATGTGTCCAAACTTTTCCAAGGAATGTGCCATATTCATTTTTGATATGGTTTTAAAAATGCCTCTAACGTAGAAGTAAGTCAGCCCACATTTACACTGTGCTCACCTAACCTTTACCTCCACGATTCATGTCTCCGAATCTGTGCCCATACAGTTTGGACAATCAGAATGCCTTTCAGCTTCTCTCTCCTCCTTCTGTCTGTCCAAATCCCAGCATTCCCTGTGCATTTATTCTGTCCTGCCTTCACCACATTGGGTTAGAGTCACCTCTTTATGGACCCGTCTCCTCTATTAGACCATAAAGTCTTGGAGAGAAGGTATCTGGTCTTATTTATCATTGCATCTCCCAATGCCTAGATCAGCATTTGGCACATAGAGAGCCTTGTATGCATGCATGTTAAACATAGACTGTTGAAATGCTTAAATACTTCAGTATCCAGATTGATTCTGTACCCTCCTACTGTACAGCCTTCTCTAAATTCTTATCTTTATTAGGTTTTGCTTTTTTGAACTTTCAGTGTTCTTTTGATCTGAGTTGCTCATTTTGGAAATTTAATGTTATATCCATTGTCTTTTATGACTTGAACACTTCCAGCTAGATATCAGTATATGTGCCCCACCTTCTATTATCTTCTTTTCATCAACTACTATAGTGTTTTGCATTGGGCATGTCCCCATGAATAGTTGTTCAAAGAATGAATGAGATTGTAAATCCTTCAAGAAGGTGTCTTTGTTTTGAGATTTCGGGTTGTGAGCTCATATTTGGTTGACCTTAATCTGTAGGAATTCTGAGGTCCATGGATTGAGGGTACATTCTACCTTAGAGGATTTGATTTTTTTTTTTTTTGCCAGGTACTTTTGGGTGCTACCGGTAGACAATTTTAAGTTAGTTACTCTTCAGTGTGGAGCTCCTGGACCCCATAGGTAGTATATATTCAAACTCCAAACCTGAATGAGGACAGGACAGTTATAATTCTCAGGGGAAGTTTTTGCCCACCCAGAGATGAGACCAAGCTCTTAACTCTGGCAGACAAATTTTGTTTTTCTGTTTATCCTTTTACTGAGTCAGCATCTTACTCTTTGAGGATTCTGACATTGTCCTGGTGATGTAGGGTGCCTTAAGTTACTGCACAGAGACAAGACCTTTTCTTGTATGGCTTTCAGAGCCTTAAAACCCAAGGTGCTAGGTTTCTGATACTGGCAGATGCTTGCAGAGAAGACCCAGCAGTCCTAAAACATTTCTATTTGTTTTTTCTTTATGCTCTTGGCCTCTTTCTTGAATGCTCAACTGTGAATTTTTATAAGTATTTTTGTGGTACTTTTATAGCATGCTGATTCATAGTGTGGGGGGATGGACTATCAGAATATCTAGTCTGATATATTGAGGAAGTAGAAGACCTGTGAAAGTATCCTAACAGTGTCTTCAGCAGCTCCCACTAAAACCAATGGACTTCACTCACCCTCACAGACCCTCAAGATTTTGCCACAAACCAATGAGCCATGGGTCACATAGAAAAACAGAAGGTAATAAAGTTTCATGGGGTTCACTCTGTTATATTCTGTCTCTAATACAATCTTCATATCTTTTTACCTCTATTTTAAGATGAGATGTTTAGACTCCACATGAATGAGATATGCCTCACAATGCAGCAATTCCTGTCTTACCTGCAAGAAAGGATAGGGAATCCATTCGGAAAGTGACTTTGTAGTCTTCATCCTCTTCAATGCAGCACTTGAAGTGATGGGAACCTTTGCATGGGACTGTAGCTTCCAAGGGATCAACCATGATATTTGGCTCTAGAGGCAGCGGGTAAACAGTCACATCTTTCGTTGCAACACTGTATGAATTCTTATATCTAAATATGCAATGATAGGTTCCTGAGTAGAAGGAAACAAAAATGAGATGGAGTGTGATCACTGCTCCAAAATAGCATTTGCTTGGAAGGTTAAGAAGAGGATTAAATTTCCCAGTCAAGTGTGGGCAAGAGAACATCATGGCTTCCTGGATGGACATTGGACAAGGAAATGTTTGATCACCTCTCTTCCTGGGTTCTCTATGTATTTGAAGAACTGACCAATAGCCTACATAAAATTTTAAATAAAGTTAAGTGGCTTATCCAAAGTTATACAGTTATGGTTGTGGAATTACATTTCAAAGCAGGTTCATTCCCAGTACCTACTCCCAAGGTTCTTTTACTAACCCAAGGGGAAAAATGGGAATTTTGGTGTGTGCTGAGATGGGGTGTTCTTTGAGGGGAGTTGTCAGCCAGATGGAGCGCTGAGGTGTTGGGATGTCCCCTCTCCTCATGTCTGAGTGAGTAGCTTCCCCAGGTTTCAGGGCACCGTGACACCACCAAAGAGTGCGGAAAGTGAAGGCTAAAGTTCTTGAGAGAGCTTCCTCTGTGGACTCTGGAGTTAGATGCCTGATGTCTGACTCCTATCTATAAAAGTCTAACAATGAGAGGCTGGCTGGCTTTGCCAGGGTACAGAGGGGAGGCTACAGTGGGAGTAGCCTGTGACCCAGTGCTTTGTGAGGCAGAGTGGACTGGGCGCAGTACTTGGGTCAAGTACTCAAG
Organism: Cryptoprocta ferox; assembly: GCA_028646485.1. Lineage (NCBI taxonomy): Eukaryota > Metazoa > Chordata > Mammalia > Carnivora > Eupleridae > Cryptoprocta > Cryptoprocta ferox. The sequence goes on along the minus strand of CM053577.1, from coordinate 100,787,295 downwards.
AAGGAGAGGACCTTCTCCCAGTGGACTTTAGAGTAGGGCCCATCAGAGGATGAACCACCACCTGAACAAGTGCCATGGGGACAGTGTAGGAAAATTATAACAACACCTACAGTTCAGTCAGACCCTTTGATTTTCTTTACATTCCCTCTCTTTGCCCCAACTCCAGAGCAGCAGTTAGCCAGAGGGAAAACAGCTGGAACAAAGACAGAGAACAAACCCCTTTCAATCTCTGTTGGGAGGAAGGGAAACTTACTTAAATTCAGTATAAAATAAAAGTGTGGTCAGTTTAGATGACAATAGATTTCTTTAGTACCTGAGTACAGAACTGTTAAATAGTTTATGTGACTGAAAAAGCTATAGTTTCTTCTCAGTTATGGTTCCTCAGTAGGAAAGAGCAATTGGACAGAGTAGGTATAAGTCCAGCATGGGAGAAAAATACTCCCATTTCCTGACTGTATACGACCAAGGCCAGCCAAACAATGACTAGCTATTTCTACAATGTTGCCAAGGCCTTATATGGGCAAATAAAGATGATCTGGGACTTGGAGGACCTGGACTTTCTAACTTTATAGTTAAATGAAAGGCTTCAGAGTAGGGTGGTCAAGAGTTGGCCACTGGGGCCAGACAATCTCAGTTTCACCCTGGCTCTGTCATTTACCAGGTGTATAACCTTGGGTATTTTACTTACCCTCACTGGGTCTCAGTTCCTTCATCTGTAAAATGGGGACACTAATACCACTAGCATCTAGGTTTATTGTTTTAATTGAACTAATCCACTTAAATACTTAGCACCATGCCTGTCACATACTAAGGACTCATTAATTGCTATTATTACAGCCATTCTATCAAATTCTCCTTTTTCCCTCCAAATATTTGCATTTATTTCCAACATGAATAATGTGTAGCAATAAATAAGAAATAAAAATGTTCTCTTCTTTGGAGCTAGGCATATAAATCCTTTACCTAGATTTTTTTTAATTTTTTTTTTTACATCATGATTGGGTGAAAAACTCCTAAAAGTCTGGTGAAACTATTATAAGCAATCTTCTTAACTTCATGACAAGAGCACAGGCTCTTGAATTGGAGACGAGTTCCAATCCTGGCTCTGCAACTTAAGATGTAGAAGCCTAGGTGTATTCGTTAATCTCTCTGAGCCTCAGTTTCCACATCTGTAAAATAGAGATAGTGGACATCTTGCCCTAAAGGGCTCTTGCATGAAATGTGGTGACATAAGTATGATCCAGGCAGGACAGGCCCTCTAGGAATGGTCCCTCTCATAGGGTGTTTCCTGCAGCAGAGTAGGGTCCGTTGTCTTTCACTCACCATTCCACTCCCGGGTCACGGCCTTCACTGTGAGTACTGACTCCGCTCTATCAGCATACCTCCTCGTGGTATAAAACTTTGGGTATATTTTAATTCCAGCAGAAGTGTTCCAGTATACCTCATCATAGTTACTCACATCGCTGATGCACTTTATGGAAAAGTTTTGTCCCTCAGAAACAGAAATTGGGTCCGGGGTTATTGTTAGGTTGGCTGAAAGAATGCAAACAAAACAGACAAAAGAAAAACCAACAACAGGCACAATGTTTAGTCTTTCTGGTGACATCGACACATGAGTGAAATTTCAGACAGAGACAGAAAGCATGGGCCGTCCTCACTCTACTTGTGTTAATGCAGGACTGGTACCTTGCTGCTCCTGGGCTTTACTGGTTTCTAGGCTGTTCCAGGTGGTGCTCTGAACTGTACTCATTTCCATCACATGCCTTAGGAGCTCGTGCACTTCCCCATTGTGGCTGGAATTATCTCCTGATGATCAGCAGGGCAAAAGGTTGCAAACTTAGGGGTGTTGACTTAACTCATATGTTCATGAGGAATTATTCAACGAAAATGTTAACCAGACCCTTACAAATGTAAGAGCTTACATGAACATTCCACTGTGTTTGCCCCTGCTTCTCTCTTTCCACTCCTCTTTGAGCATGTCATTGACATTTCAAAATGCCATTCACTTGGATCTTTTATAAGTGAACAGTTTCATGCCTTGAGCCCCCTGATGCCAGATTGCTTTTCCAATCAGTGTAAAATCTTACTCTTGGACACAATCAAAAGAAATCAGGACTTCCCATTGTGCCCATTGGAAGCTGGGATCCTGATGTTCAGATACAGCCCTCAAGTTCCATAAGCATGGATTGCTGTGTCCCTCCCACTGCCCTCAGTAGCTGTAGGGATCTCGGGTAGAGATGCCTTTCTACAGTTTGGCGGTTTCTGAGAGTGGAAAGGTAGAGGCTCATGGAACCGTGAATGTGTTCCTCTTGATTCTCAGGTGAGGTCCAAACTACCAGACCAGTGGTTCTCCATGAAGTCTAAACACATTTCTAAGACAGCCCGAACCCCCCATAGTCAATACAACTCGGAGTCAAAACTGAAAGTGTATAACGGCTCCCACTCTAGACAATTGCAAATAACTGCTCGAAATACCCCCGAACTCATCCAGGGCAGTGATGTTTTCAGATAAACATAGCCTTGATCTTTGTAACAATGCTAAGTCATAAAAGCAGGAATTGTGAATAAGACTAATAAGTATTGTTCATAGGATCCCTTTTTCCAAATTGTTCAAAGGGGTGTGATGATTTATCTAAGTAGTTTGTTTTTCTTGTAAGATGGCGGACAAACAAGTTTGACCGCCCCGTTTTTGTAGATAGAGGTGAAGTTGTTATGTTTTATTATATGGGGAGGAGAAACAACACTTTTAAGAGGCCTAACTCAGTCAAAAGGCTAAAAACCACTCACGACAAGTGTAAAATAACCACAAAGTATCAGAATTTTAAAGCTTTCTGCAGCACCCACTCTAGAACAGGTGGACTGGGAGGGAAGGATGCCAGAGCAGGTGAAGGGGAGCAGGCAGTGAGCCAGGCTACTGGAATTCAACGAGGGAGGATGGGATTATGGGGGAAAAGGGGAAAATTAGGGGCACCACCCTCATTAGAAATTCAGTGACTAAACAGAACTAATCCAACCCTGAAACTGTATTTCCCAGTCCACCTTCTGCCTTATCAGCACAATGCAGGCCGTGGGCTTCCCTGCAGCCATGGCGTCACAGCCCCATCCTCCTTTCTTTTAAAGACTTCATCTGAATTTATTTAGCTTTTTTTTAAAAAATATAATTTATTGTCAAGTTAGCTAACATACAGTGTATACAGTGTGCTCTTGGTTTGGGGGGTAAATTTCCCATGACTCATGGCTTCCATACAACACCTAGTGCTCATCCCAGCAAGGGCCCTCCTCAATGCCCATCACCCATTTTCCCCTCTCCCCACCCCCATCAACCCTCAATTTGTTCTCTGTATTTAAGAGTCTCTTATGGTTTGCCTCCCTCCCTCTGTTTTTCCCCTTCCCCTCCCCCATGGTCTTCTGTAAAGTTTCTCAAGTTCCACATATGCGTGAAAACATGACTTAATCTGAATGTAAATGGTAGACTGGGAAATCCTCTTCTGTCTCCCATTTGTGATTTACCCCAACCACAACCCCGATATCAGGGGAGGCCCTGTCTTATTGCTCATAGATATTCTCAGGGGACTGACAGCCCTTGGCTTCAGGTGCAAAGCCAAAGATCCTCGTGGAGGAGTCCTTACCCACGGAGGTGAATGTCACTTCTATGTTCTTACTCCCTCTGGCTCCATGCTCACTGATGAACTCACACACATAGATGACCTTCATTCCACCCAGCCTGCTTGGACACTGCGTCCCGTCGGCCCTGAGGGTGTATCTGCTGCAGCCGGAATCTATGTCGGTTTCAGGGTTTCCTGCAGTGACATAAGCATTTCTTTTGCCATCACAGCTGGGTGACTCTTTGATTTAGGAGCAAAGAGGCCGAATCAGTGACAAGGAGTTATTATTTAAGTCAGGTTTCTTCTCTTTGGAGAAGGAGGATTCTTATGGTGGTTACAAGCAGGGTCTTGTTGAGAAAGTCACCAGACTGCTCTGTGCTTCTGTTACTCCAGATATAAAATGGGGACAAATAATAATATCTAGGGCTCAGGACTGCAGTCGGGTCAAATGAGTTAATATACAAAAACACTTAGACTAGCCCCTGGTTGGGGCCTGTCCCTAACAAAGACCATGAATGATGGTCACTGGAGTGCGAAAGAGAGAGAGAGAGAGAGAGAGAGAGAGAGAGAGAGAGAGAGAGAGAATGGTGTTTGGTGTTTGGATATGATTTCAACTGCAAGGAAAAAAGACGTCAGATTATTTAGACTATTATTATTGAAAGGAGAAAGAAACAAGCCTGGAACATGTGATATTTGTCTCATTGGAGAAATGTTTCATCATAACATGTTCCCTCTTATTAGCCTGTATGCTTCTGAGGAAACTGCAACTTCATGCTTTCTCAGGTTACCAGCTGTTTTCCCTTCAAAATACCTCCTCTTCCTGAGGCACCTGAGTGGCTCATTCGGTTAAGCATCCGACTTCAGCTCAGGTCATGATCTCATGGTTTGTGGGTTTGAGCCCTGTGTTGGGCTCTGTGTTGACAGGTCAGAGCCTGCTTCGGATTCTGTGTCTCCTTCTCTCTCTGCCCCTTGCAGGCTTGCACTCTCTCTCTTTCTTTCTCTCTCTCTCTCTCTCTTTCTCTTAATTATAAATAAACATTAAAAAAAACCCTCTTCTACCAAATTTTCCTTTCCATTTCCAAGTTGCCATCCCCCCCAACCCCGCCATCTTTACTTCTCGTTAACGGCTCTCTAACTCCCTCCCTCCTTCCATCCCTCTCCTCCAGCCGTGCCCACCACCACATCTTCATCGGGCTTCCTCAAATACTGTCAAATCTTCCAACAATCAAGGAAAGCAATAAGCCTTCTGATCAGCCCCGACATAAATGCATCTTTTCCAGCCTTGGTGGGATGATCATTGATATTTGAAAAACTCTGATTAATACGTAACCAGCTTTCTTCCCCAGTCCCCAAAAGGTTCAGAACTCCAAAACGATTTCCATTTTCACCCACTTGATTGGATTAGCTCCAAACTCGGAGGCACAAGTGTCCGCTCTAAGGCTCACTTCTCCACTTGTTCTTTGAAAACCCACTTCTTCCAACTCTTTCAGGACCTCATTCCATCCTTTATCTTTGTGCCCTCCCTTGTGACTTGAATTTTCCCTCCTGTTCTTTCACACCAACCATCAGATCTACGCAAGCCTTTCCTTCAGAAAACAATCCTTCCCCAATCCGAAAGCTTCTGTAGCCACCACTGCATTTCCTTCCCCTCTTCCTACCATGGGGGTCTACATGTACCATCTGTGGTCTTTCACTGACAACTCCAATCAAACCAATTCGATTTGCCTTCTTCCCCCTAAACTCCATCTCAGGTGTTCCTTTAAGACCAAATGTGATGTCTTCCTTCCCATATCCAGTAGCTACCCAGACAACAGCATCCCATTCTGTGGGCCACCTTCTCCATGACTTGGTTTACTCAATTCCGTAGGTCTCTCCTGCTTCTCTCCTCATCTCTTCTTCTTGGTCTCCTTCCCAGGATGCTTTCCTTCTGTCCTCTTTTCAAATAACTGTTCCCTCTCCCCAAGCATTCTGACAGTCACTCTTTCCTTATCTTTTTCTCCACTGTCTCACTGGGCAAGCTCATTCACACCCACGGCTCCTGTTTTAGATTCTGTATGTGGGTGGTTCTTGACTCTATCTGTAAGAGAAATGCTCATGTTGGAAACTCTAGAAACAGACTCCCAAGCATTGATTTCACATCTTAAGTACCTCCAAATCAACATGTTCAGTTAAGAACCAACCTTTCTTCTCCCTGGACAAAACCTTCACATTTTCTGTTTCTTCTCTTACCATTGACAGCTCCCAGAATTAAAAGTCTTAAAGCCATATTTAATTACTTGCATTTCCTCACATTCCACTCCCACTCAGTTGTAAAAATCTTCTGGCTTATTTCTCTGAACTGTTGTACATACTCCAAACCACGGTCACTTGCCCAGGCCCCATTTTCTGTTATCTGCCAATTACATCCAATTATAACTGAATTTCTATGTTAAGTTATTTGCCCCTTTAATCCATTGGCTACACTACCTTAAAATTGTTTTTCCTTTTTAAAATTATTTTAATGTTTATTTATCTTTGAGAGAGAGACAGATGACAAGTAGGGGAGGGGCAGAGAGAGAGGGAGACACAGAATCTGAAGCAGGCTCTAGGCTTTGAAGCTGTCAGCACAGAGCCTGACACAGGGTTTGAACTCAGGAACTGTGATATCATGACCTGAGCCAAAGTCAGATGCTTAACCAGCTGAACCACCCTGGGGCCCCCCAAAATTATTTTTCTCTAAAATTCAGCTGTGATTACCTGACTTCTCTCCCCTTACCTTTAAATCCTACCATTGTGTGCAAAATAAGAAAGAATCTCCTTCGAATGGTATGTGTATTTATTCAGGGTATGATATCAATCTGCCTTTATACTCTTTATCTCATTCTATACCTTTCTCTTAAAAAACACATCATGTCCTAAGCCTACAACATGCCCTATAGCTTCATGCCCAGATGACTGTGTTCACACCGGGAACATTCTCCTTCCTTCTTCCTCCCATTGATGCTTAATTATCTTTCGAGGCCCAGCTGTACCATCAAACTGATGTGCAAGACAATGAACTTTCAGGATGGATATGTAAGAGATGTACACAAATAATTATAGTACACAGTAGAGAGGTTTAATAAAAGGGAAGTAAATATATTTCAGAGGTTGAAGGAGGGGAGTTTCTTTGGGAGACTAGGGAGGATTTCAGGGAGGAATGGAGGTTTGCTCTAGGCCTTGAAGGACAGAAATGGTGGCTGGAGTGTTCTGGGGGGCAGTTGTATGTGCGCATCGGTACTCCTTGGAGAATGTGGTGTTCCAGTAGCCTGCTTCAGGAGCTGGGGCTTGGTGGGAAGTGGAAGGGCCATAAGCTCTGTGGACGCTGAGCCCCCAATCCCATTCATAACTCAAGTGGCTCCACTATGACCTTCTCTGCATATCGGACATATGGTTCTCAATCGAGGTGATTTTGCTTTCAGGGGACATCTGGCATTGTTCAGACAGTTTTGAGTGTTACAACTGGGGGCGCTACTGGTATCTAGTAAGTAGAGGACACGGATGCTGATAAACACCCTACAATGCACAGAACAGCTCCCCTCAGCAAAGAATTATCCCGCCTCGAATGTCACTAGTGCTGAGGTTGAGAAATCCTGCAACACACAACAAACCCTACAAGATTTTCCTTGAAGAAAGATTCTACAGTTAAATCAGAAAACCACTGCCATAAACAAAAAGCCCAGAAGCAGCTGCTTGCTGTTCAGGGTATGGAGAGGGGCAGGGGGATACCGTGTTCTGGGAGGCTGACACAAGTAGGTATAGAAAGAGCGGAAATAAGGCTCCAAGGAGATGGTAAACCCAGAAAACACTGACTGGCAGTGTTAATATCGTGTTTCATCCACTACCCCGGGCTCTGCCCCTCAGGGTCCTGTTCGGAAGGTACTGAATGCGGCTAATAAGTTGGTGCTGCGTTTTCTGGAGAAGAGACGCATGCCATCACAAGTTAGTTTCTCAAGCCTAGCTGCTATCCACTGAAGATTTCCCACCACACTAAGGTAAAGTGAGGCCTGGAGTTTAGAGCTATCACCATTATCAGACAATAGCTCTTGCGGCAGATTCAGTGTATTCAACTCTGTTTTATTTTTTTTAATCTTTTTTATTTTTTAAATTTATAGTTTATTGTCAAGTTGGTTTCCATATAACACCCAGTGCTCTTCTCCACAAGTGTCCTCCACCATGACCATCACCCTCAACTCTGTTTTAAATATTTACATTTATCATCTTGGTTTTTCTCCTCACAAAAGTTTTGTAAAAATGGGCAGCATTATCACTATTTAATAGGTGAAAGTGGGATCAGTGAAGTGACACGACTTGCCTGATGTCAGGAAGAAGGCACATGGCAGAGGGGACTGCAGCTTTTCAGGACTAGGTATTATCTTCCTGGAAAGCACGGGTCATAAGGAGGATTTTTCTAGAACAGAAGACTTGACTAAAGTTCTTTCTTTTTCTTGCATTCAATTCTGTGGGCATTCCCACAAGTAGAGGAATCACTATTTAAAATCAGATTTGTTGCAGCACCTGGGTGGCTCAGCTGGTTAAGCATCTGACTTTGGCTCGGGTCATGATCTCATGGTTTGTGGGTTCGAGCCCCGCATTGGGTTCTGTGTGGACAGCTCAGAGCCTGAAGCCTGCTTCAGATTCTGTGTCTCCCTCTCTCTCTGCCTCTCCCCTGGTCATACTCTGTCTCTTTCTCTCAAAAATAAATAAACATTAAAAAAAATTTTTTTTAATTGGATTTGTCCATGGCATCATTAGGAATACACAAAGAAAGACCAAGGAGGAGAATGAACAGTTGGTGAGACGGGGCATCCCTTGCTATTGTTGGGGAGACATGGGGCAGCACGTAGAAAGCCTCAGTTTCTTGTGTGTAAAATGAGGAACTAGACTAAAGACATGGTCCTCACTCCCCTCTGCCCGGCAAAAACTCCTGCAAAATCCAAGAAAATATGCCTCTGTCTCGAGGCCAAACCCAGAGATCCTGACATGATTGCTCTAGGGTAGAGCCCCGACAGCTGGTCTTTTTAATAAACACCTGGGGTGACCCCACGTGCCGAGGAATGGAGAGCACTACCACTGATGATGCTATTTACTGTTTCCAGCTGCTTCTCTACAGAGGTCTCGCCTCAGACCCGGAAGCCAGCCTGCCTCTAGTGGCACTTCATGAAGTTACTCCAAAGCCACAAGACTGGGTTCTACTCAGTAAAGAAAAACAACCAGTCTCCTTTCTTTCTCTCTTACTGATGCCCTGTTCAAATGCAAAAACGAAAACAAAAACAAAACAAAACACACCAAAGATAAAATCCATGTGGGACAACACGCAAGCACACACAATAATACATGCTTAAACATTTCAGTGGGGCAATCAGGAAAAAAAGACACAAGAAAGGGGACTGTGGAGTTTGAAGTTGTTCCCTCTAATGTCACCCAATGTCTGTCAGCCAAGAGGGAGCTGGCACCCTCTTATAAAGATTCAATTGTTTTCTGAATACTCTGCATGGCAATGGGCACTGGATATGGTAGGCAGGGCCATGAAGAAGTTTATGAACTCATTTGCCAACGGCTCTAACTTGTGGGCAAGGAGGGAATTAAGACTCCATTTTTTTAAATGTTTGTTTATTTTTGAGAGACAGAGAGACAAAGCTCGATCAGGGGAGGGGCAGAGAGAGAGGGAGACACAGAATCTGAAGCAGGCTCAGGCTCTGAGCTGTCAGTACAGAGCCCAACGCAGGGCTCGAACTCACAAACTATGAAATCATGACTGAGCCACCCAGGCACCCCACGGCTCCATTATTTTTTATCATCACACCAGGTAAGAGCTATGGTGAGACTACAAAGTCTGTTGTTCATCACTTCCCCCAGCTCGTCAATCTGTTTCCATGCAGGCCAAGCTAATGCTACATACAGGCAGACTTAGATGCTGCACTAATAATAGTAACTGTGAGTACCTGTCCTATTCCTAGCGGTAGTAGCAGTATTGATACTATTACTTCTGTACCATTATCATTAATATCATGAGTTGTTGCCTGATGAGTTGAAAAACTCCCAAAAGCCCTCCGCATTCTAAAAAAAACACTTAATGCTAGAAATTCTACCATGCTGATGACTTTCTTTCTGTCTTATCCTTCATGTTTTGAAAATGAAATACCTCTGTTTCTGACCTGAGATAGTACATTCAGTTCCATATGCTTTGGAGTGAATTATTTTGATTGATTGTTTCCTACTGACCTTGAAAAATGGGTGCTAAAGACCTCGTGGAATTTGGAGAGAGAGAACTTCAGGGGTGGGGTTGGGGGAGAGGAAGGCAAGATGCTGAGGGCAGAGGCTAAGTTCATTAGAGAAGGTCCCCAGGTGGCCATCCCTGTGGCAGGAAAGCCATTGTTCTGCGGCAGGTTCACCGGCACTGGGTATTAGGAATGTTTGAAGAGGTGGTGGTCACAGAGAGGTCCCTGAGTATCTGCACTGCAGACTTCCTGGTTCCTCTGCCAGAGGGCAAGCTTTTTCACCTCTCAGAGCTGAACGCTTATTAAGTCAGTACCAAGGGAACTTTGCAAGGTCTTTCTACCATCTGGCAGTTCCTCCAGGGTGCCTACACCTCCTCTTCCTGAACAATCAAGGAAGTGACTAAATGTATCATGTGTCAACATTTTCAGCAGTTACCAGATGCCTTTCCCATTCTTGGGAGTATTTAAAGTAAAATACAAATGGGGCAGGTGAAATGTGCTTCGCAAATAGATGTGCTCAGGAAAAGGCGCATGGAAATTCATCATCGTTTTATTTTTTTATGACTTAACACAGTCTGGTAGCAAAGGCTTTGTGAAATAGAGCCTTACCACTCTGATGGGTGAAACCACATTTTACTTTAATGGTTTTTTTTAGTTTAGAAAGGAACACGTAAAATTGTCATTTCTTAAGGGAAGGATTGGATTTCGTTACGTGAAGTTTCTAGAAAAAAAACAATCTTCTGCTTCAGAACAAACTGTCAGATCAGTCTACTGCAGCATTGGCTCATCAGGCATGGGAAAAATAGTTTTGCCAACACAAACACTGGTCTTGTGAAATAAGACCTGAGGTGAGTCTTTTTCTTTCTTCCTTTCTTTTTTTTTTCTTTTCCAATTGTGACAACCTTGAATAAGTCAATGTAGACCTCAATTTACTTATTTGCAAAGTGGAGGCAAAAAATGCCAGCTTCAAGTGTGTGATCAAGGTTAAATATGATTAAAAGTGATAACATATTCTCAAATCTGATTAATCATAAACTGTTATACAAAACAGGGTCAGTGTTGCTCTTTTAATTTGTTCTTATTATTATCATTCATCAGTATAAACTGGAGGGTGGAGAACTTCCAGGAATACCTTAGATGTAAAAGGAAGCCAAGCAGGATCAAAAATGGACATGGGACAATTGAAAGACAAACAGGTCTACACAGAAAGATTAAAAAAAACCAGAGACACAGAATTAGGTAATACCAAAGAATGGGAATACAGAGGCAGAGACATGAATAGGACAGACACCAGGAAAAGAGACACAGAAAAGAGAAATTCCAAGTCAGCCTCCAAAGCAAAGCCAACGACCTCATCCTTAGCTCTTTGCTGAAGATGAAGAGGAGGGAAAGGTGGGGCAAGCTTTTCTACAGGCGAGAGATCCTATGGTCCGAAGTCATCAAGTCTTCTCTGCCAGGATCTTGTCTACAACCCAAGCATGACACTCATATGCATATATTTTTGGAATGTTGTTCTAGAATAGCTAATCTGCAGCTGGCATTAAGCCTAGTACTTCTTCACAGTCTGAAGTTTGGGAAAAAACAGCCATCTGACATTTCCTCTTCCACCCGGTGCATCTCCCATTTTTACTTGCCCAAGAGGCAAAAATGTATATGCAAAAGGACATCTAACATTATTACCTGGAATGTTTATTTTCCCCTCCTGCTTCCATTCTATCATGCTCCAATTAACATTAATCTCACTGCAGCAGTTCAAAGATACAGGATTGTTATCGCATGTCACCTTCATTTCTTCAGTTGCCAAAATTCGGATGGGTGTAACATCCATTTTTTTTCTGGACTCATATTCAAAAATATCTAGTGTCAGCTTGCAAATATATTCACCTGCATAGAATATACAAATGCATTTTTTATTGCCATGTGTATGTATTTCCTTAGAAGAATGATAGCCTCTTCTCGTGTGTCATGACAGTATTTCAGGAAATATCATTTTCAAAAGCATACAAGACTTGCTCTAAACAACCCTAAAGACACATTCAGTAAGTGCAGAAGGTCAATGCAGATCATTTCTGATGCCACAAGTTAATGACTAGAGAGATGTTCTAAGGAAGAAGCAGAAATCTCAGTCTTTGCTAGTAAGAAAAAAATGTGTGGGGATGGAAAAGGTAGAAAGGAGAGTTAGAAGACTGGATGATTTGGGCATTCTGTTTCACTCTGCGGCAAAATCAGAGTCAATCAAGATGGAACAGGACCCATGTGTCTGCAACCCAACTTCTCAGTCAGAAAAAAAGAGGTGCCCCCCTGTTCACATCTGGGTTATGATGGAGTTATTAAATTCTAGAACGTCAGGTTTAAAACTTCTGCTTCTGTTGTTTTTGGGGGAAGGAGAGATTACAACGGAATGCAAGAAAACTGGGCGGGGGTGATGGAGGGTGATGGTCCTGAAGAGGGTGGTAGTTTCACAGGTCTATACATATGTCAAGACTTGTTAAACTGTACACTTTGAGTACATACAGCTTATTATATGTTAATTTTATCTCAACAAAGCTCTCCAAAATTTTTTAAAAATTAAAAACAAAAGTCAGCTTTTTATCTTGGTTTCTAACTCCTAAGCGCTTGGTAAATGTAGAGATTTTGTTTTGTCTCCAAGGCTCTATTCGCTTACTCATATGCCATGGAATTCATTTTTAATTTTGAAAAGTTGAGCCTGGTGACTTCTTTTCAAAGAGTAAAACACCATATACACATTCCATGGCTTGTTTATTTGTAAGCTCTTTGTTCCCTTCCCAGCACCAGTTATTGGATGGAAGCCCACCTGTGTCCCCCTGAGTGACGTTGTAAATGGTAAGGCGCGATATCGAGGTCATGTTGTTAAGCACAAAGGTGTAAACTGAGAATCTGCTGCTGTTCTGGATGTCGGACTGCCTTTCAACATGGTGCCAGGACACGTTAGAGGACAAAACTTCAGTTTCACACGTCAGCGTTACTGTATCCCCTTCAAAAGTGATTTCTGGTACAATGGTGAACTTAGTTTCATCTGAAAACCCAAAGAAAAGGGATTAAGATCCCAAAGCAAATGAGTGTAATAGACGCTACCCACCTGGGGCCACCACCACATGGCTCCATGGTGCTGTCTAGAACGAGGCAACACATCCTCCTCATTCCATGCCCAGATCGCTGGTGTCTGAGGCCCAAAGACTTACCACCCGCCAGATACTAGGGACGTGGCTTCCAGTTTGGAGTCTTTGCACAATGATAATAATGAGAATGGTAGGAAGAGTCCTCAATGGTAGTAATGGGAATTTCAAAGCTATTTTCAATATTTCAAATAGTCTGATTGAAAATTGCTCATCTGCTTCTAAAAAAGCCACACCAGCTAATTTAAACATCACATTTCTTTGCTACTGACCCAGTAATATCAACAGCTTCCTGCTGATAACAAATACCCCACACCACTGAAAGCTCTGTCCTATGTCTTTGGTGAATTATAACAGGGAAAAAATAATTTCTTGTAATAGTCTGTTCAGAATTCAGAATTTTTAGACTTACTGCCCATAGGTCCTTAAGAAGGAGAGCTCTTTAGACATTCAGGTCCAGATTTGAATTCTGGTTCTGTGCCACACATAGCTGTGTGGCCCTAGGGAATTTACTTAGCCTCTCTGAGCCACAACTCCCTTGTCTGGGAAACAGGAGCTGTAAGAGCTACCATGGGATGTGATTTGGGGGAATGGTACCTATTATTATTTTCATAGTATAATTATGGAGAACAATGGCATTAAGTCATTTCACAGATAGAAATAAAACACATTTGCTATTTGTGTGTGTGTGTGTGTGTGTGTGTGTGTTATCGTTGTCCTTTGCTCACACAACATGCAGTTTATTCCCTGTAAATTGTGTTTCTTATACTATGTCCTTCATAAATGCCATGTGTTGAGGGAATTAGAGGAGCTGGATAAAGAAGCTGTATGAGGCTTCTTTTACACGTGGCTCAGTTGTTTGAGCATCCGACTTCGGCTCAGGTCATGATCTCACAGTTTGTGAGTTTGAGCCCCGCATCGGGCTCTGTGCTGACAGCTCAGACAGACCCTGGAGCCTGCTTCGGATTCTGTGTCTCTCTCTCTCTCTGCCACTCTCCTGCTCATGCTCTGTCTCTCTGTCTCTCAAAAATAAATAAATGTTAAAAAATTTAAAAAAAATACGCAAGGCCTTCTGTGAATATTTAATGTAGTGAACTGACTGTGAAGTCATACAAACTTATGTTACATACTATGTACTCCTGAGCAAATTATTTACCTTCTCTCAGCTTCCATTTCCTCACCTACAAAATGGAGACAATAGTACCTATCTCACAGGATATATGAAGACAAAATATATGTAACACACTGAACTTAACCTGGGAAAGATACAATAACAATGTCTCCCTTCATCATCATTGTTGCCAATAATAATGATTAGTAAGACCGCCAGTAGAATGTGGTTATGTGGAATGCACAATAAATTTCTTGGCAGCGATTAAAGAAAGGAGCATTCTGGTTAAGTGACCTTGATAATTAACCAAACATTAATTATACTGAGGATTAATATACCACCAAATAAATGGAAATGTTCTGAACATTGCCCTGTGCCCTTTATAGTTCATAAAGATTTAAAATAAGTTCTTAATACTAATTCATTCAGCTCTTTTTCTTTCTGGTTCTCTTCCTCTCTTCTGTCTCCAAATATAACTATAAGTTTAAAAATAAACACCTAGTCACTTGACCTTTTAGATATTTATATTCTAGGTAAATACCACCAACACTATAGAAAGCAGGCTGGTGTCTGAGCTCATGCTCAGACACACATGACATCAGTTTGTATTTCTGGGTCTGAGTCTGTGCATATCCCAGAATCATTCTGGTCTTCGAAGGAGGACGGAGATGGGTGTAGACCCTCTCTAGAAATGTGGTCAAGTGCCATTCACAGTGGCTTCATTGCTCTTTGGAAGAATAAGCCACAAACTCCAAAGTGCTTTTGTGAACTGTACGGTGGGCACCATGTTTCTGGACCGACAGTCAGCCACTAATCAGTAAAACTTGTTTAAATGGTTGACTAGCCTCAACACAACTGAAATTTGGAGGAAAGAGTAATCATAACCAAAACTTACCTACCCTAGAGCCTGATATTCTCCTATGTCCTCCAAACCATAAACATAGGGACTTTTTCAGGGCAAAACATGTGTGGGTTATGGGGTGGTGATAGGGGTCAGGAAGGAGTACATTGTGGCCACTTACTCCTCTTCCTTTAGTTTTTCAGTTTTCACCTGTGCTGTTGCTGCCTTATTTCTTCTGAATTGTTATTTTTCTTTTCTCCTTGCTTAGGCTGTAGCATTTCTTCCCATTGTGTATATCTCTTTTAATTTTTTTTTTTTACAAATGATCTGGCACCTAAAACTACCAGCGAATGTAAAGATGAGCAGTATAAATCTGTTGTGAGGACAGCCTAACCCCTGTGAAGGTGTGCCCTGTCTCCCAGATGCACCTGCAACAGACCTTTCAGTGTCCTCCCCAAATCGACACAGCGTTGTTCTGAAGAGGCATGGCCTTTACTCTGGAACCACACACCAGAATTATCTAGAATATCTGCCTGCAAATTCTTGCCTGCCAAATCCCTGCCCAGCTGGCTCTCCTTTCTATTTCCCAAGTGACAATAGGTCCACCCACCTAAAAACACACCAGAACACAACTCTGTACCCCTTTATAAAAATGGGGGAGAGCACCTAAAAATCCCAGGATTTTTACCACTGCTCTGGTTGGTTGGGGTGGCCCTAAGAATGTGTATTTCTAACTAGTTCCCAGGGGATGCTGCTGCTGCTGCTGCTCTGGGGTCCACACTTCAAGAACTTCTCTAAAATAACAGTATCAATTGTTTAATATCAGTGCCTTTCATGAACATTCCAAACCCACTCCAATGTTAGTTCTTGAATGTTTTGGGACTTTTTTTTTTTTTTTTTTGAGAGAGAGAGAGACTGGGGGAGGAGCTAAGAGAGAGGGAGAAAGAGAATCCCAAGCAGGCTCCATGCTGTCAGTGCAGAGCCCAACCCAGGGCTCGATCGCATGAACCACGGGATCATGACCTGGGCCTAAATCAAGAGTCAGTTGTTTAATCGACTGAGCCACGCAGGTGCCCCAGATGATTTGGGACTTCTGGCTTAAAAAAAAAAAAAAACTCCATCAACCCAGATGGCTCTGGGACGCTGTTGTAAAATCTCTCCCCCCTGCAACCCCTCCCCCAACCGCAGTGACATCAGACTGGTTGGGAGGCTCTGTGACAAAGCCTCAGATCAGAAGCCTCTATTCCAGGAACCAGAGAGTCTCTCTCCATGGAGGACACTGTAATGTAACTTCTTAATTTTAAGCATAATGATAAATACCATTACTCTATCTAAGTAGAATCCATGTATAGGAAAAACGAGGAGATGTCCTACTTACTGCTAGTCACTACTTGAAAGGAATTATAGTCCATTTTGTAGGTCTGATTAAGGTTCTGCATTACTTGATCATTTGCTTTATGCATTAATTCAGGTGATGGTGTTGTAGTCTTGACCTCATATGCCACAACCACACTTCCGGGCCTGGATGGAGACCACTCAGTTCAGTAAGGCAGGAACTGACCTGGAAGAGTCTAGATCCTTATGGTTTATTTACATGGGAAAAACAAACAGCAAGAACAGCCTGGGTACTTTTTATCTTCAAAGGTTCACTCAAGTCAACTTGCTTTCAAGCTCTAGTTGAAAGCCTGAGACAAGGGCTTGCGCACGCAACTGTCTGCGGACGGGTAACATAAATGAACACAACAACTGGCCAGGAATGAGCGAAGGGGATCACAGCTCCACTTCCACAGTTTGTCACTGGCTCGCAGCCACCATGCAGAGACTGTTGTCACAGAGCCATGCTGGCCCAAGGTTACCAGATATGCTGAATGTCAAATGAAGCCAGAATCCTGAGTGTTTCTGTGAACCTTCTTCATTCTTGAAATTGTCCTCTAACTTTTTGCAACACTGTGCAAACCTGTTCAGGGCTGCCATGGTGCCCAACTCCAGGGGGAGCCATTTGCACAAGCCGTGTGCAACTCTGTGCTTGTGGCTGGTTAGACAACTTTTCTTGAATAAAGGCATCATGTATGACATTATTTCATTTTTATATTTCAGGACTCCCTAGTCTGTGGACTTAGCCCTTACCTGTTTGCAAAACTCCTACAGGCACAGAATAAACACAAGTCTGCTCACTTTCCATTTAAGCAGGTATATCTGTAAGGAGCAAGTTTCTGATCTCAGGATTGCCTGCCTCTCTGAGCCCTAGCAATCTAGCATTGTCTTCACCTCTACCAAACTGCTCTAAATGATGCCCCTCTAATGGGCTTTTTTCTCCTTCACTAACCTGGTGGTCTCTGCCATTGGGTAGAAATGACCCGATTACAGCCAGCTTCTTACCTGAACCCTGTCACAGTCACCAATTTGAAGCCTGGTAAAATACTGTAACCCTTCCAGAACTGGAAAACAAAGTAAGACAAGTGTCATGTATCAAGGTCTAGTGAGAGATAAGTCAAAAGATTGAAAGCAGAGAAAAAGCACGTATTCTTAATCACCCCAGGTAAAACTTTCACCGGGGTATTTTGTTAGTGCTAGCACTGGCAGATCTTTGAAGAAGTAATTCCTATCGACCTATGTAAGGCTGAGTTCTCCAAGAAGCAAACACTTAGATTATATGTGCAAAAAATTTTACTTAGGGAAATATCTTGCAAAGAAAATGGGGGAAGTTTCTCTGAATACCAAACCCCAGGAGATTCATTTTGATTCAAGTCACATTTACAAGTAAACACAAAATATGCAAAGCACTGTGTGTGCAAAGCGCTGTGCTGGGTACCTGGATTGGTAGGATCCAAAGATTAATATGCAACTCTCTCTTTCCTCAAAAATATAGAATTGAGTGTGCAGTGTGTGAGGAAGGTTCTCATGCTGTGGCAGAACTATTACATGCCAGATAGGCAATTCTGATGTCCAAAAGCTCTTCAGCCCTTCAACATGACACCCACCGAAAATGAAAATCATTTATGTGGTTTACAAGGGTAAGTGGAGGCTGATCCTGGCCTGAGGCAGGGGCTTGGCTGCCCAGAGAGTTAAGGGAAATCATTATCTCAGCCCACTTGTAATAATTTGTACCACACCAACTGGAAAGCTCTATTCCAAATAAGTTCATTCAAGCAAAGCATTTAGGTTCAGATGAATTAATCCAATGTAAAGCACTTAGAATAGTTCCTGGCACTCAGTTAATACTCAGGGAATATTCTCTGTTTTTATATGAATAAATTTAAATCTGTTTTAAGTGAGAATGCCTCGTGATCTCTAATGTAGAATGGTTTGAAACCCTCAGTGCCAGCTTTGGGCTGATTTACCCAAAACACGTTAAGGGTTCATCCATGCAGTGTGTGAAGACAAATAGAAATGCACCAGCAGGTGCTTCTAGTCCAGGTTCTTGGGCCTCTCTATGAATTGGATTCAGTGAGTTGATGCCATCAAATTCTACCTTGGGAAGAAGTTCTACCTATAGGTCAAGATGGTGTCGAATCATGCCCTGAACACTGTTTGATTTGAGCACTTCTTAATTCATCATCCCAGATGTGTAGGAATAATTTTGATGTCCACATTCATAAATTCTGACAGATCCAAGCAAATTATCCTATGTAAATGCAACAGGTTCAGTTCAGCCCAAAGAGCTTGGTTAAGAGGTTCTTGGGGCCAAAACTTACCGCTGTTTCCAAGTCAGTCTTATAGGACCTATAGAGAGCAGAGGAAGAGTTCTTGAGGTCATCTTGAAAGCCCACATTAAGTCTGACTGACATTCTTAGTGTAACATCTGCTGAAAAAAAAAAAAACAACACAGGACAATATTCTGAAATCTCATGTTAGCATTTGAATACACACAAGATAGAGGACATTTGCTTGAGTTGATATCAAATAGTCAGTCACTCAACAAACACTTAATGAAGAGTTACTTACCTCCCTGGAGCTGGCAAAAAGGTCCCTTGGGAGGGAGTCCTTTAAGGCAACTGCAACGATGCCCTGCAGGGGAGCCTTCATGCTCTTGACAAGTGAGATGGTGGAGGCACCTTTCCTGAGGCCACCTATAGCCTGTCTCACAGGAGCACCAGATTTCATTTCCAGTAGGTCTACAGACTATCATTAACCAGAACAGTGAGGAGAGAGAAAGTGGTTACCACTTTTACATTTGTAGACTGTAAGTATTTATACTTGTAGAAAATCCTAACTTGACTCCATATTGCCCTTTGGGAAGTTCAACAGTACTACATGAGATTCATGTGATTCCCATATGTGTCACCATGCTATCAGGTATGGCCGTCTAAAGGATGATCACTCTATCTCAGAGATACCTACAATGATAATTTGATAGACAGATTCCTGGACATAAAGCATATGGTAACCATCTTCCAAGAGAGCCACTGATACCCTGTTTCTGAGTATTAACACCCTTTTGTTACTTCCTCTCATATTGTACCAGACTTGGTCTGTGTGACCAACGGAATATGGCAGAAGTGATGATATATCACTTCTGAGATTAGGATATAAGAGACCGTGGCTTCCTTCTGTGATGTCTGTCTGTCTGTCTCTCTCCCTCTCATCACTTGCTCTGGGGGGAGGCCAGCTGCTATGCATGAGGACATGTCATGAAGAGGCCAACATGGTGAGCCAACATGCTCCAGTCAACAGCTGGTGAGGAACTGAGTCCTGTCAACAACCACAGGACTTCAAAGAGGATTTTCCAACTGCAGTTGAGCCTTCAGAGGACTGCTAATCTGGCTGACAGCTTGACTACAACCTCATGAGAGACCCTGAGCCAGAGTCACCCAGCTAAGCTCCTTCTGAATTCTTGGCCCTCCGAAGCTATGTGATACAATAAATGTTTGTTGTTTAAACATGCTAAGTTGTGGGGTAATTTGTTAAGAGGCAAAGGTAACAAATACAGAGGACAAATAAAATTGTGCCTTTTACATTTCTAGTCAAATGTAAACAAACCAAATATTTTCTAATCCCATTGGGAACATTGGAAAATGCTCTGAAAACAGAGTGTTTTGAATTTATTTCTATAACTTGAACAAAGTCATATCACGGGGAGCTGTCTATTCTAAGAGTGACTACCCAAAGGAAAGCCATCAAATCGCTGTTCCTGAATCTCTAGGGAATCCGTGGACACTGATGCAGTTCTTTGCTTCAGCATAGGTGGGAAGGCCATCAATAGGGAGTTAAGAAGCAGCCATTTCCAGTTCAGCTAGCTTATATTAAGACTAAAAATTGGATTGGGGTGCTTGGTGGCTCAGTGGGTGATCTGGGTGGCTCTGCTGAGTGTGGAGCCTACTTAAGCCCCCCCCCTCTCTCTCTCTCTGCCCCTGTCCCCCATTCACATGTTCTCTCTCTCTCTGTTTCTAAAAAAAAAAAGGAATAAAAACTGGAATGCATAAATTGATACTGATGAACTATTTTGAAATATGAGAATTCAAAAAATTTTTGAAAGATAAGAATTTTATTCTTGCCTCCATTTTAGAATCATAAAATCCAACATTTGTTAGTGATTGCAAGGCAGTAACTTTGTTTAGGACAAGGGGGAGTCCCATATCATAGCATTCCAGGAGATGGACAGCTAGCATAACCTCAAAAGGGAGAGTGTGACCAGAAAATCCAATGGCACAGCCTGCGGGTTTCTACATTATGTCTTGCTTCCAAATCCTGGTGTGTACCTGGTTCCGATTTCCAGACCCATGATGCCAAAGCGAAGGGGACTTGCTCCTTATTGATACCTGAACCAGTCCTTGCTGTATCCACTGACTACCCAGAGGGATGGGACCACATAATTTGCCGTGAAGGACCCGGTAGTATCTTGGGACCATTTTGTGACAACAAATACACAAACCACCAAGCAAACATTTGGCTACCATTTGAGATAAGGAAACTGGCTGTAGAGTTTGCCAATGGGGGCTTCATTCTGGAAGGCTGTGAAGTCATAAAATCACACTTGCCTACTAAGTACAATTTGCTGTAATACTAAGGAGCTCAGACAGCCTTTCTCCTGATATTCCCAACCCTCCATTCTAAAGCAATGGGTCTTTGTCTCACCTGTTGTCACCTCAATGCTTAAAATGGTGGTGGCTTGGTCAGTGCTGTTCCCTTGAATTGGGAAACTGAGGCTGTTCAAGTAAGCGGTGATAGGCTCCAAGAAGGAGGCATTTTCAAAACTGATTTCAACATCAACGGTGTACTCTCCAGCTGCAGCAGTGCTTGAGGTGACTGAAAGGAAAGCACAGGAAGCTGTGAGACTTCACCATAGGTGGCAGAGAGGAAGCAAGGAGGACAGTTCCACGTTCAAAGGCTATTACAGGACTATGTGGATGCTGGCATATCAGCCTGGAGGAATTTCCAGTGAACCTTTTCAGAGAAAAAAAAGTTTTTCAACTCACCACCACCAAACACCTCCTTCATGATGCTCCCTCTCTATGACTTTATCATTTAAAGAAGGAAGGCAGCTGATCTTTCTGGCCTAAATGTAGTGGTCTCTGGCCATTTGAGAGATTCACAGACTAAGCTCAGGACTTGTCCTTCCTTTCCATTCTCACACCCTCCTTGGTGTCCAAGGTCAAGAATTGCTGTGTTGACACTGGACTGGAAGGGACAAGAATAGAAGCAGGGAGATCTAGCAGGCGGGCCTTGGCAACAGTCTAAACAATAAAGCCATGTGGTCCTGACTGAGAGGAATGAGTCAGTGTGTTTCCAACACCATTCAACTGACATGCATGTGTTTTGAGATCTGAACTAAGCATGGCTTGAAGACCTCCAGAAAAAGTCATCCTGTTAATTCCCTTTGCTCTTAGCCTATGCACGCAGCATGGGCTCCTAGTTCTTACTGTGTGTCTCTGGTGCCCAGAACATGATAGGTACCCAACAAAAGTAACATTAACACATTAGAATGTAAAATAAAAGATATCTCTAGCCCTTCATCACCTTTCCAAATTGTCTCCAGGCTGATCAACTGTCTGGCATCCTGGATGCATTTGCTATCCAACACATACTACCACAGGCAAGCCAGACAATATACATACTGGAATGTTCTTTCATAATTTCCTGTATTACATCATGTCTGGTTCACTAGTTGTAAGCTTCTCAAGGGCAGGAACTATTTCTTTCACTTCTCATGGCTTTACTCCATCTGGCGTGGAGTTTGCCACAAAATAAATATGTGCCCAATCAGCTCTTACTAAAATAGTGGCCTTCTAAGAGATCCACACATTCACCTCCCCATCACTGCCAGAATCTGGTTCATTCTTGGCTGAAATATATAAGAGGAGCAGAAGCCAAGGATCAGTTTCATAGCTAATGATGAATCTTCAAAGAATTTTTTACACAGATGCATTGAGAAGATAAATTGTGGCTTATTTTATTTTGCCAGTCAAATAAGGAAAAGGTTAGAGAATACTTGCAAAACTATTACTTTAAAATTTAAGTCAAATCTGGAAGCATGATGTATATTTTGCCAAAAAAAATAATAAATCCTACGGCTGTTTTCTAAAAGGGCAAAAAATTTTCCATGATTTTGCAGGTTTGTTTAACATTTCCCAAGGAATTTTGATGTAAAGCACTAAAAGAGAGTTAAGCTCATTATGGGAAACTCTAATAAATAAGTTTTTATTACAGAAAGCTGTAATATTTGTAAACTGATAGTTACAAACCATGCCTTAGAAAGTTGGTTTTAGAATCACTCATTAAATTCTGCTACTAAAACCAATACTACACTACATATTAACTAATTTGGATTTAAATAAAATCTTGGAAGAAAAATAAATAAACAAATAAATAAGAAGTTTGGTTTTACTCATCAACCTTGTTGAGAATTATTTCATTTTGGCATTGGTCCTGCAAGTTGCTGTAATTAACTCAAACTGTGAAAAAAGTCTTTGTCAATTTTCTCAAAACTAAGGATTTTATAAGAAATGTATTTACAAGTAGAGCAAAAGGACTTTTAAAACCCAATGCAGAGTTGCCGGCTGTCATGATAACACAGCAATGCCTAAAATTTCCTGCTTTCTTTCTGATTCTCTGATGCTTCTGTGATGAAAACAGGCTTCCTGGAAGAATTGCTAATCTTAATTTGTGTGAGCTTAACTCTATACATGGTACGTTGCCCACAGGAAACATTTGCGAGGAGGGCGGCCACATAATATTTTTAAGGTCTGCCTTAGAGCATATTCTTTTTCCTGAAAGGTAACACAGCAATGTTTATACCCTCCAGCAGATTCCTAGCTCCAGGATTCTCTTTGCTCATAGTCAGTCTATCTCCTCCCATGAATGTAAACAGGATATCCTAGACGGTAGGGATTTTTAGCAGAGTGAAGTCAATAACAATCCCACATCCCCCACTTCCTCATCCGTGTTGTTGCATCCTGGAGTCTGACCCCAGCATAGCATCGGTGCCTGCCTGAGTGCCGTTCTTCCTGCTCATCCCTGAGCCCACCTCTCTGTGCCTTTTCCAGACACAGTTGCAGAACAAGCGAATGCCTGGAAAGCACATGGTGATTCATTGATGTCAGCATTCCCCACTGAAACCAAGGTGGTCCTTCGAGTGAGATCTTACAAGGAACTGAGCCAAAAGCTTAAAATATGAAGAGGAAAGTTCCTATGGCTTTAGCAAATTCTCTTCCATGGGATTTGTGCAACTGTAATTAAAGCACCAGACTCTAATATCCTCTCCCTTTATCTATCTTTTATGTTCTTCAACAACTTCTAAAGAGGTTTCAGAATCGCCTTCTACCTGAGTGCCACTTCTCCCTAGAGACTGATAAAGATGGGGGACCTCTACTAGAGAAGGAAATGCCATCAGCATGGAAATAGTTCTTCAAAACAAGCTCGCCAACCCAATAGTAACTTAAAAGACTAGGGGCTTGCCCTTGGAAGTCATCTATTCCAGTGGTCCTCACTTGACTGATGATTATGTATACCTAGGGAATTCAACACACATGGATACTTTGAGTCTCAACCCAGGTGAGCCAAAGTAAAATCTTCATGGATTAGGTCCAGAAATTTGTGTGTGTGTTTCATTTCTTTTCTTTTCTTTTCTTTTTTTTTCCTTTTCTTTTCTTTTCTTTTCTTTTCTTTGCCTTTCCTTTCCTTTCCTTTTCTTCTTTTCTTTTCTTTTCTTTTTTTATTTCTTCTCCAATTCCCACTGGTGATTCTGGGTCAGGCAGGTTTGGGATTTAATGTTCTAATCCCAATGAGGAAACCAAGATGGTAATCCTGGAGAGCCAATATTAGTGCCTACACTTGTTTTTTTTTTTTTTGCATGTATACGTGTTTTGTTGTTTGTTTTTGTTTTGTTTTTGCTTTTGCTTTGTTTGTTTTTGTTGTTTTTTTCAGACACCTCCTGCTTCTGGTCCCGTGGAGACAGTCAGGTGGTCTCCAAGTGTATTTGTTCACGTCTTTCTTCAGTCATACCAGATGGATCAAAAGTGATCATAATAAAAGTAACAATAATAATAGCAGTTGCCATTTATTCATTGCCTGGTAGGTTCTGGGGTCATGAGGGAGAGTATGCATATACCCATTTTGCAGATTATAAAACTGAGGCTTGATGGGTTAAAGCCACATAAATAGCAAATGTTAAAGCTGGGATTTGTAACCACATTTTCTTGACTCCAAAGTCCATTTTCTTTTTTTTCTTAAATTTTTTTTAGAGTGAGGGAGAGGGAGAGAGAGAGAGAGAGTGAGCACGTGCATAAGTGGGGGAAGGACGGGGGAGAGGGAGACAGAGGATCTGAAGCAGGCTGCGAGCTAACAGCAGAGAGCCTGATGTGGGGCTCAAACTCACAAACCGTGACATCACAAACTGTGAGATCATGACCTGAGCCAAAGTCAGATGTTCAACTGACTGAGCCATCCCAAAGTCCCTTTTCTCTTTTTAAAAAAATTTTTAATGTTTACTTATTTTTGAGAGGGAGAGAGACAGAGTATAAGTTGGGGAGGGGAAGAGAGAGAGGAAGACACAGAATCTGAAGCAGGCTCCAGGCTCTGTGCTGACAGCCCCGATGCGGGGCTCAAATTCATGGACTGCGAGATCATGACCTGAGCTGAAGTCTGATGGTTAACTGACTAAGCCACCCAGGCACCCCAAGTCCATTTCCTTTTAGCCATTCCCTGCTACAACTCCAATGGAAGAAGATAATGAAAGTGACCACTTTGTAAACGCTAATGTACTATAAAAGACAAATAAGACATTATTATTGTGTCTTTAGAACTAGTGTGCAATTCTCAAAGTCAATTTCAAAATACAAGCATATTCAAGGGCAAAATTATTAATAATAAATGAAAGAATTATTAAAACTTTGTTCTATTTGTTTCCGCATAATAAATGTCTTAGAAATCCACACTGAGGAAAGACACATTGTGACCCCTCATTGGCACTTATGGATTTTGATCTCAAGCCTAGCTAGGTAGGTTTATTCATTTGTACCCTAGTTTATTGACCTATTGATTCATAAGTAACTTTACTATTGACTGAGTGCCTACTTCCCAGGCGCTAGGCTAGGTGCTGGGGCCATGGCGTAAATAAAAGAGGCGAAGCTCTCTACCTACTTCCCTGGATCTTTTACACTCATGTGGGAGGTAAAAGTCGGCTGAAACGCCAGTGTCAGGCAGTTGTGAGGGGCATGGAGAAACTAAAGCAGGGTGAAAAGACAGAGTGGCAGGCAGAGTGAGGGTAAAGTGGTATTCTTTGTAGAATGGTTAGAAAAGACCTTTCTAAAGCAGTAAACGTTAAGCAAAGGGTGCAAGTGAAATGAGGAGATTGCCATGTGGATATTCAGGGCCCATTACCCCAGGCAGAGAAAATCAGGACCAACGTCTTGAGAGAGATTTCCATGGCCTACCTGAGGAACAGCAAGGAGATGCCCTCTGAATCTGGTTCATTCCTTCTCATCTGCAGTGTCATGGCCCCACAGATAAGAAACGTGGAGCTGTTACTGGACCTCCTGCCCCTGTATGGCCCTGAGTGAGGGTCTGATTTTAAGGAATGTAGCTCAGATGTGCAGGTCTCAGTGTGACCCACAGGTAGGTGGGACCAGAGGTGCACTGTGCTCACAGCCCTCAGGTGGACCCACAGTTTGGGATGGAAATGCCAACACCTTCTTGCCTCACCTCTCTCAAACCTGAGGACTTTGGAGCTGGTGAGAGTGATGTTCCTGATCTGCCCAGGCTATAAGGGGGCTCAGGAGGAACAGAGGATGGTTTTCCCACCTCTGTGTGAGTGTGTCTTTTAGAGGCCCTTGTGTTCTCCTCTGCTGCCTCTGGACCGTCTGATTCCAGAGTTTAATGTGTTTGCTTTTTCTTGGGCTCCTGGGGCCTCCTGTTGTTTGCCTGAACTCTTCTGACTCACCATTGCCTCAAGTGGAAGGTAGCACATTCCAGGTGTCATCAGTGTCACAGATGGAGGCCTATCGGCCTGCCCAGAAGCACAACCCAACCAGGATTTCCCTTCTCCTTTCCCATGAATTGCTGCCCGCCACAAAGCACTTATCTTAAAGAGACACTTCTGGAAAGTTGGCCACAAAGTGCGACAAGTAGTTCTGGGTCTTAATCACAGCTGTTTAAGCAAACAATATTACTTTTGCCTGGCAACTCTAATGGGAATTATGGCTTCTCAGAAGTTGGAGACTGAGTATGCCTAAATTAATCTCCCAAGACAAATGAGGTTGATGTGATCTTTCTCTTGACCAAAAGGGACAATGCTTTGTTATCACTGGAGACTTAGCTCCATTGTTTCTCACCCTGGAGCAGGTAAATATTAACAGATGCCTGTCTGTCTGCTTGTTTCTTACTATGTTCTAGTAGGTAGCAATTTGGCTACATCATCTGTGTCTGACTGTACAATTGTCAGCAGATAGTCAAAGGATCCTGTTTCCTCTTTAGATTTTAGAAAGGTTTGTTCACACAGGGGAAAACCACCAGAACCCCAGGCTATGGCTCACTGGCAGGTGTGGATGAAAGAGAGGGTGGGCACCACAGCAGGTCATAGAACGCTGGGCTGTAAAGTCTGGAGAAAAGAATCAGTTCTACTCATTCGTCACATACTCAAGTCAGTCCCATATAAAGCTCTTTTCCTACTAAGATGAAGCCGGTTCTCTCTACTCCTTACCCTGGGAAGCTGCTCTAATAATCATAAAATGGAATCTCATGGGCAAGAGTCAGAAGCACATGTTGAAAACTATTCTGCACTATGAACATGGATTTTGGAGCCAGTGAGAGGTGGGGCAGAATACCTTTTTACCTGCGCAGGCCATTTAACCTTTGTGAGCCACACTTTGCCATCTATAAAACAGGAGTAATATTTTCTCTGCAGAATTTCTGCTAAGGAGTTGGTCTG
Organism: Cryptoprocta ferox; assembly: GCA_028646485.1. Lineage (NCBI taxonomy): Eukaryota > Metazoa > Chordata > Mammalia > Carnivora > Eupleridae > Cryptoprocta > Cryptoprocta ferox. Next base: position 100,759,998 of record CM053577.1, on the reverse strand, counting down.
AACACCAAATTGTCTGGCCTATAGTAGCTGTTCTTAAACAGCAGGTAGAAATAATAATATTAATGATAATAAATGTGATGATTATATTACAGGCAGATGCCCCCTTGTAGGTCAAGAAAAGCTAATGCTATTCCAATCAGGTCTCACATTTGAGAGTGTTAAACAAACACTATTCAGAAATTAAAAGAGGGGTGCCTGGGTGGCTCAAGAAGTTAAGTGTCTGACTCTTGATGTTGGCTCAGGTCATGATGAGATCAAGCCCTGCAACAGGCTCCATGCTGAGTGTAGCGTAGAGCCTATTTAAGATTCTCTCTCCCTCTCCCTTTGCTCCTCTCCTGTGTTCATTCTCTTTCTCCCTCTCTCTCTCAAAAAATTATTTTAATTAAAAGAAATAAATGAAAAGATAAAAGCATTCCCAACACATGGAACATCAACTCTAAAACCAACCCCAGATACCAGGTCAAGAGCACCTCAGTCTTGCCATCTCACTCTGCCACCACCTCCACTTTTTTAGTGCACTAAATGCCGTGTGTTACCCTAAGAAGGATAAAATCACAAAACTCCCCAAATCTTTTCCTCAACCTAGACAATGCACAGCATTTCCTGGACCCAGATGAAGGGTCAGCACACACTGGGGTTGCCAAGGCTGCAGAAAGACTGAGATTCCCACACCCAGCAGCCAACTACCCAATTCCCTCACTAGGTAGGTATGAAAACATAAGCACCTCCTTCACGGCGTTAGGACACCCTGGGTCTCCCTTTCTCAAAAATATGTCCGCTCTCAGTCATTCCTTTGGAAGCCAAAGAAGAACCCATGAGGACTTTTCAGCCGCGGACCCAAGAACCCAATCAAGCTCAGAAACCTGGCATGGAGAACTTCCACACTGACACAGAGAACACATGTGTGTTACTTCTAAGCAATAAGAAACTTCCACTCTCACTCTCCTAAGATTACCCTTAAGAGTAACTTTGGAGCTTCCTGGCAAACCTCCAAGACAAGACTTCCATTCCAACTCTGGGTTCTCCCTGTGTCTCCACATCCCTCAAACGCCCAGGTCTGTGCACTCCTACAGTGTCACATGGATCACCACTACCCTTCACTCTATGTCAAATCTGTCTCCAAGTCCTCTTGATCTGCTTCTTGTAATGTCTTTCACAAGTGTTCCCCTTTATCCTTCCCTATTTCATTCGAGGAGCCAGGGCCAGTGATGGTCCATACTGCTGAGCCTCCTCATTGGTCTCCCGAGCATTGACTTCTTCGTCTAATTCATTGAACCATAAGCATCTGGCTCATTTTCACTTCAGATGGCTTCCATCAGCCCTTTGTCTGCACCAACCTCTCAGCTGATCTAGAATCCACTTCCTGGTATAAGCGGGACGTAACTCTGGATGCTCTGACCCATTCTTATTTCCTCTCTGCTCCCCAGCAACCTCTATGCTCTAATGGAAGATCCACCCTTGTTCCGGCCTCTGGCCTCTGGGTTTTTGTGCAGACTCCCCTTCCCCAGTAGAGTTTTGAATTCGTTTTCCTAAAAAACGACTTGTATGTCATGGCCTCCCTTCTCCTGCCTTCAGTGGTTACATGGGAACTTCTTTGTACCAGGGAGCTTCAGGCTCTTTCAAATGCAATATTATTTCTATAAATAAATCTTTCTTCTTAATTAAAAAAACACAAACCCCTAGATAACCCTAATAACATTTAAATAATATGTACATAACATTATTTAATCTTCTCAACAACCATGAAATGTAATAACTCATATATATATATATTTGTATGCAATTATATGTCTGTTTGCATGATATATGTCTGTGATATATATGTAATATACATACATGCACATATATGTATGTGTATGTGTATCAAGGGCCCAATGACGATATATAACTGACCAGAGTAATTTAGGATGAAGTCTGGAGTGTTCTGAGCATAAATGTGAGTGCTGATCCTACTTTTAAAGGTGATACTATCTATCCCAAATCCTAAAGCTTTGAGCCAGTACCACAACAGGAAATTCCTTCTGAGAATTCTCTTTTCCTGGAAATTTGTCCCTTTCTGGCATGAAGTCCCCAGAAGGGGGGATGAATGTGTATATGAAAGGAGATACCACCCAGAAAATCAAAGCTCAATCCTATGGCTTGACTAATACACCAAGTAGAACACAGACACCTTGGTATAGCATCTGCTGAATGTGTATATGAAAGGAGATACCACCCAGAAAATCAAAGCTCAATCCTATGGCTTGACTAATACACCAAGTAGAACACAGACACCTTGGTATAGCATCTGCTGAATGTTGGTTTCTTTCATCATTTTCCTCGAGAACGATGTTCTCCATTGCAATTTATACTCCAATTCTCTGTGGTCTAGCCCCTGAGTCTTTCCATGGCCACTTCTTACTTTGGTGATTTTGTAAAAGTACCAAGGCCAATCCATCTTCTGCAGATGATGGGTTGAGTCATTAACACCTTCCAAAATGACTCTAAAAGCCTAAGAGCACAGAGGATCATGTGTAATAAATGAAAAACATATTTTTAATGGTAATTTATCATCGTCATGATTGTTTTTAATGAAAGCACCTCTGGAAAATTTTGGAACGTCAAATCCTTAGAGGTAGAAGTGGCTTCCTTCCCAAAGGCTAACCTCTCACGATGTCACCACGAGTCAAACAGCCAGGCCCGGAAGGGCAGGAAGATGCTACTTTTACATCTGTGTGGTCACCAACTGTCCCTGAGGAAGCTGGCAGCCTTGGCCCTGCCAGAGCCTGGGAGAAACTTGGAGCTGGAACTCACCCACAAATAGTTTGTTTTTTAAAAAGAAAGTCTTTCAAAATACCGAATGGGGCCATCTCTAGCTCTGTTCCTGTCCCAGGGTGCAAGAGAGCTCAGGGGATGGAGTACATACACTGATGTTTGTTTAAAAGCACAGAAAGTGCCACCTGTGTGCTTCGGACTACTTCAGGGAAGGAGGGGAGTAGGAGGGTGAGGGTCTATAAGAATATAAAACAAAGCCGAAAGGGAAAAGGAAGAAAAGAAAAGAAAGACAAGGAGAAAAAACGAAGGTATGACCTTCCAGTGAACATGTTGAGACCTTAATAAAATATGATCGAGTGGTCATTTCAAGCACTGGGCAGAGCTTGATCTGGTTGCTGCTCTGAGGGGCTCCAACAGCTACTTTTATCTTGGCGCCAGTGAAAGCCCACCCTCTTTGGCAGCTTTATGACTCTTGTAGATGACAAGACAGAACAGACCAAACCACAGCATGCCTGGGCATGATTCAGTCAAAATCCTAAAGGTTAAGAAATTCTACCTTCTCCAGAGTTGGTACAGACACTAGGCCAGCAGACTTTTGGCAGTAAGTATGTACCCTCAATTCACAAAGGGGCAGCTGTGACAGGGACATACACTCTCTTTATTTGTTCACTCATCTACCGAGAAACTGGGCTCAGTGCCAGGTTACAGAGATGAGGAGGGTTCAAGGGAACTCATGTCTACTGGGGATGACAAACAGGAAGTAAAATTATTAGAAAGCATTGGGACAAATCTTGTGCTATGGGAATGTGGCAAGGGCAGTGGGAACCCAGGAAAGCAGCCCCTCCCTGTCTGGGGAATCAATGGAAAGCCTTACGTGGCAGGATCCCATGTGAATGGAGACTTAGGTTGGAGTCTCTCAGACAAACAAAGGAGGGTGGTGGGTGGGCAGCGACCATGTGAAAGGAAACAGAAGGAGAATAAGTGGGAAAATCACGTGGGGTCTGGTAAGACTCCAGCAGGTGATTGGATTTTCTCTCCCAGGCATTTGGGAGCCCATGAAAGATTTTATGTAGGGAAATGGCAGGATCAGATGGGTGTTTTTGAAAGGTTAGGAAGTGGGAGTAGAGGAGAGAGCCACTGGAGACAGACTTTTCAGGATCTCAGGAGCAGTGAGGGGGTAGGTGAGGGGCTTGTAATGTGTTGCTAAGATCCATTTAATGTCATTAGGTAGAGTAGGGAATGGCATTCTTTTGTAATTGCTTCTAGAAATTGAACCCTGATGCACCTGGAGACTGAATTATATGGATCAGAGGGTTTGAAAAGTTACAGCAAATGTCATTTGATCGGACTTACTAGAAGAGACTGCCAAGCAAAGACGTTACATACCTGCTCGTTTTTGCCTCAGTGGCTCCTTCCCCGCTAGTTCATGTTCACGGAGAATCTGAAAGAACATTTTAGGAGACTGTCAGTTAGGGTTAGAGATGTCTTTTCTCCTTTGCTTTCTGCTTATGTGCCCTGAAATGTAGGAGCTGAGCTTAGGGCTGCAGATTCTGGCTGGGCACCTTGTGCCCTGTGGATGGCGGGAAGTCTATGAATGTGAACTGGCATTTACTTTTTATAGACCAGTCTCTAGGCCCAAGAGTGGAACCAATCATCATATCTGAGTTTCTCCGAGTTCCCGTAGTTTGAGTCGGGTCAAGAAACATAATTTATGGTGTTTTTAACTTCTGCTCTCTGCCTCAGACTTGAACCCTGAGTCATTCCATTGACAAGTCTTAGACAAGTCTCATGACCTCTCCTCTGCATTCAGCCTGTCCCCACCCCAATCTTTCTGCTGCATTAGGGCTGTTTAGATTGTGCATGCTTAGAAGTCATTTTCTCCTCCTCTGTTCCCTTTTCTCCTGGAAGGTTCCATTGTTGCTTTCTCTGGCAGGGGCTGTGAGAGCTAGCTTTGGAGTCAGACTGCCTGGGTACAAGGCTGTGCCGCTTACTAGGTATGTGATCTGGGGTAACTTACTTATCCTTTCTGAGCCTCAGTCTTTTCTGTAAAACAGAATAATAATATTACTGACCTCATAGAACCATTATAAGAATTAAATCAACTGTCATGGGACACATAGTAAGCCTTTAATAAATTTGAATTATATCATACAGTATAATAGTTAAGAGCAAAGACCCTACAGATATTGAGTTCAAATTCTAGCTCTGCTATTAAATGGCTGTGTGAACTTGGGCAAGTTATTTAACCTCTCTGTGCTTCAGTACTCATCTATAATATAGGAATAAAACTAGTCTACCTTGTGAGGTTGTCATAAGGTCAAATGATTAACAAATGTAAAGCACTGAGAATAGTTTGGTGACATGGTAAGTGCTATTCTGGGCTAAAGCGTCACCCTCTTCTATAAGCACCATTCACATGGACCCTTTCATCCACATGTTGACACTTACTTCATTTCTATAAAGCTCTTCTGTCATCATGCAGTTTCTTTGTTTAAGAGTTGACTTTGATTGGCTTTGTCGTTGGGATCACTTCTTATTCTGCAGCCAGTAACCACACCTTGACCTGACCTGGGCTTTCTAGCTCATCCCTGCTAGGATGTGCTTTCCAATCCAAACTCCCTTCAAGGCCCAATAGAAGAGCCAGATAGCCCCTACCCTCTGTGGTGTGTCCTTTCCCATGAGCTCGACACATCCATGATCACCACCCAGGGCAAAGCTCGTTCTACCATCTGTGGTATATATCATTTTTTCTAGTTATCTCTCCTTATAACAGTTCTAAAAATATTAATTCCTAAAACATATCCAACACCCCTGTGTCAGGCACTGTTAAGTGCTTGATGTGTGCTTAGGTATTTAATCCTCATGACAATCTAAGGTATAGGTACTATTATTACTCAACTGAGAAAGCACAGTTGCAGAGAGGTCAAATGACTTGCCTAAGGTCACACAGCCTTTAAATGGCAGATCCAGGACCCAAACCCAGCTAGCCTGGCTCTAGAGTCTGCACTTGTCCACATAGGCATTGAATGATGTTATCAGGAGATACCCCAGGAAAATGTGGGTCTGTCTCAGTGACCTAGTCTCTCTTACCTAGCACCCTTTCTTTCTCTGTTACCTCCTCCTATCCCCTCCTTCTTTTCGATGACAGTATTAATATCCATGAGGATCCATAGAGGGGCGGTGTGCCTGGCAGTTCATAAATGTTCTTGAAGAAATGAATAGAGGAATGATGCATGATGACTGGAATTTCAGAAACCCAATTGCTATTTTGTTTGCAGTGGGCTTATTTTAGCTGTACTTGAATGTGCAGGAACCACGAAGGAGCAAAGTCAATGCATAGGTCTGGTTCCTGTCCAGCTTCACCGGGAGACTGCTTGGGCTCTGTGCCCAGGCAGAAGGAAAGGGGCTTCCGCTGCATTCCTGCTTGAATACTCTCTGGAGCCTAGGGGCAGGGAGAGGGGAGCCACCAGGAAGGCTTCTCCATCCACTCTTCATGGGCTGTGGTTGGGGGACTCGGCCCAAAAGAAGGTGATCACTGGCAGCTTCACCTTTGGGAAGCTCTTCAAGGTCTAGATTTCATTTTCTCCATTTTATGGAGGGACTAAAGAATTGAGGTTAAAAAATCAAGGTGCAGTTAACTCCCTCGTACATAGCATTTCAATCTGTGACCATAAGGATCACTTCCCTTGTCTCCCCCAGTCCAATTTAGCAGGTCCAGGGTATGGTGACAAAAACATTCTTTTTAATGGGCACATCTCTGGACATGAGGCCATCCTTTGAGAAACGCCACTTTTTAACCATTTCCTGCATTCTTATGGTGATTATCTGGAACTGTCAGGGGACATCTCTGCAAAGTGCTGCCTCAGTAGCTCTGTCACCTCCTGTCTCTGTTGTCCATCCAGTGAGGATGCATAGCCTCTTGTGAGAATAACCCACTTTTTATTTTAAGTCCTGCAGTCACTGGGGAAAATGGAGGAAAAATACTGAAAGCAATAAAGTCCTTGAGGAGTCCCCTGTGGTGGTGATGGTGAACACCCTTGGCTTTGTACCTTGAGAAGGTACAAAGAGATGGGTTGCAAGGTCAGGGGGCCTGGATTTTAACAAGGCAAATGCTAGAGTCACACAAAGCAGTGAAGCCCACCACCCCTCGCTCTTCCTGGTTGGAAAAGTCATTCACTCATTCTGAGGCTCAGTTTCTCACATTGTAGAAAGTGATATTCTCAGGCACACCAGCTTCTTGTACAGTTTCTGACAGTGGCATGTGTCTGTGTGTCAGGCTGGCTTGGGGCTCACCAGAGGCCTTCCTTCCCCTCCCACGTCCTCATGTCATCCCCATTCAGAGACCTTTGTGACTCCAGCACTTGCCTTTTCTCTTAAACATTGGGTGCTGGGGAGATCTCTTAGGGGAGCATAGATCTTTCTCGTTGGGTATTTACTTCAGAGAAGAAAACAAAACCTCCCGGGGGGCCTCCCTCTGCTTGTCCAGGTAGAAGTACCCAGATGAGTATCAGGGGACAATGGTCATCCTCATCCAAAGGGGATTTCCTGATGGGCAACTCTCAACCAGAAGACTCAAGGTCACCAAATCCAGGAAATACCCCACCTTTGGACACGATGACTTTAAAATAATTATGTATGGGTTTGGGTGGGAGTGGCCTGGAGTGAGCATGGACACACAGTGAGGGATGAGAGGTGGCATTTTATGTGCAAAAAAACAAAAACAAAAACAAAAAAACACAAATCCCAGGGAACAGGATGACAAAGGAGGTGGTCACCAAAGGCTCCAGGGTCACCGGATCTCTCTTCTGCTCACCAAGGCCCTGTCACTCACTCCTCTTTTTCTTGACCTGGAATCCTCGATTTAACATCTTTGCCTTGGGTCAGATAATTATCTCCTCACAAAGGCATCCTAACACAGGTTAATGTGTGCTAGCATAGTAAAAGTAAACAAATCTGCCCCAAATCTTAAGTGTTTGCTCTGTGCTGAGATAAGAGCGTCTGACCCTCACCAGAAACCAATGAGGGAGATAGTATTTATTCTCTTATTATGTAGAGGAAACAGGTTCAAGGAGATGAAGAAAGGACGAAATTTCCCAAGCTAACCAGAGCTGGGCTTCACCTTCAGCAATGATGCCGAGGTTGAGTGTCTACAGCCTGAGGCTCAAAGGACCACCCCCTGGAGTAGGAATAACGTCAACTTGTCAGAAATGCAACATCCGGGCCCCACCCCAGACTTCCTTAGTTGAGATCTGCATTTTAATCAGATGTGCAAGTGGGTTCTTACACACACTGAAGTTTGAGAAGCTCTGTTATCACACTTTGAAAGCCCATCACCCCACCTTTGCACACACACAGGCTCGCTGTAGCATTACTCAGAATAGTCTAGACATAAAAGCAACCCAAGTGTCCATGAATGGATAAACGGATAAACAAAATGTGGGCTATACGTACAACGGATCATTATTCAGACTTAAGAAAGGAAGGAAATTCTGACGCATATTGCAACATAGGTAAATTTTTAGGACATTATGCTAAGTGAAATAAGTCACGAAAAGGCAAATACTGGATGACTCCACTTACGTGAGGTAGTTAAAGTAGTGGAACTCATAAAAAGAAAGTAATAATAGTGGTTGCCGGGAGCAGGAGGAAAGGGAGGAATGGGAAGTTCTTGTTTAATAGGGATAGATCTTCAGTTTTGCAAGGTGAAAAGGTTCTGCAGATTTGTTGCATGGCAATGCGGATCTATTTAAAACTACCGAACTTAAAAATGGTTAAGGTGGGGCCCCTGGGTGGCTCAGTCGGTTGAGTGTCTGACTTGGCTCAGGTCGTGATCTCGCAGTTCGTGAGTTCAAGCCCCACGTTGGGCTATCTGCTGACAGCTCAGAGCCTGGAGCCTGCTTTGGATTCTGTGTGTCTCTCTCTATGCCCCTCCCCCACTAGCAGTCTGTCTCTCTCTCAAAAATAAACATTAAAAATTTTTTCAAATGGGTAAGATGGTGAATGGGATGTATGTTACCACAATATTTTTAAAAAGCTCATCAGCACATGTTGCATTTAAAATAGTAGAAGGTCAGCCTTGGGAACGGAGGGGCAGCTTACAGCAGTACAAGCTGATGAGGCAGGTTCAGGTGTATCTCTCCAATGAGGGGCTCTTTGGCCTTTGGGTATGTGAAGATATTATATCGCTAAGGCAGATCTAGAGAGGAAAATGGGGCCCTCTGGGATGGTGGCAGGAGTTTCTAGGAAGATGGAATTTGAACTCCACCAGCAGTCTTGGGAAGTCACTGGCTTCTCCTCTAGCCAGTCAATGCCCCCAGACAGATGGAGGGGCATTGTTAGAGTCACCACAACGGGGACCATCCTGGCATAGCAGGAGGGCACAACTGCAGCCATGAGTGCCAGGAAACTCTGGAATAGAGGTCAAGCTGACTGTATTGCTGAGATCACCTCAGGCTCGGGCTTTCTGCCCACATGCTTGAGTAACTAGAGCTGGGCACTGACCCTGTGAATTCACAGGAAGTGTAAATGTTTCTCTCTGGTTTACCTGAGCAAGCTGCTGCATATGATCATACAAGGGGACCCTCACACTGGAGTTTGGGAGAAGAGGTACATAATGTATACCACCCAAGTCATGAGAGAAATAATGAAAAAGACACAGCAAACCTAGGTCAAAAGAAAGATACAAAAACAGAAAAGAGGAAGGAAGTGCATCAAGTCCTAAAACAAAATCCTGAAGGTAAGATTAAGCATCTTATATATGACATTACAAGTGAATAAATTATACTCCCCCCATAAAAGTCAGATTTACTCAGATTTAGTTGAAAGAAAAAAAAAACCTCACAAAACTTCAATCACATGTTGTTTATAGGAGAACTAGTAACACAATGTGATCTGTTAAAGGCTAAACAAAAAACAAAGAACAAAGACGGGGCAAACACAAATATAAAAACTAATTTGATAGCTGAAACAGGGGGCAAAGAATTAAAATTAAAAAGTACCAAGCAGAGGGGCACCTGGGTGGCTCAATTGGTTGAATGCCTGACTCTTGATCTTGGCTCAACTCATGATCTCACAGTTTGTGGGATCAAGCCTTGTGTCAGGCTCTATGCTGCCAGCATGGAGGCTGCTTGGGATTCTCTCTCTTCCTCTCTCTCTGCCCCTTCTCTGCTTATGCTGTCTCTGTCTCTCTCAAAAATAAATAAGTAATTTTTAAAAAATACCAAGGAGAACAAAAAAAGACATTGTATAATGTCACACTGTACCAGTGAAGCTCTAACAATAGTGACAGACTGAATAAAACAGCGCTAGAATGTTTTTTTAAAAAATCAGTAGCAAAAATGCCATTACAGTAGGAGAAAGAGTAATAGTAGATAACGCTGCAGCTTTTATTATGTGCCAGGCACTGTTCTAAGGCATCTCATGCATATTAACTGATCTAATTCTCATAGCAATCAGGAAATCAGTACTATTTACATTATTCTACAGGTGAAGAAATTGAGCCACAGAGATAATTACATCAGTTTCTCAAGATTTCAAAACCAGTAACATGCCCTATCTCTGGGCACCAAGTGGCCTAAGGAAGGAATAACGAATAATGTCCATAAGGACTAAGAAATTTATTACCCTCTGTAGTTACGCTAATCTCACATTAACTTCCCCAACACAAAACAAAACCACCTGGATAATTTGTCAGCAAAAAGTTTAAATGACATTGATGGCCCCTTCAGCTCTATCAATCTGTGATTGTGACACACACACACACACACACACACCTTTTGAAATGTGTTCTCATCTGATGCTCACATTAAAATAAAATGCTTTGAGAATATGTGTCCTGCCCAGTGCTCAAAATCTGTCTTCTGGTCATTGTTGTCGGTTTCAGAGTAGAGTTTCAGGCTTAGAAGTGGCCATTAGGTTAAAGGGGGAAACCTGACGGATGTTCCCTTGATCACCACTAATGTCAGAATATGGTAAGTTGTAGGCCAGTAGACACACTAACATCCATTTATGTTCACCACCCCCTCCTCGCATTGGCAACATTTTCTCAAAGACTGCAAAAACATTTTTTTAAAGCAATTTCTGTCTGTGACAGTCCCAGGAAATCAGAAAAATTTGACAGGGAAAAATATAGCACACATGGATGTACTCACCAAGGGATGAACAATAGACTCTAAATTCAAGTTCGGTGTAGCTTGGGAAAAATAAATCACAATAATCATGCAGCACAGTGTGGTTCTCCTTGGGGATTTCATTTCTTTACGTTTGAGTTGCTTTGCCTGAAATGTAAATATGATGGTTTAGAGATAAAAGAATTTGTTTATGAAACATAGAAAGAACTAGCAAATCCTATTTCAAGCGTCACACTACAAAAGGACCTTTGCAAACAGAGAGGAGAATGGAAGGAGTGTGAAAGTATCAACTATAGAGGACAGTCTTTGCTTCAGACCCAGGGCTGAGGATATGACCATGAAAGGAAGGATGAGGGTTGGGGAGGATTGCGGACAGACCTGTACAAAGGACAAAAGTAGCAGATGATTGGGTGCCTTTCCTATATACATAGAGAAGGAGAGAGAACGAAGGAGAAAGGAGAAAGAGAGGAGGAAGAAAGCAAAGCTAGAAAAAGGGAAAGACTACTCAGCAAGAAATACTTTAAACATCGTGATCTAGTACCCAGAATGTATGAACAGAAGGATTCAGAGAACACTACTTACCTTTGCTACATACAACACACTCTGATATTTCCAATTCTATTCTATCCTATCGTACCCTATTTTTCCTTTTAATTCTGGTAGCAACCCATTAAATTGACTTCATGATGCATAATAATGGGCGAGGATCCCTTAATATGAAAAATCCTGGATTTAGCCATAACAATGTAATCTGTATTTTACAGTCTTTTATAGTATTATAGTACATATAGTATTATAGTATTATAGTACATATAGTACATAGAAAGTCACTTACTTTCACTGAGCCCAATAGTCCCCATCTATGAAATGGGGATAATTATAGCTCCTCTAATTTTCTCAGACTCTCCAGAGTCTCAGATGATTAAAAGCCATGAGGTGCCTGGGTGGCTCAGTCAGTTAAGCGTCTGACTCGTGGTTTCAGTTCAGGCCATGAACTCACAGTTCATGGGATCGAGCCCCGAGCCAGGCTGTGTGCTAACAGTGACCAGCCTGCTTGGGATTCTCTCTCTCCCTCTCTCTGCCCCTCCTCCATTCTCTCTATTTCTCTCTCTCAAAATAAATAAGCTAAAAAAAGTTTTGGGGCACATGGGTGGCTCAGTTGGTTAAGCATATTGACTTTGGCTCAGGTCATGGTCTCATGGTTCATGAGTTTGAGTCCCACGGCGGGCTCTCTGCTGACAACACGGAGCCTGCTGAGATTTTCTCCTTCCCTTTGTCTCCGCTTCTCCCCCACTTGCACTTTCTCTGTCTCTCAAAAATAAATACACTTAAAAAAATTAATTTGTTAAAAGCCATGAAGAGCTGCAGGGGTGCAGTCTGCCGTGGTTTCACCGATTGTTAGTGGAATCCAGAGGGCAGTCATCAGGAAGGGCAGGCATTGGCCCAGGCATTCTAGGGAGTGCCAGGGGATCGTGGCCAGGATAACACACAGATGGTAGCCAAGACCTACATGCCAGGGAGAATTGTGTTTCAATCACCAGCCGCTGGCTGCCTCCTTTTCCTTTTCCCCAGTGGAAAAGAGGGAAGCATAAGGCCCTGGAAAAGTGACCCAATTTGCAGATCTGGCAATCAAATACATTTTTAAAATTCTGCAACTCAATGGCTTTTGGAAAGTGCTTTGCAATTTAGGTTGCGAGAATAGATATCTAAACCAGATGCATCTGCTGAAGGGCAATTGTAGCAACTGATTCTTTGTTCAGAGGGAACAGGCTTTTGTGGGTATTGAGCAGATTGAGCCTGGTGATAACAACTGCTCCTGGGATAGATTGGGTATTTAGGAGGCGAGGTAACCTTCTCTTGCCTCATCTTAGTGCACTCTGCTAGCTGGTTCTGGATTGAGGCAGTTAATCAAGGGGATGAGACTCAGGAACTGAATGGTTAATGAGCCTCCCCTGACTCATGATTAGAGGGATGCAAGCTGTCTCCATATTCTTTTTACCACCCCCCAGTGGTTGCTTTCTGTCAGAATCAGCAAGAATTATAATGTCCTCAAGTGGTCATATCTGGTCCTTTTGTATAGGACACTGGCCAATACTGCCCACTGTCCCCATCTTCTCTCAGCCTTCCTAGAGACAGTTATGGTGACCACAAAATCACAAGTCAATAGAGATGTAGAAAGGGTCCCACTGTGGGGAAGGGAATGTTCTCTGGATGCAGAAGAATGAGAGCAGGTACATAGCCATTGCTTACACAGTAAGGGTGAGGGGTGGGTTCTCCACTTGAGAGAAGAATGCCACCATTTTGAGGGAAAGGTAATGTTAAAAACATTTGACAGCCACCATTGTATGGGGCTGGCCAATCAGAAGAGTGATACCAGCTGAAGATCAGTTCAGCTTTTGGGGTTCCTACATTTTGGGAGACACCTGAAGACAAACTTCCCTTACCTATATCAATAATTTTTCAGTAACTCTCCAGCTTACAGCTGGTTTTCATCTGAGAGGAAGCCAGTGGAGACTGTTTAACCTGGGTAATGGGGGAAAAAAAATCCAAATTCACCCAATCAAAAGCATGAAGTAGAAACCCAGATTGAAGGCAATATATCTCCACTAGCATCCCTTTCATTGTAAATCCCCTAGAGGTCCATATTCATTCTAGATTCCTGGATGAAACGACAGACAACCACCAAGAAACACAGAGACAATCAGAGGCAGAGAAGAAAGAAAATTATTCGACACCCTCAATTTCTTTCTCTTTTTAAATTATAAATCTGGGATTCTCTCTACGAAAATTCACCAACCTAAATGAGCTGGCTGTATCTCAGAACCAACTGGGAAATATGATCTCATACTCAGTACAAACCCTGGGGTGATGAGCAACTTCCAGACCTTCCCTGGCCCTATTTTCCTGTCTGTGGAGTTAAAGAACAGGGAGAGGGAAATCAAGCACCCTGACATCATATGCCAGGAATAAGTCTTCAGGATTCCCAGAAGCACTGCAGTTGCAGGATGAGGGTCTGGCTTCCTTGAAGCAGTCTATAATGACATTCTCTTGCAGAGTGATAATGCATCAGGAACTGCTGCTGTGAAACTGGCCTGAAACACATTAGGGAATTATTCTCCCAAATCTTAGGAACAACGAGTGCTTAAAATCACCTACCTTCCTGGAAACCCTTCATCAGCCCTGACTGGCCCATACTTTATTGGGAGAGGGGGCGGAGAAGTAAATGGCCTTGCATGGTTAGAAGCATGTTCACAAAATGGCCACATCTGTGAGGTCCGATACCCCAATGTCACCAAGTTATGTTTCCACACTCCATCTAAATGGGGCAGGAAAGGATTTGTTCTGGAAATGATTTATTTCCTAAGCTCTACACAACTCTGCCTTTTCATGCTCTCTGGTAGCCTCAGCCCCTGTCCTCAGGGGACCCTAGCCCAATACTCTCCTGTCTTCATGGGGAGGAGGAAGGCAAGGTGACAATGTGAGCCATACTCGCTCAGCCTCTATGACCAGGGCTCTGCTCCCCACTATAGTCCAGCGCACATCACCTCCCTTAGCACTGCCTAGGGAAAAAGTTCGCTAGAGTATTTGTACATCATCTGCTTCAGGCGTTCTTACCCCCGGGCTGTGCATCAGAATCATCATCACCTGGGGAGTTTCTTAGTTTTCTTTTTCCATTTGTTTGTTTATTTTAAAATCATCCTAGACCACTTGAAGGGGAATTTCTAGGGGGTGGGAGCTGAAATTCTGTATCTACCAGAGCTGTTTCTGGGAGAAATAGGGAGGTTTGAGGCTTACAGATCCTATTTTCAGCCATCTATTGATCTTTCTACAATCCCTTGCATGTTGGTACCTTCCATCACCAGCCTATGATGCTCTCTACTAAAAAACCTACATAGAAAGAGAGGTTTGAGGGGTTGCATTTAGGAAGCAGTCAATGATGAGTGAATGAATGGATTAATGGAAGTGTGGACTCTGAGATGATCTACTCAACAGTTTTTGATACAATCCAATAGCTAAGACCGTTACTTGAGATTGTGTTCAAAGTCTCATACAGTATCAAATGTGTTGCACACTTATGCGCTGGCAAATACAGAATGTTTTCTGCAGCCCCCATTGTGCTCTCATTTCACAAATTGAAATGAGCCATGGTCCTTGCCCTCAGGAAGCTCTCAGTCCCATTGGGAAAGCATGAAACATACACGGAAAAAAACACGAACGTAAAAACCACTGCGTACTGAATATCTACTATGTACCAAGCACCATGCTAAGTGCAGTAAATATGTTAATTCACTTAGTTTGCCTCTCATAATGACCCTGTGAGGTAAGTAGTTTTATCCTAATTCATAGATGAGAAAATGAAGGCCCAGAGAGATTGCAGAATTCACCCAGGCCACCCAGCTAGTAAGTAACAGAGCCAGATCCACCCCCAAGTTGGCCTATCTCCCAAGTGAGCTGCACTGTGCAAGTGAGAAGCATGCCTAGAGCTGAAGATGGCGGAAAGGTGGGTGAGTTTGGGAGTGATTAGGGTCAGTGGGCAGACTTTGAAGGATGGGTGATGCTTTCATGTGCAACAAGGAAAGAAAAGAGAGCCTCAGGTGAAGGAGAACAGCAGAGGAAACAAGAGCCCAAAGAGTGAGGGTTAGTAGTCCCTTGATCCCCTCCTGGAGGTTCCCTTGAGCAGCTTGCCCAGCCACTGTGCAGTCGCTCAGCCATGGTCCTCAGGAGGGCATTGTTCCCTGAACAATTACTGGCACCAAAGAAGGCAGATCTATTTTTGCTCTGACTTGGAAAGAGAATTTGGTGACATTATGGGTCAGGCGATTCCCTTTTTCCTGTAGTAGACTAGAGTGGAAAGCGCACCAGGTTGGAAGCAAGACGAGGTTGTGTTCTGATTCGAGCTCCACCACTCAGTAACTATGGTGAGACACTTACCCCCACCAAACCTCAGTTTGCTGGTGTGAATGACAAGGATCCCAGCACCCGCCTCATGGCATTGCCGTGGAGATTAGAGGTCATGCCCATGAAGCACAAAAGGGCCTGGTCATCATTGCAATTTGTTATGGGCTGAGTTGCATCCCTCCAAAATTAGTATGTTGAAGTCTAACCCCCAGTCCCTCAGAATGTGACCATATTTGAGGATGGGGTCTTTAAAAGGGTAACTAAGTTAAAAATAGGGTCATTACAGTGGGTCTTCATCCAGGATGGCCGGTGGCTTTATCACAAGAGGAGATTAGGACACAAACAGACACAGAGGAAGGACCGGGGAAGCCCCTGGAAGCCTCCTACCAGCCCAGGAGAGAGGTCTCTGAAGAAATCAACCCTGCTGAAATGTTGATTTCCAATTCTAAGCTCCATACTGTGAGAAAATACATTTCTGTTGTTTAAACCACCCAGTCTATGGGACTTTGTTATGGCAGCCCTGGAAAACTAATTAGAATTCAAAAACAATGATACCATTCTTTTTTTTTTTAAATTTAAAAAGTGTGAGTGTGGCCCTCTGGTCTGTGGCTTAATATTTATTGAGTGCTTATTCTGAGTATGTTTTTGATGAACATTGAAAAATGGATTATTGGTGTGTCTGAACAGAGCATAAAAAGACATACAATCTGAACTGGAAGACAAATTAGAATTTATCTCTAGTTCCACACTACCCCCATGGAAGTGTGGGCTCCCTTTAGTTTTTCAGATGAGAAAACTAAGGCCTAGTAAGGGCTGTGTGCCTCCAAGTCAGGACTCAGGAGACCCAAGCAAGCATCTTAAATTCTAGATAATAATATTATCCTACAGTCAGACAAGCCATTTATGATAGAATTGTGGATAGTGATTGTCATCAAAGATGATGATGAGAAATATAGATCTCTATAATTTATTAGGTGCTCACTGAAGTTGATCTCTGAAGTCCCATTACTGTTCAAAGAGTCTAAAACTTCTCACATTTATTTCAAATCCAAGGTAAACCTCACTTAGGCTTCTGAGCCTAACCATAATGATCTCTTGTATTTATCCAACCCACCTCTGACTTACTATGCAGTTAAGGCCTTCACTGCCCTTCTCACGTACCATTGGGATAGCTTGTGTTCTTTCCCTCTCTGCCCCCTTGTCTACATGGACGTAAGATTAACCTTCCAGAAGTGCTCTTCTCACGTTATTCCCTGTTCAGCCCCCCACTGCTTTTCAAGTAAAGGCAGTTGCTTTCATCGATACTCAAGACTTTCCATGACCTAGATTTTATATTCCAGAGCAAGTATATATAATAAGCATCTATCATATTTTCACTACTGAAGGCGGTTGATTTTTCATAATTGAAAACAGTGTAAGAGGTTGTCTGGTGTCCATGCCAAAGTAAAAATGCAAAGACTAATCTTTGAGACTCAATCCTGGCGGTAGGGAGGAGCAGTTATTATTGTCAAACTATTTTTCGGTGTTTGGCAAAACCAAACTAATCCTACCATTTACTTGGCTTGTTAATCTCCATCTTTCCCCGCCCCTTGGCCTCAGGATAATCACTGCATATTCCAGTTTGATCCGTCCTTCGGTGTCAAGGCAAAAGGCTGTCTCCTGACTGGAAGTTCCTTGATCTGCTTAGCTATAAATAGTCTCTACTTCCTCTGACACTCGTGCTTAGTCTATGTCCTTCACCTTCCTCCTTGTATTATATCTATTTTCATAAGGATAGCATGAAGCAAATCTGTTTATTCCCTTACTCATGTACCCATTTCTGTATTCATTCACTAGAAAAAGATTTATTAAATCCTGCCAAGTGCCAGGCGCTCTGCTAGGGAAAGCAGCAGAAAACAAGCAAATGATCCCTGTCTCCATGGAGCTTAGAGTCTAATGGAGTAGATGAGCCTCATTAAAGGATCAGTCTCTCAAATTGCTGTTTAACCATGACCATGAAAGTGTGACCAAGGAAAATAATCATAACACTAATATGTTGTTGAGCACCTACTATGTGCCATGCACTAAGCTAAGCGTTGACTGTATGAAATCTTTTAATCTTCATAGTAATTAAATATCTAATTAACAATATGATATCAAATGAACTGAGTCACAGAGTGGTTAAATAATTTTCCCCAAATTACATAGATGGTAAGTGGCAGAGCCAGAATGTGAACCGAAAAAGTCTAACTCCAGAGCCTGTCCTTTTAACCACTGTGCTAAACTGTCTAATAAAGTCTATTAACAGAGGGACATGACCTGATCCTGGGGATCTGTGGAAGGTATCCTGAGGGAAGTATTTAGTTGAGCTGAAATCTGAAGTGTGAGTTGGAATTAGCTAAAAAAAGAGGGAGAGGGAGAGGAGGTTGAGGGTTCCAGACAGAACAAAGATCATGTGCAAAGGCCCTGAGGTAGAAAAATGCATGGCACATTCAAGGAGCTGAAAATGGGCCAGAGTGACTGGAACACCAAAAGGAAGCAGGAGATGGATATGGGAGGGCTGGTGAGGTGAGCAGGAGCCAGAACAGGCAGGGTAATTGCAACCACAAGAGTGGTAAGATTGATTAGGAAGACAGTAGAGAGAGGTAGAGATGACAGCCAAGAACTGAGATCCAGAGAATTCCAGCCACCAGAGGTCCTGTCAAGGAAGATTATTGAGCCAAGACGTTTGGGAATTAGAGACCAGAAAGATAGGAAAGAAACAAGGTTAGAAGAGAGTCTAGAACCAGGGAAGGCCAGGCTTCAAGAAGCAGAGTGTCACAACTATGTCCAGTGGTGCTGAAAGGCCCATACGGAGGGGGCTGATTTTGCCCATTGGATTTGGAGACAAGGTATGTTCTCAGCCAGGGGGCTCTCCTTGGAGCGAGTAGGGAGGAAATCACATTGGGGGTAGTTGTAGACTATGTGGGAAATGAGTGAGTGTATACAACTTAGGAGATTTGCAAGGTGGAACAAGGTGGAAGAGAGAGTGGAGAGCCCTCCCATACATAACCCGCTTGCTTCTCATACCACACGGAGTTGTGATGTTATACGTGTGACTTTCTTTTTAAGAAAGAAACCCAATGTATTGCACTTGAGGACTATATCAAGCGAAGCCATGCCTCTTATAAAACCTGGGCCTATGGCTGGCCAACTAGAAAAGTTACTGTCCCCATTGAAAGAGGCCACCTGCATACCTCCCTTTGTCCTGCTTTGCATGTTCTGGGGAACAGCCTATGTGTTCAGGTCACTATTTTTTAGACATGTACTTCTGATCAAAGTAGTAGGTGAGAGACTGAGCATAGATAGGCACATACGTTATTCTACTCCTGGAGAATAATTCAAAGCAGATTCTTTTTGATGGCAGACGCTAAATTGTAATACCAAATTTCAGGAGGGCTTCTATTGCAAATTCTGCTGTGAGTATTACTCTTTGCTCATCTCCATGAGGCACAGGGTATCAGCCATAACCTCCCTCTTGAACTTGAGGATTAAACTTTAAGAGCCTGCCTTCACAGATCTGTATTTTCCATGGCAGAGGTGACAAGACTTATCTTTGATGACATTATTTAATTAGGTGATTCATCCCTCACACATGCAGAAGTACAAGCTAAATATTTATTTAACACAAACACGAAACACAATACCAATTAAAGGACTGCCTTGAACATTTTTTTTTCTATTTAATTTTCCCTTGCCTTGAAATAAGGTCCTGCAACAGCATTGTGTCAGGGTGGCTCGGTACTATCAGATTACAGAAGAACATTTGTTTGTACACAATGGGGTCAAGTTTTCCAAAACACACTGCCCATGTGTGCAGCATTGATAACCTTTTACACTTCTTTCCCTGTTGTAAATCCCTGGAGGGTTTTAACCTTTAAGCAAGAGATTGCCATCTTTATGAAAACATTAAGTTCCTAACTCTGCTCTTATCACGTCGATCTTCCTACTTTCATTTCTGTGTGGAAGGGGTTCCCTAAGTCCCGGCAAAACAATGCCAGGGATGTGTTCTGGCTACGATGGAGGGTAGCCCTGTGGTTGGCTGCAGGGAGGTATTGAGCAGCAGAGGGCTTGGGTGTGGGGCCAAGCCTTGCAGATCCGTGGTTCTACCTTCCATCAGGTGAGATTCAAAAGAATACTGGAGTGTTAATCTAAAGGTAATGGACCAGGGGCGCCTGGGTGGCTCAGTTGGTTGAGCTTCCGACTTCAGCTCAGGTCATGATCTTGCGGTATGTGGGTTTGAACCCTGCATCAGGCTCTGTGTTGATAGCTCAGAGCCTGGAGCCTGCTTCAGATTCTGTGTCTCCCTCTCTCTCTCTGCCCCTACTTGGTTTGCACTCTGTCTCTCTCTCTCTCAAAAACAAACTCAAAAAAAAAAAATTTAAAAAAAAAGTAATGGACCAATCAGAGCAGCCTCTGGTCACTATGCAGGAGCAGGGGGCCCTCATTCTGGATGGTGGGGAGGTCTGCGGGAGGGTCCAAAGGCTGGGTGGCTGAGGTGGAGGGGGCGGAGGTCACTCTGGACACTCCAGGGCCTTGGGTGGCAGCAGTTATTTACAAAATGGTTTAAAATATTCCAACATTTGAGGGGCACCTGGGGGGCTCAGTCGGTTGAGCAGCCGGCTCTTAGTTTTGGCTCAGGTCATGATCTCATGGTTTATGAGTTGGAGCCCATGTTGGCAGGCTTGGTGCTATGTGAAGTCTGCTTGGGATTGTCTGTCTCCCTCCCTCTCTCTCTCTGCCTTTCCCATGCGCTCTCTCTCTCTCTCTCTCTCTCAAAATAAATAAACATTTAAAAAAATATATTCCAACATTTTAGTAATTGGCAGTGTCACTTTAGCCCTCAGTGTCTCCTGCTTTCAGATACCTTATCCTCTCTGTCTCCTGAGACCAGACATGGCTGTCTCTGGTCCGTGACTTCATTTCTCTGAAATTTTCATTTTCTCTTCTAGGGATTTGGTCAAACTTTAAGAATAAGGTGTGCGGGCTACTCAAAATGAAAAAAAGTATTATTTTCCCCCCAAATACAGTTCCCTGAGAAGTCACAAATATTCCAAGATTTCTTTAATCTGGAGAGTCTGATATTAGCCAACGCCATTCTTCACTAGTCCTTGTGCTCCCTGGTTTCTTGATTTCTGATGCCCTTAGTGCCTCTTTCCTCCTCCTGGGTCTCTCAACACTCCAGCCTTTGCTCCTTTCCCTCCTCCTCCCATGATTCCTCCTCCTCCTCCTCAACTGCCCCACTGTGGGCCTACCAAAAACTCCCCTGGGTCTGTGGCTCATTCCCCCCTGACACCCTTTCTAGAGAGCTTGTCCACTTCCATAGTTTTAATTATCATGTTACATGAGAATTCCAAAATTTTATTTCCTCCCTGATCTCTTTGCTATGTATTGGTAGCATCTCCCCAACCACACTATTTCCATCTGGGTGGAAAATTCAGCTCCCCGAAGACTGAATGTCTTTCTTCTCTCCCACTGCTAACTCCTAACCCATTCCTTCCAAGGCTGCCCAAGAGCCGGCTTCATTGTCCAGTTCCCCAGGCTCACCACTGTGCAGGTATTCCTCACACAAGAATCCAGGGCAGGAGTGGGAGCGGCAGTTCAACTGGCCACCAAATCCTGTCACTGCTCCGTTGCTGTTTCTTTCCCTTGGCTCCCACCCTCGTTTGGACATGATCACCTCACACCTGGATAATTGCAGCAATCTCTTGGATGGGTTTCCTCCCCGCCCCCCACTGCCCCGCTCAATAACCCAACACACCATCAGCAGATTCATTTGCCTAGAACTCTATTTTTCATAGACTGCTGTCTACCTCATTCAAATTCTTCAAACATTCTCAAGTGACCAGGCAATATTTGGGCTACTTCACCTGGCCTGCATGATCACCACAACCTACATAGAAACCCAGCTCTGGCACATTTTTCTTCCATAACACTTACACACAGAATGGGCTGACCACTCACAGGCTTTCACCATATTTTCTTTTGCAAAATGAGTCATAAATATTAACAATGAATATTGGTTGAATGGATTGCTGCCTCTCAGCTTCTTCTTAGACCATTCTTGGCCACTGAAATGTCCCATTCCTCCTTTCTGAGCTGTCTTTTTGGGTCTTGCTATTCGCTTAGTAACAGCAATAATTGCTATCATTTATCAAGCCTTTGCTACATGCCAGGCATTAGCCTAAGCGCCCTGCATGAACTAGGTTCATTTAATCCTTAGATCCTATATTATTAGAACTATCATCGTCCCCATTTTATAGATGAAGGAGGTGAGGCATGGGTAAATTAAATAACACATCGCAGTCACATGGTAAAGTAGTTAAGTCTGTTGCCAAGGTTGGAACTTTTAATCTTTACAGCATCCTGCCTCTTTTTGTATCTCCTCCAGAGATGCATCTTCCTCCTGAATACACTGCATGTCTCTGCCTCGTGGAGCTTTCTGCAGTGCCCTGTGAGTTTTGTAGCATTGTGTAGTAATTAGGCATGACTCTTAAGTCAGACTGCCTGAGCTGGAGTCCCGACTTTACCAGTTGCTGGCTTGTGTGCCTCAGGCAACTCACTTAAAACTGTGTTTCTTCATCAATAAAACAGCTACTATAATAGCACCAGAAGGATAAGATTATTGGAATAACTAAATAAGTTAACAGTCTTTGGAAAGCCCTGAGCACAGTGGCATGTAATAACCACTCAATAAATTTTGACAGGTATTATTAAAAAATCCTCAATGCCTGTGTTTTGCCTTCTATTCAGAATCTAAAGGAGTTAAGGGAAAGGATTCTCTCCCTGGGTAACTCCATAGCACTTAGCAAGTCTATCCAACACAGATGCTTTCGTCAAACTGTGACTTCCAAGGTTTCACTTTCGGGATTATTTTTAGGAACTAGGCAAGATTTCAGTTATTTAACCTTTATGACTAGAATCATACCATGTGGGCTGAAATGCTGTGCTGGTAAATTGCTTGTGAATTCATAGTGTGCCCACAGCGAGTGCAGATATTTCAGTCAGCAAGCTGTCCAGCTGTATTTACTAAGTGCCGGAACTCATGGGCACCCTAGACACTGAGGTAAACTGAGAGAGCCCCTCCTAACGCTCTCCATTCACATGCACGCATGAGAGCCATGAGCGATTCTAGCTTGAACTACATTGAGAGATGTTGGGGGGGATAGTTCTAGGGGCACATTGTATGATTAAAAACCAACCCTGATTTATTGCCTCTCCATGCATATGTCAGTCCAGAAAGTGGCAGATCACGCAAAGGATAATTAGTATTTCTTTCTTCCCTTTTTTCTTGAGATTGGAACACACGCATCAATGTGCCATTGAATAAGATGTATGACCCACATAATCATTTGGCATTCGAAGAGCACATCCTGTTTACCTCCAACATTTAATCTGGTTTCATAAAATTCACAAGGAACAAGGGAGCCAGCATATCTGCAGTGAAGTCGGGGGTGTGGCAGTGCCCTTGTTGGGGGAACTGGAAATGTCTGCATTCTCACACATGGGTGTGAGTGGGTCTGTTCCTCTCACGGACAGACAGCAGCAGCCAGAATCCTAATGCACATTGCCCACGTGCTCACAGCTCCTGGAACTTCTGGCCCCAAATGCTTGGCCATGTGAACAGGTGTTGCTTCTGCCTCTCCATTTGGCAACTTTATCTCTTACAGTTAGGACTCCATGGTTCCCAACCCTAGCTATATAAAAGAATCATTTCATAGATTAAAAAAAAAAAACAAAAAAAACCAAAACAAAACAAAAAAAAAACATGCCCAGGCCTCTTTCCCAGAGATTCTGATCTAGTTGCACCAGTGTCTGGGCATTGTTTTCTTTTTCTTAAGTTTCTAGGATGATACTAATGGACAGCAAGTGTTGGAATCTGCTAAAATCTGGCTCAGGCAATAGCTTGATCTATCTTTAGATTCCTGGCAAAACTGGGAACCCATGTTGCTACAAAGCTGACAGAATCCAGCCATACACGTTAATTCTCTATTCTACATAACTTTTATCCTCACCTCACTGAGCCCAAATAGGGCTGGAAAGCCAGAGAGACCTGGGTCTTTTCTTATCTTGGTGTCCCAAAAAGATCCATTGTGTGATGCTGGACAAACCACTTAATCTCTGAACCTTTCATTTTTGTATTCCATAAAATGAGATAGGACACGTGCTTCCCCTGTGATGGGGTGAAAGAAGGGGCAGTCTCTGGATGAGGCGAGCACCACACAATACGGTGAAGTGATTACTCAGATTAGCCATGACCGGGAGAAGGGATCCAGGCATGCAAATTTAACCAGATGCTCAAGAAGCACTACAGAATGTCCAAAGTCAGCAAGGCCGAGTGGCCTTCTAGTTTTGGATACAGAAACGTTGGAAAGGCCAAGAAAATACCAAATAGCAACTGAAAGTATTTTGGAATCATTCTCGGGTTTGACATTGCCTATTTGTAACTTCTTTCCAATCCCTCTCTTTGTAACCCATATCGACTTGCTCATAGTGAATTTTTCTTATTCACTTGTTTCATGACATTGTGTGGGGAAAAATAAATGGTTACCTTTTCACAGAGGGCTGAAAGAGGTAGAAACTGAACTTACCTGTTTAAAAAATCTATTATCCATTCAATAAAAAGGGAATCTCTCCTACCCTGGACCAACCACTTAATCTAACTTGCTTCTAGCTAATTAGCTGGCTAGCTAGTCATTCATCTACCTATCCAATTTAATTTTCCTTCCCTTCCCATCCCTTGCCTTTCTTTCCCTTTCCTTCCTTTCCTCTTCTTTTCTTTCTTTTTCTTCCCTCTTTCATTTCATTTCATTTCACAAGGCTATCTTTGATGGCCTTCAAGAAAGAAGACCAAACCTCCAGAAAATATAGAGTTTAATCTGTGTGATGTTATTATTTTTTTAATGTTTATTTATTTTGTGAGACAGCACGCGTGCACGAGCAGAGGAGAGGGACAGAGAGAGAGGGAAAGAGAATCTTAAGCAGGCTCCACAATCAGTGAGAAGCCCAGTGCAGGGCTTGGTCCCAAGATTGTGAGATCATGATCTGAGCTGAAATCAAAGGTTGGACACTTAATTAACTGAGCCACCCAGGCACCTATGGGAAGCTATTATTAATAGTAATTGCCAAAGCCAAAATCAATGCAAAAGTAATAATGATAAAAATGTATAAAACTCTTTTGGACTTCTCTAAGTGTTAAAAGAGCTGTTAACACCTCCGATGTATCATTTCATCTTTCAATGAGAAAAGGTGTTGTTAAAAATCGATAAATGAATCTGACGATGAGAATTCATTGTACTCTGTGCCCTGGCTTGTCCTGAGAGCTGAGAAGACAGAAAATAACTGGTAAGATACACAGAAAATTATTGATGGGATAATTTGGGGAAGGAGAAAGAAAGAGTGGGTACCAGAGGGTGTTGGAGATATTCTGTTCCAGGAGGAATATATTCAGGTGCTACTTATATAATTCAGAAATGAAAAACCAAAAACATTAGCCCTTTAGGGAAGGAAAAACTGAGTGGCAGTGAAATGGCAGGTCCTGGCTTTCTACAAAGCATAAGAAAACATGGTTTAAGCAAGCCACACAGCAAAGAGCTTTTCCTCCTTCTAAAATACTCAAGGCCAAGTCTGCCGAGCTCTTAAACTCAGCACTTTTCTTCACTTCCTTCCCAGCACTGACTGTAAACCCTTTCCCCTCCGTCATGGGTGGGAGGTTACAGTTTAACATTTCGGAGATCACCTGTGGCCCCGAGTGCTGCCTGGGAGCTGAGAGAGTAGCCGGTGCTCCCCTTCCTACACACGGTGCCGCCTCTTGTCAGCACAACGGCAACATGGCTGCCCGGCCACGGAAATACTCACGGCGGCTTTCGTGAATGCTCTCTCTGGTCTTTATTGTATTGTCTGGCTCAGGGATGGGAAAATTCATTTTAAAAAGAAAGAAAACAAAAGGCGAGCTCTCTTTATTATAGAGAAACCCCTTACAAGATGCCATCTAGTTGCCTGACACTCTGTCTTCCTAAACACAGTCTCATCAACTTGGCCAACAGCCTGAACAATGCTCTGGAGCAGATATGCTTTATACTGGGAACATACATGTCACAGCTATACAAGACAAAGTCAGGCAAAGAGGATCATAACTGGACTGAGGTGCCCCCAAGCTCTTGCTACAAAGGGAGATGAACCACAGTAGGAGAATGCCTGTTACCTGTCCAGCACCGCAGTCCCCAGGCTGGCTTCCGCTCTGATCAGATGCCTAAAATCATCCAGGTTTCCACTATGAGGCCATCTGCCCCATGCTCTTCCAGAAAATCTACACCCGATGAAGGGAAAGCCAAGCAGGATTCATTGTGAGGGCTCACGCAGGACTGGCAGCCCTGTGCCAAGCTAAGCCTCACCCCTCTCCCGTGCCTCCCCGGCAGTGGTCCTCCAAGCCTCACAGAGCCATCCGTGAAAGGCTCGCTTCTGTTTGAAAAACAAGAAGTGATTTCCTGGTCCTCTTCCCCGGATGGCATGCGCGATTTCCCTTACGCCCATGGGAAGTCCTTCAGATCCTTCTTATCTAGAAACCTCTCCACTGAGTGGTCAGGCTTGTTTGGCCAATGCCCCTAGTTCTTGCTTTTCTTTCACCAAAGGAAAAAAAAAATCAGAAAAATGAAACCAAAGCAAACCCCAAATGGGTTAGAGCTAAGGAGTGGTGTAGGATGCATTGTTTAAGCCTTTAAAAGATGTTCACTAAATCAGATTGGGTTTTTGTCTCTCCTTCTCTCTACCCCTCCCCTGCTTGTGCTCTGCCTCTCTCTCTCTCAAAATAAATAAATAAACTTAAAAAAAGTTTAAAAAATGGAGGATAACTAGTTCTCTCAGATTTCCAGGAAAACTCTGAAAATTTATGCATCCAATACTGTGATGCTTAAAATATCATCTTGATAACAACACTAATATTTAAAGATAAGAGGATACATGGAAAAAAGCAGGCTGTACTCAGGTTGTTGTGTTTAAAGATGAATTATAATCAGAGTTTTTGAGCTGGAAGTGACCTAGCCATCCTCATTTTAGAAGTCAGGAAACTGTGACCCAAGGAGAAACTGTGACTTGCCCAAGGTCAGAACACAGATGAGAAATAATAGATTATCACTCTTGTTCTCATACTTTAGTGTGGGGAATGTTGTTCTGTTAGTCCTACTCTGGACCCATTCCCATGGAAAAGCTGAGGAATGAGGCCTGGGCTGGAGCCCAGGAATCTGCATTATAAGTAAGCACTCCAGGTGAGTCTGAGGTAGGTATTCCCCAGACTGTATTTAGAGAAAGCCTTGTAATGTCAGAACAAGGACACCAGTGTCAGACTGTAGGGGTTCAAACTGTAGTCCCGTTGGTTTCTATTTATGTGGCCTTTTACACATCACAGCACTTCACTGAAACTTACAACACTACTGCTGAGCATACAGGCTCCCATGAGAGCCTGGCATAGAGGAAGAGCTGGAAAACTGTTACTATCTTGGGACCTGGACTCTAATCCTACAAGCTCATACTCTTGTCCTGTTCCACACTATCTCTCCTCCTTGCCTGCCTTCTCATCTGGTCAAAGCTATCACCAGGGCGCCTGGGTGGCTCAGTTGGTTAAGCGTCTTGGTTTTGGCTCAAGTCATGATCTCGTGGTTTGTGAGTTCGAGACTCACATCAGGGTCTGTGCTGACAGTGTGGAGGCTGCTTGGGATTCTCTTTCTCCCTCTCTCTCTCTGCTCCTCTCCTGCTCGCTCATTCTGTCTCTCTCAAAAAATAAATAAATAAGCTTGGAATAAAAGCTATTACCCATAGGCATGTTGACAACTACCAGTAGTACTGAGGCTTGAGACAAAAGTTGACAATTTTGACAAAGAGGTGGATGAACCTTAAGGAGGGCACTTGCTGTGATGAGTACCTGGTATTGTATGGAAGTGTTGAATCACTAAATCATACACCTGAAATTAATATCGCACTGTATGTTAACTAACTGGAATTTAAATAAAAACTTCTAAAGAATAAGGAGATATAGGACATCCCAATAAAGTTGTGACTCTCACTTGCAAAAAAAAAAAGAAAAAAAGATGAACCTTTGCAATATTACTCTACTTCTCAGTTGTATTCTCTAGTCAGCTTCATGTCGTCATTGGCGGACTTGGTGTTGGCCTGCCCCAGTCAACCCTCCCCACTTCCTCTTTGCTGCCAGCTTAGTCTGGTTGGGGAACTCAGGAAAGGCCACCTGCTCTCTCCGGCCAGGGTTGCAAAGTGACTGGTCTAAAGCACACTGATCTCATTATCTTTGCTGGGCATTGGGGCTTGCTTAGACATGAAGACAACTGAGGACACACATTACCTCTGGATTTACCATTAGTGGTGCATGCAATAAAAGTCCTTATTATTTAATCCAGTTCCAATTGAGTTTTCCATTATTTGTAGCTAAAAGCTAAAAATAGTAACGTGGTGACTCATGATGAAGAATAGATCTTTTGAGTCTATATAAAATACTACTCTTGGCCTAAAAAAATATTAGGAAGAGTATTAAAAAGCCATACACACAGAGCCAATGGCATCAATCATATTCTAAAATATTCCAAAGTAATTTCCTATGCTAAATATTTGAAGTATTAACTTTTTCTATGGGAAATGGACAAAGATACTCCAGATTCTTTCTTACACTAAAAATCTATAATATTAAATATATGTAGTGGAAAAGCACCCAGGTCTTAAGCCCAGAGTAGGCTGGGAGTGAGAGTGCAGACTCCAGATCTGCCCACTAGTAGCTCTGTGCAACCTCAACGGGTGATTTAGTCCTTCTACACCTCAGTTTCCTCATTTATAAATTCGGAGTAATAATAATACCCTATCTCAGGACTACTGTGAAGATTAAAATGCTTTTAAGAGTGCCTGGCACATAAGGAGATGGTGTAAGCATTGGCTATTATTATATATACTGAAAATAAATTTTTGTTGTAATAATAGCTGCACATATGGATTTGGTATTCTCCTTTGGTTTCTGCTAGCGTTGTTTCTAGTCAGTAGAGATTTCCTTTTTTCTTTCTTCCTTCCTTCCTTCCTTCCTTTCTCTCTCTCTCTCTCTCTCTCTCTTTCTTTCTTTCTTTCTTTCTTCTTTCTTTCTTTCTTTCTTTCTTTCTTTCTTTCTTTCTTCTTTCTTTCTTTCTTAGAGAAAAGGAGAGCACAAGCAGAGGAGAGAGACAGAGGGAGAGGGAGAAAGAATCTTAAGCAGGCTCCATGCTCAGCATGGAGCCCGATATGGGGTTCAATCCCACAACCCTGGGATCATGACTTTAGCAGAAATCAAGAGTTGGACACTCAACGGACTGAGCCACCCAAGACGCCCAGAGATTGGCACTTTGAAGAGGACTTTGATATATATCTTGTTTTCATCATGATATTTGGTTCCTTTGGGGGTAACTTGAGTGTGGATTAGGATAAATGTAGGTGTGTTGGCGAAGAATGAAGAAATAGTAGGAGGAAATTGGACATGGATGTGTTAGTTATAAAGGACGCTGAAAGAATTTTACTGGCTGACTGCTTTGGAAACGGATTGCAGGATAGAACTAAATGTTGGGTGGCCAATTAGCACACTCCAAGGGAAAGGGAAGTTTGCAGACCTGATTTACAAAACACGTAATGATACCAGGGAGCTTGACTTGGATCCATCTTACCTTAAGAAACACTCTGTTGGGGAACCTGGGTGGTTCAGTCGGTTAAACATCCTACTCCTGATTTCGGCTCAGGTCATGATTTCATGGCTCATGAGTTTGAGCCCCGCATTGGGCTTTATGCTGACAGTGTGGACCCTGCTTGGGATTCTCTTTCTCCCTCTCTCTCTGCCTCCCACCCCCTCCCTAATTGCTTGCATGTGCTCTCTCTCTCAAAATAAATGAATAAACTAAAAAAACCCACACAAGTTTAAGAAACACCCTGCTGTCAGAATGAGTTCCCAATAAATGCTTCTTTTAAAATGCTCCAAGCCTTCCTGCTTTGGGAGGGTTGGGAGTGGGCTGTGGGCACAGTTGGCTCCCTGACACGGAACAGGGCGTTGTCAAGGTGGCTGTTCCTTTGCTTCCCTGAGGACCAATTCCTCTCTCACCCACAGTCCCGTTTGTTGCTAGGAACACTCTGTGCTTGTCCCCTTTCACTTTACAATGAAAACAAAGACAAATAAAAAATGGAACCACCATATGGTCTCGGCTGCAACCCAGAATCAGCTGCTGATGGGAGACTTTGCCCTGTTACAGCTAAGGATTCAAGTGGCTGTGACGGAGGCCCTTCTCCTGAATTTGAAGATGTTGGGGTTGGTGGCAAGATGAACCCAAGCTTCATCGACCATTCTGCAGCAGTGCAGCCAGAGTAACTAATGTACCAGTGATGTGATATGTGTTTGTTGATATGACATGTCTCTTAGGACTTGAGGGTATAATCTCATTCCATACAGAGCTATTTTCCCAGGCAGAAATGTCAGCACCAAATTAATGCATATTTCCAGCATGCTCCAGGCTGTTTCACTGCTCTGCACTTCCCTCTTGCTCACTTGGGTAACTTTGAGTCTCCTTTTAAGTTATAGGTGTTATTTCTTCCAAGGACCCTCCTCACCCTCCCAGCCTGGGACACAGGCTCCTTCTCCATGGACTCATCATACCAAGAATGTGTCTTTTTGCAATTCCCCCACTGCATCCAACTGATTATTTTAATGCATTGATTATAAGTAGCTTGAGGACAGACCAGTCTTATTTACTGTATGCCTAGCAACCAGTATAGTGCTGGCATATAGTAGATGATCAATAAAAGCAAAAGGAAAATGAAACTTCCCCATTTCAGTTTCCATTGCTGGTTGCCCCTCTTAACATTGGCATATCCCATGGCACTGTCTTTGCAACTCTCCTTTGTTAACAGTTACTCCCTCAGGTGATCTCCAGCAGTTTTATCGTTTAAATCTTTGTGCTGATGACTTCCAAATGCATGTCTCTATCATGGACTTCTCTCCTAACTTCCTGACTCATATATCCAACTGCCTACTTGGTATCTGGATATTCAATAGGATATCAAACTGAACATGACCAAACTCAAGTCCTGATCTGCCCTCTCAAACTAGCATTTCCAACAGCATCTCCCATCTTAGTAAAGGACCTGGCCATCTTTCCAGGTTGTTCAGACCACAACTCTAAGAGTCATCCTTAAGCTCCCCCTTGCACACTATATATAATTTGTCATCAAATCCTATCATCTCTACCTTCCAAATATACACATGATTGGGCATTTCTTACCCCTTCCACTACTATCATTCTCATCCAGTCATCATTGTCTCTTGATTGAATTATTATCACTGCCTTTAACTGGTGTCTGTGCAAGACTGCAGTTAGAATGGTCCTCACAAAAAGTATGTTATATGATGCCCACCGACACACAGCTCTCCTGGGCTCCCTTCTCAC
This sequence comes from Cryptoprocta ferox, assembly GCA_028646485.1. Taxonomy (NCBI): domain Eukaryota; kingdom Metazoa; phylum Chordata; class Mammalia; order Carnivora; family Eupleridae; genus Cryptoprocta; species Cryptoprocta ferox. Next base: position 100,728,746 of record CM053577.1, on the reverse strand, counting down.
ATGGTCAGAGTGAAAGGCCCTTCAGTGGCCTTCAATGCCTACACCCCTCCGCATCTGTGGTCCTCCCACTGTTTCTTCCCTTAATTTTTCTCCTACTTCTCTCCCCTTGTTCACATCACTCCGGCCACACTGGCCTCCTTGTGAGCCAGGCACAATTCCATCTCAGAGTCTTGGCACTTGCTGTACTCTTTGCCTGGAGTGCCTTTGCCTGTATATCCTCATGTCTCCCTCCCCTACCTCATTCCCACCTTTGTCCAAACTGCACCTTCTTAGGCCTTTGCCAATTGCCATAGTTCATAGTTCAGCCTTTCCGATCCTCCCTCCCTGATCAGTTTTTTTTTCTGTATCACATATCATCTCTCATGCATTCTAATGTAGTTATTTGTTGTGTTTATGGTCTGTTTCCACCTTTCATCCCCCTCTCTAGCATGTAAGCTCCTTGAGGGCAGGGATGCCTATTTTGTTCATTAAAGAAGAGTACTTGAAAGTGTCATACACAAAGTCAGGAATGCCACAGAATTAGAATATACACAGCAGAAGTACGTACAAAAGTACATAATGGTTCAGCTTGCAAAACACTCCCACCTCCATGTCTTGGCAGGGCAAGCCCTGGTTTTTTCATCTACAACCAGATGTTGGTAACCCTTTTGACCCCGTGTGGCCCAGGGTCAGCTCTCTTTTGGTGTTTCTATATCAAGGCCAGGAGAATTCCCCTCTGGCATTGACCTGTCCTTATGCAAGGAAGGAACCAACAAATAATTGAGCAGTTTTATAGTATACAAATGGTCTTATTCTTATCTTTTGTGTGTGTATCTTGGCAGAGTCTCTGCTAATTGGAGTTGGTCAGATTTACACTCAGCTGCGGACTCTCAGGTTTAATGTGTACTTGCTGTTGCTGGGCCCATTCCACCAATAGACAGATTTATTACACCTTCTTTGTGTATATATCTTTCAGATACTTATATTAGTTTGCTATGGAACGTCCCAAAGCTTCCATCTTTTGAACCAATTAGATACAGTTGACAGCTTCATTGTACCCACCTTCTTATACTTGCAGTGATGGCTCTGGCTTCTGTCAGAAATGCAAAGCACAAAAGCACACTCCAAATGGAATACTGTTTTGGACTCTGCACCCATCATTACTTCCCCTACATTTTCCCAGAAGAGGGAAGGATAGCATATAGGGAACACGGAGAAAGATTTAGGACATGGCTCCATAGAGGTGTCATCAGCAGCCCTCCTTTGACCTTTATTAACCTTTCCTTTGGGAGGGTTGACTATCAATGGAGAGGGTGAGCCATCCCTAGCCTTCAGATTCCACCATCAGTTCCCATAGGTGACAGCCATTCATAGAGCAGAAAGTGCTTGCTGATGCCCACAGCATGACATATATCGCCCACATGCTGCAGTGCAGCTGTGATATACGTGACATCAGTTATTTATTGACCAAATTTGTCATTGACTCCTCCCCTTCAGTCCCTCCCTCAACACTTCTGTCAGCATCACAGCAAAAAGCAGGTTATTTGAGGACATGGGGATTCTTTCTTACATTGGTCTTAGAAGGAATCTATGTAGAAGGAAGCTGCATTTACTAAAAGTGCACGTGTTCTTCTGTCCATGCGCGTTGGGTGGTCACTGCTGTTCTAACCTCCGCTTCTTAACTGTGTATCTGGGGTGCACATCCTCTGCATCAGGAGCTATTGTAGACCCCAAGTAATAGAGAGGGTCATCTGCGAACATGTGGCAGACCCGAGTTGGGACCTGAAAAACCCTGTCCCCATAATGGCAACTCCGATCCAGATTCCATTGCTCTCTACTGTTTTCAGGGCCTCAGCACTTCTTCTGACCCCAAAAGAAAATTTCCCCCAATTTTGTCTCTGATTATAGAGGTCATTTCCTCAGATTTTATCAAGTTGATTGGCAGACAGCTATGATGCCAAAACCACTAGATAAATATGAGTTGAAGGGTTATCCATGTGAGGATACAAGTAAGAATCAAAGAATGTTATAGTGAAAGGAGTCCAGCGATCATTCATTCCAGCTGTCTAATGTCAGAGGGGCATTGAGGGGCAACCAAGGTCATAACACCCATTAGTGTCAGAGCCAGAACTGGATTTTAGGCCTTCTGTCTTCCCATGCAAGACTCTCAACATTGTGGCCTGGTGCCTGCCCCTACCCTGACCCTGCTGGGTACTGTACGGATTCTTTCCTCTTACCTCCAAATTGGGACAATTGCACAGTACAGGATGGAGTAATGATTTCTGATCAGAGAAAGAGACAATATTAAACTTGTGTTAAACTTGCAGACTTTTCTTTATGATGCTTGGTTCACAACATAATGAGTGCCTGAAATGGTGCTTAAAATAAATCAGCCCAATTTTTCCAATGCCTATATTCTTTCATGGAAGAAAGTTAAATGCTAAAAGTTAAATGTTCTTCCTAATAAGGTGGAATGTGGCTGCGTTGAAAATGTAGTGAATGGCACCGTGGTGGTCTGGAATATATGGGGCCAGGTGACATCAGCACTATAGGCTGTCACCTCTGTGGCAGGATTTGAGAAGCAACAGAAAATTCTACATCCACTTGCCCCCAATTCCTAAAATTATATGTTTAGAGACAAAGTACTTTCAGTGAAGGAATAGCCTTACTCTGACTCAAATACCTTTGAAAGGTTGGCATATTGTCCATTTCCAATGAGTTGTATAGGAGCTTAAAGTAGTTTATGTCATCAAGGAAGCTTTCATATGGAAGAGACTCATGATACCAGAGGAGAATAAAGTTAGAGAGAAGTGGGGAATATGGGGTTGTGTTTCAGAAAGCAGTTCTTATCTACGTCTGGGGGCAGACCTATTGCATCTGGACAACTTCCTGCTAATTGTTGGTGGAATTGCCTACAATCACATAGCCTGAAAATCCCATTATTTATGTTACTTTTCTCACTCCCCCAAATGGTCATGTCATACCTTCTCTTCTATCCTCACTTTGCAGGAGCCTTGCCTCATACTTCATTGAGAAAACAGAATCAATCAAATGGGAATGTTCATCCTCCCACACAGAAACTTTCAACCCTCTTGCACCTGCACTGCCCTCTTTGACCCTCCCTCCGGTTTGAGAGGATGTGTCCCTGCTCCTCCTGATGGCCTGCCTCTTCCTCCACTTGGCTCTGGGTCCCATTTCCTCTTACTTCCTCAGCACTGGATCAGTCCCAACAGCGCACAAATATGTTCCAGAATCTCTCTTCATATGTTTCTCTCTCTCTCTCTCTCTCTCTCTGTCCCCTTTGACTACGGTGTTTTCCTGCTCACCATTATAGCAAATCTTGAGCAAAGAGCTGAATACATAGATTTTTGTCTCCACATTCTCACTCCTCTTCTCTGGCCCCAAAGTTAATCAAATCAATCTTCTTCCACTGGTACCATTGACCTTTTACAATGTAGACGTTAGGGGCACTGACCCCCTGCTCAGTTGAAAATCTGCAAATAACTTCTGACTCCCCCAAAACTTAACTACTAATAGCCTACTCTTGACTGGAAGACTTTCTGTAACATAAACAGTTGGTTAACACATACTCTGCATGTTATATGTAGTATTTATTGTATTCTTAAAATACAGTAACCTAGAGAAAAGGTTTTATTATTTAAAAAGTCATGTGGAAAAGAATATATATTTATAGTAATGTACTGTATTTCTCAAAAAAAATGTATAAATGGACTCATGCATTTCAAATCCCTGTTGTTCAAGGGTCCACTGTACTGCACAAAGTGACTTTCATGGTGCTCACCATGGCTTCCACGTTACCATAGTCAATGGTCCATTGGCTGTTCTCATCTTCCTTGACCCTGCAACACCATTTGACAGTTGGCTACTCCTTCCTTGAAACCCCATATTCGGGGTGCCTGGGTGGCTCAGTCGGTTAAGTGTCTGACTTCGGCTCAGGTCATGATCTCACGGTTCGTGGGTTCGAGCCCCACATTGGGCTCTGGGCTGACAGCCCAGCTGACAGAATCTGGAGCCTGCTTCAGATTCTGTGTCTCCCTCTCTCTCTGCCCCTCCCCCACTCATGCTCTGTTTCTGTCTCAATAAAAAATAAACGTAAAAAATTAAAAAAAAAAAGAAACCCCATATTCCTCTGGCTTCTGTGGTTATCACTTTTCTGATATTCCTCCTACCCCACTGATTCCTCCTCTCCATCTCCTTCATGGCCTTTCTTCCTCTATCTTATCTTTAAAAGTTGGCATGCCCCAGTTTTGGTCCGAGGTCCCACTGTCCTTTCTCTCCTGTGCTTTCTTCCAGGGCAACCCCGTCTGGCTCCATTCTAGGAAGAACAATCATGGACAAGAACAAAGTAAAGATATTTTTAAACATATAAAGACTGAAAAAGTTTGCATCATACTGACTCTGGCTGAAAGTACTACAAAAATAGAGTAAAAATATTTTTTGTGCCCATGGACTCTTTGGCCATCTGGTGAAGACTATTGATCCTTCTCAGGACTATGTTTTTAAATGCATTAAAACAACAACTACAAAAATAAAAAATAAATGCATAAAACAAATACATAGGGTTACAAATGAAAATAATTACCTTGCAATATAGTTATCAAGATATTAAAACATAATTTGACTTAGTAATACATTGACTTCTTTGTTAATGTATTCAATTAAAAGATTTAATGATGCAGGTTTAAAAACTACACAATTTTAAGTGGTAATAAAAACAAACTGGAATTTGAGGATCTGCAACCTAGTGATGCGATATAAAAATATCTGGATTTTTTTATTGGTGACAAAGTCATAGGTACAGCAAACACTACAGTGGTCTGCTGTCTATGTTTCTAATTAAAGGAAGTCCTAAATTTCAATCAGGGGTGAGTGAAAATAAAGGAACTTTCTCATTCAAGTTCACAGACACCCTCAATTTTATTCATATGGCATCCATGTACCCAGGTTAAGGATGTATTTAAGAAAGAGGCAATTGAACATTCAAAAACTGAAAGTTTCAGAACTATCTTTAAACTATTAGTTTTAAAAACTATTAGTTAAAAATGACTAACTTACAGATGGGGTTATAAAAGAAAACATGGACCAAAATACTAGGTAACTGTGAAAAGGAACATGATAGGCGTTCAATTCATACTTGTGTAATGAACAAATGGACCGAGAGGAGATTGGCTTTATTACCCTATCTTTTTCAGCTGACTAAGATACACACCATCACGGGAATCCAGTCCTTCCAAAACCAAGGTCACAGCATGGTTTTGCTAATACATTGTGCACACTAATGCCCCCTTGCATGACTCCCTGCTTGTTAATAGGGTTACAGGAGCCCACCTACATGAATGGGAAGTTATTCCATCATCTTAGCCAAAGAGTGGAAGTAATTTCTGAGGTAGAGCTAGAAACCCCTGGCACATAAGCGATGCTCAATAAAACGTCCAAGACCTGCAATATGAAGGCAACACTAATAGGTCAATGGCAGCTCTGATCAACCAGAGAAGGCCACTCTGTGGCAAAACTCCCCCCTCCCCACCCACAAGTACACATCTCACCTTCTCCAGTGGCTCCTGCTTCACATCTAAAAGTTATGGCTCTGAACTAACATTTCTGTCAATTCTTCAAAACAATAATGCATGCTTTTTAAATGCCCTTTCCAGAATATATAATATGTCAGGCACAATGACAGTGTTTGTTTTAGAAAGAAATCGGAAAAAGACTGGCTGATGCCTTTGTCTGTGAAGAACAACAAATACTCTGAAATTCAGCCCCACTGAGGAGAAGCATAAAATTGGGGGCAGCAGTGGTGAGAATGGAAAATGAAGCACAGATGAAAATTAATCGGAGCTTCTTAAGTTGCTCTCCCTGGGGAAGGGAAGAATGTGCCTTTTAAAAGCATAGAGATACAGAACACTGAAAAGCGACAGAGCTCATGACTGAGCTCTCGGAAACCCAAATATTGAATAGTTAGCAAGATCTTGTTAGACCAAGAACACCACGTTTTATGTTCCCTGTAGTGAATTACTTTTAAGGAAAATGGTAAGGGGCACATAATTTCCAGATATTACCCCTATTACTCAGTAAAATGGCTCCTCTTCAAAACAACTTGTTTGTTTTAATGTTGGGGAAAGCATTAGTTGTTCACTTTGAGTGGCTTAAGAGTAGATTTATTAAATTCGCCACGTCTCCAAATCTAAGCCATGGATATGGCATCGCTTTGGTACCCTGTTTACTCAGTGATCCGTTCCCAGTTCATACCATTATGGCAAACTCTGAGAGTCTGTCAGACCTTCTAGTCAGCCTCATAGTTGAGTTGGTAAACACTAGGGCCAGGTGCTCTGGATTCTAGCCTGCACTTTTTGAGTTTTTCAGAAATAGATGGGTAAGACATTAGAGGAAAGGGGCTCCTGGTGGCTGCTACTGCCCTTTGAAGTGGACTACCATCGGGCACATTGTCACCCTGTTTCATGGAAGTTGCCCATCTCGCTACAGCTCCAGTGGTCCATCCCAGGACAACGAGCGGTCTAGGTTTCCAAGTTCAAGACATCTCCTAACTACATTGCCTTCTGTAAATCAGAATATGCCTCTAGGCACCACTAAACTATTTTTAGACCTGATACATAGCACACAAAACACAGCTACATATCAACAATTACATGATTATTCCAGGCCCACACCCCTTACATTTGCCTCATTTGACCTGGAATGAGGGAAAACCACATGTTATTTTTAGTCTTTTCCTGAATTCCTCTAACGTTCAATTTTCCATTTTTAGAGCCATTGAGATCTGGCCTTTGTGCTTCACATGACAGTATGTGTACACACTTAGGGTGCACTTCTGTCTGGGACTCTTTATTTGAACCTGCTGGGCTCTCACCAACTATGGGCACTCTTAAGAATGACCTCTGGCCTTTGGATCACTTACTAGTAAGTTAGAAATGCTCCCATATTGTCCCTTCTTACGTGCCAGAATCACCTTCTACACCAGGTGCCTGCCTGGGGATTATTTATATACACTAACAGAAACAATATTTGAGTATACTATGTTTAAAGCAAATTTTTCCAGGAACCAAGAAATGACTAAAAGAGAGAACTGGTTCCCTAAACCCACACAAACACACACGCATGCACACACACACACACGTATACCCATACCACACTCCTCCTTCTCTGCATTGCATCATCAGAGTGAAGACGTAGCAACCAGTGCAGGGAATTCTGGACCATGGAGGCATCTAGCATATTTGATATCTGGACCAGATCTTTTACTAACTCCTCCCTCTTTTAAAGGAGAACATTATTTTCAGTAATAATCCTTAGTTTCTTGATTAAACTAGTCAGATGTAAAACAACAAAAAACATGTTCAATACAACATTTCAGGGAACTAAAATTTGTGTCTGCCAGATGAAAAGAGTGTAATTTGCAGCTTGTGCCCTCCTTCACTGTTTTAAATTTTAAACACAAATAAAAGCTCAGTGTGGTCCCATAGAGTAAAGAATTGAAGCAACTCCCATTCAGTTTCTTTGTCTATACAACCACCCTGTTTAACTTGTTCATTTTTTTAAAATGTTTATTTATTTTTGAGAGAGAGAGAGTGTAAGCGGGGGAGGGGGCAGAAAGAGAAGGGGACAGAGGACCCCAAGCAGGCTCTGTGCTGACAGCAGGGAGCCTGATGCGGGGCTCAAACTCAAGAATCTTGAGATCATGACCTGAACTAAAGTTGGATGCTCAATCAACTGAGCCACCCAGGCACCCCATAACCTTGTTCATGTTTTTTTTTGTTTGTTTATTTATTTTTGAAAGAGAGACAGAGTATGCAGAGGGGAGGGGCAGAGAAGGAGACACAGAATCTGAAGCAGGCTCCAGGCTATGAACTGTCAGCACAAGCTTGACGCAGGGCTTGAACCCAAGAGCTGTGAGATCATGACCTGAGTCGAAGCCAGATGCTCAACTGACTGAGCCACCCAGGCGCCCCAACTTTGTTCATTTTTAATCTCTGTTCAAATACAGGGGACATGTCCTGCCCAGGGGCTAGAGACACTTCAAATAAGCTTAGACAGTTACAAGGAACTTATTTTGAAAGAAGCACGTATAGCTGAGTCCCTTTGTGTCAGGAGTCAGTCGATAACTGAGAGTTTTCTAAAGTAACTTCTATGTAGAATACAATCTTTATTAAAAAACAAGGAATAAAAATATAATTAGGAGCTTATATTACTGAAATTCACCAATGACAGTGGCCATTGTTTAGAACTTAGACCAACAAAAGACTTTTTAGGAACAGTATTTCATCACTGACATTGTTTGAAATTGCTGGTATGTGGTGATAACCTTTTTAAAGGCTTTTTGTTGGTTTTATTAGAGATTTTAAATTCTCTACAAAGAGTGTGCCACCTTACTGCTTGCAGCCATGGGTGGGGGCGGGGGGGCTCTCACCACGTCCCATGCTCAGGGGCCACCAATTCCAGAGAGTTTCTTGTAAGTGTGTCATGCAAGCCCCGGAGACCTTGGTGTCAGAGGGTTGACCGTTCTTTCTTCATTCACTAGCCTCATCTGTTTGAACTTGAAGCAGTCCTTTAGGGGATACAGACCCAAAGGGGGTAGAGGAAGTCACGAGCAAATAGAAGTGAAGAAGAGGTGGAGAAGGAAGGCCATGTGAATCCCAGGACTCACTAAGGCATTTCCCATCTTCTCCAAGGGGAGCTGACCTCGCTTTTCCCCCCTCCCCCCTCCCAAGGCCTATACCTGCTCCTCACTTTAGCTCCATCTGGAAACCTCTCTCTGACCAGAGGAAGGAAGAGTTGCACATTCCTCTTTCTCAGTACAGTTCTAAGCCCCTCAGACCACCAGGAAAAAAAAAAAGTGTGGTGTGTGGCTCTGACCAGGGGTCAAAGGGAAACCAGCTTCAGCTTCACTTGACTTGAAGGAAGGAAGCAGGAAGTCCTGCTTGGGGACAGGGGTGAAGCTGTCCTCTGGGACCAGCTGTCCAATTACCTCCTGACCCCTTCTCTCTAATCAAGAGCACACACAGAAAGCAGAGTGTCTGCAGCACTTTCCACACCTCTCTCAAGATTAGAGACCACGTCTTGCACAAGAAACGATCCTTCTGGTTACTACTAACTGTCTACACCATGTCAGGCAATGGATCAGGCCCCAAGTGAGCCTCACAACTCCATGAGGGAGGAGACATTACTGTCCCATCTTATAGACAAGAGACTCAGGCTCCGAGCTGACTTGGAGAGTATGGAACCAGAGCTGCCTCATGTCCGAGGCCCTGTGTCCTGCTTCGGGTGGGGTTGGCTAGGGGTTGAACCCTCCCAGGACTCCAGCATCTGTGGATCCTGAGCACTACTCTCAGACCATCGTGGTTTTGCTGCTGGATGGACAGCACTGGGTCCATCTATTGTTAGTCAAACCTAGTTGATCGTAGAGCAAGATTTAGAAATGTATAAAGTGAACTTCTGGATAACTTACTAGTATAATATGTGTGGGATCAGATGCCAGGTATCCTTCTCATTCTTTTCTTCTAAGTCTGGTTGTTGTACCTGCCCCTCTAAATATCCCTTCCCACAAAATCATTTTGCAGAAGGATGGATTTAAATATGGTAATAGTGATGGTGTGTGGATTCGCATCACACACTCTATGTAATGGCTGAAATCCCCTTTTTTTATGTCTCTTCTTCTAAGTCATGCTTCATTCACTCATCCATTCATCCATCCACTCATTCATTCATTCATGTAGCAAATATGTTTGAAACCAATGCCCCAGACACTAACCTAGACACTGGACATAAGCGATAACCAAAACAGCTGTCCTTGAGGAGCTCACATTCTAGTTGGGGAAGAGTGCAGGCAAGCCTCCAGGGCCCCTCTGCCCTTCTCTGCCCTTCTCTGTGTCCAGGAGGCTGACCCCACATCCTGCCGTGCCTTGTCATCTTAGAGGGGGATGACAGGAATGGGAGGGTAGGAAATACCAGCTGGAGACTGCCAGATGGAAAGAAAGGGGAGCTAGCTATTTGCTCCCTCCTTTCCTTGTTGGGCTGCAGTTTTTGGCGATAGGCTGTGCTCCTCCACCCTCAGCCCAATTCTGGGGAGCTCCCTCTACCCCAGCCACAGATCTCGCCAGGCTCCTCTGACACCCTGACATCAACCTTCTTGGCCCTTTGTGCCCTAGGGGAGGCAACCAAGGTCATCTTGATGCTGCTACTGCCCTGTTGGCTTAACTGCCTACACTTCCTTCAGTTAGCCTTTGACAGTGTCATTTCTTTTTTAATATAGACAAAAAACAAATAAGTTATGTATCAGATGAGCAAAAATGCTATGTAGAAACAGAGAGCAGAGCAAGGGCAATAAAGTATGTGTGTGTGTGTGTATGTTCATGCACATGCACATGTACATGAGCTTGTGTGTTGGTGGGGGTGACATCATGCCCCTCTTCCATGTATGACACTTACCCCACCCTTACCTAGCCTCACAGGCTCAGATCTCTTGCTTTTGGGTTTTCTGCTGTGTCCTCAGTTTCCCTTATGTGTCTTAAATAGAGCAGTTCAGGCCAATCACAGCTTCTACTTCTGAGTGTGTATCCCAGTCTTCCCCAGCAAAGTGCTCTCCATCAGTTACTGTCCTAGTTCCAAAGTGGTGTTAGGAGTTTTCAACAACCATAAATGTTTTCTAGAACATGTAGTTCCTCAATAAACGTGATTTACAGTTTACATGATTTAACATGACTTATAATTTTGTGTGTTTGGGAAGCATGTAATGTCTTTAACCATGGAAAGCCTACAAGACAAGTTCCAGTGGTTTCTCAGCATGTTCTTGCTGGAAAAATGACAATGCTCTGGGTGCCTTCTAAAGCATCATGCTCTCCTTCCCTGCCTTTCTGGTGGCCTCTGCCCAGCCCTCCACATGCCATCCCATAAGCAGAAAATCAGAGCTGAGTCTAATGGCTTCCCTCCTTCTCACATTCTGTGAACCCTTTATGAACACAGTTGACTGGCAAATAATTTTTGCGTATTTCTGTAATTTTTTGTTCTGTCAAACATCTAGGAGGCTAATGATAGTGAGCAACGTTTGGGGTTGCTGCCAAAGTAGATGAGGCCACGGGAGGGGAGTTGTTCTTTGATGGAGTTCAGGACACACTACCCTCCAAATATGGCATCTTGACATAATGAATATTTTAAGCTGAAGGAATGTGAGAAAATGACAGATGCAAGAAGATCCCCTTGATTTTCCCCAACCCTTCTCCCCTGGAGTAGATGAGATGACCCTCATGGAAGAGGTACCCCACTCCATACTCAAGATGGAAGGACACTGAGAAGACTGAGCAAGCAGGCCTTGCTGAGTCTCCCCCATTAACTATACTTGGCTCATACTCTGTCCTACCACATCTTTCCATGGCTCTCCAACCGCCACCAAACCTGGCTCAAAGACACTCAGTTCTATCTGTTTCTTCAGGCCCTCATTTCTTTAGAAAGTCTTCCATGTCATCTAAAACTTATGTTAAATAAATGTATGTGCTTTATCCTGTTAACTTGTCTTTGTCAGTGTAATTTTCAGATTCAGCCAGGGACCCATTTTTCTCCCCTACATTCCCAAGTCATGGATGAAACCCTGGAGCCTACCTGCTCTTCTCATCATAAGAGGGAGCATCTCGGTGGATGTAGGTCAGTGCCTGAGACTAGATCCCGGTGATTCCATGGGTAGAGTGCTTGATAAGCCCTTGGGGGTCCACTGACCAGGACTTCCAGGCCCTGCATGTGACCTTCTCCAGTATCTCAGGGTAGAGCCCAGAATCTTCATTATTAACAAGCTCTCTAGGTGGCTCTTGTGTAAGATCAACTCTGAAAACTTCTGTTCTAGAGACTACCACGTACGTTCAACCACAAAGTGCTCCACAGTAAACCCTCTCCTCTCCCCAAAATTCACCTTATTTTTCTCCATTTTTGAGATCACATCAAAGCAGAAGTCTCAGGGACTCATTGTTCTCTCCTTTCATTAGTGAATCCTTCCTGCCTGTAGGGGTGGGAGTCTTGCTGTAACAGGGCAGTTGAGTGGTCAAGCTCTAGGTATCTGGATGGGGTCTTAGCAGGGATTGGAACACGGGCAACTCAAAGGTGTGGTGAAGACATCAGGCAATGGGAGGGGCACTGGCTGCCCCATGAGCTTGTGGAGGCTCAGAGTAACTATCTAAGAGGACAACGAAGTTGATTTACTTGGGGGACTTCAGTGAAAATCCTTATGTGAAAAATAAATGAGGGGAAAGAGTGAGCTAGTGCAAGTTTATTGTTTCTTGGGCTCAATGAAAGGCATTTTCTGCTTATTTCCTTTTTATATAGTTACTGTTAATTTCAATTGTGTTTAGTAACTTCCCTTTGAACTCATTGTTTCAAAACTCAAAAGTGATTTTCAGTGAATGTTGAATTTTGCTGTGAGGATATAGAATGCAGAATTCACTGGTAAACTAAGGGGCAAAACTGGGTAGTATTGAAAAAATCTTAAAATGGGTATTTAGCCTATTTCTTCCATTTGAAACCGAGATTGTCAATGGAATTGAAACTACTTTGGATGGATGAGGATGTCTAGATGCTTCCAAATATTCAGAATAGTAATTGCATTTTAATATTCTAGATAGAGAAATTTAAGCTACTCTATTGGTAATAAAACCTTCACAGAAACTTGGTTTTCTGTGATTTGTATTTATTTCTGCTCCTGGGGGCCTCACTTTGATTCATCCCTCATTTGTGTTAATAATTGTTCATTTGGCCTTGCTATTTTTCACCTCAATCTTTTTCTTCTAAATCTTTGGTGTAAAAATTTAGTTGTGACCATGATATTAAAAAAGGAATCTTTTTTGTTGTTGTTGTAAGTAAAAGGAAATAGTAAACTTCCAGGATCCTTTCTTCTCCATCCATCCTTTCACCTCTCCCTTGTTTGGGGTGACTCTGGGTTTCCCAGCCTCTTCCTGCCATATCTTTCAAGGAGGAAATAACAACCTTTGGGATATATGTTGGCCTTAGCCAGCTGGCCATACTCAAAGACACCAATCGCCTATTTCCACATTCACAGCCCATTCCATAAAGACGCAGATTCAAACTGTTTTCAAAGGTAGAGAAATGTGCTTAAAAGCTGAGACTCTAAAGCCCTCCAAAGGGACAAACCCTTGAGTTAAGTGTTTGCTCAGGGCAATAAATGACTTCCTGCTTTCCAAACAGAAGTTTCAAAGGGTTGATTGTTGAAATTCCAAAGAAACCTACAAGTCACCATATTTTGAACCACTTACAGATCAAAATGAGCCCAAATATCGGGACTATTTGGATTAAATTTTCTTCAACTACAGAAATATTTAGAAGTTAAAGGAGCATTATAGCAAAGAAAGTAAGAGACTTAGTCATGCTTCCTTGCAGGAATTTTCAAATTTTAATGTGGCTTAAGAAACACCCAAATAATTTTGTCTAAGTTCTTGGCTATATTATCAGAGACTCTGCTCAGTAGCAGTACGAACACCACCTGGCAATGTGTTAGAAATGCCAATTCTTGAGACTACTCAGACCCTCCGATTCTAAAATTCTGGGAGATGAGCCCAGTGATTGGTGTTTGAACAAGCTCTCCAGAGGTGATTTTGAGGCACACAGAAGTTTAATAACCACTGAGATACAGCATGATTTTTTTTATCGTAGTGGTTCTCACTTTGAGAAAAATACTCATGGCTGGTTCCCAGGCCTAGGCCTGTTGAATCAAAAGGTCTGCATACATTTAGAGAAACACTGGGGGATAAGTGAGCTACTGGGATAGTTCATGGAGAGACTCTCCTCCATGATGAGACAATTACCTTCAGCTAAAACCCTAATCATTAGGGCTTCTGCCTACATATCCAGCATCACCTCTCTGCTGCTTTGTTTTTGTTTTAGTCTTCTTCTTGCCTCTTGAACTCCATCAGTGCCCTGCAAGCATTGTGTTCTCCAGCTTCTGCCCAGAACTGCCTCCTTCCTCCATTTTCACTTGTCTAACCCCCTGTTGTCCTTGAAGGCCCAAGTCAAGGTCATTCCCTGCAAGAAGTTGCCTCTGACTCCCTCTGGTTGTGTGTACACCTCTGTCACAAAGCACTTCCTGAAATGCACCATAATGGTCAATGGGTTATTCTTCTGCCCCGTGATCCCCCTTTTCCCCACCCTCACCCCCAGGGCAGGACCTTGTCTGTGTCCTGATGTGTGCCTGGCACCTAGCACAGTGTTGGGCACAGAGTAGGCTGGTGCTCAATCAGTGTTTGTTATGAATGAATCCTCCAGGGGGCACATAACTAGAGGTACTATAAGAGGTTCAGAGCATGGGCTTTGGCACCAGAATACTTAGGCTCAAGTCCCAACTCTACCACTTACTAGCTATGTAAGTTTAATTTCTCTGTTCCTCAGTTGTTGGCATTGATGACATTTTATTGTTATTATTACTCACTGCTCTGGTAGAGAAGCAACTCCATCACAGGGTATGTGCTGAGTACCTTTTAAGAAATTGTTCATCCACAATGTCACTTAATTTTCACCACAATTTGTGAACTACTTAGCTATTCCCATTTGAGAGACAGAGGCTTAGAAAAGGTGATCAGTTAGCCAAGCCTCCTTTAAAAACTATATAGATTGGAGGGGCGCCTGGGTGGCTCAGTCAGTTAAATGTCCACCTCTTGATTTCAGCTCAGGTCATGATCTCATGGTTTGGGTTCGTGAGATCGAGCCCCACATGAGACTCTCTGTTGATGGTGTGGAGCCTGCTCAGGATTCTCTCTATCTCTCTCCCTCTGCTCCTCCCCTGTTCTCTCTCTCTCTTTCTCAAAATAAACAAACAAATATTTTTTTAAAAACCTATATAGATTGGAGGACAAACAAATTGAAGAATTTGAGGCAGAATCTGAATGCCAATCCCAGCTTCTGTCGTAAAGTATAGTGTAGGAGAATCCTCCAAATTTGTGGCCCAGAGGAGGGTTACAACTTTGGCAGGAAGAATGTCCCTGCAAAGATGAGCCCAGAAGGCAAAACTATTAACCTACACGGAGGAATGCAGGGAGGGGCCCCTTTGGCCACTAGCGCAAACACTTTTCTAAACACAAGCTGGCAGATACTTTCTAAATATTGTTCCTTATGCACATTTCAATGTGGAAGCAATGCGGATGCTTGGAAACACCATCGAACATGCTGTTTGGAAAGGATGGACTTTGCGGCACCGTCCCCTTCCCTGCCTCCATTACAACTGCCCTGTACATATAGGTTCTGACTTTTTTTTTAATTTTTGTTTTATGTTTTTATTTTATTTTTGAGAGAGAGAGAGAGAGAGAGAGAGAGAGCTCTAGCAGGGGAGGGGCAAAGAGAGAGAGGGATAGGATCTGAGGCAGGCTCCAGGCTCCGAGCTGTCAGCACAGAGCCTGATGCAGGGCTCGAACTCACAGAGTGTGAGATCATCACCTGAGCTGAAGTTGGATGGTCAACCGACTGAGCCACCCACGTACCCCATATAGTTTCGGACTTAAGAGGTCCAGGTAGAGCCTGGCAATCTGCCAGGTCACTCTGCGTTTTGATCAGTGCTTCAGTCCATTTGTGTGCTGGTGATGTCTAGATCGTACTTGGACAAATCACCCTTTGTATCTCTAGTATTGTATATGTCATTTATAGTTCTCTTGTACTAATATTTTACATATATTATCACAAAAACCCCAAATAGAGATTTTAAAGGGATGAGATCCTTCAAAATAAATAGCAATTCATATATTCTCTCCTCCTAGCCCAAAGGAGGATGCAGAGTTGGGTGAGCCCCGGGCATTAGTCCTCCAAGTCCCGTCCTGCCCCAGAGGCTTCTGGGAGACAGCAGGTCAGGTGGATGCTGCACTGACTGACTCAGTGTTCAGGCTCATTCTCCTGTGGCCTCCACAGTTCTCCTTCAGACAACTTTGAAAATCCATCTCTGGCTTCAAATGATCTGCAGGTGTAGTTGATGTAACAGCAGCTTCACGGTGAAGGGGTGACCTTGACAAGATAGGAGTTCTGCTGCAACATGGTCACCCCACTTCAGGGACATGAAAATACAGTGTCATTCATGGTACATTTGGAAATTCTCCCTGAGAGGAAATTTAAATTCAATGTGAAATGCAACTCGACGTTTAGCTTCTGCTTTTAAACAGGGATTACAAACTTAAACCTGAAGTTTTAAGAATTATGATTTACATATTGAGAAAAGGCGAAATATTATCAGTATCCTACATCTGCATAGCTTAACTTTAAAAAATTATATTAAAACTGGGGAACCTGGGTGGCTCAGTTGTTTGAGCATCAACTTCGGCTTAGGTCATGATCTCACAGTCCGTGGATTCAAGCCCCACAATCGGCTCTGTGCTGACAGTTTGGAACCTGGAGCCTGCTTTGGATTCCGTGTTTTCCTCTTTCTCTGCCCCTCCCTAACTCGTGCTCTGTCTCTCTCTCTCAAAAATAAATAAACATTATAAAAATTATATTAAAACCAAAGCTTGCTAATACATCCATGGCAAAACATAAAATTGTGGTTCAAGCTCAGGGATCAGTTTACCAAAATGTCTGTTTGTGAAAGGACACTTTTCCCAATTCTTTATCAAACATTTATTGAAAACTGCACCAGGGGCTAGGAATAAAAAGATGAATAAAATGGCATCCCTGTATCCTGGGAACACATGCATGTGAACAATTGCTATGGATACAAATACAGAAGACACTTTACCAGAGGCTTGGTGAAGTTCTGTGAGAACAGCTGGAAGAGAGATGAGTCTTGCACATGGATGGGGAGACCTAAAAAGGAAGTCATCAGGTGGCATTTAAAATGGGCTCTAGAGGGGCCTCCTGGGTCACTCAGTTGAGTGTCCAACTCTTGATTTCAGCTCAGGTCAGGATTCCAGGGTTGTGGGATTGAGCCCTATGTCAGGCTCTGCACTGACATGGTGCCTGTTTAAGATTCTTGCCCTCTGCCCCTCTCCCCTGCTTGCATGTGTGCTCACTCTCAAATGTGTAGCAGGGAGGTGGTATAGATGGAAGGGAAAAGGTGGTTCAGATCACAGCCATCGGGATGGTGGGGAGGACAGCAGACAGAAAGAAGCCTACAAAGAAAACTGGGAAGGCCTAGTGAGAGAAGTAGGAGTAAGACTGTAGTGTCCTAGCAGGCAGGGACCAGACTGAGGGAGGCAGTAAACAACAACAAGTGTTGTGAGCAACGAAGTAAGATGGGTTCGGGGACATTGAGGTCAAAGAGAATCCTGGCAAGAGCATTCCCCAAGGTGCACGGGGGAGGGCACATGGGAAGACAGAACAGAGCAGTTTTCAAGGTGAGTGGTTGGTGATGACTTGAAGACAGGCACATCCAAAATTCTTCAATAATTTATTTGGGAAGACAAATGGAAGATGAAGGAGCAGTGTGGGGTGGGGAAGATCTGCTGTTCCTATAGTTTTGAATTAAGAAGGAGCTAAGTAGGGGCGCCTGGGTGGCTCAGTTGGTTAAGTGTCCAACTTCAGCTCAGGTCATGATCTTGTGGTTTGTGATTTCTAGCCCCTCATTGGGCTCTGTGTTGACAGCTCAGAGCCTGGAGCCTGCTTCAGATTCTGTGTCTCCTTCTTTCTCTGCCCCTCCCTCTCTCACACTCTGTTTCTCTCAAAAACAAATAAACATTAAAAAAATTTTTTAAAGAAGGACCTGAAGTAGATAGAATTCGATGATAATGGCAAAGAGCCAGTCACAGAAGAGAGTAGCGAGGCCACTGAGGGGTGCAGGGGAGGGAGAGGAGAGCTGACCTCTGGTTACAGGGAAAGGTCGTCTCTTCTCTTGAGAGAGGAAAGGAAGAGGAAGAGATGATGTTGAAAAAGATCCTTTCATGGAATTGGTGGTGAGAAAGCAAGGGAGCTATTTCCTTTGGGAAGGCAGAGCTGTCTCCTGGGAGGGATGAGCATATGCATGTAGGCACCCATATATGTCTACGTGCACTCGCGCACTTGGCTTGGAGATTTGTGGACAGTGGAGTCACTGTGAAAATAGTGATAATTAGAGTCTCCAGCTGGGCGATGGTTCATGTATCCCTTTTGACTGTCCTAGACTTAGACTATGCAGTTATCTGGATTCTTTGCATTCTCACTTATAACATATGAGTGTGTGTATGTGTGTGTGTGTGTGTGTGTGTGTGTATGTGTGTGTGTAACTGTCATATACTCTTGAAATTTCTTGCAGGCAGAACTTCTGCTTTCCCTGGGTGCCTAGTAGAGTTTAGGTACGTAGCAGATGCTCAATAAATAACTTAGTTGATTGGATGATCTCTAACTCATGGTGTCCCTACATTAGCCAATAAGCAGACTCTAAATGAGAACAGCAGCTATCATACTAGGTGGGTCCTGCCCTGAGGACAGGGAACTGAAATTGGGTCAGCATTTTTTTGTATAGCATATATGGTAAAGAAAGTAGACATTTCACCTGGTCTAGACAACGACTGGGTACATGCTATGATACTGAAAGAAGGCTTTTCAAATGAGATGTTTTGTGCTTTATTGCCCATTTCCTCTTCACCCACCCATACGCACACTGACACACACATGCACACATACCTGTAGGTGCACACACACAACCCAAGTCTGAAATCTCTCTTTTTCTTAGAAGGCTGGAAATGTGACTCTTCTGTGATATGGGGACATGGGAATGGTAGACAGGAGAAAGGGTTAAGTAAAGATCTCTAGTAATGCTTCCACTTGTTCTCTGAGGATTAACAAAGAGAGGAAGCACAGCCTTTATAGAAGGAAATTCCCAGGCCCCACTTCGGACATACGCAACCTGCCCTGTGAACCCCTGAGGGGTGTCTGATAATAAACACTCACAAACAAAACAATCCATAAAGGCGTTTTTAACAACATTCTTGCATTTTCACCAAAGGGTTAGAACACCTTTTCCTGCATCTGTGGACCTGGAAGGGGCCTGGACATCCACCTACTAGCTGAGCCCAAGGATCCCAGCCCAGGACTGCTATTTGTACGTGCAGGTCTCCTAGCCCTTTGGACCTGATTGTGAAGGAGCCTTGTCCCCATACAGGGCTGCTAGAATGCAGGTCACAGACCCCACACAGAGTGGATATGGACCGCCCTGTACAGACCTGAGACTTACCCCTTCATCTTCCCTAGTGAGCCCCAGACACAACTTTTGAGGTTGCAACCTTGAGTACTAACACAGTGACCCTCCCCAGCTGTAGGGACAGCTTGACAAAGACATGAAAACTCTACTAGCAAAGTGGGCCAATTAAGTAAGAAGCTTACTGGCTTCTTTTTCTGTAGTGGCAAAAAAGATAATAAAAGATAAAACAAACAAACAAACAAACAAGCAAACAAAAAAAACTACAAAGCAACCCCCAAAACAACAATGAAAAGCCCTTGAGACTTGATGGTAAATATTTTTAGTCATTTCTTGTAAGGAGCTCAAAGCATATTAGGCCCAAATGCAAAACCCTAAGCCAAAGTCTACTTTAAGTCGGTTTATTTGTACAATTACACCTCATTCCTTCCCAAACTAATAGGACGTGAGGTTTGTTGCATCCATTTTGTAAATAAATAAATCAAGGAACAGAAACTGGCCTAGGATAATAGCAAAGATCCCAGTGATTCAGATAGATTTCTGATACCTGCTCTCTGTATGTGTGTGTGTAGCTGTATGTATGTGCATGGATTTTTTTTTTTAGTATAATATGCTTGACAACCCCTTTATTAATTGTAGTCAAATGCAGGATCTTTGAACGACATCCCCGTTTCTGGGCTAGACCAGAATCCACTTCATGGCATGGGTGAGGATTAGATCCTCTGCTGCCAATAGAAAGCTGAGCCTTTATTTCTGAAATGCCATCACTGGTCTCTGGGATATTTTTAGATGAAATAATCATACATGTCTATTCATTTGCATCTGCCCAGAGCTGGCAGGCGACCTCCATGTTGACCCCGGCACTCAGGACCATGTAGACTGAGAGAATGACAAGTCCCAGATCTCTCTCTGGGCGGGGTTACCATGAGCCTTCCACTCAGGCCTCCTGCCCTTTGTACTGTAACAATGCACGGAAACACAGCCTTGTTAGAGGAAATTCCCAGGGCCATAGCTTGGACATTAGACAGTTGCTTTGCTCTGCTGGCCCAGCTGATGTGCATCTAAAAATAAACACACTGGTCTGCATGGGTTTCTATGATTTCGCCATGCACAGTTGATTATATTTCAAAGAATTTTATTTTTAACCTGGGTTTTAAGAAAGCAAGCCTTCAGGTAAACCTGGAGAATAAAATATATCATGGCTTCATTTTGATTTGACAAAATGTTAGCATTTGCTGATACCCATTTCTGCTGGAAGGACCAGTGTCCTTTTGTTCTGGGACTCCACAACAAGACTGATGAAGCATGGCATACCGAGCTGCTGCGTAAGTGACTGCAGAAGAAGTGAGCTTTCAAAACCACATGTCAACCTGCTCTTCTGAGTCCAGGTGGAATAAAGTATTAGCAAAGAAACCTAGGGCCATCCCGCAGTCGACGATGCAAATGATTAGGGCCCACCTAAACTAAATTCTCCCTGCCCTAAGTCTCTAGGTTCTTAACCGGCAGAAAGGCTGTTATTGGCTGCGGCCCATTTAGCAGACAAAGGAAATGTGGGTGGAAACACTGGCTAAAGACCTCAACTCAGAGCGGGCAGACAGCTCCAGTCAGTTCTCCTCTGTCCCTCAGAGTCAAGTATTCTGCTTGTGGTCCCTGCAATTTAGAGGACAGTAGATGCACTTAAGTTTGCACTTTAAAAACTTAGATTTCTGAATAGCTAAGAATACATATTCATATAGTAGTGTTTCTATTTTATAGATAAAGAAGAGATCAGAGACAAAGCTCTGGGTCTTGCTGTTACTTGCCTAACCCTAGTTTGGCGGGAAAAGTACCAGAATGTGGCAATTTTCCATCAAATAAGAATGTGTTTGCAGCACAAGAAGTAACCCACAATCTAGTTACAGAGTAACCCAAGAAGAGCGGTTTGGGGTGAACTTTTCCCCCCTCATTGTTCTTATTGCTTTTTTTGCCTTTTTCTGGACGTCCACTGTAGCTCTATTATTGTGGCAAAGACCCTATTTAGAAATGATCGCTGCAGATGTGTCGAGCTAGCTGGTAAAAATGCAGCTACGATAACTCTCCAGCCTGATGATTTTTTTTGCAACCCTGATTTGGTGGTTTGGACTGGGGCCCTGACGTCACAAGACTCCTGGTAGCTTTGAGCAGGAAGGACCGAGAGGTCATCACCCGGACTCCACCCAGTGCGGGCATCCCTTTGGGAACACCCCGGCCATGGGCTTCCAGGGTGCTGGCACACTGCCTGGGACAGGGCGTTCACCATGCCGCGAGGCAGCTCACCCTGTCTCAGACAGTCCTGATGGTGGATAAGCCCTTCCACACGTTGAAGTAAAGCTTGTGACCCTACAATTTCCACTCATCAATCTTCTATTGACTTCTTTTTCCACATAGAGCAATCTTTAAATATTTGAAGGCAACCTTCATGTGCTGCAAGAGCAACTTTATACTTCGGATATCTCCTGGTTCCTTCAACCAATCTGCAAATGACAATTTTCTCATTTTCACCATCTTGGCCAGCCTCCTCTTTCAAGATCTGATAGATTTCTCCAGGCAACACATTAGGTACTTAAGCTGGTTAATCTCTAGAACCTTGTGTGCTAAAGACGATCTGCATTTCCAGAAACAAAACTAAGACTTGACAATAACAGCTACTTATTTAAAAAAGTGGCAGAAGGGGGATTCAAAACTAGGTCTGCCTCCTTCTAGCCCACCACATGCCTCTGATTAAACAAAAAAATGTTGATCAGGTACAGCCAAGGGTGATCTCAGGTATGTTGTGAGATTGCTGAAAAGTCATTAGAAATCTCGTATGTAGGTTGATATCCCTTTTGTTGCTAGCACTTGTGCTTACTAATAGAGAGTACTGTTCACCGGAGAGGTTAGGAAAAGACCAGCAGAAAACACTGGCTCCTGAAAGGCAACTGTAGACAAGGTGTGTGTGCAGGGAATATGGAGGCAAAGAGATGTATGAGGAACAGGAAGCAAGAAGGAATTCAGAAAGGCTGGGAGGCATTTCCTCTGGAAGGTCCAGGTGATGATAGAACAAGACAAGAAGGCTTGAAGAGGGAAAGTCATTACCCGAGACCACCTAAGCAGTTTGCTTCAGACTGAGCTGGTGGTTGTGTCTGGAACACAAAGAGAAGGTGTTTGCTTCCTCCCAGCTGTCAATGCATCCCATGGAAACGCAGAGTATGGGGACAAAGGATACTGTGTCTTGCACAACATTTGATTCTAGATGAAATATGGTTAAGACATAAATCTTTAGGTGGAAAAATAAAAAGGGAATCCTTCTAGCTGTGCCACAGTGGGGGTCCGGAATTGGTTATATATATGTCTTTAAGCTTTTAGATTTTTCCTGCACTACTTGGTAGAGCTATATTCTTCCCTTCTTCTGTCTGCTTTCCAAAAAGAGAGATTGCCTGACTATGACACGGTCTCCTTCCTCAGCTGCCCTACTTCAACCAGCTCTAGACCCAGCAACTAATGCCAAATGGGTTTCTTTAAGCTGCAGGGCATTGCTCCCTAGGAACCATTGTCACACTGTGCTTGATGGCTGAGCACATGGCATAGTAATGCAATGACTCCCTTAAGATCTCTTCTTTGCCATCTTGTCTCAGAGAACTACAGAGCATTGTCTTTCAAATAATCATGCAACCTGAGAGAAGGTGAGCTCAGAGGCTCCCTGGAGTCTCTCATGAAGACAGGAGCTTCTCCTCCTCATAGCTCATAGCTCTGTGTCTTGCTCACCATTTGAGAAAATCAAGGTTCAAAGAATGGATGTGGCCCCACCCTAGTTCATATGGTAAGTGGGTTACAGGTGCAGGACTAAATCAGGACTAACTAAAGCACAGCCCAGCTTTCTTTCTGCTAAATCACAGAAAGGCCTTCTGCCTTCTAGTGCCCAAAGCCTTTACCTGGATATGGCAATTTTTATTACAGATCAGACTTTAAGTTTTCCTTAGTGCCTTTTAGGGAGAAGTGGGATAGAGAATAATAAAGAACGCGTCCTCTGTACGGGGAGTTGCATGGTGGCAGTATTTGCATCTGTGTCATTTGCCATTGTATCCTTACTACATAGTGCAGTGTCTGGTATGTGGAAGGTGCTCTGTACATAGTTGCTGAGAAATGAGTAAGTCTCTGACTTGGAGTGGTGGACAAGGAGGGGCACAGGTAGAGAAACACCTAATGGGAGAGGCTACCCACAGAGACGTAAAGAAATAAATTCTGAAAGGTATGGCACATAGCAGGTACTCAAAATACTTGGCGAAAAAATAATTTCAGCAAAATCTCATAAAAGATAGCATGGGAAAATGTTGTGGGGATTGGCAATCTCCTTGGAAAACTGCAAACTGTAGACTGCAGTCTGGTCATTAATTTGGGTTCTTCAGACAATATATCCATTCCTTTGTTCATTCATTTGTTCATGAATTCAGTAAACAATGATTGAGCACATGCTATACACACCACATTTGTTTTAAGGGCTATAGCTTCAGAAATAAAAAACCAATAACCCCTGATGGATGAAAATAAGCATAGCATCCATAATTTAATGTGCCAAGGGCTATGACAGAAGCATTTCACCAAGTGCCACAAAGACGTAGACTTGAGAAACACATGGTCTGAGGTGGACTGGATGAGGTGAAGGAAGGGGTAGCTAATCAGGCTGCAATGGTAGTTGGGCAGAGTAGATGAATGGCAGCCTCCTGGGCACACAGCACACAGAAATGTAGGTAAGCTTTAGAGCTCTCACATATTGGGGAAACAGAGGTGTTAAGTACAGCCAGAAAGACAAATGGTAAGAGATAAGTTGAACGGGATGAAAAGGAGGAAACTTTGAAGGTCTCATCTGCCTTCCTTAAGTTGGGGCTTCTCAAACTTTAATATGCATATGAATCACCAGGGACCTGGTTAAAATATTGATTCACTAAGTCTGAGGAGGGAATGGAGAATTTGCATCTCTAACAAGCTCCCAAGTGATGTGATGCAGCTGGTCCCAGAATGGACTACCCTTTAGGTAGCAAGGAGATAAGCAATGGGGTGCAAAGGAAATATTTCACTGAGGAGAGTGACATCATCAGAACTGCATTTCCCAAAGACCTTTGTAGCAGGATATGCAGGATGGAATGGAGAGAGACTGTGCTGAGGTAGAATTCACAAGTGGCAAGAAATTACAAGCATCTGAACTAACGAAGCTTGGGAAGAATAGTCAGTGTTCAATAAATGGGTATAAATTGACTGATATTCTGTGAAGTCACCATAAAATATTTCTCCCAGAGGAAGGGCTGGTTGTGATGATAAAAATGAAACACTAAAAACATAGAAGGCAAAAAAAATCCAGAGAAATATATAGTGTTACTTGAATAAAACTTGACCCCTTTCCAGGTCTCAGTTCACACATTATCTTGGATTCTCAATAGTGACCAACAAAAGCAACCAGCTAAGGGGCGAACACCATCCCTGCAGACAATTATCACAACGGAGTAAGTAAAATCAGCCTCTCAGCCATCACTTGATAGACATTGTCACTGCTTTCATCTAATTTCAGGAAACCACAGAGACAGCCATTGTTTCATAGCAAAATCTGGAAAATACCATGGAAGTCCACCAGATCCTAAACAAAATGCTTATTCATTTAATTATAACTTATAGATACTCTAAATTAGAAACATCTATTTCTATTTCTGTCAGAAAATCCTGTGTGAACTCTGATAGATTTTTAACACCCCCCCCTAAAAAAAACCCCAAACTCAGAAAGTAAAAAATATAAACAACAAAAACATGGTAGAGGTCTATGATTTGAAAAGAAAAGGCAGGTGGTAAGCTTTCCACTTTTGCAGAAGCCAAAACAATGCAACTTCTAAGGATATTTGCCCTCCAAAGAAAATAAGAATCAGGTTCATGTTTTCTGTACCATGCTATTTGGCATTCTTTATCCAAAGATGTTCAAATTAAAAAAAAAAACCCAAATGTCATCTCCCCATTCACAATTTTTTCTCACGGTCCAGTAATCAGTAAATCTCAACAAGATACACATGTTGAAAACATACAGCCAACTAGAGAAGCCTTATGGACATACACATCTACTTCAGAAGAGTTTGATTCACATCAAGACAGAACAAAATAATTCAGGGACCTACCTTTCTCTCCTGTGGCTTGCAGTCTCCTGAAATTTGACCCTGTACTGGAGATCTTCCCAGGAACCTCTTAGGTGAGGTGTAACTCAAGGGGCTCCCATTCAGTCACACACCCACAGGAGGGTGGGGTTTCACAAGACCAGACTTCAGATCCTCAGGGCTCGACAGACCTTAGGGAGCAGAGGTGAACTGCCTTCTGTCCTCCTGCTGCAGGAAAAAGCTGGAAGACTCAGTGTGGCTGGAGGTGGGGGCGGAGGCTGGGGGAGGGGAAGTAATATGGGAACCATAATAAATAAGAGATCCTCTCCACATGATTTCCTGTATTTGGTGCCTGTTGCCTTTCTCCAGGCTCCCTAGAGGAAATAAGAAATTTAAACTTGTCCTTTGGCCACTGGGAAGAGGAGAATAAACATGCTAAGACCCATGAAAAGTGCGAATGAGCAGAGCAGCAGGCAGGGAGCTGGGGGCCCAGTTAGCTTTACCTTTTACCAAGTGCTTTCTTCCTGAAGTTTCTCCAAGTGTTTAACTCTGCAAAAGTCAAGAATGCCCTCATCCTCTCCCTCTGAGCTGAAGCATTTTCTGGCCACAGTCCAGATGTGTTACAGAGTCATTGGAGAAAGGCAGTTCAGAGCAGACCTGGAAGAGTCTGTTCGCCAGCATAGGGAAAGCCTCTCTCCTTTCTGTCTTTGGAAATGCTGGTGACATTCTATGCCTAATCTTGGGACAAAGTCACAGGCCGTTTTGTCTTAGGACTTAAAGAATTATCTGAAGGCTACCATCCACAGATTGCTGGAAGCAGAATATCCTATATAACTTGTGGGGCTCAGTGCAAAAATAAAAATGGCAGACCATTTATGCAAAATCTAAGGATTTCAAGATGGTGGGACACCTGGGTGGCTCAGTTGGTTAAGTATCGTACTCTTGATTTTGGCTCAGGTCATGATCTCACCATTTGTGAGTTCGTTCACTGACAGCGCAGAGGCTGCTTGGGATTCTCTCTCTCCCTCTCTCTTTGCCCCTCCCCTGCTCGTGCCCTCTCTCAAAATAAATAAACTTTAAAAAAAGGATTTCAAGATGGCGACAGAAGAACATGAAGCCAACTATAAGGACCCTTTCATTATGGACTCTATGCTACTGTACAGCTTACACACCCATGAAACCAGTCCTGGTTGTAGGAAGAAGGTTGGAACTATGGGTGTGTTAGTTTTAACCCATAGCTGAGTTATCAAGAGGCCTGGACTGTAGACATTTTGTCCTGAGGGGTGACAGTCAGCCCTCGAATGCAGTGCACCCAGAGGCTGGTGAGGGGGTGATGGAAAATGCTGGGTGTGAGAAGGCACAGACCACAAATGCATCACTGAGCTAAAACCACACCAGTGGTCTTCTTGCAGACCTGTGACTCCCCTCCAATCTGTTCTCCTTCCAATAGTCAGAGCAATTTCCCTCAAATGCAATCCTCATGATAGGATTCACATGCTTAAAATCTCTCTGTAGCCTAGGAACTAAGGCCAAACACTTCCGCCTGGCTTCCAGCCCTTTCCCCACTGGGCACTGGCTAACCTCTCTGAACTCACGTCAGAGCCCACCACTACACTCACCCCCTTTTCATTCTCTTCTGCCCCACCTTTCCCCACTGCTGATAAACCTTTGAAGAATGTCCTCTCCGACCCCAACTCTTCAAATCTCATGTCTTCCAGATAACATTTTTCTGATTCCTGGGCCCCTTTGATTTTCTTCCTCAGCAAACCATGCTTCTCTCAGAGTGCTGAGGACCCACCCGCTGTCCCTACCCCACCCCCAACACGCGCTGTCTGCAGCTGAGCTAGAAACTGCAAAGTTGTGGACTGTGTCTGTTTTATCCTGGACCCAGAGCCCAGGAAAATGGAATTTGTGTACCTTTAGTGTGAGCAAGAGCATTATATGTTACAGTTGTCCTCCTTTGGGCAAAGGGAAAAACATAGGACTCAGAGGAAAACATAAGATTGTTGTTAAGGTTTTATTTACAGTTTAAACTCTTGCAGAATGGAGCAATTTCAGATGTGCTGTTGTTCAACATTTATTGAGATGCCCATTTTGTCATGTGCTGTCTATCCCTGTTCTCACAGGTGCTATATTTTGGGTAGGAAATGACCTCTGTTGAGAAACTGAAGCTTTGGACAGGCCAGACACGAGGATCAAAGTTGGTGAGGGTGAAGGAAAATGGGAAGATGCTGGATGGAGGTGAGGAAAGTGGTAGTGAAGACCACATGGGTGGGAAAATGGAGAGGAAAGGGGAAAGGAGGGGAATGTGGGAGGAAGAGAGAGGGAGGCAGGGAAAGACAGATGAGGTGGCAAGAAGCACAAGGATCCAGCAAAGTCTAGAAAACAGAGGGGCGGAGGGGATGATAGGAAAACGACCGGCCAGGCCAGCATTTCATCCAGAAGCAGAGAACCCAAGGCAGGCTCCATGGTCCCTTCCTGATGCCCATGCCTTTCTTAGCTCCCTAATAAATCAAACCATGTTTTCTTTTTTTTTTTTTCTTTTATAGTTTATTGTCAGGTTGGTTTCCATACAACACCCAGTGCTTCAAACCATGTTTTCTAAACATCAAAAGATATCCAGCTAAACCTCACTTCCCTTTTCTGAGACCCAACCTCCCATCCACAGAGATGGACCCCTCCAGCCATGCATGTGCCTGTGACCCTGTCCCACCCCTTCACACACCCCCACTGCTGGCCACACAGATTGGAGCACGATGGACACTGACCCCAAGGAGGCAATCACACTGCCTCCTATAAGAATCTGAACTTAGGGTGGAGCCTGGGTGTCTCAGCTGGTTAAGTGTCCAAATTCGGGCCAGGTCATGATCTCACGGTTCGAAGGTTCAAGCCCCACGTCAGGCTCTGTGCTGACAGCTCAGAGACTAGAGCCTGCTTCAGATTCTGTGTCTCCCTATCTCTACCCCTTCTCCACTCATACTCTGTCTGTCTCTCTCAAGAATAAATGAAACATTAAAAAAACATTTAAAAACAATCTGAACTTAGGTCAAACAGGCACCAGGCACTCTTTGTTGGTCACTTGAAATAGAGAAGTGAAATTTGCATGCACTTTGCACAGGATTTTTGCTCCACAACCCCCAAATCTTCATGGATCTGAGATAACTGGGGGGAGAAGAGAACAAGAGCAAGAGGGAGAGAGTGGAGAGAGATAGAGAGTGAGGGGAGCTTGCCCATGAGGCAATGTGAAGTCCTTGAGGGGGAGGGACAGGCGTGAGGCCCAAACTGCATTCCAGAAGCCAGGGTTCCATGAGGTCCTCCATCCTCTTATGGCCCAAATAAAATTTGGGTTTTTTGGCTCCTGTTTTATTATGAGGACACACTGAAAAAAACAAAACTCACATATGTAAACACCAAAAGGCCCACAGATGAACCATAGCTCCTGACTGAAGATCTTCTTGAGGATTAGGGGAAATGAAGGTTGTGCCTAACAGTACCTGCAACATTTCTAAAAACATTAAAAAAATTTTTTTTAATTTATTCTTAAGAGAGACAGAGAGACAGACAGACAGACAGACAGACATAGAGTGTAAGCAGGGGAGGGGCAGAGCGAGAGAGGGACATAGAATCAGAAGCAGGTTCTAGGCTCTGAGTTGTTAGCACAGAGCCCGATGCAGGGCTGGAACTCACAAGCCGTGAGATCACGACCCGAGCCAAAGTTGGATGCTTAACTAACTGAGCCACCCAGGTGCCCCTCTAAAAACATTTTTAACAATTTCTCTTCTGAGTCCCCCACATCAAGGTTGCTGCTCAGACCTCTCCACCCCCCTCCTTCTCCCTCTACCAATGCTTCCAGAAGACATCTTGTGAAACGTCATGCCCTCTTTCTTGTGAAAGCCACCAGCTGTCTCTCTTGTCACTGCCAAACACTCATGTGCAAAATAGTGACTCATCCATGGTCCCACGCACAGTGAGTGACTGTCGCTTATAGGACCTGCTCATGGGCAAGACACAGGTAAGGCACATCACCATCTAAGAAGACTTGTAACTTAACACTTGTGTCCCTGCCATACATAGCTATGATCAAGTCCCCACTTTTTACAGAACCGAGGTGATTTTCTGTTATAAGCAACCAAAAGGGACTTGCTCCAAAAACAATCCCTGAAAGCTGGCCATGCCTCAGCTTTTGCCCCACCCATGAGAAACAGCATGAGATGTGGAGCCACACAGACATGGGTGCACATGTCAGCTTCTTAAAAAAAAAAAAGTGAAATGATGAAGGTCACGTTTCTCCATTCAGTGGGACGCTCCTGTGGGTTTGGGGTAAGCAGCCTTTCCAGAGTCAGGACTTTCCCTTCTATTCCTAATTCCCTGAGAAATTTGTTACATTGGTGATTGTTGTTATAAATGAGCATGGGATTTCATCGCTTTTATTATTATCCTTATAAATAGGTACTGAACTTCAAGAAATACCTTTATGCAAAATAAATAAATAAATATCAAAACAAAAGGTAGAAAGTGGTCAAGGGACATGCCACAGTGGTGCTGTTGAAACACAAATTAAGTTCTGAGGTTTATTTGGATTTGGAAACATTTATTGTCGTGGTTTTGAACACTTCCACAACAATGTGTTTTTTTTAATGTTTATTTATTTTTGAGAGAGATAGAGACAGAGGGTGAGCAGGGGAGGGGCAGAGAGAGAGGGAAACATAGCATCTGAAACAGGCTCCAGGCTCCAAGCTGTCAGCACAGAGCCTGATGTGGGGGTCGAACTCAAGGACCATGAGACCATGAGCTGAGTCAACGTCAGATGCTTAACTTACTGAGCCACCCAAGTTCCCCATACATGACAGTGTTACTACTAGAATTGCTGAGCGTGTATCCTGGTTACTTCTTGTGGTTCCTCTGAACCAACAGGTTACCTCATGCATGTATAAGGCTGCATTTATCTGAGAAGCCCTTGTTGAGGTTGTCTGATTAGAGTACAAACTACAGTAACAGAGCCATAATCTAGCAGCTATAAAAATAATCTAACTTTGTGTGATTCTGAATATCTTGTTGGGACAATTAATTGTAATTTAATATACACATGTATCTATAATAAAGCAAAGATGTATTAAACCAATAGTTTGAATTTTCCTCATAGCATCTCAATTTTGTTTCTAATTAATGGGTATGACTTCCATTTAAAATAGAAGTGTCAAGGGGCGCCCAGGTGGCTCAGTTGGTTAAGTGTCTGACTTCAGCTTAGGTCATGATCTAGGGGCTCGTGAGTTCAAGCCCTGCTTTGGGCTCTGTGCTGCCAGCTCCTGAATGAGGGAGACACAGATAGAGAAGGAGACACAGAATCTGAAACAGGCTCCAGGCTCTGAGCTGTCAGCACAGAGCCCAACGTGGGGCTCGAACTCTGGAGCTGCAAGATCATGACCTGAGCCTAAGTCAGATGCTTAACTGACTATGAAATCTTGGTGCCCCCACCCGAAATATTTTTAAGTAGAAGTGTCAAGAGGACCTGAGTGGCTCAGTCAGTTGAGCTACTGACTCTTGATTTCACCACAGGTCATAATCCCGGGGTCATCGAGCCCTGAATCAGGCTCCTTGCTGAATGTGGAGCCTGCTTAAGATTCTCTCTCTCTCTCTCATTCTCTCTCTCTCTCCTTCTGCCCCTCCCCTGCATTCTCTCTTCTCTCAAAAAAAAGGGGGGGTATTTGTAGTGGCAGAATTCTGTTTTATTCAATATTTTGCTTAGTTGTATATGTTCCCTAAGTCTGTAAAATATAAACAGGGAATAAGTGAAGCATGTTGACTGTCAAAGTAAATAAACAGAACTGTCTCAGCAGAACAATTAGGAGGGAGGGGGCACCAGGTTGGCTCAGTTGATTAAACATCCAACTCTTGTTTCAGCTCAAGTCATGATCTCGTGGTTCTTGAATTTGAGCCCCATATCGGCTCTCTGCTAACAGCGTGGAGACTGACATTCTCTCTCTCCCCTTTTTCTCTCTCTCTCTCTCTCTGCCCTTCCCCTGCTTGCATGCACTCTCTCTCTCTCTCTCAAACTTAAAAAATAACTTAAAAAAAAAGAACAATTAGGAAGATATAGCGTCTTATTTAGGGCAGAAGTATAGGCAAAGCCCCAAATGGGACTGTACAGAGTCAAAACTGAACCCAGGTTCACCAGGCAGAATAAAAGTGCCAAGGTTTGGGATCATTTGAAACTAGTACCTTGGAGGCGAGAAGACCTGAGCAAAGGGCACATATTTCAGGTATTTGATAGTTTTTTAAACAGCATTTTCAGTAATTCCAGCTGCATAGACACCCATCTAGAAATACCTTACTGTCAATCAGCTATAGCAAAGCCTTCAACAAAGGGGTCAGTGGCACTTTGCCAGGAAGAGACCAGATAATATTAATATATCAGTGTGATATGGCTTCTCTTTAAATTTGATATTTGTTGTATTTTTAGTTGATGTAACTTGCAATACATATTTATAATATCAAAGACATACAATAATTTCTCTTTAAGGAATGATCTGGTCAATCAGTTCAGTCTGCTCTCTAAAGTTTTTAGTGTCAGATATGCAAGTAAACATAAAAGTCTTTTGTTTTGTTTTTTACTTTTGAAATAAATTTGTTATTAGTGCCATTATTTGGAAGGGAAATTAACACCCCTACTGGCCCAATGTGGAAGTTCGGATGTTTTCCTGAGAAGAGTGACTCCTGACTTGAAAGGAAACATGAGAGGTGTAAACAGTCATGGCAAGTAATACATAGAACAAATGTGATCTGTTAGATGCTCAGACATCACTTACTGCACTCATGTGGTTCTTTCTGCAGGAGCTCTAGGTGCCTCTGGGTGGGAGAATCCATCTTGTCCTGACAGCTTTGGCTCCACCTACATTAGAGGTGAGGCTAGTCTTGTTTCATTAGCTGTTTTTCCCTTCGCCAACTACCAACATCATATTGGTCTTTGAAGATGGAACACCACAAGGGGACGAGTTAGGCGTTCTGTGACCTTCAATATTTCATGGAGCGATAAGACGGAAATGTGTATTCCATAATGCCAAACCTACCAAAGAGGGAATATAGGCAAGAAACTTCAGTGGGATTGTTCTTTGGAAAAAAAAAAAGAAAGTTGGCCTTAAGTAAGACCAACATCATAATCGTCCTCTGAAAATAAAAATGTTGAAAGAAAGGAAGGAAGACAGACATAAATCCAAGTGTTTGGGAGAACTAGGAATTCTCATACACTGATTGTTTTGTGGGGAATTAGGAATTCTTACAATGCTGAGTTTAATTTGGTAAATCATTTTGGAAAGCAATTTGGCAGTCTCCAAGAAAGTTCAAAATCCTGGTCACTATATGCATTCTAGAAAAGTCCTTGCCCATATATGTAAGCAGAAAGCACGAGCGTTTTCAAATGCATGACTCTTTATTGTGAATAGTTAGACTCCAAAGAAACACACATATGTAATCAGTCAGGAAATGGGTTTAAAAATTAGCATTACAATAGGAATAGTGCTCTAGATCTATATGTATCAACAAGGATGGATAATATTTTAAAAAGTGGAAAAAAAAGCCAGAATGAAAAAAGGCAGTTGCAGAAATGTATGTACAAAATGATATATAATGAAAAAATACACAGTGTTATCCAGGAAAAGGAAGGTATGGAACAGGACTAAGCAAGAAATAAACAAGATTTTTCATGTTATTCTATGTCTTTGGTATAAAAAAAAGAAACAAAAATGGCAAAATATCAGTGCTTTAATTCTGTATGGCACGCAACACAGTTGATTCATTTTCTCTTTCAAAAAGAGAAGAAAGCAAAGTCACTAAAATATTATTTTAAAAAAGAGACATTTGAGTCATAGATTAAACACATTCTTTTCACATCCTCCACCTGCAACTGTGACAGAAAAAAAAGTTATTAGGAAAAGAACTCCAGGGACAATCATAATTATCTTTAATCTTGATGAAATTGGTGTTGTTATCCTTGGCTTGAGGTCAGATACGTTCACTTCCTCCAATGTGAAATGAAACCTGGTCTCTTCAGGGGTATTTTCCAGGGTCCTGCATGTTGACTGACATCTCGACATCCTCTACTGCACATGATCCTCCACACGAGACAGAACTTGGGGAAACTCAATGAATAGATCTAAAAATTTCCCCCAAACAAGTGACTTTAAAAATGTATGTATCTTCGAAAGTTTGAAAAAGAAATTATTTTATTTGAATGATGTAAAGCAGAACTTGTCTTAAAGATTAAACTTAGGCATTCTACGTCTGATTATAAATCCTCTTTTGTTTGTTGGGTGGAATTTTATTTATTATTTATTTTTAATGTTTATTTATTTTTGAGAAGAGAAGAAGGAGCAGAGAGAGAGGGAGGCCAAGAATCCAAAGCGGGCTCAGCACTGACAGCAGAGAGCTGGATGTGGGGCTCGAACTCACAAACCATGAGATCATTACCTGAGCCAAAGTTGGTCACTTAACCGACTGAGCCACTCAGACACCCTGGTTGGCAGAATTCTGAAAAGAGACCAATGTGAGTTGAGAATATACCAAGGAATTTTTTCCTAGTTATAGATATAGAGGAGACAACTATGGCTTTGTGGAAAAGTCCTAAATTTCTCTAACCTCTGACTTTCCTATTAGTTAAGGGATGGTCCCTGTTTCAGACTCACTCCTAGCCTTGCCATTCAACATCTCAGAAGGAACAGTGAACAGAGACCATGTCTCTTTAAAGATGTGATGGAGAGAAATCACAGGTGATTTGACTGTGATGGTATCGTAGCCCCTGGCAAGGCAGGTCTCGCTGGATCTCCACAAGGAAATCTTATCTTCAAGGAAAACGTGTGGGAGAGTTGAGTTCGTCTGAGCTATCCTTGCTGCATTGGAACCAACACCAAATGGTTTGCTGCCAAGCCATTGCTCTTGGTTCCTGCTCTTGAGCCCACATCCTTGATTTCCCAAAAGCCCCATTAGCATAAGACTTTTGGGTCCAGCAGATTTTTGGAAGGTCTGAGAAAAGGGAGAGAGTAATTACATCAAAGCCCAGAAAACAACTTACACTGATTACTGGAGTCATGGTCCTGAAGTCCCTCTGCCACTACTCCACGGGGATTTTTCTAGCCAATGTTCTCCCTGAGGCCTCCGTCTATGTCATGTGCTTGGACTCTTCTTCCTTTCCAGGGCCTCTTGGCAGCTCCCTCTTCCCTTTCCCCTGGGTCCCATCCTCTCACTGCTGTGGAAATTTCTAATGCTTCTCAATCCATTAATCAGAGCAGTTTATCTCTCTTCTTAGTTTTGCACCCACTCATGCAGAAGCCGGGGGAGGGGGGTTCAACTTTCACCTCCAACCTGACCCAAGGGAGGCATCTTCTAAAATAAGCATCCATCTTTATGCTACCCTCTTCGAAGGCTACAGTACTTCTATCAATTTAAATAGCAACGTTTCCTTTTTCTTCCTCACCTGTGCCTAGCTTATCCTCTTGGCATATGCATGGCTTAGCTTTTATACTATATTTTAAGCATCTTTATTGTATCTGTTATCAGCTCTGTATCCCTCTTTGTACCACGTGCTTATTGAAAAAATAAACAAGACAGAGAATGATAGGAACCATGAGATCAGAGGGTCTTTAAGAATGGATAGAGAAGAGAGGATTGATTTCTATTATGATTAGAAACACTTAAAGGTCTCTTTTTCATGGTTGCAGATGACCCAAAGCTGGGAAATAAAAAAGTGCCCAGAAGTGAACTTCAGCAAGCTCTTGAAGGTTCTATACGATTTCTAGAGTGCCCTGCCTCTTTACTTGGCCTAGATTACGCAATGTATTCTGTAAATACTGAATGCGTTAGGAAATGACATGAGGTATTCCCCCTCAGCCTCCCTTTTATTTCTGGAATGAGAAATGTAGGAAAAATAAGCTGCCGCCACGGTCCGCCTGGACTGAACCATCACGCCAGGGTGTGTGGGCAGCACTTGGTTGAAACCACATCCTTTGGTTTATCATTGTTGACATGGCCCCAAAGCTAACGTCTCAGTTCATTCCCGAAGGATGACTCCCATTCTCTCTGCCTCAATAAGCTGTCATATCTTCTCACAGAAACAATGACTTCCCCAGCTATTAATTCTTTAAATCAACCAGAATTTATGAAAACATGTTCTTTATCTCTCTCTGACAGTCACAAAGAATTTTCACTTAAAGTGATTTGTTCCTAATCATCCCCAGCTACCTTAGAGGGAAAAATCTGTCATCACCACCAAGGATTTGACAGTGTTATCATAGTCTCTGTGTCAGGTTTTTTCTCCCAGCACTAGAGACCCAAGCAGCTCGCAGTCTCAGTAAATAATTTCATAACTCTAAGTTTAGAAACACCTAAACTTCAGAACATTGACCTCATTGAGAGTTTGAATACAACTTTAACATAATTTAGAAAGAATTACTGTCTACTCTTACCTTAACTGGCCTGCCCATATTCCCATGTCTGATGAAAATAGAATAGAAATGTGGGTAGGACGGTTTAGAAGTCACAACAATGTTCTATTCCAAAACCTAGTCATTTATTTGGATATGCATAATGTTTTTTTTAAACAAAAGACAACATTTCTAAAATAACAACAATAATTGCTATAATTTCTTGAGTACTTATCACATACCAGAGGCTATGCTAGGTTGAATGATACTTCACTTAATTCTGATAACAACACTGAAAGTTGGGGATGAGGACTTCCATCTTTGATAGGAAACTAAAGCTCAGAGAGGTTATGTAGCTTACTCATAGTCACTCAGCTGTGCTTTAAAAATGTATTTTTTTTGGCTTCCGTAGTAAATATTGAGTAAAGATATGAAAGAAAGAATTACAAAATATATGAACCAATGGCTTTCAAATGACCCACACTGCCATTATAATTGTTCTTATGTGAAGAAAAATAAGCACAAAAAGTTACAATATTAATAATAAAATTATGCAGAAAATCAGTAATTTAGTATAAAACAGATTTTTACATGGAAGTATGATGTCTAGGAGGAGTTGGTCCAAATAGAGGGGGGAGATGAACACTCTTGGGAGATAATTCTAGTCCTTTTAAATTTTACTTGAAAAGTTTGACTTCACTTTTCCTTGATACTAGTATTGCTCTTTACTACTTTTATTTTTACCATCACAACAAGTTTCCTTTTAGTTGTCACATTGAAGAAAATGAAACATCTCTAATTACAGGTGGCAGAAATTCAGTGACTCTCCACATTTTATATCTTAAGATCTCTTGTCATTATCAGAAACGCTGGGTCAAATCCTGATCAGAAAAAAACTCTCAGCCATCTCCTTTCCCCTATCCCTCTTTATCCACTAAGGACATTGATATGTCCATAACTACTGATGTTTATTAATCTTTCATTTTCAAAATTTCAGAAATATTATATTAAACATTGCTGCTAGAGCACCAAAAATAATAAACATAGAAAAATAAATCCATTAGTAGTTGAAATAATAATTCTATTATTTAAAAAGTATAATAGTGCAATTTTTAAAAATATATATTATTCTGACTGAAACACAAGCAAACTTTCCTTTAAGTTATCAGAAATTGGACTGATGATGTTCTAGGTATGTGTGGAGTTTGAGGAAATATTAATTTATTAATGTTACTGAAGATGCTTATCTGACGTTGCCTTTCTGCAGACTCTTTACCACATCTCTAAAGGAGCCCATGAAGAATCAAGACTCGGAAGCTGGAGGCAGGTCGCTGGGTAAGGCAGGTGCAGCCTGATGGTCTGATAAAAAACAGAGACAATGAGGGCATAGGTCTGGAGAGCAGGCCCAAAGCCCATCAGGCATT
This sequence comes from Cryptoprocta ferox, assembly GCA_028646485.1. Lineage (NCBI taxonomy): Eukaryota > Metazoa > Chordata > Mammalia > Carnivora > Eupleridae > Cryptoprocta > Cryptoprocta ferox. The sequence goes on along the minus strand of CM053577.1, from coordinate 100,691,686 downwards.
CAAAAACTGATGAGGAGGCTAGAGGTCAGTGAGCGGTCAAAGGCCTGCCAAAGACCAGTTCCAAGAGAGTTCACCCAAATTAAGGAAGCATGTTGGCAAGGCAACGAACAACCCCCCAGCATCAACCACAGAGTCCTGCATACCTGGGGAAGGTGGGCCCTTTGAGTTTTAGTGGCCTTAATTGCCTTCCCCCGGTTCCATATGGAAGTGGCCTGAAGGAGCCCAGCTCAAGGCTGCTGACACCAAACAAAGGAGGGACCAATTCTTCGAATGTCATTGGAAAAAACTTGGTAAAAAGGAACACAAAATAGTATTTGAAGCTGAATGGTTATGAATGAACAGGAAGAGCTTGACTGTTCATACCTAGTTTATGAATGAGAAATGAAATGAGTTTTGTGAGATGATTTGCTGTCCTCCCATCACTCACCTCTAAGGAGCATTTGTACTGGACCATTGGCCGCTGGGCTCCCTTAAGTACTGGGTAAAGCTAGACAGAATTGGAGGTCAGAGGAAGAGCTTGATTTATGTAGAATACCAACAGAACGGTCAAAATTTTACGGCTGGGCAAAAGAAAAAGACCAGATACAGCAGAGAGAAGATAAGGAAAAAGAAAAAGTAGCTACTGCAATTCTGCAATTCAAATGTGGAGAAGACATTTTGAGAAGGGCCGAGCCTTCAGGCATGTCTTTACACTTGTAGGACTGAGCAAGAGTACACTTAGAGAGCCACATCCTTTATGTTTCTTTATCGAAAAATTATAAATTAAGCTAACTCTCTCAGTCAGGGCCCTACTAACACAAGAGAAGCAGATGGAGATATGTATTAAGAGCTTTATTGCACAAATTGGTACATGCAATTGTGGGCGCTGGCTAGGCAAGTCTGAGATCTGCAAGGCAGGTGGTCAGGAAGAATAGGCTGAACTCTGGGGCACACTCTGACCCTGCAGTCCACAGGCAGAATTTCTTCTTCCTCAGGAAACCTCAGTTCTGTTATAAAGTCTTTTCAAGTGATATAATCAGGTCCACCCAAATTATCAAGGATAATCTCCTTAAGATCAGCTGATGATAGGGGTGCCTGGGTGGCTCAATTGAATAAGTGTCTGACTTCGGCTCAGGTCATGATCTCATGGTTCATGAGTTCAAGCCCCACATGGGGCTCTCTGCTGACAGCTCAGAGCCTGGAGCCTGCTTCCAATTCTGTGTCTCCCTCTCTCTCTGCCCCTCTCCTGCTCATGCTCTGTCTCTGTCTGTCTCAAAAATAAATAAGCTTTAAAAAAAAAGATCAGCAGATGATAGATATAAATCATATCTATAAGATATTTTCAGGGCAACACAGATTAGTATTTAACAATGCTTTTGCTCTGTGGGGAAGATAATGCTGGAATTATTAAAAAAATAATGAGAAAGAATGAAATCTGGCCATTTTTAGCAAAGTGGATGGACCTCGAGGGTGTCATGCTAAGCGAAATAAGTCAGGTGGAGAAGGACAGATACCATATGTTTTCACTCATAGGTCTATCAGGAGAAACCTAACAGAGGACCATGGGGAGGGTAAGGAGGAAAAAGAGTTAGGGAGAGGGAGGGAGGCAAATCATAAGAGATTCTTGAATACTGAGAACAAACTGAGGAGTGAAGGGGGAGGGGGAAAGGGGAAGGGGGGTGATGGTCATGGTGGAGGACACTTGTGGGGAAGAGCACTGGGTGTTATATGGAAACCAACTTCACAATAAACTACAAATTTTTAAAAAAAAGTCTTAAAGAAATATTTAGATTGAGAAATAACCATGAACTTTACATGCCTTTTTCAAATACTATTATATAATCACATATAATAAATTAGCATTATCATAGAAAATACTATAAACTAACTTAATTTTATCATATAAATTTTATCATATCACATATTGTGATTTTCACCATCTCACAAACCCAAATTTAGATCTATATGATATATATATATGTATATAGAAATATTTTATATTCAAGTTAGTTAACATACAGTGTAGACTTGGCTTCAGGAGTAGAACCCAGTGATTCATCTCTTACATATGACACCCAGTGCTTATCCTGAAAAGTGCCCTCCTTAATGCTTGTCACCTGTTTTACCCACCCTTCCCCCTCCAGCAACCCTCAGTTTGCTCCCTGTATTTAAGAGTCTCCTATGGTTTACTTTCCTCTACATGTTTATCTTATTTTTCCTTCCTTCCCCTATGTTCACCTGTTGGGTTTCTCAAATTCTACATATGAGTGAAATCATATGGTATTTGTCTTTCTCTGATTGACTTATTTTGCTTTGCATAATACACTCTAGTTCCATCCATGTTGTTGCAAATGGCAAGATTTCATTCTTTTTGATCACCGAGTTGTTGTGTATATACCACATCTTCTTTATCCATTCATCAGTCAATGGACATTTGGACCCTTTCCATCATTTGGTTATTGTTGGTAGTGCTGCTATAAACATATGATATTTTTACATTTCGTTTTCTTTCAAGTTTTCAAAGCTGAGATAGTGCAAAGAAAACTAAAAGTAGCATTATACTGCTTCATTTGTTCAAATCTTTCTTCAGAAGAAAGAGCATACCTTGATCCATAATGGCCTTACAAAAATTTCTTTGGGGACTATTTGTACATGAATCTTCTTTATATTCATGTACACATTTTTGTTTCCTTGTTTAATTAACTTATATTTTATTGGAATGTCACTTTGCTGTACAGGTCACATGCAGTTTCTTTTGATTCACAAAACATTTTTACCTTAAAACTTAAAAAAACAAAACGAAACAAAATATTTTTACCTCTTTTATAAGTGAAATGGCCAAATTCTGATCTTCTCTTTTTATAAGATTTTACCTGTTTATACCAGATAAACAAAGTTCATTCCAAATAGCAAAATAAGAGGGCAGCTAATGTTCAAAATTAATTGCATTTTCTGTGGAAGACCACAGTTTGCTATTTATTTGAAGCTCTTTTGTTTTTTCACTTAATTCCCCTATCCATCTGATATTTGGTCTAAATTACATCTTATTGTTTAACAGCATTCAGTCAGCTTTGCCCTGATGTGTCTAAGGATGGTTGCATGGCCAAATTTGATACTGGTTTCTTCCATTTTCAATCTTTTGGAAATAGATATAGACAATAACATATAATTTTTCAGCTGTTCCATAGAATGCCGTTGTTATACACAAGTTGATGCTTTGCATCCTGGTAACAAACTCAAACCACTCTGAATACTCTGGCTGATGTGTTTTTTCTTCACCTGAATAAAATTCTCAACAAATTTTTAAATCAATGCTTAAAAATTAAAGTTGTCTTTTCAGCTTTTCATAAAAGCCAGAACTTATTACACAAGATGTAAAAACAAGCAAAGCACTTGTAAATTTGGACTTCTTTACTTCTTCATCTAGCGTTTTTTTTTTATAATTTGTATGATAAATGTAAGTGTACAAGAAACTTTTATCATCATATAATCTAATTGACCTGAGATATGTATACTTTAAAATTTTATGTATTAAATATTCTTATTTTATGATTAACAATCCCTTTTCAAAATTTTCCATTCTAGATAGTGATCATTTAATTATTTTTTATCTGTTGCTTTATCTGTTTGTCCAGTTGAGCATCACATTTCAAAATCACTTTTGCTTAACCTAAAAATTTTCCAGTGTTTTCTGTAAATATTGTTCTATTATTGCAACAAAAACATCAATGTGCTTAGACGAATATTGGACACAACATTATTCTTTTAATAATATCACCCAATTCCTAATGGTCTATTTCAGTGATTAAATACTAGCAATTGTTTTCCATTTATTCAGCCCCCTTTTTTTGTTATGGGTAATTGCTCTTTACTTTTGAGGGGGTTGCATTGTTTATGTTCTGTTTTTTGAAAGCCTAAGAATTTCCAGTCACTAATATCTTCATTGGCCAAAGCTGACCTTGAAAACGGATTGTACAACATGCTCTAGTAGTATCAAAACACTGGTTTTGAACTTAACAGTATAAAAACCAATTAGATAGGTAGAAGGCAGAAGTTTTATTGGTTTTGTTAAAATATCCAGAAATTTTCATGCAAAGATAACTTTAAATTAAATTTTAAAGGACACCTCTAATTGACTACATTAGCATATATTCCAATATTTACATCTGTAAATAAATATGTTTTGAAGACAAAGCCATTTTATCATACCACTCAAATTATCAAGAAGGACTAAGGCAAAAGTTGTAAGCTTCTGCAGTGGCAGTTCTATTTATTTACAGAGACTAAATGTCCTCCTTTAAAATTGTTTTTCCTGCAATGCTAAAATTTCAGCCAATTCCAAATGTGTTAATGAAGCCAACTCCTCTGAGGTTAGTCCTTCCACTAGTAGCATTGCTATTCCTCCATGGAGGAGGGGCTGTACACTTGGGGCTGTCTTTAACTCATTTCTCTCCTTCACCTCATGGTGGATGCCAATTACCAAGTCAGCAATGTCTCTCCCATCTGTCTCCTGCCTTTAGGTGTCTATATTTTCTACATAGCTACTTGTTGGGATGAGCACTGGGTGTTTTACATAAGTGATGAACCACGGGAATCTACCTGAAAAACCAAGAGCACACTTTACACACTGTATGTTAGCCAATTTGACAATAAATTATATTTTAAAAAAATAAATGAGCCAGTTTTAATATCTATTTGGATTAAATTTTTTATGAAAACACTTTCTTTTTCTTCAGTAACCAGAAATTTATGGTTCTAATTTCCTTCTTCTGAGGAATTAAAGGTAATAATCTCTTTTCACAGCTCCCCATTATATAAGTAATGCTTCAATTCCAGATCTGTGGACAAATTCATTTCAGCCTAATGTTTTGGGCTAGTTGTAAGTTATAAGCAGAAATGACTTGAAGTTGTCTTTCCTTCAGCATTACAAAAAAAAGGAAAAGAAATGGAAATGAAATATTACTGATTTCCCCTAACAGGGTTCCTCGTCCTCCAAACCTGAAGGCAAGGTAACAGTAATGCCTTATAATTCTCTCATTCAAGAGATCCCAGTGTTTGCAAATGATATAGCCAATAAAGGGTTAGCTTCCAGAATCTATAAAGAACTGATAAATCTCAACACCCTCAAAACAAATAATCCATTTTAAAAATGGGCAGAGGACAGGAACAGACACTTCTCCAAAGAAGACATCCAGATGACCGACAGATACATGAAAAAATATTCATTATCACTTACCATCAGGGAAATGCATATCAAAACCACAATGAGATACCATCTCACACCTGTCAGAATGGCTAAAATCAATAACTCAGGAAAAAACAGGTGTTGGTGAGGATGTGGAGAAAAAGGAATCCTCTTGGTCTGTTGGTGGCGAATGCAAACTGGTGCAGCCACTGTGGAAAACAGTATGGAGTTTCCTCAAAAAGTTAAAAATAGAACTACCCTACAATCCAGCAATCACACTACTGAGTATATACTCAAAGCATACAATTCAACACTGTAATTAAATACAGTATTCAAAATAATTTAAACACTAATTCAAAGGGATACATGCTCCTCTATGTTTATAGCAGCATTATTTACAATAACCAAGATATGGAAGCATCCCAAGTGTTCACGGATAGAGAAATAGGTAAGGAAAATATGGCATTTAAACACATGAAATATTATTCAGCCATAAAAAAGAATGAAATCTTGCCATTTGCAATGACATGAATGGAGCTAGAGTATAATGCTAACTGAAATAAGTCAGTCAAAGAATGACAAATACTATGTGATTTCACTCATATGTGGAATTTAAGAAACAAAACAAACTCAATAGGTAGCAGCTGCCCATAGCATTTAACTGAGAAGGATTGTAATCCAAAATCAAAGCTAAGTGGCAAAGATCAGTGATGGATTAGCTTCATATGCTAAGGATACAGGAAGAGAAGGGACAGCATGTGTGCCGTACATTTGATGACCCTAATCTAGTTCAACGTTCTCATTTTATAGGTGGAGAGATTGGACCTCAGAAAGTTGGAATGACTGGTTTTAAGACACATTGCTCCCTGAGGCCAGAAACTGGACTAGATTTCAGAATTTTGAATGTCAAAGAAATTTCATGTCTATTCTTGTTCCATGTCTATGCTCACGTAAACAGTTATGCCAAATGCCACTAACTACTAGCATCATCAGTTTAGGGAGACAATGACCAATGACTCCTCAAAACACACACAGGGTTAACAATCTGATTCAGGAAGAGATCTCAGTTTTTATGGGCATGAAAACACCTGCAGAGAAAGGAATGACTACTGTTTTACAGAGGTGGGAGATTGTAGAGCATATTTGTTTTTAAAACTTCTGTTTGAAAAATCTCAACCGGAACTCCAACATCAAACCAGAGAAAACCTTTCCGAGAATGTTTGTTCCTGTTTGTTTTAAATGAGAATATTCTAAGATATTTTGGCTACTTGGTCTGCTTGTTTCCATGCTGAGGGACATTCTGTCCTCAAGAAAGAGAAAAAGAAAGAACAAAGCCTGAGCCTGGGAAAAGTGGAAGTAATATTTTTCCCTAAAGCTAATTGTCTTGGAAAACCATAAATATGACATGTTGTTAATGGAGGATAATTAATTCATTCTTCATAAATATCATTCTTACTCCACCTATGTGGGTATTTTCTCCAATGTTCTTATTGGCCTCAAAAGTACAGACACTTCCTGATAAGATGCGGATCGTCTGACAAAACTGAGACGTCTCTGCATTAAGAAAGCAAACATTTTGTGATTTACTAGGGCAATTCACATCGAAGGCAAGAGATGCATTTTTTTCAACACTTTGCTCCTACCCCCCTGAAACATTAAGACAAATATTTACCCAAGTCATCAGGAGATATGCCTGTGACCAACACAAAATTGATTTTTCACATACCTATCAGTCTCAGAAAAGTAAGTTATAAAAAAGAAGATTCACAAATACATTGGAGACTTTGTAAGAATATCAAAAGGAAAGCTATTTTTTTTCTTACACAACATTCTTAATTTGAGGGAAGAGGGCTTTGAGACAGCATGACATGTAATTTTAAATACAAAATGAAAAACCTTGAATGTCCACAGTCAATTATTACCTTGTGTGTGTTACACATGACTCCATCACACAGAGTTCTGACATAATACAAAATATTTGCAGAAACAACAGTATAATATACCTGCAAAGGACAATAGAACAAAGCAAGAACATTACAACCTTGAACTGTTCTTCAATCCTTGACCACTTTGGGGACTGCCAATAAGGCCCAGACCTCACAGTGAGGACTTGGGGCTTAAACCATGCCCTGCTTTGTACATTCAGCTCCAGGGCTCTTCTTTGAACTGGTGGTTGCAATGCAGATAAAGAGGAGGGGGCAGATGTGAGAAATATTTAGGAGGCAAGAAGGATTTGCTAGTAGACCAGTCAGGAGAGACCATGGTGAGGAAGAGGAAGGAGCTGAAGACCAGGCCCAGGGTGGCTAGAGGGATCAAGAAGGCCAATGATGGAGACATTTCCTGAGAAGGGGAATCTAAGAGAAGGATCCTGTTTGGTGTCTGAGATCAGGAAAGAATCACAGATGCCTGCACCCACTACCAGTTTTCCTGCATAGGATGTGATGGTAGAAGTCATTCACCTGGAGTCTGGATATGAGAGAACTCATTCCCCTCCCAGGCAGACTGTGGAAGCTTCCTTACACCTCAGACCTCACCTGCACCATTTCTTGTGCCCTCAGCCCAGTCAGATGGGAATCAGTAGCACATCTAGCTATTCAAGTTATACTGATTTGACTAAACACCATCAGCAGAGGAATAAAATATAAAGAGAGACCTAACCAAACAGTTGAGGGCATTCGAAATGCCACCCTTCTCAATCAACAGAGGCCTCCTAGTAAGTCAGAGGGGCACAGGAGCCCCCAGATCTGAGCAGGAGTGGCCTCCACCAGCCTCACACTCCTGGCCCCCTCCTGCTCCACAAGGGGTGTCACACATAATGGGTATGAACATCCGGGTTAGCACACCTCCACTCTTGGTTACCCTGTGGGGTTAGGGATGTGCATATCAGTGGTACAATCCATTTTGGGGTAGAGCTTACACAAGCTCAGAAAACAAGACTGAGGTCTTTGGCAGGGAGTTCCAAGGTTCTGGCTTGCTGTAGTGAGTCTAGAGACTATGGGTCATGGGCTCTGGATGGGCTGGTCCCTTTGGCCCTATGAGGAGACATAGGGCTGGAGGATGACCTGTCTCTGCACTGCCACAACCTGGCACAAAACTTTAAGAAGTCTGAAAAATTCCCAATTTGCACGTGTCCATCTAAGCCATTATCAAAGTCAATTGGTCAAGGAAAAAAGATGAAATATATTTTATTTAACAGTTTGCTTGCTTGATTTATAACTTCATAGTATAGAGATATATGTTCTGTGGGTCTCTATTATTTTCATGTCCCAGTTTCCACAAATTTCAAGGACAGGGTCTGAAGAAGGAAGATTTGAGTCAGTTACTTCCTCTGTATGCTCAGTGCCCATGTTCCCCTCACACTGAGTGGGACTCTTGCCACACACTGTGTGTTTTTAGGATTCAGAGATACATATAACTCCTATCACTTAGCCCCTAATTGCACCTGACACCAGTGAGGACACAGCCATCATTTCTGACCCCTAGAAATCACTGGCCATGTTGGACTCACTGTGACAGTGTGTCATGTTTGTCTCCAGTGTGACCTGTCACTAAGGGCATTTACATAATTGTCTATGCCTTATGAAGGTATTTTTGGAAGTTAATTTGGACTATATTTAAATTTTATTCTATTTGCATGTACATGCTGATTGAGTGACTACCAGGCTTTCCAGTGAAGGTAGCCCTTAGGTTAGTCATTGGAGTGTGAAGGGAAAAAAGGTAAGTGAGATGAATTGGGGATGGTTTCAACTGGAAGAAAAATAAAAGATGTAGGATAATTTAGATGTTTTATTCTTTTGCCAGCCCAAAGACAAATGAGAAAGGCCAAGGCAACCAACATTAACCCTCTCACTTACCTAGTTTAAAGTTGATGAATTGATGGAGTAGTCAAGGAAGTCCTTTGTGGATAAGATGAATGATTCTATTCATAAAGATGGGGAAGAAAATACAATAAAAGATCATGTTCTAAAATCTCACTATGAAGATTGGGATCCTCTGCTATTTGATAAAAGGTCCCAAGATACTCAGCCTTAAGCCCATATACCCCCTGTGCCTTGAACTCATCAAGAGAAGGCCATGCCACCTTCTGATGAAATGTTACTTCATCCTGATGCTTTGAAGTAAGTCTCCTGGGAACAAGCTGTTGGAGAGAAATACAGTGTTACTGAATCTGTAAGGCCTAATTTCCAAGGACTGGAAAAAGCAACATTGCTTTAAGAAGGACAACACTGCCAATAATTGAGTTCTTCTGAAGGAGGTTTGAAAAGATAGGAGGGTAAACACTCAAAGAGAACTAGTCCTTCAGAGAACTAGTCATTCAAAGAACTAGGTGCCCATGGCTGAAAACATCAAGGTTGTTTTTTTCTTTTTCCTGTCTGGAAGATGGTTCAGATGCTTTTATTTTAGAGGAAATGTCAGTTACTATCTAAGAGCTGTTTATTATCTGGTTCAATGGGCTTAGAGAATCCAAAGTTAGCAGGAAATGAGACCATGAAAAAATTTAAAGAGAGGAATGTGTATCATAATGGTGAACAAAATTCAAAGGTGAAATAAACTAGAATCATAATTAGATTTGGATTGTGGGAAATATATGGACAGAGTATGGAGGAAAAGCTTAAAGATTCTCAAACTTATATTTGATCATTGTTTATTAAGGCTACTAAACATATATTTTTTAAATCAGATTTTTCTCCTAAATAAAAAGCTGAATATAACATCAAGATAGAGTCAATTATTCAAGAATAGATATTGTGTATAGCAACTTCAATTTTGTAAGAGGCAAGAGATATGTAAGGAACAGGTCCTGACTTCAGAAAGATTTTGTACCTTGGAGGAATGCAAAACCAAGACCGCAGACTGAATTGTCTTGACAGAAATGAAGAGGGCTGTCCATTGATTGAATCTGTCTCTGCCATTTACTGTGCATGTGACATTGGGGAAGTTTCTCAGCCTCTGTGCCTCAGCATTCTCATTGATAAAATGGGAATAAGCCCTGTATATCTCTCTGTGGAATTGCTGTGAATATTGAGTTAGTATATGTAAAAGTACTTAGACCAGTTTCTAGCCCACAGTAGGTGCTCAATACCTTTGACTATAATTATCATTATATTTATTATTTACTTTTTAAATAGACCTAGAGACATAATATTTTTTGTGAAACAGGTTTCCCACAGTGTGGAATAGCATATGTTTGGATATAAAAATGAAGAATCAGGCTCTATGCATTTTTAAATATAAATTATTACAATTATAGTGCTTATAATATATAATATAATATGAACCAGACACCAATAAGCATGTCACATATACCATATTTTCTCACTTAATGCTTGTTACCACTTTTCAAGATGGGCATGGGTACATACATTTTAATTGAGCTTCTAAAAAGCTAGTACTTACACTGTCAGCGCAGAGCCCGATGTGGGGGCTCAAACTCATGAACCACAACATCATGACCTGAGCTGAAGTTGGACACTTAACTGACTGAGCCACCCAGGTGCCTCGAGTTTGGGGATTCTTAAGGCCACCTCAGGTTTTATAATTCAGTAGAAGAATTCACAGAACTCACCAAAAACTCTTATGCTTACAGTAACAGTTTGTCATGGTGAAATAATTTAAAGTCAGCCAAAGGAAGATACGCATATGGCAGGGTTCCAGAAAATTCCAAATATGTAGCTTCCATTTGTTGCCTTCCAGGAGAATCATGGTCCACGTGAAATCCCCTGGCAACAATGTGTGACAACATGACGAAGTATTGCCAACCAGAGAAAGCCACCTGATTCTTGGATGTCTAGAGTTTTTATTGGGGCTCAATCACATATACATGATTGACTGCCGTATGACAGTGTGGCATATCCTACCTAGTCTCCAGCCCCTTTAGAGGTAGAGCAAAAGCCACATGGCCTTAAAGCCTTAAAACATCATAAATCACATTGTTAGACTGCAGTACGGCACAAGACCCTAAGATAAACAAAGACACTCTTATCAGGCAGGACATTCCAAAGGCCAAGAGAATACCTCCCAGTAGCCAAAGCCAAATGCCAAACCTCTCTTTGGGCAAAAAAAAAATCTTCAGTGCAGAGCCCTGCAAAAGAGGGATTGGTTAAATTATTAAATATAATACAACAACATAATTCTAACGTTGTGCAGCTCATAAAAATTGTTTTGAAACTTACTTATGACGTGGAGGAATTTGGAGAAAATTGTCTTGTGTATATCTTCTAAATTGTGTGTGTGCATGTGAGTATGTGATGTCTTTTAGCTAACCTGTGCTATAGTCACATTCTTCTGCATTAATGATTTTTTTCAGTTGTTCACATTTAGTTTTCCTGAAATGTATTTTTTATTCTCCCATTCAGGTTCTGTGTTTCCTTACAGTATAACAGAGGCTTCACCTTTCTTCCTATTGCCTTTATCCCTGAACCAGGCCTTGTGTCAATGTTTAAAGTCGAAGACTGGAAATTTACCTTGGAAAGTCAGTCATACAGAGAAGAGTTTCTCAATAAGAATTCTCTGTTTTTCTGCCTATTAAACAGAATCTTTCATTCCTTCATTCATTGAACAAACCTCATAGAATTAGTGTTAGGAACAGGGCTATACAGATGAGTGATCTATACAGTCTTCTATCCAAAGGGCTGGGAATCTGATGACAGAAGAAACCATATAAAGGATAAAGTACCACATATGACAAAGATGTCTTCTTACTCCCCCAAACCCCAAGTGTTCCAGGGTGTTCCAATCTAGAAACTTAGAAAATCAATGGGAGCTTACTCTACCTGAGCTATAGAGGTAAGGCATTTACAGTAGAACTGTCCTTCCTCCATGGAGTCTATAGTTTCCAGGCCACAACCAAATCCCAGGATGTACTAATAGGATGGGGACACAAGCATCGGTCACCTTATGGATACAGAATCTGAATTATCTTTCTATTCTATTTACTTTGACATTTAGCCACTTGCTCCCCTTTCAATTCTCATGCTCAAAAGGCCCATTACATTGCTGTTCAAGACACTAGAATGACAGGACAGACATCTGAAGGAGACACCTCAAGTGATTCTTAAGTTTCCACACTTTATCTTTAGTGATTTCACACTAATTTACCTCGCACCATTTCTGGCTTTGCCATTTGTTTCAGCGTGAGATAAGCAAAACAAAACAGTGAGACAATAGAACAAAATTTTTATTTTGTTTCTTTTCCATCAAAATAAATGATTAATTGAATGAAAGAATAAATTATAAATATTCTTTAATATATACAAGCATAGCACACAGACACAAAGTGGAAAATATCATAACATCAGAAAAAAAAACCCTGTAGAAATACACAAGCAAAATCAGCATATCTTACTTGGGGAAACAAAATATCACTTCCCTGCCACTCATCTACAGAGTCTGCCTCAACCCCCAATATTATTTGGTTCTAAGACCCATGAAAATGGTCTTTGCCACCATGTCTAATGACTGTCACAGCTGCTGTGCATAACATCTACGTCAGCTGTTTTGAGGCAGCGTTAGGTGTTTTCTTAAGCACTCCATAAGTCAGCATTGTTATTACTAAGGTAAAAAAACAAGCTCCACTTTTCTGCTCCATTCAAAGCCCAGGGGTGTGGGGGAAATCTCTACCTACAAGCGAGGCAGTGTGCACACAAGCACACACACACACAGGTCCACAGATCAAACAACCACCAAGAAGGGAAATACTTTTCATTTTGGCTTGTCCAGAAAGAGTTGGCAAACAATGGAGAAAATCGAGATGGGAAAATACCAGAACACTGCTTGAAGCATTCATTTGTGTGTTTAAAAGAAAACCAGGGAGGTGTGAATGGCTCTGGATTATGGTGTATGGAGGTGGATATATAGTCATATTAAATGAAAGGGCCTCACTTTCCTCGTCTCCATGACCATATTTTTTTCCGCCACACCCAGAACGACTACTTTTCTATGGCAGATTTACAAATAAATCATAAATAAAGCAATATTGTTTTGACCAGAGTGGTGCCAATTTTTCAAACTGCACAAAAAGGAAAATATCTGTGAGCAACTTCGGACTTGTTCACGGATGAATCGGTTAGTGTTGAGAAAATACAGGCCAATCATTTAGTGGATTCTTTTCTACATTTCCAACATCTAATGATCAACTGAATCGTTTTTAGCTTTTATCCAGTCGCCTAGTTTGCCTGTAGACGATTTTAGCATAATATAAAAGTTGTCCAAAATAGGGTAAAGCTCACTTTTCCTCTTATCAACCAAGTGTAATACACACTGCACACATGTATGAAGGCACAATCGCACACATACATACACATACGCCATGTCTTGTAACCAAAATCAAGAATTACAACAAGGGGTTATTTTTAATTTCAAAATTGTTGAATCACTCCTTGACCTTTCTTGGTTCATTTTGGAAAATATGAACTCCTCAAGGATGTATATTGTGTTTTCAATTTCCTTTCTATATCCCCCACAGCACCACACTGTTTTGAACATAATAGGAACTCAGAATATGTTAAATGAATATACACACGAATGATTCAGAACATAACTCGATTATTAAAATATTTTTTTCTTTTTCAAGTTTTTATTTAAATTCTAGTTTGTTAACACTTGGTTTCAGGAATAGAATTTAGTGATTCACCACTTACATATAACACCCAGTACTTTTCACAACAAGTGCCCTTCTTAATGCCTGTCACCCACCTAGCCCATCCCCCCTCCCACCTCCCCTCTAACAACCCTCAGTTTGTTCTCTATAGTTAGGAGTCTCTTACAGTTTGCTTCCCTCTCTTTATTTCCCCTTCCCTACGTTCAACTGTTTTGCTTCTTAAATTCCATATATGGGTGAAATCATATGTTATTTGTCTTCCTCTGACTGACTTATTTCACTTACCTTAATATACTCTTAGCTCCATTCACATCACTGCAAATGGCAAGATTTCATTCTTCTTGATGACTGAGTAATTTTCCATTATACTCTTTCCATAATTTGGCTCTTGTTGATAATGGTGCTATAAACATTGGGGCCCATGTATCCCTTTGATTCGGTATTTTTGTAACCTTTAGGTAAACAAGTTATAGTGCAATTGTTAGGTCATAGGGTAGTTATATTTTTAACTTTTTGAGGACCCTCTATATGGTTTTCCAGAGTAGCTGCACCAGTGTAAGAGGGTTGCCCTTTCTTCACATCCTTGCCAACATCTGTTGTTTCCCGTGTTAATTTTAGTCTTTCTTACAGGTGTAAGGTGGTATCTCATCATGGTTTTGATTTGTGTTTCCCTGATGATGAGTGGTATTGAGCATCTTTTCATGTGTCTATTAGCCATCTGGATGTCTTCTTTGGAAAAATGTCTGTTCATGCCTTCTGCCCATTTCTTAACTGGATCATTTGTTTATTGAGTTTGATAAGTTCTTTATAGATTTTGAATACTAACCCTTTATCAGACATGCCATTTGCAAATATCTTTTCCCATTCTGTATATTGCCTTTTAGTTTTGTTAATTGTTTTCCTTTGTTATGCAGAAGCTTTTTGTCTTGATCAAGTCCCAATAGTTTACTTTTGCTTTTGTTTCCCTTGAATCGAAAGAGACATGTCTAGTAAGAAGTTACTACAGCCGATGTCAAAGAGGTGGCCGCCTGTGTTTGCTAGGATTTCGATGGTTTCTTTTCTCACTTTAGGTCTTTCATCCATTTTGAACTTATTTTGGTGTATAATGTAAGAGAGTTGTCCAGTTTCATTCTGCATGTTGCTGTCCAGTTTTCCCAACACCATTTGTTGGAGAGATTACCTTTGTTTTTAATTTAAAAAATTTTTTTAATCCTTATTTCTGTGAGAGAGAGAGAGAGAGGGAGAGGGAGCGCAAGCGAGCATGAGCGGGGTGGGGTTGGGGGAAAGAGAGAGAGGCAGACAGAATCCGAAGCAGGCTCCAGGCTCTGAGCTATCAGCACAGAGCCTGACACAGGGCTCTATCTGTGAACCGTGAGATCATGACCTGAGCAGAAGCCAGATGCCCAACGGACTGAGCCACCCAGGCTCCCCTGAAGAGATTATCTTTTTATTAAAAGATTTTAATTAGCCAATGAAAAAGTATATTTCAAGTGTATACAATTCATATTCAACTCTAATACAACAAGCTAACTACCATCAAAGAATAAAGCACAGTCTTTGCTGCAAAGGAGGGCATAATCTAGCTAAGATTAAAGGAGATGAAGAAGAAAAATGAAAAAGAAATAAAACATTAAGAACAGCAAGTAATAGGAAATGTATGCAATAAATACCCTTCATAACATTTTGGTGGCTACCTGAGTACAAGGCTCAGAAGAGAGGGAAGTTGAAAGGCAGAAGCAGATAAGAATGTCTTCACACAGGACATGGGATGTCACCTGCACCACGAAGAGTCAAATAGATTTGCCAAGGTGGAAGATAGAGTGGGTGGGTTTTTTACATGAGTGGTTATGTTTTTATTTTGGAACTAGAGTATAAACATAGATGAATGCCAAGTTATTTATTGATGGGGCCTACATACTCCAAATAAATAAAAATAACAACTTGAAACACGGAA
Source organism: Cryptoprocta ferox (assembly GCA_028646485.1). Classification (NCBI taxonomy): domain Eukaryota; kingdom Metazoa; phylum Chordata; class Mammalia; order Carnivora; family Eupleridae; genus Cryptoprocta; species Cryptoprocta ferox. Next base: position 100,675,969 of record CM053577.1, on the reverse strand, counting down.
GAGATTAGGAGAGAGCAAGAAACTGACCTGGAAAGCTGAGAAGTTGTAGGCTTGTGATGGGTTTGTAATCATGCAGAAATTCAGGATGGGTGAGGAACACATGGGTTCCATGTGGATGGGCACCTCACCTGCCTTGTTCATTATGCTCTATACTCTATGCCTAATATGTACAACAATGCCTGGCCCATAATAGGAGCCTAGTAGATTTTTGTTGAGTAAATGAATGAATCTTGGAAAGGCTCAAAGTGAGACTCGGGTCTGTATACTTCCAAGCAGAACTATTTTAGAGATCTACAGAGTGAGTGCTATGTTTGATTTCCTGAATGGATTGGTCTCCAATGATGTTTGCTAAAAACACTGCCCATTCCTCAATTAGAGTAAAGGTGAAAAACAACCCTCAAAGAATGTTCTTTCTCTTCCCTTCAGAAGTGCATGAAAGTAAATACTCTTTTCTAAGCCTACCTACTCCCTGCCCAGGCCCAGTAGAATGAAGTTTGATTGCTCATTCCAAAGTTTGCATGACTACCAATGTTAATAAAGGTCACAAAAGTGTTCAGCCCTTTACAAACAAGCCAGTTATTTATTTTGCCTGTGTCATCTGTGCACTCTGAGAATTGAGTATGGGTGGTAGAGTTTATTGTGCATAATGGCTTCAAATCTAGTCAAATCCTTGGATTTAGCTTCAACTAAATACAAAGAAAGGATCTGTCCCAAGATTTATAGGATATATTTGGGAAGAGGGAATGACCCAACTAAGAAAATGTGGAGCAAGTTGATATGTCAATTCATAAGGTGAAAATTAAAAAGAGGCAGTGTTCTATTCCTTATCCTAAAACTAAGGACAACTGTGATATTTCAGTGTTTTCTGAAAATGACACTATCGTCTTGTGCTCTCCACCTGAACCTTTCACTTCTGACAAATAGAAGGAAGTAATGAGATTCTCCCCAATACACATCTTTCCCCTTGTGTGGTCTCACAAGCCCTTCAGGGAAAGGGAATGATCAATGTCCTCCATATAGTAACCTTCAGTGTCTGCACTTTGTCTTCTTCTAAGAACATGAAACCCATTGCGATTTCTCCACAACATACTCTCAGCAGCAGTAGAAATGGAAATAATTGTTTTTCCCTTTTTACTTCCTTTCATGTCTTCATGCTTTCCAACTTTACTTTTTTACTTCCTCTCATGTCTTCATGCTTTCCAACATCCAATAAGGGATTCTACTTTTGTGTTCATTTTTCATTTGTTTATTGGCAGGTGTCCTTTGCCAACAGAGAAGGGCTGAGAAGGAACGTGCAGTTTTTCCTAGGGCTTCTCAGTGACCTGCTTTTCGGCACTTCCACAGGGTGAGAAAGAACAGCAGTTATCTTCCCATTCAAGAAATTCAACCTGGAAGGCTGGCTTCCTGTGAGTGTGTCCTCACGCTCCTAGGAGGTGATTCAACCTTCTTGATATTATTGCCTGTCCACAGATTGTGGGGGGTAAGTTTGGGAAAGCAAAGATTGGAGCCTGTGACAGCCTGTGAAGGATGTAGGGAGACCCAGCAGAAGACCACTAACTATGAACTCTATGGCCAGTATTTCAGTGACAAAATGACATTTCTTTCTAGGGCTAAATAGGTTAATAGGAAGACATTAACCAAAGTAGAAAAATGTGATAGACACCAGAAGGCATCTTGGTAATCTCTCTCTTACCAGCCTTTCAGCGATTCTTGGATCTTGAGGAGTTTTTCAGCTGAAAGAACATGGGTTTTGGAGAGAGTTTCTGCTTTCAAATCTCACTTTTGTTACTTTCTAGGTAAACTTGGTCTGTTTCCTCATTTGTAGAACCTAGAGGATAATTAGAGCAAGGATGAAGTGGCATTCTCTACGTAAAGAATCTGATGTTGAGACATGTAACTGGGACACAGAAGATTTGTAATAGAAGGCTTGTTGAGTCTGAAAGTCTTTAATAAGTGGACCTGAGTGAGCTGTTTCTGGACCAAGTGGAGATGATAACCGTGAACATTCAGTCAGTGGTGGCACAAGGAAAATGTATCTGTACCTAGCAGATGTTCAACCAGGAGGCAGAGCTATGTCTTAAAGTGTGTGTGTGTGTGTGTGTACACGTGTGTGCTTTATAATGGACTCCCTGTTACCCCTCCTCCTCCTGGGAATGTTTCAAGATAACTGAACGTACATATAATGTATTTTAGTTTATCCAGAAGAAGCATTTGCAAAGGAAAAGCTAGAATTCAGTCATGAAGTCTCACTTCTTGGCAGTAGAACTTACTGGTCCCTGCCAAGGTGCAGATGATGTCAGATCTTGAACAAAGTTGCTCAGTGCCTATATCTACATCTGCTGTGTATTTTTACACATGAAACCAGATTATCAGCTGCACTGGAGGGGGACTCCCAGAGTTAACACGTTTAATTGGGACTTTATGGCACTACCAGGCTAGCATGGAGCTGGGAGGAGGAAGGGTGTGTGTGCGGAGTTAACTCTCCTCTTGGAGTTACCTTCAGAGTCAGCATCACAGTCTCCTAAATATCTGCTCTGATGACAGCATGAGCAGCTTTGAGAGGGGTGTGAAGCTTTTGAGAAAATTAAATTTCTCCAGATCCATTTTTTGTGGCTATAAGTGGCCATACAGAACAATTTTATTTTGAAAATTACGTATAACTCTAAAGCTCTAAAGTTATAAGATCTGCTCCCTCTGTATTTCTGAAGCAGGCTTCAGGCTCTGAGCTGTCAGCCCAGAGCCCGACGCAGGGCTCGAACCCACGAACCGTGAGATCATGACCTGAGCAGAAGTTGGATGCTTAATAGACTGAGCCATTCAGGTGTCCCTTCCCTCCCTTTTAAACAAGTATTTTCTAAGCCATCTGGATAGAATGTCCCAGTATCAATATTTTGCTTGATTAAATCCCCAGCACACTGATTACTTAAAAATTTGGGTTTATTTTCCCACTGAAAAAGAGGGGGGAAAAAAGAAAAATTAACACCTATAGTATCGAGGCACTAAACAAGCTACTTTACTGACTTCATTTAAGCCTTCCAATGACCCTGTAAAGTAATTGTGATCTTTCCTATTTTACAAATAGAGATAAGATAGCCTGTCCAAGGTGGCCAGTAGCAGAACTGAGATGTGAAGCTTTATATTTGGTTCCTGAAGAACCTATCTCTCCTCATAGTACACTGCTTTGATGTGGTAACAATGTCCTATGGAATCCATGCTCCATTATTAACATTAGCATTATTAATATCATTGATAGCCAACATTTGTTGGATGCTTACCAAATACCAGGCAGTATGCTAAAAATTTTCAGCTTCTCTCATGTGCTCACAGCATTAACCTTACACAGAGTTATAACCTTTGATTACAGATGAAATAACTAAGGTTTGGGAATGTAACAAGTTAATACCTTTACCAAGTGTTGGAGCCCGGCCTCAAACCCTTTCTTTCTTAACAGTTGATATTACATTACCCAGAATACCGCCACCCAGCATCAAACACTTCCCTGCTCAGAAGTGTTGGCAATAGAAAATGAACTTGGAAAAAAACCCTCTTATGACTTACACTCCCACATAATGGGAGATTTCAGAGCCCGGTAATGCTAATCTCCAGCCTCAGTCAGGAACATGCCCTCTCTGAGTTCTCTAAGTCAGTGTTTTCCAAATCTGAGTGTGCATTGGAGTCACCAGGGGGGCTTGTTAAAACGTAAGACCCTGGGCTCCACTCCAGAGTTTCTGCTTTAGGTGGTCTGGGGTGCATTTCTAACAAGTTCCAGGTCCGACGCTGCTGGTCAGAGACACACTTGGAGAATCATTGCTCTGGTCTGAGAGAAAGCAGGGCATGGGCACTTCATGTGGTGGCAGACTTTAACAGGTAAATAATTGTCGATATAAATTCTGGAAATGATTCCTTGAATGTGACTTCTTTTTGATTCCTTCTTAAAATTGATGAGGAGGCAGGCCATATGACATGCCTCACAAGCAGGTGAAACAGAGGACAGGTGGGACCGGTTCCCCCAGCCAGCCAACTTCAGGAAAACAAACTCACATTATCACCAGCGCCAGGCGAGGCTTTCATGCCTCAAAGAGTTGTCCTTGGCAGTGCCCAGCAGCACGTTGTCATGGAATTCACAGCTGCCTTCCCGTGCCCTGTTGGGGGACACAGCTAACATCTAAGAACCAGGAAATCTTATCCACAAAAGCACTGTGTCCCTTGGCAGCACACCGCACTGGGGCACTCCTCTGCTCTGGTTTCAAGCATCAGGTCAGAATTCCAAAGGGGTGTTGCCTCCCATCTGGTTGGCATCAATGTAGCTGTTGGCAGTGCTTTATCTATGATTCCTACCCAGCAAGATAAGGTCCTGCCAAGCCCACTTGGGCTGGTACTCTTTGGTGATAAATTTCTCTTCTCTCAGCATGTTACCTATGAGGAGACACAGGATCAGACAAAGTCAGGACTGCCAGGGTTCTCTAAGCTTATCTAATGAGTGCAGATCTGTATATCTTACTGATGGGAAACCACAATGCAGAGAAATGCCTGAGGCTACTGGAAGCCAGGCTTCCCTGGGACTCCTTCCCAGAAAGAACCCTCCACATCCACCCCAGGAGGCCCTCAAGGAAATATAACTAGGCATGTCTGGTTGGGGTTAAGCCCGGTGAAACGTAGACCCGTTCTGGGAAAATTTGTGGTCATCTGCAAACAGGGGACTCTTCCCCCATCATTCATGCCTTCGGTTGTTTCTCAGGCCCCAGCCCTCCCCCCAGCCTCACTCAAGTTCTCGGGAGAATCTGAAGTAAAGTATCTGGAAAAATTACATCATGGTGTCTTGTTTCAAAAGACAGCCTCGGGGATCCACTATTTATCCCAAAGGGGTAAATCTCTGTTCATAAAATATCAAGTGCTGCTGCTGCTGCTTGTGTGAATGGAGGCCAGGGGCTTTCTAAACATGGGAAGTTGAGGCAAAGCCGGGCACCTTGGAGCTGAGTCTCCTTGCTTCCGTGTTTGTTCTCCTCCAATCCCTGAGCCCCCACATCCTTCTGTAGAGGGGAAAATTATATATAACATATCATGTTGTTTTGAGGGTCAAAAGAAGTCACCTATGCTGAGTCTAGCACAGAAATTGAAATATTGAGGGCTCCATAGCCTCTGTTCCCTCTCCCACTCTTTCTTCATATCACACTGTGTGCTAAGGCAAGCCCTGGCAGTAAGGTGAGGGCTGAGGAGTACACTGCAAGCACCTCGATCCTTCCTGAGGAAGCTGTGAGGGCCTAGTAAATCCTTGCTCTAAATACAGTTTTACGTTCATTTGTGTTACTTTGTCCACCCCTAAGACCTTTGGTACAAAATGGAATCTGTAAAGAGTTTGGATAGCCCAGTCATGGAGTATGTGGCTCATGTCAGACAAAACTCTAAAATTTGCTAAACTACTTCCTGCCAAAGGAAGAGATTAATCCAAAAAGCTCAGAATATCCCCAGTCTATTTTGTACCATGTGCTTGAATTAACTCTGTATTAGTGCAAACCCAAGGGTATCCCATTGATGCAACCCAAATTTAAATAAAACACTGTGTTTCTAGCAGGTGGAAATCTCTAGCCAACCATGCCTAATTCCTACTTGGCTTAGATGCAGGCAGCCTTCAGTATTTACCAGCACCCTTGGGCATAAACCCATGAAACAGAGGTATCGTTTGCTATCCCAAAACAGAGCTATTATGTTCTTAGCTCCCTAATCTCTTTTACTCTCCCAAACACCACAGAAACATTGTAAATTGTTCCTAATTAGAGGAATTGGATTAAAACGCCTTTTATTCCCCCAAATTCCAGAGTGGATCTCAGGTGTGTTTAAGCTTTGAGCGAATTGTCCAGGATTTATTTCTTGGTCAGAGTCCGCCCCCTGAAGTTTCATAAAGGTAAGTGCAGCACAGCCCTGCTGCCTTCTTAACAAAAGGCAAATTATCTTTCCATTTAAGAGTCCTCCGAAAGGGCATAGCCTTGGGGCTCGTACCAAAATCTATATGAGTCTGAGAAACATTCTAGGTGCTACAGAATAACTATTCCTCAGCTCCTTTATTTATTCTGAAAGCATCAGAAAAACCTGGAGAAAATTAGTCTTTCTAAAATAGCTAGTTCCAGATCTGGAAGATTGGGCCAAGCAAAGTCTAAACATAATTTCATTCTATATATTCAGTATGAAACTTTCCAACACTGGGATTTCTTATTCTGAGTGCCTATTATATTCTTATATCTTGATATAAGATGGGAATGAGTGGGGCACCTGGGTGGCTCAGTTGGTTAAGCATCTGACTTCAGCTCAGGTCATGATCTCGTGGTTTGTGAGTTTGAGCCCTGCATTGGGCTCTGTGCTGACAGTTCAGAGCCTGGAGCCTGCTTCAGATTCTGTGTCTCCCCCTCTCTCTGCCCCTCCCATGCTCATGCTCTGTCTGTCTCTGTCTCTCAATAATAAATAAATGTTAAATAAAAAATTAAGATGGGAATGAACAAGTCAGGGTCTTCACCTTCCTTGACTCTCAGCAGTATTTAACCCAGTTGCTATCCTTGAAATCTTTCTTGAAATACTTTTCTTACCTTATGGGATGCCACATTGTCTTGGTTTCCCTCCTACTTCACAGGCTGCTCTTTTTCATTTCCCTCTCCTGGATCTTTTTCCTCTCCCTATTTCTAGATGATGGGGTGCCTTGGCTCAGTGCTTGGACCTCCTCACTTTTGTGCTATACTCACTAGGTGATCTCATCTGGCCCCGTGGTTTCAAGCGCCATCTCTAGCCCAGATCTTCCTTTGACAATGGACTAGTATACCCAGTGGCCTACTTGACATCTCAGATTGGAGCTCTCATAGGCATCTTGAAGACCTGAAGCAGCTGGCTAAAGCCACATAAGCTCGGAGAGCCCTATGGCTTCTGAGTTCAAGGACATGAATCAAGGGGACTTCCAACTTTAAGATATCCCTGCTCCCTTCAATTTATACATACACATTCCACATTTATTTATATTTAACCAAGTTACAGGGATATGGTTTCAAGACTCAAAAAAACTATAATTTCTGCTTCTCAGAGAAAATCTCTGTTAACTGTTTTATTCTTTTGATAGTTATTTCCATATTTATAAATATCATGATTATAATGTTGCTTCTTACTTCTCAGTTTTATCGATTTCCAAACACAAAGAAAGATTTCAATCTCTTCTGCCATCCCTCAAAATAGACTTCCTATTCTCCACTTGCCCAAACACTTATAGTATTATTATCTTTCTTATATCAAAATCACTTTTCATTATTGCTAACCTGTATATTCTATTCATAGATGTATTAGGTAGTATGTTTAATTACTTTTGTTCTGCACAGCATTTTGTTTCTGTTAGTTGTAACACTTTTGTTTTACTTGTTTGGATTTCTGTGTTCATATCAAAAATTTACCCCAACATACCCCAGGTATGTAAATCTCTTCTAAATAACACTCAAGAGGTGCCTGAGTGGCTCAGTCAGTTGAGCATCTGACTCTTGATATCAGCTCAGGTCATGATCCCAAGGTTGTAGGATCAAGCCCTGCATGGGGCTCCACGCTGAGCATGGAGCCTGCTTGGGATTCTCTCTCTCCCTCTCTGCCCCTCCCCTGCTCATGTGATCTGTCTCTCTCTAAAAAAATAATAAATATAATTAATAACATAAAATAAATAACTTAAAAAATAATAACACTCTGATCTATTAGGTATCCTACTATCATTTTCATCTTCTTGAGCAATCTTTCCTGCCGATCTAGTCTGGATCTGCCCCAGGCTGTTGTCTGGGTAGAATCTCCTTTTACTCCCACCCTAAATATTCCCTCTGCTCTCTCTTCCATAGCATCTTTTGTTTCTAGGGTCCCAAGTCTTTTTTTGGGAGGGGGTTTATTGCCACATTTGGTACAGCCTATTTCCCAATAGCTTTTGGGAAGGGAAGCTTTGCAGGAAAATTTATGGAGAATTTCCGTGGATGAAGTTATATTTATTCTTCCTCACACTTAATTGCTGCTGTGTTGCAGTAATTTCTTCTCAACAGTTTGAAACCATTCTCCATCGTTATCTAGTTTACAATGGTACTGTTGTTTCTTCTTCTTTGACCTCTTACCATTATCATCCCCATCACTATCGTCCTCACAATTATTGTTGAAAGAAATCTACCCATGCAGATTTTTAGGATTTCTAAGATTTCTGGAAGCAGGGATGAGTCAGAGAGGGCTCAGTCCTTCTAGGTCCAGTAGTCAACGTTGAAACTCTGGTGAGCCCAAGGGGTGAAAGAATGGAAAGGAAATGTCACTTCATGTGGTGTCTGTCCACCTGCTGCTCTCCATCTGAAAGTGGCACTGGCTCTACATGTAAACAACCCCAAAAGTACTTACAATGGTTATGAAAGAAAACCAGGATGTATTAGGGTATGGAAGGTGACAACCAAACTCTCCCTCAATTTGCCTCTTACATAGAGAGAATTCTGGGAGTAATGAACCTCATATCTGACCTTATAAGTGTTGGTAGGGTTGAAGGTGATTTCCAAGGCTGTTATGGGCCATTGAACTGGACTAAGAACCAAAAGCCCTAAAAGCCCTCAGTACCCCTTTACTGGCTGCACAATCTCCACCTTGATGAGCATCCACTTCCTCATCTCTGCTCTAGATCTGCCTGGACACCTCACTTCACTGGACTGGGGGCCAGATGAAAATGCCTTGTAGACTGAAAAACACTGCATTACATATGAAATCATATCATTATACTTCTGAACTAATGGCTACAAAGCTGTGTGAAATCGAATTTTTTCATTTTATTATTTCTGATTAAGTTTCAAAGGGTAACTGAACCTAGAAAAAAAAAAGGCATAAAATCCAACTGGAAAATTTGAGAGGGAAATGCTTCTTTTCTAGGAAATTTGCACCAATAACTTTTTGATAGGAAGTGAACATGGGCCATCCATTTATCTCGGGTGATTTCATGACATTTTTCTGACTGCAGTTCAGATAACTGGGAATGCCACATGAATAATGCTATTTAATGAAAAAGGAAACTGTAGTCTGTGGCAGTGAAAAGCTGGTACAACAGATGCAATTTCCAATAAAACCTACTTTCTAACATTTTGAAGCAAATCCTTTGAATCAAACCACATGGAAATAAACAGTTCCATTTAAATGAAGATTAAAAAAAAACAGCGATGGAGCAGCTGAAACCTTCTCATTTTATTCCAGACGTCCACATCAGAAAATTCCAACTAATATTGAGCTAATTTTTTCACTGACATTTAGTTCTAAATGTCAAGTTGCACCAAAACATGTCCCTTGATTTTATGGTTCGCAGCCTTATTCAGTTGATAAAAACTGAGTTAGCGTGATGTCATTTGAGGATTCTCCAGTATGAGAAAGGGCATAAATGCCTAGGAAAAGAAAGAGACGATAAGAGTTATTGCTTCTATCTTGGAATCGAGCATGAAACCAAAATGAAAATATGCTTATTCAGGTCTTTACAACTCTGGACAGTTCTGGAAAGGTAATAGGGAAAGCTAGAGAATGTAATTGGTTGATAGACAACCACATTTTCATTAATGCCAAAGAGACTTGGGTTTCTCAGACATCTCTCATTCAAGAAGAGAAGCACCACATCTCTCAGATGCAGCTGAGAAATGAGATAAAGTAGATTTGAGATCATAAAATGTCATTGCTAGAAGGAAACTTTGTGATCTCTTAGGGACAAACATCCAAAAAGGTTAAGAGATTTGTAAAAAAAACACTCAGGCTGGTAGGTGACGGTGATAACAGGATCCAAGTTTTCTGGATTGGGCACATCAGACACTTTGGGAAGGAAGTGCTTTTTCAAGTTCAAACACTTGAACTTTATTTGGAATTTATTTAATTTTGCTTAGAATCTAACATAAGTGGCCCATTTCTCTGCCCTAATAAAGATATTAATCGAATTTCACATGAAATGGGACTCGGGCATTTAAATATGACTTCAGCTTAACTTGTAACACAATACCTCTCCCTCATCCCTCTGGTTCCTCTCTTCTCCTCCACGCAAATTGCAACTATTTGCAATGCATGCACATCAGTCTTCCAGTAGCTGAATATCACTGACTTTAGCAACAGCCAATATACGAAGATAAAAACAATGCATGTCACAGGTGAAGGGGACAGTGCTTTCTCACCCTTAGCAGGTGGTGGCTTCTCCCTTTGCAGGAACATTTTAGGGAGGAGGGGATGCCTGTTTGGGCACAAATACCTGGCCCGTGCCCACTGCCCAGTTGCTGACACAGAGGAGTGACTCTCCAGTAAGGACAAAATTGGTGTTCATCTAACCACACTCCTGCACCCCATGACCGCAGTCATGAATGTCATCAATTTATATAATATCTACATGAGAAAATGGCGGTAATTTGTGAGGAAATTAGAAGGGACACCATAGGTCTCCATAAGCCTCAAATCCCCAACAATGTTCAGTCAGACCTGAGAACCATCCAGATGAACTCCAGACATATGACCAGCTGATATTTCTCCACTTCCCACATGAGGGTTTTAAAAGTACCCTTCAATTGTCCTCATATGATATATTCATATTCTTTCTTCTACCTTTTATTAATCTTTGGCTTATTGTTAACTCACCTTTGTGTTGCAATGGGTTGAAAGGCTTTGGGAATTTGGGTTTGGCAGATACATCTGTTGAGTTTTGCTGCATAAAAGAAAATAAGTCATTCGGACATTAATTCTATTCTTTTAGTGGTGTTCTCCATTTCTGACATCTTAATGTCGTTAGTGAACCTTTACTCCATTTACATGGTACACTATTCTCTTTTATCAGAGTACTCCTTTCTTACTCTTTCTTCTTCTTTAATCTTTTTAAAATGCCTAAGAACTTATTTCTAAGTGAATCTTGTGTTCCTGTATATTCTCACAACTAACAACAAACTAGAAACAGTTTTAAAGAGGGCATTATTGGAGCGACTAGGTGGCTTAATTGGTTAAGCGTCCTATTTCAGCTCGGGTCAAGATCTCACGGCTCTTGGGTCCCCACGTCGAGTTTTGTGCTGGCAGCTCAGAGCCTGGAGCCTGCTTCAGATTCTGTGCCTCCCTCTCTCTCTGCACCTCTCCTGCTCATACTCTCTTTCAAAAAAATTTTTTTAAATAAATAAAATAAAGAAGGCATTATCTTTTTTCATGCCTATGCTTACATTTCTTTGGTTCACACATTTATCACTAGAAAAGGAACCCATGGAAAAAAAAACAATAGTTCTATAAAAATGGTCTCAAATAAGACTTTGCCTTATTCTTGCTCTATTCAAATCCCTTTGCGAATGATCCTTTAGTAACTGGAGCAGAGGCTAAATGGAGTTCAAAATTTTGAAAACTGGATTACCTAACTGAAATCAAATATTTCAAATAAAGAACGTGTACTTATGGGGAAAGGTAAAAGTGTTAAAATACATTGTATCCTTTTCCATTCATCGATTGATTTATTCATCAATTTAACATCTCCTATTGAGTACCACTGTGTGCTAGACACTATGTTAGGCACGAGGAATATTAGAAAGAATGAGCTCCATTTCCTACCCACGTCCATGTCATGAGGAAGCTAAATCAAGACAGGAGAAAAAGGTTCTTGTTATATGCAGTAGGCAGCCCAGTGATACCTCCTGATTTTCACTGAAATATATAAGTTGCTACTCCACATTGAGCTCTTGGGAAAAAAATTATCATAGAGATAGGAATGAGAAATGTCCAAAAGTTCTAGAGGAAAATAATTGATTTTCTAGATTCAGAACTTAGGAAACATATACTATAACCCTAAAGAAAAATTCTACAGTCACTATCATTGCTTTTAAAACTGCATCCTGCCCCATATAGAGAGAAGAATCTTAGATTGCAACACAATCAGGGATTCTACGTGGTCGGGGAAAAAGCAGCCTTTTCAGACATGTGAGTGTATGGGGCTAAGCTGTTGGTCAATAACAGGACCTGAATCACTGGAACCATGAATAAATAAATAGCCTCTCTTTGGAAGGAGAATCTGTAGAGGCCACCAGTGTCTGACTCTTGGTGAAGAGTTACAGAGAACATGGCTAGGGACAATGGAAGGGCCAAGAACCGTCCCTCAGCCTTCAGCAAGGATTTGAGAGAAACTGCACCACGGGTCCACACAGTGTCATGGTGGCTTGAGGGATAGTCCTTGTGGAGAACATTGTTGGCTTCTTCATTCCCTTCAGCCAACAACACAAATCTCACTGCCCTTTTAAGACCCCTGTTTTGCCATCCATTTTTCTACTTCTTACTGGATAGCCTTTTCTCCTACTTTAAAAACAAAACAAAACAAGAAAGTATCTGGGTCTGAATTTTCTCACCCTGTGACCCAATCTGCCCACGTTGCATCAGACGGATGTTTCCTTTGTCCAGGGAAGAGGCTGACCCCTCCACCTTCAGTCTAGCTATTCCATCTGCCTTTCCAAGAATCTTCTTCCCTCAGTCATCCTCCCCAACCCTCATTTGTCTTCAGACTCTCTTTGCTGGCTCATCTCTCCCAGCATATGGACTTGTTCACATCCTCGTGACTCAGCTCCACCATCACTACTGGTCCTGAGTCTGCATCTGCTTTCCACCCTCACTCTCTTTTCTCTCATAACAAGTTTCTGGACAGGAACATTCCCACTGAGATATCTCTTCCTCGCCTTCCCATTCCTCAACCGCTATAATCTGGGTTCCTGTTTTACATTCAAACTCCCTCGGGAAATTACGAACACCCCTCTTCTCTTCTGCCAAATACACATTTATTTTAAAGCAAGTGAGCCACCTGAGCTGAAAACAAAATCCCACTTTGTCATCTGATTTAAAAATGACGTGGGAAAAGGAGTGCAAATCCACAAGATGCAAAGCCCTCAGTGACCACAGCTGCTTGCTGACAGGTGTCAGCATGTTACACTAGAAACAGGGAGAAAAAATACTGTCAGGCATCTTTATTTTTGTTTTCATTTTAATTTACTTTGGTATGTTTTTCTCTCTTTGGTTTTCAAATGAGAAAAATTCTGGCTCCCTGCTTGGCAAGGTGCAGGGTGTCTTGTCTCACCTTGTTAACTACAGGCTTTTCTATAAGGCAGTCACATATGCAGTAGCTCCCTCCTTTTCTTAAGAATAGTGAGTGATTTTTTAGTTTCACACATTTTCTGCTTGAAGATTTTGGTTCTTCAAGACATAAACTCAAAATCACAGAAAGTCAGAACTTCTGCTTTGGGTAACTAGTCCAACAGTTAATGTTAACAGTTGAAAAAAAAATAAAACAAAAAGGTACCATGTGACTTTCCTAAGATCACTCAGCCAATTGGTTACTGAGTGAGAAATACAGGGCAGGTCAGCTCTCACAGTCCACTGCTCCCTAATTCACACCAGTGCCCGGTACTAGGAAATGCAGAGCCAGGGAAAAATTTTAAGGTCAAAGGTTAATTTCCTCACAGTTTTTTTTTTTACCATTATTATTTCAAAACTATTTTGTCCCATTATAAAAAATCTCTAAACACCATGTAGGTTTACATCCACTTAGTCAGTTAACTTTTATCAAACACAAAAATCTCTTCTTTAGAGCTCATTCTAAAAGGCCTTCAGTGTTTTGCTGAAAGGCAAAAGTCTAAATGAACTTCAAAAATACAAAATATGAACACAAAGGCTTTTGTTCCTAACCATATTCTCCTTAAATGGATTGCACTTTCGTGGCAAAGAATGAAACAGGAATCCTCTGTTTTCATACAAATGTCTCATTTTGTAGATTTAAGAGTTAGATTTGCAAGGGTCACGGTCAGTTTTACCCGCTTAAGAGGGAAAACTCAAAGAGAACATTTCACATATTAGAAATTAATCAAGGACTTCACCTTTTACTTGTCTGAAGGCAAAATGGTCTACAGGAAGTCCAGAAAGTCAGGCAAAGAAAAGGGTCTCACTGACTCTAGATATTGGCAGGCAAGTCAGACTAAAACAAATGATTGTTCAAAGGTATTTGCCCACAAGAACACCCACAGACCTCAATGCTTGAATATCTTTGTAACTTTCCCTGCCTTCTCATTCATTCACTCATTCACTCATTCATTATCTCACTCACTCAACTTTATGAGTACGGACGCTGGGCTAGGCACTATGCCAGGTAGCAGAAATATAATGGTGACGGAAACTCAAGAGGTTATGCAAAAGTGGTCTTCCTGTGAAACTGCACACAGAGAAAAGTGTGAAACCAGAACTTCAGGCATTGGACCCATGGCAGCAGGACATGATTACCTTTGATGCTTGCTTCTGAGAGCTTAAAGGAGACAATTTGTTGAACAGCAATTGTCGCAGCTTTAAGGCAACAAAGAAATATTGAAGAGAAGCATATACACAATCATAATAGACAAATCCAGAACAAAACTACATATTGGAATAGTTGTTGACTAGAATTATTTTCTGGAAGCCCTTCATAGACCTTAACCATGGCTATCTGATGAAAGGATTTCTTTTATTTGTTTGCTTTACCTATAAACAAATCTCAGATTAAACAAAGAACAACAGTACTAAAAGCCATAATAATTCAGATTCTAGACAATAGTAATTGACAATAATTGCTAAATTGAAATTTATCTTTGAAGTAAAGAGTTTCCTAACCACGTGAATGATGCCATCAAGAGACTTATTTAGTCTCATCAAGGACAGCAAATTGCTTCTCTGTAAACAGGGGTTTTGTGTATGTGCTACAATTGTGCTAATTATAAAATAGTCTTATCTTCTTATTAAAACAAAGTCTGTATCGCTTAGCTTACTGTCTTTATGTCTATCAACAGAATTGCTCAAAGCTTGGGAAAAATAATGAAACAAGTTTATATAAAATTGTTTCTATAATCTTTTGCTTACATTGGTTGTCCTTCATTAGAGATTTTATTTAATGTTAAAGGCTATTTAATATTTACCATATAAAACTCTAGAAATATAGAAGGAGGTACTTCTTTCAGCATATTCATAGTAAATGCATACATTTAATCAAGGGGCAAAAGGGAATTCACCCTTTCAGAAAGTACTTTCACTCTTTAATGACTGCCGAACCATGGATAAAAGTAACAAAATGAAAAGGAAGAACAATTTCCCTTTTTTGTCTACAATGTTCACATTATATGTTGTGATAAGTTCTATATAGTTTTATTATCAACAGTGAGTATTTCCACTGAGTCTGCCTTTTATAAAATTATAGAATTTGATTCCAAAAGTATGCAGGGTCTCACTTCTTATATGTGAATAAGAGCCCAGAAATATTATTGGGTTGGATGCCTGGATTAGAAGAGGAAAGAGATGAAGAGAGAAATGGACACACATACCTTACTATCCAAGAACATTCCAAAACATAAGATGAAAAAACCCTAAAAAAAGAAAAAAAGAGTAGATCACATGTGTGGTCTTGTCTTTTCCAGAAAAATGAAGCATTGATATGTAATACTATTCTATCACCCAACATTGAAGTTGTTTTCTTGTCTATCTTCCTGATAGACTGTGGGCTCCTTGAAGGCAAGGATACTGGGTCACTCCCCAATGCCTGGCATAACATAGCACTCAAAAAATGATTGTTGTGTTGAATGCATAAATAAATGAATGAATAAAATTTTAAATGCATGCCGTTTTCTTTTCCCCTTTGTGTCATCCTAAATCCAAGACAAAGAACTTCCATTTGCTTTTATATCTTAGTCTTTCTTTAGAATAGTCATTAAATAAACATTGACTAAACATTTATGACGGCAGTGGGCACTGAGGTCCAACCCTAAGATCAAACGGAGGACCTATATCTGCATCCTTTCCATCAAGTTCAGCCCTTGGGGAACCCTTGGCAGAGGCTTTCTTGTACCTTGGAATCTTCCTCCTGGTCAGAGGACCCTTAGTTGGTGCCTGTTCACACAGCAGATCACTATGGGTCTGTTCTCAACAGAAGCTCCCTAAACCTGTCACCATTAGGTGCGTGCTCTTGGGGTTTGCCATCTGTACTACCACTGAAGACATTCACCAGGATGCTGACACAGGTGGAGAAACACTTGCTTTTAGAAGACATATTAGCATTTCCTATGTGCCAGGCACTGTGCTAAGAGCTAAATTTTCCCATTTAATCTTCACATTTACTTTATGATATAGGTAATGATATTATCCCTGTGTAACAAATGAGAGAATTGAAAGAGAGATTAAGTAATATTTTTAGTGGTCACCGTTGATAACCTGACATATTTGAGCTGAGACCTATTTAAGTCCAGAGCTCAAATGTTTAGCCACCATCTCCCTAAATCATTGTCCAGAGGGGACCAGCAAACTTTCATCAAACCAGGATTAAAGGCTCTCTTCCGGACTCATCAAATCCTAAAGATTACTTGTCTACCTACTCTCTGAACACTCTCTGACTGTGGAATGTAAAACCCACACTTTGCAGCAGGGGTAGGCAAACTTTTTCTGGAAAGAGCCAGAGAGGACATGTTTTAAGCTTTGCAGGTCATACGATTGTAACTGCTCAGCTTTGCCAGTATAAAGAAAGCAGCCGCAGACCACATCTAAACAAATTGGTATGGCTGTGTTCCAATAAAACTTTATTGACAAAAACAGAACTGGCTACAGTTTGCCAGCTCCTGCTCTATCATGCTCTAGATACTTCCTTTGCACCATGCAGAGTCAACCATCACTCTTGATTCTTTCCCTTTCCCTGTGTGCTTTTGCAGAGAAGTCTGCCCAAGAGAAAGAGGACTGAGTTCGCAGCAAGAGGGATTAATGTTAGATATGTGAACTCAAAAAGATTTAAAATACTGGGATGGAGGGGCGCCTGGGTGGCTCAGTCGGTTAAGTGCCTGACTTTGGCTCCAGTCGTGATCTCATGGTTCATGAATTCGAGCCTCACATCACGTTCTGTGCTGGCAGCTCAGGGCCTGGAGCCTGCTTCAGATTCTGTGTCTCCCTCTCTCTCTCTGCTCCTCCCCCACTCACACTCTGTCTCTCTGTCTCTCAAAAATAAATAAACATTAAAAAAATTAAAATCCTGGGATGGATTACTGAAGAAGTCTAATATTCCACTTCAGTATAAGAATAACTATTGGAAAATATGGATCCTCTTATTTATTTGTTTGTTTTCTATTCTTTGTTGCCAAGCAGCATTGGGTATAGACCTGGTGGGGCGCGGAGATGAGATAGCCTCCAGAGTGGTATTACCAACCTCGGTTCTCTATAATTATTCCAATCACCTGATGATATAAGAAGTTCTTCTTATTGTTCTCACCTGGAATGCATTGAGTAATGCAAAAATAACATGCCAAGTCAGATTCCGGTTGTCCACTATTGTCCCAATGCCAAAGCCCCAGGTGAGCCCCAGCAGAGGGGTCAGGATGAGGAGGCTCTTCCCCATGCGGACAATAGTGGCCTTGTTGTCCTGACTCAGCCTTTCTCCAACAGGGGGCCTCCAGAGCTTCATGAGAACTAATAGCACCACAACCAAGTTCACAGCCACAATAGTCAGTGCAGGAACAGCAAAGGCCAAGAGGGGTTTGCTCTTATCAGACCAATTAAGCCAACACACGTCTTTCCTTTTGTACCCATTGCGAGGTTGCGTGACCGCAATGGTGATGACAGATATGATGAGAGGACATCCATAGCCCAGGCAGAACCCAAAGGCCATCATCAAATGCAGGGCCATGTGGTGGAACACAAAGAGGATCCTATAAGCCAACAGAATGCCAAGTATGAGCATCCAAAAGAACAGGGAGAGGTAGAAAAAGTGCATAAAAAACACTGCAGCTATGCAGACTCCAGAAAAGCTTTCTATAGAGTCTGCAGTGGCAGCAACGATAAACCAAACATCAGCAATCAGGAGGCACAGGGCTATGTTCACCATGCAAATATGACGTGTGTAGGAAGTTTGGTTTTTCTTGACCTGCTTCCAAAATAGAGCTTCAATGATTAGGCATAAGGTGAGACTTCCGATGGAGATGCCCAGCCCCACATAGGTGATCCATTTCACAAAGGGGATGGTGGCAGGGGGGACAAAGGGTGACATCAATATGGAGAAGGAGGTCAAGTGAGTACATCGGCACATCACCGTGTCTGGAGTTTCATTCACTAGCTGGCAGCCCGCATTGTTCCATTGCAAATGCCTGAAATCCCAAAACACACAGTGAGGCTGGCTCAGATTTGACTCTACCTTGGAAAAAATCAGGAAAACTTCATTTATGGAATAGTTTTGGATAACCATAGATATCACTGGGCCATTGACCTGAGCATTTCCATTTTTGGTAATGGATAGAATATTCCCCAGGGTCAATGAGGTCATGCTGATAATAGTTTCTGGAAGGGACCATCGGAATTGGTCTGACCCAATTAACACATGGCCTCTGATGGGAATGGAGGTATTTTGAGGGAACATTTTGGCGTGATAGCTGTAACCCATCTCAAGTTGGCTTTGGGACACTGGAACCCCTTTCCAGTCAATGAATTCCCGAGAAAAACTCAGAGGCAAAGCTGTCGAAGGTACGAGACTGCTGATGTTTTCCAGTGTCTCCAGTAATCGTGAGCTGGCATGCTGTTCTTCCCGCAGTAACACCGTCCAGTTGGTTACTGATGTTGAATTAAGGATGTGGTCAGCTATACTGATGACATCCTGAAATACAAGGATGAGAGTCAGTTTGTATTTTAAATAAGCAGGTCAGAGGACTAGAAGCAGAGAGTTTTTAGAGTATTAAGTACAATACAATTGCCCAGAGAGTTGGCTCAGTTGAGGACCACATTCAAACTCATCAGCAATAAGCAGCTTCGTTGCTTTGCAGAGTGGAAGCTTTGGGTTAAGTAACTTGGGTCAGCAGCATGTAAGTCCCAGAGTCATCTGCCCAGGGCATTCATATGCACACGGGGGAACCAGCACAGCTGAGAAAGAATCCTGTGATGTGGGCTGCAGCAGGGCCCATTTCTGTCCTCAGAGATGACCAACATGGCTGCCTTATTAATAGCTCAGCTGAGCCTCAAACAGTAAGACGTTATTTTGAACCGCTTTCCAACATCATGTTTCTTTCATTAACATCAGAAATTCTAAATTCATGTCATAGACGTTCAAGTTTTAATTCATGTGGATTTATGATCTTCATTTAACAGAAGAGAATATAAAGTAAAAATCCTTAAAAACTGGACAAGCAACCAGGAAGCATGGAATTGTTGTGGGTTTTAAGAGTCATTCTTAGTTTAAGAGATTCCTTTTCCTAACAAGCCCTTGAAAGGTGCCGCTTTCTCCAACAGGAACTTGTCTCTGGCTTATGGCTCAGGTTCCCAGGCATTTTGCCCCAGGCGTCATCACTCTGACCAAGTCTCACCCTAAATGAGCCCTCTGTGGCTTCTGGCCCTGACTCCCATAGCATGCTTCTTGTACTGCCCCTTGGAACTTCTGCCTTCTTTGGGTTTCTGTTTGCCTGCTCTGTGCTCTTCATTTTATATTTAGATATTTTATGTCCTTTTGTTTTAGTTGGTTTCCCATAAACAACACAAAGTCAGGCTTCAAAAATTTTTTTGAGCATCTTTCCTTTGATTCAGGGAGTTTAACTTATTTATATTTAATATCATTTCTGACATAATGTTCACCTCATATAGTTAAATATAATTGTGTGATTATGTAATGGTATACATTCTATAATCCAGTTTTGTAAAATATTATGTACTTTAACATATAAAATGCATACATCCAAAATGGTTGGAAGGACATTTATTTAACAAATATTTATTGAGTACTTTGTATGTGCTACTTGTCATTTTCTAGGCATTGAGGTGATACCCAAAATGTAAGCAGTGGCTATTCTAGGGTAACCAGATTACATAACATTTTTTTTGCCTATTTGCATTTTTTAGTAAGCAAGTTTCATTTGCATAAATTTTAAGCTAATTTTATTTGTTTGTTTTTGAGAGAGAGAGAGAGAGCATACACATGCTCGAAGGGGAGGGGTAGAGGGAAAGAGAGAGAAAGAATCTTAGGCAAGCTTCATGCTTAGCCTAGCGCTTGATGTGGGACTCAATCTCACAACCATGCGATCATGACCTGAGCCAAATCAAGAGTCAGACACTTAACCAACTGAGCTACCCAGGTGTCCATAAATTAATTTTTAAATATCCAAACTAAATCATGAATTCCCCAGTCAAAATGAGAGAGTTCTTAAAATATACACTACTAAAGTTAGAGCTTTTAGCCACAGGAAAGATAACTCCAAAGACATGAAAAAGTTGGCACCTGTGTCATACAATGCTGAAGCTCATTCCTCCCTCTAAGGTAGCCCCTCTTTGAACTCATATAATCAATCCCATGACTTCCTTGTACTCCGTGGAGGAAGCAGTAGAGCTCATACAAAGACTGTTACATGACTCTACAGTCTTTTATTTTTCCAAAGTTTATCTATTTATTTAATTTTTTAAAATTTATAGTTTATTGTCAGGTTGGTTTCCGTATAACACCCAGTGCTCTTCCCCATAAGTGTCCTCCACCATGACCATCACCCCCTTCCCCTTTCCCCCTCCCCCTTCCGCCCTCAGTTTGCTTTCAGTATTCAAGAGTCTCTCATGATTTGCCTCCCTCCCTCCCTCTCCCTAACTTGTTTTCCCCCCTTCCCCTCCCCATGGTCTTCTGTTAGGTTTCTCCTGTTAGACCTATGAGTGAAAACATATGGTATCTGTCCTTCTCCACCTGACTTATTTCGCTTAGCATGACACCCTCGAGGTCCATCCACTTTGCTATGAATGCCCAGATTTCATTCTTTCTCATTGCCATGCAGTATTCCATTGTATATATAAACCACATCTTCTTGATTCATTCATCAGTTGATGGACATTTAGGCTCTTTCCATGATTTGGCTATTGTTCAAAGTGCCACTATGAACATTGGGGTACATGTGCCCCTAGGCATCAGCACTTCTGTATTCCTTGGGTAAAACCCCAGCAGTGCTATTGCTGGGTCATAGAGGAGTTCTATTGATAGTTTTTTGAGGAACCTCCACACTGTTTTCCAGAGCGGCTGTACCAGTTTACATTCCCACCAACAGTGTAGGAGAGTGCCCGTTTCTCCACATCCTCACCAGCATCTATAGTCTCTTGATTTGTTTGTTTTAGCCACTCTGACCAGTGAGCAAAGTTTATTTATTTTGAAAGAGATAATGCGAGTGGCGAAGGGACAGAGAGAGAGGAGAGAGGGAATTTCAACAGGCTCCACACTGTCAGCTCAGAGCCTGACGTGGGGCTTGAACTCACAAACTGAGAGATTATGACCTGAGCTGGAATCAAGAATCCACACTAAACTGACTGAGCTACCCAGGCACCACTCTTTGGTCTTTTTCAATGGTGTGCCTTCAACTCAGGCTCTTATCATTCTTCCTAAGAGAAGAGAAGAATTCACATCAAAGGTGAATTCTTGGGATGCCTAGGTGGCTCTGTCAGTTAAATGTCCTACTCTTGGTTTTGACTCAGATCATGATCTCGCGGTTCATGAGATTAAGCCCCACATCAGGGATTCTCTCTTTCCCTCTCTCTCTCTCTGTCCCCCCACCCCACCTCTCAAAGAAATCGATAAATTTAAAAAAAAGTAAAGTGACTTCTTCTAGCACAGGCAGACCATACCTCCATGGTTGAATTGGACACCTTGAAATGGCTTGACAGTGACAGAGACAAGACGTTGTCCAGAATGGACACCACTGAAGCCAGATTGCCAGCTGTAGTTGATGGGCTTTGCTGAATGATGACTGACAGATTTCGCACCAAGGATGACACAGCTGCCTCAGTGGCATTGCCTGAAATCACACTGAAATTCTAGGAATAAAAAGGGTTAAGTTCTAGAGAACAACAAAACGCTTGTGTTTCATATAAATTATGACCCTGATCAGAGAGAAGCTAATATTCAGTGAGATTCGGTGACTTTCCAAACTACTCAGCAGGAAGTAGAAAGATAGAGTCTATTGGCACTAAATCCTATGTTATATCTACTCTACTATGCTGAGAAATTCTTGTGCAATACGAAGACAAAGGAACATATGTGGAGATATGACTACCCTTTGTCGTTGGATTAGGAGTTTTGCTTCTTCCTTCAGGCTCCCTTCTGCTTTCACTACACTGAGCTAGCTTGGAAGGCAGCCAAGAAGGGATAGTCCTTTCTGTTCAAACCAAGTCAACCCAGGGATCAGATCCCATCTGTTTTCCTTTTTGTTCTTCTCAGCTGACAGTACTGTTCTCTGCTCAAAGCACCTGAGATCTGCCTGCCTTCACACCTGGAGGGGACCAGTCCCAGCTCTGGTCCATGTCTGGAGCCAATGTAAAGAAGGCAAGAGCAAGGATAGACACCAGAAGGCATCTGGTCCAATCTCCCTCCCCAGTTTACAGATGAGAAAACTCAAAAAGGGAGCAGTAAACTTTCTATAGTCTTTTGAGAAATATCATTCTGAGTTTTATCTGCAAGAGTAGGGTCTCTGGCTGGGAGATAAGTTCTGCTCAATATGGACATCTGTTGGCAGAATAGTGTCTGTGAACTGGTCTCATAGTCCCTCCTTTCCATGCCTTGAGTTCTAATTCCTCACCATGCGCTCCCATCTTTCTATCTACCTTGCCTTAAGAACCTGAAACTTTTTAAGGAAACGTCATGCTGAGGTCATAGTCCAGGACTGGAAATCAAGTGATCATGTTTCTAGTTCAATGCTATTGCTAACAGAGGGGCCATGAGCCTCTTATCCTTTCATTTCCTGATCTATAAAAAGAGGTTGATAAGCCAGATGACCCTTAAGATCCATTGCAGTTCTGTCATTGTATATGGTTCACCCCTGGCTGACCCACTTCCTGCCCAGGTTTCTGACATGTATACATCCCCTCACTTGTACTGAGTTTATAGCTTCTGACTCACACTTTCACTTGGATCACCTGGCTTTCTGGACTTCTGGGCCCAGCTTAGTTGCTCTTTTACTATCATAGAACTCTTCAGCATTGACTTATTCCTCTGTAGCACCCCTCCCACTAGAAACATCAACTCTGACTTGTTCTGACCCTCTCAGTTTCCACCTACACTCTGCTACCCATGCCCACACTCCCGTGGTTTGCCAGCATCTGATAATACCTTCGACCTCGGTGCACTAACCAATGAGACAAATCGATATATTATCCTCCACCTAGCCGTGCTCACTGGGAGATGCCCACTGTGAAATTCAAAACACAAGCTAGAGATGCTTTACCTTCCTTAGTTCTTCCAGCTGAGAATGTACACACGTCTCCCTGAGGACCTGCCACCCAGAGGGCTGGCACCGGGCTGTAATGTTTCCAGTGTAGCCGCTGCTACAGGGAAGAGTATACTCATCGTTCTTGGACCCAAATCCAAAGACAATGCTGTTACACTGGGCTGGAAAAAAAAATGGAAACGAAGAGGAAAAATGTCTAAATATTCTGGCACTCTCTATAAACCGTATGACAGTGCTTTAGAAGTCATATTTTCAGAGACAAAACCCAGGCAAAATTCAAGAGTAGAAATTTGTCCTTGATGCCTAGCCTCATCCCTACCTGTACCCTTTGCTCATTTCTGATGCCTTCCCCAAGGCTGGCCTGTGTCTGATCTGTGCCAACAATCTGGCTTTTAATGGGCTATCAACTAGTAAGCATCAGGTGAAAATAAGACAGGGTACGATCACTCTCAGGAAGGAGTTTCACTCGGTAAGGAAATGTCAGAAAATCAGAAAATCTTCAAGAAGCTAGGGAACAAAGCCGTAATGGTATGGTTCAGAGAGGAGCAATTGCCATTTTAGGGTGACTCATCCTCCTTTTACTCCTTTGAAAGCTTCTCACATTGTGACCAGTCACTACTTTTTCTTGCAGCCGGCCCATAATAACATATTCTTACTGTGATCGGGACCAGGAGAAGGAAACCTTGAATGGAAGATCCTCAAGGGCTTTGATGTTTGTTTTTCCCACTGCTGTGTCTTAAGTGCCTAGACACTTTAGGCACTTAGTAAATATTATTGAATACATGTTATTGAAAGTGATACATATCTGGGTACAATAGGTTTAAGATTGAATGTAAAAAAGGGAAAAGGAAAAAATCTGAGGAAAAGTTGTGGAGTGTCGTGGGGGTGTGCGCGCATGCGCGCGCGTGTGTTAAAGATCTAGATACACCCATTCTTTCTTTAATTTTGGATTATGATTTAAAAATATGTCAGCCCCAGGGCTCTTTCAGTATGTGTACCAGTAAACTATTGCTGAGTCATTTCCACCAGAGCTTGCAGAAAAGTCCATCTTCCACAGTGTTTACACTGGGAACTGGAGACCAGATGCTGTCAGCAAGGATCTGAAATAATCCACTGAAATTGAGTTTCATCATGGTGGGGATAGGGGTGGGGGGCAGAAAGGCTGACTGTGTCTACCAAAAGTCAGTCTTAGAACAATCCTGTATCAGAAACATTTCCATCGGAAGACACAAATGAACTACTAAAGAGAGAGGAATTCGGTATTACCTTTTCCAAATACTCTGAAAGAGCCATCTTCTAGTGGGAAGAGCTTTTGAAGGCCTGCCTTCACCTTCCCAGCCATCTGTTCAATGGCTGATAGCAGCTCAGATGTGCTGCTGGAACCCACAGCTTCAAACCCAGCAATGATGCTTCCATCTCTATAATGACTATGTGGAAAGAAAAATGAGATTCATTCAGTCACACGGAGCCTGCTGTGTGTGTGCACAGCATTGGTTCCACAGAAACACATAAAACAGATTTGGTGCCTGCCTTAATGAAGCTTACATTCTAGTGGAGAAGACATGGCAAATAGGAAACAAGCAACCACCACATATAAGCAATTATATATAATTTATATAATGTATAAATATATATAACATATACATTTAGTTAAGTGTTATGAGAGACCAGTGCAATGATAAGAATAGCAGGCGGAGGGGCGCCTGGATGGCTCAGCTGATTGAAGGTATGACTCTTTATTTCAGCTCAGGTCATGATCCCTGGGTCATGGGATCAAACCCCGCATCTGGCTCCATGCTGAGTATGGAGTCTGCTTGAGATTCTTTCTCTCCCTCTGCCCCTCTCCTCTGCTTGTGTGCTCTCTTTTCAAATTCTCTGACCTCTAAGCCACTTCCTCTATCAAGCAGATTATTAATAGTAATCAATGTACACATGGCTAACTAACCATATAACTTTTGGAATGAAAATATAAACAAAAAGATAATTTACTAAATATCTCTTTATTTGCTGTAGACAATGCCTACTGGGTTATGCGTTATGGTGCACACATGATTCTTACACAAAAATATAATGGTTTTCCCAAGGCTTCCCTCATGGCTCCCAGTTATACAACTTTGTATCATATCCCTCTGTGCTTATGAGAAAAGAGAAAGAGAAAAACCATCCCTCTGCAACCCACAACCCTCATCTCCGCCCCCCATCCTGTTCCACACATGCACACCATGATCTCCTGAAACATCCCAAGTTCTCCACCTGTGGGTTTGCCGTTCCAGTCTCTGATCTATATATAGCTTGGAAAATTTCATTCGATATTTAAGTTTCCCCTTCTGGCATTTAGAAGCATTACTAGACAAAAGTAATGGTTTTTAATGCTTTTAAATTCTTACTCTAGTAAGAATACTAGGAAGACCAGTTCTGCCCTATTTTCTGTCAAGGTCATTTGGGAACAGCCCTAGGCATTCTGCAGGATGGGTGCACAATTCTGAGGATGTCCTTCTAAGGCCATTGTGTTACTTACCGAAATTGGGTGACATGAACTGACTCAAAATCTTGAATTCTTTTGAATGCTTCTTTAAGCTTACAAACAGAAAAAAGGGCAACATGTTGATCTTTGTCCCCATACAAGAAAGATACTTAAGCAAAAAACTGATGGAGATAATAAACCAACAGAACCACTGAGCAAAGAGATACCACCTCTAGCTCTTTCAGTTGCTGTTATACCAATAGAGTTCAAATGGCAGTTGAGAATGTACACACACACACACACACACACACACCATTTATTTTTGAGTTTGCTAATAAAGATAGAAGAACCAATTGCTTAGAAGGGCAATTGGGTGCCAGATAATATAAATTTACCCCCCAAATCTATGTTTTCTCCTTCACAAAAATAAGACATAAATTTCCATATGCATTTAAACTGAGTCTATTGTAAAGTGTTTGTGTATGTCTTCAGTGAAAATCACATCTGAACCATCAACCTAGGCAGACAGACACTAATTGAATTTTTTGGTGACTTCATTATATAGACCAGAATTTTTCTCAATAATTCTATTTAGCATCTAACAAGAGAGGCTTCTTTATGGGACAAATCCCAGATGCTTACAATTGAGCCTAGATCATAAAAAATTTCTTTTGACAAATAAAAAACAGAAAACAATCAGGAAGACTTAGTAAAATATGGCTTACATAAATGAGCAAAATGAACACAAGAGAAATGGAAAAGAGTCAATTGCTAAAGCTCTCTCAGAAAGAGAATGTTCAATGTACGCCAGTTGTGAGCAATGTGATTAACTGCTCTGTAATAACTCATTGAATGTGAATGATTAAGAATATGTATTAAATAAACACACTGAATTGAAAACACTTGAATTTATGTTTAGCCAACAATTTCTTATGTAATAAGTAGAAAGTGCTTACTTGAATTTCAATTCCAGTTGTATATTTGGAATATGAAGGAGAAGATGAATTCAAAAGGTCTTTGGTAAATCTTTCATTAATTTTGAAAGTGCCCCAAACCTCTATGGGAAATAAAAAGAGGTTTCGAGATATAAAAATTATTCACTTGAATTTATTACAGCATAAAATTACAGAAGTACAGTTGGAGCCCGTCTATTCAACAGCCACATTTCAATTTCTTTTTGTAATGAATGTTCACCTAAAATAATATAGGAAGTGTACATAAAACCAGATTTTCAGTTGTGGATTTAGAACGTAATAGGAAAGTGCTGATGATAAGACAACCTTATAAGTAGGTAAATGTGTGGCCACCCATGTGAGGTTTTTAAAAAAAAAAGCAGACACTTAACACTGAAATATGTGCCCATCTCGGCACTGAGTTTAAACACTGTCCCTATCAAAAATTAAAAAAAAACAAAACAAAACAATAAAACACTACTTGCTATCTCTAGTATACCCATTGCTGGAACTTTTCAGGGCAGGGACAGGTTGTTGGTCATTTTTATATGGATAAATCCTATTTATTCTTCATTCAGGACCTAGTCAAATGTACCTCCTCTGCAAGCCCTCCCCTGATCCCCAGATGCAAAGATTCTTTCCTTCCTCAAAATTCCTACAGTACTTTGTCCGTACCCCCTTTACAATCTCTTGTACAGTCATATCTATTTGTAAGCGTTTCTCATGTTTCTATGTCCCTGCTCCACCTTGGGAAGACCCTTGTGAGTGTAATCCCTGTCTGATCAATCTTTGTATCTCTTCAAGATGGATTAGACACAGACCACCCTTCAAAACATAGGCTTGCATTAGAATTTGCTGAGGAAATTATATTATCTTCTTTTTTGTATTGTAGCCTAGCCTCCCCTACTCGCCTTCTAATTCACAGATAGAGAGAAGTGCTTCATTGTGTTCTCCCAGAATTTGCCTCTGATCTGAGTATAAAGGTGGTGTTTAATAAATATGATTTGCCTTCATGAATTGGCATTGTCCTGGGAAGGGAACCAGGAACGTCCAGAAAATCTGGGCTATTTCAGTTTCTCCTTCACTTATTGCTTAGCTCTGCCAAAATGCAAAGCTTCAAGATAACTGGAGTAATCCCTAAGGAAACTTTGCAAAGACCTTCAGGCACTGGAGCCCACGTCATTTGGCTCACTTCATCATCCACTGAACATAAACCTAAGGTGACAGCTCATTCAGTTTCCACTGGTTTCCTAAAATAGACTCTAACTTCTGTTTTGTTTTTGGTAATGCATTCAGTACACATATTTGTAGGCAACTTTGATCATATATTTCAATATAATCACTATGTACTCCTCCCTGCTCTCACACCTCTAGTCTTCCCTTTTCTGAAAGTTGATGTTGGCAAAAGAAATGAAAGAAGGCAGGAAATAAATTATTTACTTAAGCAGTTCCCCTACTTGGGATTTCAGTGAATCCCCTAAATCTCAATAAAATCAGAGAATTGCAGAGCTGAGCTAGATGAACCTCAAGGTTGAAGTGATGCTCAAATATCAACTTGCATTTCTGAATTTTCTGCACTTAGGGAGCTCTCACTGTGTGCAGCTAAGCCTAGTGGGTTACACTGTTATCACCCTTTGCTGACCGTGCAAACACACACTAGTTCTGCTCAGGGAGACAAAGAGGAACACGTGAGTGAAGAGCTAGAGTTCCCTCTCCTTGGCCTGTTGGGTGCCAGGGTGCAGGCCCAGAGCTCTCCTCCCAGTACCCTGATATTCTTACTTGCTCTCTCACAGAAGTTGATGCTCTGGGTGAGGTTGTTGAGATGACAGTCACAGCTCTGGAGTACTCCGGTCGTGTGAAGGTAGCATTTCTGGGGGTCAAGGCATGAGGGAGGGAACCAGGTGTAGCCATCCTCACAGGAACACTGCAGAACCCCATTCTGGTGCTCGCAGTCTGCACAGAAAACAGAGCTTGGTCTCAGGGGGCCTGATTTATAAATTGACTAGTGTTGAGTTCTCATCCTTGTTTCTGACTTAGAATCTGAAACCAGTATTTCTCACCAAAAGCTAGAAGGATAAAACTAGGATGGCAACGTGTTTAAGGTAAGGAAATGTCCAACTCAATAGATTCTGAGGCTGGTATCAAACACCTGGCAAACATAAAATCAAGCAGCTAGGCCTACCATCCAAAAGAAGGATGGATGCCCAGGAGATAGCCCTTGGAATGGGAAAGAGAAGCAGAAGAGAGTGTACCAACCTGACAGTTATTTAAGAGTTCTAGAAGGTATTTCTACACTACTTCATTGGAGGCTCCTCCTATCTACCTGCCTCTATCTACCTATCTACCTCCTAAATGAACCGTTTTTAGGAGGTCCCATAAGCAAGATGGCAAACACCGAGAGACATATTTTTTTTTTGAGAGTCATGATGAAAAATTCCATCAGCCAATTCTGTATGCTCATTCCCTACTAACTGACCTAAAATTCCCATCAAAAGGCATTCCTTTATAATAGACAAAAAACTGGGGCAAAGTCACTAGACATCTTTGTGAAAATATGCATGATGATATGTAGTGAATGATTTTTTAACATTGCCATGTGTCAGAATCACCTGGAGGGTCTCATCCCAAAGTTTCTGATTCAGTAAGTCTGGGATGGGGCTAAGGATTTGCATTTCCATTAAGTTCCCTGATAATGCTGCTGCTGCTAATCTGAGCATCATATTTTGAGAACGACTGCTTTAGATAAACCATTGAACATCTCTGAAACCCAGCATTGTGGTCATGAGTGCTGTTTGTCAATTATTTCTTGCTTTTTTCCAACAAGAAATAGTAGGATTACATATCTTGCCTCCCCTGAGATTGAATGGGACCATGAAACCAGTGTTAGCCAATAAATTATGAGCAGAAATAATCTGCATCACTCCCGAGTTGGAGAATTCAACTGCCAATGGGAAACCCGCTAGTTTTCCATTTATTTTTGGCTCAAACTGGGTACATTTGAGATAGTTTCTCATTGATTATCCTGGATTCCCAAGTGACCACATAGATACAACCATGCTGCTAACCTGGAGTAGGAATATAGCATG
Organism: Cryptoprocta ferox; assembly: GCA_028646485.1. Lineage (NCBI taxonomy): Eukaryota > Metazoa > Chordata > Mammalia > Carnivora > Eupleridae > Cryptoprocta > Cryptoprocta ferox. Next base: position 100,646,244 of record CM053577.1, on the reverse strand, counting down.
AAGAAGAAATAACACATGTATTCTTTCAAGCCACAGTTGTGGTGGGGATGGTTGTCTCCATACCATAACCTAACTTATCCTGACTGATACATCCACCTTCCCCATTTCTACTCCCAGTTCCCAGAGGGCAGATTTACATGTGGTAGCCTTTGCTCTGAGAATCTTCATTGGTTTATGTAACCATAATGATGGAGGCTTCAAAAGCTTCAGAAAATTCTTCAAGTCTCTCTTCTCCTTGGAATCTCTGTAGGCCACCTGAAGCAGCAGCTCATATTCCTGGACTGAGCCTAAAGAGAAGAAGAAAGTCAGGAGCCTCCTCTTTCAGCCTGAGAGAGAAATATTGTTAAGGAAGCCACCATGAAACAATCATCACATGCAGTCTGGGGGTCATGGGCTTTGCCACACTGCTTGTTACTGGCATCTGCTCATCCCAGACATTAAGTAAAAATGAGCATCCAGAATAAACATTTGCAGAGAGTCCCACATATGAGTGATAATGTGTCTATTCTTCCACTTCTGCTAAGGCAGCTACTCCCGCTCTCCCTGATCCACCCTGGCTTCACCCCCTGGACTTTACACAGTTCCTCAGGACCCACCCAGGGTCAAGTCTCAGGGATCAAGACCCAAGGGAGGGGAGAAGAGGTGAGAAAATGCTAGTCTCTCTTCCCTCTTACTCTCCCAGCTCTGGTCTCCTTGGAGTGTCTCTGGTATAAAACCCCCAGTCTCACCCTTAGCAAAGAGCCCTTTTTCTCTCCTGTGAAGAGGTTCCAGCAATTAGCCAAGTTTGAGTACCTTATATGACCTGGGAAAGCAAAACTAAACCAGACTGTACTCGAGCCTTTATGCACTCTCATCTCTGCCTTACCATTCCTGAGCAGCACCTTTTGTTTCCCTAAGGAGAGCCCGTTAAGTGTTCTGGGCTCAGAGAGAATATGAATCCTCTGAGGATTCTCTCACCCAGAACTCATTTAGGCACATTCACACGAAACTTAGTGCGCGATTTCATGGGGTTTCAAGATCCTCCAAAGATCACCTATGGATCCCAGATTAGGAATGTGAAGGACCTTAGAGAAAAAGAGAGGAAAGGTGAACCTCCTTTTATCCTGGGTCTCCTTTGATTTCCGTTGGTGGTGAAATCTCTTAGAAGTCTTAGATTTCTTGGAGCATCCATGCTTTTTGCAGGGACAGATGGGATGGGAGCATCTATGAGACTATCCCATTTCTCAGGGGGCTGGATGGGGGTGTCCAGGCAAAAAGGAAATGTATAGAGAAGGAAATCAGCAGATCAATCCCCAGACTTTTTAGAAAGCAGTCAAGAGGGTAGCAGGAAGCTGGCTGAGGCTGACATGTCCCAGAACATTTATAAGAGCTTCCTGTCTGCAATAACTTCCACCATCTCACTCCATAAAGCCTCAGCCCTGCCTCTTATTCTCCCCTCTCTCTTACTCTCTACTCTCAGAGGCTAGAGCCTGTGCTCCAGGTTCTGGGAGCCACACCAAGTAGAGAGAGCTAAGGTGAGGGGTTCCTACTGCCCAAGCAGTTAAGAAGTGAGGGGATGGTCAGTGTCAGAGGTTAATGGCACTGGTTTGGGAGTCAGATTGACTGGGTTTGACTCATTCCGCTTGCCCCCAGCTCTGTTTTTAATTTTACTACCTATAAAATAAAAACGACCACTGTTCCTAAATGAGAGGGTTAATGTGAGGATTTAATTCATCTAATGCACTTAAAATAGTGCCTGGCACCTGGTAACAGCTCAATAAATACTACCTGTATTTTTTTCTGCCAGGGAAAATGTATCCATGGCATTCCAAGTTGAATTTCTATTTCGTTTTCTGAAGAATCATAGCCAGCCTTGCATGGTGGTAAGTTCAACGACACTTATTAGAACACTGTCTTATGGCAGACGACTGCACTGGGGAAAGGCTTTTGTGGGCTGACCCAGGAATCAAACAGCCATCTGTGTACATCATTGTTTCCAGAAAATATATTCAGTGCTTGAAACATCAGAATTACAAATTAAATTTCAGAACACAACTCATTTCTAGACTGAGGGTTGTGCCCATTAGTGACTTTGTTAGGATTGAGATAAGGAAGGAAAGGAAGAGCTATTTGTGAGGTATGATGCAGGAGACTATGCCTTTATATATCATTTAAATTTCACAAACGTTTGGCTAGTAGGGATTGCTGTTATTCTCATTTCACAGATTTGAGGTCATATAACCAGTCACAAGCACTACTGAGGTTTGAACCCTGGTCCCTTGGCACCAGTGTCTATCATACCACACTCTAAGGGACGCTCACCTGGATGCTTTCCCTTATTCACAATGATTCCTCTTTTTGTTTTGATGTCTTCATTTCTCTATTTAAAAGGGGGGAAAAGAATAATTATGACATGGCTTTGTAATGATATACTTCATAAGGATCCCAGAAATTAGCCAAGTTGGATCTCCCAGAAGAATTGAAATTATGGATCTAAAAATCCAAGCCAGGGATGGTAGACAGGTGGCCAGAGAAAACCCCACTGAGGCAACTTTTAAGGACCACGCTGAAGGAGGTGGGGAGCTGAGAATCCCTGGAAAAGAACTTTTCTGGCAGAGGAAACAGCACATGAAATAGCCTTGGGATAACAACATGCCTGGCATGTGAGGATAGAGCGAGGTGGCCAGAGTAGCTCAGTGGAATGGGTAAGGGGACAGGGGCAGGAAGTGAGATCAGAGAATATCTCTGAGGAGATAGGCTGTATAGATCTTTATAGGCTATAGCAATGGCTTAGCTTTTACTTCAGTGAGATAGGAACCCACCGGAGAGTTCTGAACAGAGGTGAGAGTGCTCTACTTTCCTTTTTAGAAGGCTCAATCCTGAAGCCATATTAGGTATGGACAAGCACAGAAACAATGAGAGCACCTCAGGAGTTATTGCAATAACACAGGTGAGAGATACTAAAGGTGTGGATCGAGGTGGTAGCCATAGAGGTAATGAGAAATGTTTGAATTCCGGGTGTATTTTAAAGATAAAGCAAAACAAAACAAGAGCCAATGGTTTAGATATAGATTATGGGAAGAGTCACACATGAAAATAAATTTTCTGCTCAGACATCTAGAGGGACAATGGAACCACTTGCTGAGATGAGAAAGGAGAAGCAGGTTTGGTGAGGAAAAAAAATCAGGAATTTAATCTTGGAGTTATTAAGGTAAGGGGCCTATTGGACCCCCAACTGGAGATAGCAAATAGGTAGTAGATATATGGGGTTAGAGTTCAGGGGAGAAGGTTGAGATGCAGATGTCAACTGGGGAGCCATCAGAGAACATTAAAACCATGATCCTAGATGATGATCAAGAAAGTGAGTGGAGAGAGGGAAGAGAGTCCAAGGATTACTCATGCCAATCTGTATGCCTTTTCTTCATCAAAGAAACCATAAGAAGGAATGTGCTGAGCTAGCAGAGATCTCCAAGATGGTTCAGTCTGAGTTCCTTATTTTTCAGTTAGATCATCTAAGTTCCAGGAGATGAAACTGTTTGTCCAAGGCTACACAACCCATGTTGGTAATGTTGAGACAAGAACCCGGGACTTCTGATTCCAAGTCTATTAAATTATATAGCTCCAGTTGCCAAGAGAGTGATAGGTTCTCAAAGTGCAGACTGAGAGAAGAGAAGTGGTAGAGAGAAAGAAACAGACATGTGCCAGCTCACCCCCAGGAAGCCTTCCTGGCAGTCAGTGAGTGTGAAGAAAGAGATGAGCCAGAGCATGTGGATTTTCATCTTCAGCTGATCTCCCTCCTTACCATGGACTCAACATGAACAACTGGGGTCGCAGTATGTGGTAGACAATTGATGTACCATGCAAGGCTACAAGGCTGATGCAAAAATAAGTAAGTAAACAAACAAAACAAAACAAAAACAAAAAACAGCAAAAAAACACAAGTCATTCAAACCAAAATTTAAAAATGTACACAGTGGTTGGGCCTAACTGAGCAGATCAGAAGCCCCCAATGTTCGATTATTTTTCCATGTCATGTGTGAGCGTGAGATACCATTACTTCTGCTCCAGAAAGTATGAAGTTTCTGTCTTTACAAACTTCCTAGAAAACTGATCAAGAGCTCTCAAATTTGCCTAAACACAGGCTATTTTAAAATTACGACTTGTTCAGCTTTGCCACTAAATGCATTTAACATCCAGCCTTTTTATATTTCATGGTTTCCCTCTCATCTCGGTAAAAACAAGCACTGAAATAACCAAACATCCTTAGAACCATTGATATAAGGATGGAATCAATGTTTAAGCATATAAGTAATAATGAAGTGATGTAGCAAATTTCTTTCTTTATAGTTGATGTAATTATCAACAAATTATCCTCACATTTATGGTTATGTCAGAAGAGTTTAGACAAAATTCAGCACATAGTCATGGTCACAAAATTAGTCATTTATATCCAAGTTATTTGGTGTCAGCAACAAAAAAATCACAGTAAGTTAGAATTGTTTTGTCCAATAGAGTAGCCACTGGATACATGTGGCAGTCTGAATTTTAATTTTAATTACAATAAAATGAAGTGAAAAATGCAACATAGTCACATGGGCCACGTGTCAAGTGCTCAATAACCACATGTAGCTAGTGGCTACCAATTATAGGCAGTGTAGACACAGAACATTTCTGTTATTGCCAAAAGTTTTATTAGGCATAGAATAGTATTCAGCCTTAAAATAGAAGGAAATCCTGTCACATGACACAGCATGGGTAAACCTCAAGGGCATTATTTAAGAAAAAGAAGCCAATTGCAAAAAGACAAATCCTGTATGATTGATTCCACTTGCATAAAGTATCTAAAGTAGTCAAGCTCATAGAAATAGAAAGTAGAATGGCAGTTGTCAAGGGCTTGGGAGAGGGGAAAATGGGGACTTGTTATTTAATGTATCTAAGTTTCAGTTTTGCCAGATGAAAAAGTTCCAGAGATCTGCTGTATAACAATGTAAATATATTTAATTAACACTACTGAAACTGCATGTTTAAAAATGGTTAAGATGGCACATTTTACTGTATGTGGGCTTTTTAGCACAATTTTTGAAAAGTGGTATTGGACAGCATTGACGGAAATGAAGGAATACTATGGTTTCTCAACATTCTTTCACATCTCCATAGGAAACAATGAAAACAAAGGATTCCTAAACTCAATAACCCACCATTAGAATAAATGAGCTTGATCAGCAGCAGAGAAAACTCAGAGTTGGACCCTCCCTTCCAGCTCTTACCTTGTTTCCTGGGTGTACCTTGACCCTCACACAAATCCTAACATCCCCGACAGGCCCCACACTTTGCTCTCTGGTCTACAAGAAGAGAAAAAAGGCATTAGGGACAGGGTTAAAAACTACCACAGATGTGGCCTACACGTCAGCAGCAATCCTTTCCAGGGTTTTCTAGGGAAGTAAGAAAAATAAGCAATGAAACATACGCAACTTTTGTGTTTACCTTCTCCCCTTAGGTGAATTTCCGTCCTCTCCTGTCCCTACCTTCCCACTTGCCAAAACTCCTTCTAAATCTACTGATTTTAACTTTCTTTGAGCAGCAGCTTGCGCTCCAGATCGTTCTAGATCTTGCTTCTCAAAATCTATCTTCTTTGAGTCCTATTCCCTCTGGCCTGCTCTGTGCTTTCTAAAAGTGATGGATATTTATTCTTAGCATAGTGTTTTTCAAACCTTTTGGCCAGGCTCTATAAAAAGAAATGTATTTTATAACATGTGCATGTATATACACACATATAATAAAATGTATGAGAATATATATGTAAATAACAGAACAGAATAGTTAAATAACAGAACAAGTCTATGAAACAGAACTTGATTATTTCTGAGATGTGCCCCTGGATATTTCTATTTGTTTTTTTTTTTTAATTTTTTATTTTTGAAAGAGAGCGTGAGAGGGACAGAGCCACAGAGAGAGGGAGACACAGAATCTGAAGCAGGCTCCAGGCTTTGAGCTGTCAGTCCAGAGCCCGACACGGGGCTCGAACTCACAGACCGCAAGATCGTGACCTGAGCCGAAGTCGGGCGCTTAACCAACTGAGCCACTCAGGTGTCCCAATTTCTATTTGTTTTTTATTTAGTTTTCATTCAAATTCCAGTTAGTTAATATACAGTGTAGTATTAGTTTCAGGTGTATAATATAATGATTTGACACTCCCATACATCACCCAGTGCTCATCACAGCAAGTGCCCTCCTTAGTCCCCATTGCCCATTTAACCCCTCCTCCCACCCACCTCGCCTCTGGTAACCATCAGTTTGTTCTCTATAGTCAAAAGTCTCTTGGTTTCTCTCTCTCTCTCTCTTTTTTTCCCTTTCCTCATTTCTTTTGTTTCTTAAATTCTACATATGAGTGAAATCATATGCTATTTGTCTGCCTCTGACTGACTTATTTCAATTAAAATTTTTAAAATATTTATTTTTGAGAGAGAGACAGAGCATGAGTGGGGGAGAGACAGAGAGAGAGGGAGACACAATATCTGAAGCAGGCTCCAGGCTCTGAGCTCTCAGCACAGAGCCCAACGCAGGGCTCAAACTCACAAATTGCAAGATCGTGACCTGAGCTGTAGCCAGACGCTTAACCACCTGAGCCACCCAGGTGCCCTGACTGATTTATTTCAAGTGTAATACTCTCCAGCTCTATCCATGTCATTGCAAATGGCAAGATTTCATTCTTTTTATGGGTGAGTAATATTATATATATATGTATGTACACACACACACACAAACACACACATACGACATCTTCTTCATCCATTCATCGGTTGGGCTATTTCCATATCTTGGCTATTGTAGATGCTGCTGCTATAAACATCAGGATGCATGTATCCCTTTGTATTAGTATTTTTGTATTCTTCAGGGAAATACCTAGCAGTAAAATTTTTGGATAGTAAGGTAGTTCTAGTTTTAACTTTTTGAGGAACCTCCATACTGTTTTCCAGAGTGGCTGCACCAGTTTGCATTCCTACCAACAGTTCAAGAGGGTTCCTTTTTCTCCACATCCTCGTCAACACCTGTTGTCTCTTGTGTTGTTGATTTTAACCATTTTGATAGATGTGAGGTGATATCTTATTGTGATTTTGATTTGTATTTCCCCAGTGATGACTAATGTTGAGCATCTTTTCATGTCTGTGTTGGCCATTTTCTTTGGAAAAATGTCTATTCATGTCTTCTGTCCATTTTTTAATTGGATTATTCATTTCCTTTTTGCTAAGTTATTTATAGATTTTGCATACTAACCCTGTATCAGATATGTGATTTGCACATATCTTCTCCAATACCATAGGTTACCCTTTAGCTTTGTCGATTATTTCCTTTGCTGTGCAGAAACTTATTTTTTTTAATTTTTTAATTTATTTTTGAGAGACAGAGAGAGACAGTGCGAGCAGGGTAAGGTCAGAGAGAGAGGGAGACACAGAATCCGAAGCAGGCTCCAGGCTCTGAGCTAGCTGTCAGCACAGAGCCTGATGCGGGGCTTGAACCCACAAACCGTGAGATCATGACCTGAGCCGCAGCCAGACGCTTAATCGACTGAGCCACCCAGGCGCCCCCAGAAACTTTTTATCTTGATAAAGTCCCAATAGTTCTAATACCTTCTTGGAGTGCAGCCACATTACAGAGGAAGCTTGTGCTCTTTCCAACCCCATTTTCACTTTTTCTCCAACTCCAGGGAAAACATTTTAATGTCAGTTCCTGAGCACTGTTTGGACCACAGTCTGTAGTGCTGAAGATTTCAAAGAGGGAAACAGTCACTGTGCATGTGGGTGTGATCTATCCTCTCCTTGGCCAGGGTCTGTGTCATAATGAGAGGCCTGGCCCACATATGGCTCTTTCTCTCAATTCTTTCAATCTCTCTCTGAAAAATCTTCTTTCTCCCCTATGTTGTCCAGGCTGGAGGCTGCAAACCCAACCCAATGAGGCCTTGGCATTGTAAGAAAACTCTTTCTCATACTCTTGGCCTGTATCCACTCTTCTTCCCATGTGGAGGGTATGTTCCAGGATGTCTCCTTGGACTTGCTAGAAATGGTAAATTGTCACTTACAGACAGGATTTCAGACCAGTGATTCCCAGTCACTGCTCTGTAGGCCAATCATGAACAGCTGGACTATAGAACAGGATGGGGAAAGAAGAAGAGGAGGAGAAAAGAAAACACTTGGAAACTTATTAGAAAATACAAATGCCTGCATCCCACCCTAAGCCTACTAAATCTCAAACAGGCTGGGCCCAGCCATGTGCATTATTAAAGCTACCAAGAGATGCTGGTCTCCAGGCAGGTTTGAGAGTTATTATTCTAGACTGGTTCTGGGAGAGGAAAAAGGAGTTCTGCACTAAGGCCAATCTTGTGATTTGAATTCTAATTTGGAGTTTGAGACCAAAGCTCAAACTAATCAAAAATTTTTTTCTTTGTTTCCTTGGTGCAAACACCTCCTCCTGGGATAGAGTTGGAAGACTGGATTTCAGGACTAGTCAAAGGTGGGAAAGTGGTATCTCAAGGCACATAGGTCATAACAAGCACTGCAGTTGAATTGTCCAGGGCTCAGGTACCAGCTTTGATATTATCAAGTGGGTGTCCTTTGACATTTTCTCAGGCTTTCCATACCTCAGTTTACTAATCTATAACATGGAGGAAATAGCATATAATTCAGAAGTTCTTAGGAGACTTGAATGCATTATTGCATATAAAGTACCCAAAACAATTCCTGGCAAGGGATAAGCCTAATGATGTTAGTGATTAACATTACTAATATTTCAATTTCAGCACCACTTTTTAGAGTTACTTGTTGAATTGTGTCAGAATTTGACTTCGACTGTGAATCAAATTAACTTACCAAATAAAGATGCTCCCAGGTCAACGGCCACCGCTATGTAAATAAAAGGCTGGATCTTAGCCTCAAAGTAATACGGTTTCATAGTATTTGAATTATGACTCAAAGGAGAGTCATCAACAGCGTGGATGTCAAGAAATACTGTGTGTGTGTGTGTGTGCATGCTTTTGTGTAGGGTAGGGTAGGGTAATATTAAATCCCACATAACGTTGCCTTTACTCGAGGCAACCCTCATGGTGTTTTCAGGACTTCCTTTCCAAGCTGAAAGGGTCCTGATTATTAAAAATTCTCTGAATCCGTGTGCCTTAGCTACAAACAAGGAGCTGTTGTCACCAGAGTATATGTGTTTATATCACTTTCTCTGTGGCAGCTGAGGGCCCATGCTGCCTGACTCACAGCTGCATTGGCACTGGCTACAGTGGGAAGGCTTGGCCATGGCAAGACTCCTGTCACTTCCTTGAATTCATTTAAGTGAATTCATTCCTGATAATCCCTGTCCTTCAGTTTGCAGAGAACAATCATTAGGATTTGCTATTATGCCTGTGGGGAAGGCTGTCCATTGTCTCTCCACTCTTCCAGTTATGTATTTATGGGCTCCAGATATTATTTATTTACGTCAACAACTGTCACCTTATCAACAGTGGTGCTTGGTTGGAACTGCTCACACCTACACTTCCCAGAATTTTTAGCAACATTCTAATCTTAGGCACAGTTGACCCCTTGGGCTGCTTTCCTGGCACCAATATTTATGAGATTGTTTCTTCCTCTATAAATAGAAGAAATCCCAGTAGAATTGTCTCCCTCCTCTCTGTCTTGGACTCACATGAGCACGTGCATACCACACACACACACACACACACACACACGCTAATGCAAAGAGCAGATTTCCAGCTAGGATCTGAAGGAAATCATGACTCAAATAGAACTGATTGTTTTATAGGTAGAGGACCTGTAAAACCTTAATTTTATTTCATGTCTTATGTTATAACTCTTTGGTAACATTTTCATTGGGATCTGTCTTTGTGTAGGAATCCTTGGGCCTTTTGCCTTTGAGAAGAGTTTCTTTGTACTCTTTAAGTAGACAGATATAGTAGAAAAAGTGAAAAGATAGGTGGGAACAGAGAAGACAACCAATTCACATCTGGAAAAATGCTGGGAGGTTTGGTTAATCTTATGAGCTAGACAAACTTCTGGAAGAACTACAATTTAAAGTTATTTGAAATCTCAGTGAGTATCTGCATAAATATGTGTGCACGGTACAATTTTAAGCATGTATTTTACGTTTTAGCATCTTTTAGTATGCTTCTGTTGTATAAACATAGTGGAAAAGACCTAGATTAATTAGAATCTAAACGCAGGTTTGTCTCTTATCTGTCAGAACTTGTGAAAGTTAAAAAAAAATAACGCACTGGACTCAGTTTCCTCCTCTATAGAATAACCAATAGAACAAGGTGAGTTCAGATCCATTTACATTCAGATTCTAATGTTATATGTCCATTTCTTAAATTCTATTTGCATATTATTTATTTATTGTTCTTTTCCTTAGTGTGTGTCAGTCATCAAATCGAACCTGGGAAAGATAAAAAATTTTTACTGGGCTTTATACCTGTTTTCTACTCAAACTGGTTATTCTAATTCTGGAAGATCTTTTGAGATGGGCTGAAAGCCTACTAAGAATGAAGTCCTTGGGTTGAGAATAGAGGTGATTTTTAAGAATCTTAGAATTAAAAGGCTGGAAGAGACCAAAGGAAGGATTTAGCTCAGTCATTCCTTCTCCAGGACACTTTACCAATCTGCTAAACTCTAATTTGAGAGTCTCCAATTTCCCAGGCACTGTGCCAGGCACTGGCGGTTCACAATCAGGAGGGCTGTTCATACACTCTAGCTCTGCCCATTAAGAGAGACTCCAAAAGCAGGGATCCAGATCCACTTTTGAGAAGAACTGCTGGGTTGCTGGAGTCTCTGTTTCTTATGTAAACTCTCCAACATTTCATTGAATGGATCTGCCTTCAGGGTCCAGTTTGTGACCTTACCTCCTCATCTGATCCTTCTTGTTCCAAAAATTAAGATACATTTTTTACAAGTCTTTTACAAGTCTGTGTGTCCTTTGTCACTCATGGGAACTTCAGTTGCAGAGGATTTCTCCTACTGCTGGTGGTGTCAGCCTAGCATGCTGTGTGCTCCCCATGAACAAAGATTTTGGGCTTTTTAAAGTCATTTTGTCTGTGCTTCGTACGTTAGATACAGGATGATCTGCTGTCCTGAGCTCATCACCCAATACGGATGTTCTAATACAGTTCATTTCCTACAGACAAGTCCAGCTCAATTCCATACTAAGAGCCTGACTGCCAGCCTCAGGGGTTGGCTCTATTCCAACCCCTTGTAACTGAAGATTTTCTCCTGTCACTCATGGTTCAGTAGAGTCAACATTACCACCAAGCCCTTAAAGGATGATTAATGGCATTCCAGAGAAGGTGCTAAGCTGTTTCTTCCAGCCAAGACTTCAGCTCAGCAATGGGCACCCAGCCTTCCTGGAATCCCCAGACCAGGTTTATTTCCCATCTTCCCCACATGACTCCATGGTGAAACCCATGGACTTTGAACTTCCTCTTAGATTGTTCCTTTGAAAAAGTACTTGCACACCACTTGAGGGAGGTGATGGTTACATACGAAGAAGAAATAAGAATAATTCTTTATAGTTTACAAAACATATTTTTATGTATCAATTTGGTTATTTTGGCAATCTTGTAAATAAAGTGGGAATTATTTCCATTTCACATTTGCAGAAAACAAAAAGGATAGACCTGAATCCTAAACAGAGATTTATCTTTAAATATTTATTCTTTAAAGTGATGTTTATTCTTTAAAATAATTTATCAGCCATTTCTCTAAAGTTCTCTCCCAAAAAGAATCTAATCTTTCTCTTGGACTTTGAGCCAATGCATTTTGTTGCTTGGGATATGATTTTAATAAAATCTGATGGTTAATTTGGTCTCCATCTGAATTCCTTACAAATAAGCTTTCTTTGTTCAAGAAAAAGAAGAATATACATTTCAAAGCTATCCTTCTAACAAATATGACTGTCCTCAGTGTCAAAGGATGAAAACACACTTTATCAGGTCTACTGGAAAGAATCAGGCTTTGTGGCGACTTCTTATGTGAATGGTCAGATTAAAGATGTAACAAGCTCTTCTGGGGATCTTTTTAAATAAAACATATCTCTGGCAGCTTCCATTCAATGCTTAAACTGATAAATCTTAATTATTTCAAATACACTAATGATCATTCTTTGTTTCCCTATGCCTATTAACAGTATTTTCATCATAATTTCCCAATGAGTAAAAGCAAGTTTTTCAATCATATTCCCAAGTGATTCTACTAGAAATAGAACCAGTTTCCTGGCATTCTATCTATCCTGCAACTATTATGTCAGTCCATACTCCAAAACCTTCCAGGCTCCACTCTACATTCAGATAAAGACACATTATTGTGGCAAATTTGTTGTTTGGACTCTTACCATCTGCCCTCAAATGTTCCTTCTGTTAAGCTTTTTCTTGTGTATCCTTAATTCCAGGCAAAAGGGGTTTTTTCCAGGTTAGAGTGGAGTGCCGCTTCTAAGCACTTTGACTTCTGATCCCCGTGGCCAACGTGCCTTCCTTATTTGTACCCCTCTCCCCACCTCTTTGAGGTATAGAAATGCCAGTTTCATCACACTGCCCCCAGCATCTTTCTTAATGTTTGCCAAATTGATAGGTAAAATATTTTTCCTAATCACTTTAATTTCCACGTCTTTGATTATCACTAAGAATAAGCATTGTTTTTCAGATGTTTATTAGCCGTTTGTTTTTTTTTTTTCCTGGCTTGACTTTTTAAGTCATTGTTCTAAGCTTTTCTATTGAAATGTTTACTTTTTCTTAAGAACTGTTTCGTTGGAGCTTTTATGTAACACGGATATTGGCTCTTTTTCACTTCTGTTATAAATCTGGGTTCATTTGTCTTTGGTCTTTTAACTTCTTATATTCTGCTCAAGAGCTCAAAATGTTCACGAAATCACATCTGTCAATCTTTTCCATTCTGTATTTCAAACTAGGAGTCAACCTCAAAAACATGTTTTCTAAAATGATTATACATTTCCTTCTAAACCTTCATTTTAAAATACATTTAGGGGCACCTGGGTGGTTCAGTCGGTTAAGCATCTGACTTCAGCTCAGGTCATGATCTCATGGTTTGTGGGTTCGAGCTCTGCCTGGGGCTCTGTGCTGACAGCTCAGAGCCTGGAGCCTGCTTCAGATTCTGTGTCTCATTGGCTCTCTGCCCCTCCCCCACTTCTGCTCTGTCTGTCTCTGTCTTTCAAAAATAAATAAATATAAAAAAATTTTTTTAAATACATTTAAACTTTTAATCCTTCTGAACTTACTTTAGGTTTTGGTATGAAATAGGTGTTTACTTTCATTTTCCCCCAAATGAACAACCAGTTATCCCAACTATGTTTCTTGACTAAGCCATTCTTTATCAAGACACCTTGATAATTCTTTATCAGTTTTAAAGACCACCTTGTCATACAGTAAAATTCTGACATATATTTGTGAATTGTACCACTGTCTTTTTTTTTACTATTTACTTGTTTAATTGGTATCTTGATCAACAATACCATAGAGTGTTATACACCTAAGAAATATATCATTAAGTTTCTTATGAGAAACAATTAGCAGGATTTTCTAAGAGATTAAGTATACAAAAGTCTTCAAGCAACATTAGGCTAAACTACAAACACAAGTATGCAAGGTTTTCATAGAAAATATAATCTCCTTAAGACAAGGAGATTTTTTTTACCCAAACTTTGCAGGTGTGAACCTGTTCCATTGTGATAAGCTATCCTAATACCACAAATTTATTGTAAATGGCTGCTTATCCCTAAACAATAAAAGAACTTATATGATCAGTTTATTTAATCTTAGTGTAAAAATAGCAAATAAGGAAATTATCTTAGACTTTATTTAACATCTTAATTTTAAAAGACTTTATTTGAAACAAAACAAAAAACTAGAGTTTCCGAGATTCATGGGCCCTGGGGATTAGAAACTGACCTTTGCAATGAGTACCCAGAGACACCATGGGGGCCTGATAACCCTCATCAATGAGATTTAACTATAGTTTCACAGTTTGAGGGCTACATACTCTCTCTACTGTTCTCCTCTTTGCTTGCTTTTTATTCAACTGACTATGCACAGGGAATTTAGTGCGACCCTATGAAATTCCAGGACATTTTCACACTTCTTCTTATGGATTTACATTCTCGACATCTCAGAGCCCAGGTTTCTACCTACCATTGAACAGGAGCTCCTGAGATTATCTTTGGGTTTGAGGGAAGAGGTGTGGTAAGAGGGTCTACACACCTTTTGCACTATCCCTCCAAGTTTCTCGGTTATTTTCACAGCTAGTAAGACCAGGTGTCTATCTATCCTTGAACTGTGGAAACCCTGACATCCTGTGAGCACTTCCCTGCTCGAGCACAACTAGAACTCCCTGATGTGTTTGGGAGCAGCATTTCCCCTTTTCTGTAGCTCTGGGCATTTCTTGCCAAAGAACTTGAGAAAGAAAACAAGGCAGAATATTGTTAAAGTTGTAAATACATGTTTAGATTGGGTGGACTATGGTTTCGTAAGGAGTGGCATGAAGCAAAACTGAGAATTCAGTGACATTGTCCCAAGGATGCCACTTCTCCACTTTCTGAGTTCTTCACCCTTATGACACACCCTTACCTCTGGTAATGCCCTTTGGTATCCAGTACCCTCTGGATGCTTCCAGTTTACCCTTGCTCCCAACCAAAGTGCTAAGTCAGTCACTTATACCCTAGTTAAATGAATGCATTCATTTATTTTTTTAGGAGAATATTTACATTCCTTTAATTGGGGAATGAATGAATGACATCAGAGAGCATGTAGATGCAAAGGTCTGGTGTTCCCCTTACCCTCCGCACAGCAAGACACAAACTCTGTAATGGGAACCTTACCCCTACTTTAAAAAAGAATTAGGTGTGCCTTTGTGGCTCAATCGGTTAATTGCAGACTCTGGATTTCGGCTCAAGTCATGATCTCACAGTTTGGTTCGTCAGATCAAGCCCCGCAGGGTTCATGAGATCCAACCCCATATTGGGCTCTGGGCTGACAACACAGAGCCTACTTGGGATTCTCTCTGTTCCTCTCTCTCTGCCTTCCTGCTGCTCATGCTCTCTCTCTCAAAAATAAATGAATAAAAATAAACTTTAAAAAATTATAGAAATTTACTGTCATTTTAAAGAAGCAGAACATGCATACCTGTGAAGCATGTCAGCAACAGTTCCCAACAGCTTGTGGCTGTGTACAAAAGTGTTTGCAAGTCAACCTGGTAAATCTCAACATGCATATGCTCTGATTTTAAGTCCTAATGCTTATTGCCACCATTCAGCAAATTTAGTAACCAGAGCACGAAAAGCTTAAATAATGTGCTCAAGGTTTTAATACTTGCTAGTCGTTGAATAAAGTATTATGTGGCCATTTTGTAAGATCATTTTTAATTTTGATTACGGTTGTAAAATTAGCAGTGGTCTATTACAGAAAAAGAAAAATAAATAAAAGGCTCTGCCAATATTCTAATAAATTATAGAACTTATGTTTATATATTTTTATTACTTCTTTCCTATCTGTAATTTCGCACCTATGTGTGTTATTATCAGGATCAGTTTAACGGATATCATTATGGAGAAGCCACAGATATCATTTATCTACATTTCTTCCACCTTGATCTTCCTTCTGTACTTTCTTCAGTAACTTCCCATATCTAGGATATCAGGTTTACATAAATGTATTTTTCATTAAAAAAAAGGAAAAAGAAAAATTACCAACTTTCAAGGCCTGTCAGTCAGAAAATACAGAGTATTGCTTTATATTTATTAGTGGGAAGGAGCAGGGAGATGATTGTAAGGGTCAAATTTTGGATTTTTCTGAGTCCAGGGACAGAGCTAAATTGGAACATACTTCCCAGATTTACACTGTTCATGCAAAGCTTATATGAATTCATCCTAAAGTGAAAATAAACTTAATCTTCTCAAGCATATTTGTATTTGAAAGGATTGCTAAAGCAATATATTACTAACCAGTGGAAGTTGTGAGATTGATATTTTTAAGTTTCTTTGGTGGCACCTTCTTTATTCCAGCCAATCTACCTCCCAGGCATGCCTGAAGAATATCGGATACTGGCTTATAATTGATAGAGAGACGTGTGTGCTTCGAGTTAGAAACGCTGGAGTCTGAGAATCAGCAAATCCCCTCTATTTATATAGTCACCAAGAGGATGAACTCTCTTGTCTCTGCTCACTGCTTTTTCCATTCTCTGTTCTTTTATTTAACCTTCTTTGGGAAATGGGATGTTGAAATCAGAGTTTTCCCCAGGGGGAAGGGATCTCAAATTTACTGGTAGTACTGGGTGATAGTAATACACATTCTTAGGAGTCAAATCACAGCTATTGGGCTTACCTGGTGATTCCTCTCTTCACGTCACAGCCTTAGGGAGCCTTCCTCCAGTGTACCTGTGGTTCAATCACCTCTTAATACCGTTTGGAAAGACATTGCTAATATCTGAAGAGCAGCTCACTGGCATTCACGCAGGTCCACCGATTCATAAGCAACTCCTAGTGCATGTTGCTGTCCTTGTAGGCAGACAAGCCCAGGACACACCCACTTCAAGAAGGAAAAGAGAAATACTTTTATGCTGACTCTCCCTCCCACTTGGAGTCAATACCAGGCCTGGTAAGAGGAAGGAGATCTGAGCCCAAGACCTAATGATTCTTGCAGCAGACAGAGACAGGTTTCTGAAACCACAAAAGGAAAGTGGGAGAAAAATGCTCTAGGGGAATGCGGAACACTCCTGTCCTAGATCAGTTTGCTATAAAATGCCACTCTGTCGAGCTTTCACGTCCAGCCTCAGGACACTGCAGGTCGTAGCCCATAAAACAGAAGGAATGTGGTCCTTTGGGTATAATTCCAATGAGAGGGAGGTGGGCAATCCCAGTGGAGTGAAGATAGGGGTCAATATTATTTTTCCTTTTCTGACTTTCTCATTCAAGGCTGAAGAACCAACGTGGGTTCTTTCCCAGACAAAGGAACCTCAGACTTACCCATGGTATAATATGGAACGGGGGCTGGCAAAAGAGAACAACAGTGTACATGCTGAGGGTGGAATGCTCTTTGAAGGCCTAGAACTAAATCTTATCAACTTTTTAACAAATGCTTCTTTGCTTTCTAAGAACCAATCCGATTTGAAAATTAACACACACACACACACGCATTTTAAATGTTTATATATTAATTTTTGAGAGAGAGACAGCATGGGCAGAGAAAGAAGGAGAGAGAGAGAATCCCAAGCAGCTTAAGCACTTTCAGCACAGAGTCTGATGTGGGGCTCGAGCTTACAAACTGAGAGATCATGACCTGAACTGAAATCAAGTGTCAGACATTTAACTGACTGAGCCACCCAGGTGCCCCTACCACCTTTACATTCTGCAAATGTCTTGACGTGGCTCACAGTGCCAATGCATTTAAAAACATTAGATTAGACTAGAAATAAGGAAACATGAACTATAAAAGTTCTATATAAACTACACAAACGATAAAAAGGGAAGCTATAAAAGTAGAGTGTCAATTAAGAAAAAGAATGCAAATAAAAACCTATGAGGTAACTACACTAATTTATAAATTTGAAACTTAACTGTAGGAGAAGAGTTTCCTAGCATTCAAAGAAAAGGGGAAGTTAATCAGATACATTGTTCTTATTACAGAAGAGGAAGCATTCATCTTCTTTGGAAGGAGAAAATGGTCTTCAGAGCACGGGATTCTAATAGAAATACCTCTTTTAGAGAGTGAACAATTCTTCTTATAAAATTGGAGCCCATAATTTCATGTTGAAGGCCTTTCGTTCCAAGAAAGTCTAAACATAATGTGTCCCTCTTGTTTCCACCACCATTTGAGCCACTTGGTCTACAGCATAATTCTTGATGATCAAGCCTAAGTCTGGTCCAGTGGAGAAGTTGTCAAGAGAACAAAGCTGACTTGACAATCCCTAACTGTTCAAAGGCATCAACCATCCCTCCTTTGTCAGCCAGCCTAGGCAGAATAGAGCTGATTTCACAATCTAATCAAGTTAATGCCAGTCTCTGTTATGCCCCTTCTGCAGGGTTTTGCCTATTTTCCAGATCCACCAATTGCAAATGGAGGCCAAATTTCCATTCAGTACAGAAGGTTGAGGGCTTCCAGAAGGACCTCACTCAGTCAATCTGATGTCTAAAGTTCTAGGATTAGATGCCATCTTTTCAGTTCAGTGCTGTCCTTTTCCTATTGTCTCTGTTAAAATGCAAGTGCATGTAGGAGCACAAAAGTCCCTGATACCTTAGTGGGAATGTGTTTATAAAATGGTACCAATAATCTATTAATTACTTAGGGAGGAAAGTGGCTGTGGAATTGAAAGGGGGTAAGGTGAAGGGGTAAGACAGACAAAATGGCTAATCACTGTGAAGCTTTATGGGGGGAGGGCTTGAAGCTCAGATAGAAGCTCTGTTACTGACCTCCAGCTCAGTGTGTTGTAAAGCCCAGCAACTTCTTAGGGGCTGACATGTGGCCCTTGGAATCAAAGGGATCCCTATAGTTTCTTATTAGACCAAAAACACGTTAGCAGATAGTAGAAAATTAGGCAACCAATAGACATCAATAATGTCTTGAGTACACTGGTTTTGGAGAAAATCTGAATGCAAGCAAATGAATATATTTGATTGTTTGTTAATTCCCCATTTAATGGAAAGAGATCATTGTATGCTCAATATTTAGGTTGTTTCACAAATAGGGTGTGCTCTTGAATTATTGATGGATGATTCACCAGTAAGCCACTTACTCACCCCTTCTAGTTTCCTCCTAATGATCTACTAACACATGCGATGCTGAATTCCTCAATCCTTCCTGGTTAGGTTACAGGGCTCCTCAGACCCTGCAGAGGACAGAAAGCGAAAGAAAGCAACACGGGTTTTGGAGCACTGCAGCAGCATTGTGACATATCATTGTTCTGAGCCCAAGAAGAGTTGACTTTCTGTGAAGGCAGAGTTGAGGAAGACGTGCTCCTCTGGTATAACTGCAATGTTCCTTCTGCTACAAAATCTCACACACGCTCATGTGTGAGTCAGGCACAAGGTGTTCACCTGCACATACAAAGGCGGCTAAACAAACGTGTTTTGGTCCCTCTGGTGTACTTTACATCTCTTCTCTGCTAATCTTGACCACAGAGCTTCCTTGACTACGCCAAGGGTAGTCATCTTTGAATGACTAGCACTTTGAAACCTGTCATCTTTTTGGTTGTATTGATTTCCTGAGAAGTCTCTGATGGCTTGGTTCCCTGGTAAAAGAGTAGAGTCACAAGAATCAACGGCAACAAACCTGAGGTCCTGGAGAAAGGAATCAGCGAACAGAACCACGTTATTGGAACTAGTTTTCTAAACCTTATCACACCTTATCACTGGGTGGGAGGCACTATCTGAATGAGGTCAGCAGGGGAGCTGGAGAGGAATCTGGAGGGCAGTGTTTATCCATCAGAGGTGCTAGGCATTCTTTGCCGTTGGTCTTAGAGAAGCTCTAATCCAGGGGGTGTAAACACAATCGGTCGCCTTGGATGATTTGGTGACTCAAGAGTGTGATAGGCCCTGAGCTGTTTCAGGTGGCCTCATTCCAATCTGTGAAATAATTAAATGCAATAAGAAATATTTCAAGTATAATTAAAAAAAAAAAAAGCCCTGAAAGGAACAGTAAAGAGAAGAGTTGTATATTATAGTGAGAAGGTTTTCCTAACTATTAAAGATTTTATAAAAACTGATATAGTCTTATAACCCTCAAAACCAGGACTTAAAAAAATAAAAAGAGACAGGAATTATTAAGCTATTTGAGGATAAAGCTTAGTCAAAAGGGACTTATGAGAAACTGCTTGGGGGTGGTATTTAATAATTGTAATGCTACTTAGCCTTAAAATAAGGTATATTCAAATAAACAAACAGAGAACTCACAAAATGGTAGGAAATCTTTTCCCATCCATATCACAGACAAGTGTAGCAATCTACACACATGAACACTGGCCTGGGCAGAAAATCAGAGAAGAGATCAATGGTCAAGCACAAGGTAGCAGCTCACATTTATGGAGCACTTACTATGTTCCAAGTACTGTTCGGAGCACTTTCCATGTGCCTTTATACTCCCAGCGACACACGAGGCAATTACCACTATCATTCCCATTTTACCCGTGAGGAAATGGAGGAACAGAGCAGGTAAGTAAATGATGGGCCAGAGCACCACACAGCCTACTTTCAAAGTCTGTGTTCTAAAATTTTTTAATGTTTATTTAGTTTTGAGAGAGAGAAAGACAGAGGATGAGCAGGGGTTGGTCAGAGAGAGAGGGGAAGACACAGAAGCTGAAGCAGGCAGGCTCCAGGCTCTGAGCTGTCAGCACAGAGCCGGACGTGGGGCTCGAAACCATGAACTGAGAGATCATGAAGGGAGCCGAAGTCAGACACTTAACCGACTAAGCCACCCAGGTGCCCCCAAAGTCTGTGTTTTGATAGGCTATACTCTGCTAGTTCTCTTTTTTTGTTGTTAATTTTTTTAAGTTTATTTATTCATTTTGAGGGAGACAGAAAGAATGAGTGGCAGAGGGGCAGAGAGAGAAGGAAAGAGAAAATCCCAAACAGGTAACACACTGTCAGCACAGAGCCTGATACAGGGCTCAAACTCATGATCCATGAGGTCATGACCTGAGCAGAGATCAAGAGTTGGGTGCTTACCAACTGAGTTGCCATGGTGGCTTCTGCTACTTCTCAAAGACAGGTGAGAAATACAAACAGAAGTATTCCACCCTTTCAAAATAACCGAAGAAAAGACAAAGGCAACATTATGTTTTAGGTGCTAATGAGACATAGCATTCTTTTTTTTTAATTTTTTAATGCTTTTATTTATTATTGAGAGACAGACAGAGACAGAGAATGAGCATGGGAGGGGCAGAGAGAGGGGGAGACACAGAATCTGAAGCAGGCTCCAGGCTCTGAGCTGTCAGCACAGAGCCCAACATGGGGCTCGAACTCACAAACCACAAGATCATGACCTGAGCCAAAGTCAGAGGCTTAACCAACTGAGCCACCTAAGCGCCTGAGACACAGCATTCTTATCATCTGGAACTTTCATAGTAAAATCAAGAGCCATCAAAGCCATAGAATCCACATTTCCATTTCATTCTTCGAGTAAGCTTCAAGTGTCCCTATATTCAAAGCCCTGGACAAATTTAGGAAGGCCATGCAGAATTCTACCATTGCCCTTCATCCATTCAGAGCTTACAGAATTTGAATGCCAGAGATAACACTGACTATGCAAGTAATGAACTTTGGTTATTTTCCCCTCTGCTTATCTTTAAAATGAGAATTATACACCATCAAGCAGCCTCCTCTCTAAGCTCAGGGGACCCTTCTGGGGTGACAGGGATGGTGCAGCCACAGGCAACAGAGCTTATCCACCTGCATTCAACGTGATGTGGAAAAATTCATCTGCGCATCAGGGCAGCCTTGGTGGAAATGCTCAGCCTGATACAGTTTGCAAGAATCCTGCTTCTACCATGCAGGTTCTAGAATGCCAGACCCTTAACAGTAACGCTCATTTCTCCACCTTCCTATAGCGACAGACAAAAGTCACACAAACAAGTCTCCCTAAGAACAGTCAGGAGTCTGCTGGGTTCGAGGCTAAAACCCAACAGACTGTCACTCAGTCCCCCAAGGGAGAATTCTTGTGGGTGAGAAGCTCTCCCAGAACAAAATAAATCTGATTCTGTCCCTGGGCATTTTGTCTTTGACGTTGTGGCCGTACTCAACTTCCTCATCAGGACAAACATCTGAAGATGCGGCCTGAGATGAAGACGTTCTATTTTTTACGCACGTATGGTTTCTGTTTAGCAAACTGCCAGTTGACCCCAGGGCTTCAGAATATCCTTTAAGCAAAGGGAGACATCTAGTGGCCAAGA
Organism: Cryptoprocta ferox; assembly: GCA_028646485.1. Classification (NCBI taxonomy): domain Eukaryota; kingdom Metazoa; phylum Chordata; class Mammalia; order Carnivora; family Eupleridae; genus Cryptoprocta; species Cryptoprocta ferox. The sequence continues at coordinate 100,624,333 of CM053577.1, read as the reverse complement.
ATCGCACCGTAGAAGAGGCCACCTGTTCATAAAATCACTGAAGGGTACAGAGATTTAGTTTCCCTGAGGATGGACTAGGGCACTTGGCCAGAAGGGAGGAGAAAGAAAGAATGATCTGAATCAGGTAACCCCTGAGACCCTGAATTACTTTGTTCAGATGCTTGACAGGGATCCTGCTTATGGTGGAGTTCATTCATTCATTTATTCATTCAACTATCTAATTAAATATTGACTAGGTACAAGACTCTCCTAGGCCATGGGACCTCAAAAATCTATATATACTGCCTTCAAGGATCTTGTAGCTTAGTAGCAAGATTAGACCAGCAACGATCAGTTAAAAATACATCGTGATAAGGGCTGGCCACACTGTGTTATAGTAGCCCATAGAAAAGTCACTTAAATGAATCTCCAAGGGTGAGAAGAATAAATGTCTAAACCACAGTTCCCAAACGGGCACCCTGTGGGCCCCATCTGGCCTGCAGATGTGTTTTGTTTGGCCCATGCAATGTTTTTAAAACTCTGAATTAGTTGCTAACATTTTAAACAACAGGGGATTTCACATGAAAATCCAGATTGCAGCTTCTTTCGAAAAATGGGAAGATCTGACAACATTGTTTCCAGATTGTTCCAACATTGTTCTCCATATTGCTGTAGGGAGATATTAAATGGGAGCTGGGTAAGGGCTGCTTACCTTCCTGTTCCTTTTTTCATAACAATAAAGAATTTACTTATTTCAAGCAAGTTTTGGTGGATTTCATGTGAATGGGGTACAAAAGTCAAAATCACAAGAATATATTTATTGAAAAACTAGTCCCTTTCTATGCCTTGTTCTACAGCCAACAAATCATCACCTACAAAAGCCCTCACTCTTATTCCCAGGTAGAGATTCAAAGTATCCCTCCCTAACCCCTTACATTGAAATTAATTTCAGCTGTATTACAAATTTTAAAACAAAATATGAAACTACAAATACTAGAAGAAAACAAAAAAGTTATTTTCTTTGTATTCTTTAAATAATATGTTCATTTATGATAAGGCATTTTTTAAAGAAAACCATAACTCGGACATCACACACACACACACACACACACACACACACAATTGATATTTGACTACATAAAAAGGAAAAAGTTCTTCATGGCAGAAAATACAATGAATAGCCTCCAAATGTAAATAAGTACCTAGAAAAATATTTTCGATTTATATCATAAATGACTTTTTCTTGAATATGTAAGTAATTCTTATAAATCAATAAGAAAAAGAGACACCAGAGGCACCTGGGTAGCTCAGTAGGTTAAGCAGCCAACTTGATTTTGGCTCAGGTCATGATAGCACGTTTCGTGAGTTCAAGTCCTATGTCGGGCTCTGAGCTGGTAGCATGGAGCCTGCTTGGGATTCTCTATCTACCCTCTCTCTCTGTCCCTCCTCCCCTCTTGCTTTCTCTCTCTCTCTCTCTCTCTCTCTCTCAAAATAAATAAATAAACATTAAAAGAAAAAGACACACCCAAGGAGGCAAATGGGCAAACAGGAATAAACCAAAAAAGAATACAAATAGTTCTGAAATACATTAAAAGAATGAAAAGTTATTTTTCACCACCCAGGTGGGAAAAAATTCAAAAGAATTGATAACAGTTTTGTAGGTAGGAATAAACAGGTGGTCTCATATACCGCTAGTGGGTGTATAAACTAGTAGGTCTGTATCAAATTTTAAAATGTGCATGTCCTTTGGCCTAGCAATCCTACAGGCACACCTCCTTTTGTGTGCCCTGCATTTTGCTGTGCTCCACAGATAATGTGCTTTTTACAAATTGAAGGTTCGTGGCAACCCTGAGTCAAGGAAATCGATCAGCACCATTTTTCCAACAGCATTTGCCCATTTCATGTCTCTGTGTCACATTTTGGCAATTGTCACAACATTTGAAACTTTTTCATTTTTACTGTATTTGTTATGATGATTTGTGATCGTGATTACAGTTCACTGAAAGTTCAGATAATGGTTAGTGGTTTTTAGCAATAAACTAGTTTTTAATTAAGGTATGTACATTGTTTTTTTAGACACAATGTTACTGGACACTTAACAGACTCCCATATAGTGTGAGCACAACTTTTATATGCATTGGGACACCAAAATTTTTGTTTGACTTGCTTTATTGCTGTATTCGCTTTATTGCGGTGATAAGGAACCAGACTAGCAGTATCTCCAAAGCATCCCTGTATTTCTAGAAAAGTAACCTACAAATATGCTCACTCATGTGAAAAATGATATCCATACAAACATATCCGGTGCAGAATTAGTTCTAATATGTGAAAATTAGAAGCAGTATAAAAGTCCATTAATAGATGTGGTGGATGTATTTGTTTAAAATGTGCTATATGCTCAAACCATAAACCTTTTTTTCGTTGTTGTTTCAAGCAATTGAAATTCTGAAATTGTTACTACAACGTAAACTAGCTTAAGTTACCAACAGAAATTGGTCCTAAGAGTGGGGCAAAACTTTCATAAGAGAGATCTGAAAGTATGCGGCATTTGCTCCCGGTTTGCCGATGGGAAGCAAGGAAATTTATTGGAAATGAACAGAGGCCGTATTTGTAATGCAGTGAAACGTTTGTATGAACGTGGATGGCAGATAACATCCTAACCAAGCTTGTGGTTTTAGGCAAAGAAGTCAGAATCCCTTTTAGTGTAACAGTGGTTCTCCTGACAGTGCAAGTCTCTTTAAAATATATTTGGCTTTTTACCTATTTTGTTCCAGTTAGCTCTAGGTGCCTGTGATATGATTAATAAGAAGAAACATATATTTGGCCTTTTTCCTGTGACTGGCATAGAGTTCCTAAAATCCTTGGAATTGCCTAAGTGATGAATGCAGTAAAATTGTCTTATGTAAATGAGATGATTTTTGTTTAGCACCTAGGATGGTGGGGGGCTGGCTGCCTGGAGAACCAGCTGAGTGATTAAAGGATTAGAACTTTTAACCCCACTGCCCTGATCTCCCTCCTAGGGGAAGAGATAGATGCTGGAGGTTGAATCAGTTGCCAATGACCAATGATTTTATCAACCATGGCTGTGTAATGAAACCTACATAACAAGCCAAAGGACAGGTTTCAGAGAGCCTCCAGGTTGGTAAACATGTGGCGACTTGGGGAAAGTGGCACGCGTGGAGAGGGCACAGAAGCTTCAGCCTTCTCCCCAGCCTTGCTCTATGCATCCGATTCATCTGATAGTTCCTGAGGAAGATCCTTTTATAATACATTGATAATCTCATAAGTAAAACGTTTCTCTGAGTTTTATGAGCCACTCCAGCAAATTGAGCAAACCCAAGGAGGAGGTTGTGGGAACCTCTGATTTATAGCCAGGGGGTCAGAAGTATAGGTAACAACCTGGAGTTGCAACTGGCATCTGAAATGGGGGGTGTGGGGGACAGTCTTGTGAAACCCGCCCTTAACCTATGGAACCTGATGCTATCTCCAGATAAACGGTGTCATAATGGAGTTAAATTGTAGGACACCGAGCTGATGTCCAAGAATTGCTTGGATTTCTGAGGAAAACCCACCCCCTGCCCCTTGCCCCACACCCCCCCCCCCACACACACACAATGGAACTGGATGCAGAACTTTTAGTGCGAGTAGTTCTTTTCCAGACCGATACCTTGAGGGAATCACGCTTCAGAGGGAGAGGCACACCTTTGGTCTCTTTTCCCTGAGCAATTTTTTCCAGAGGAGAGGATTTACTTAGAAGCACCTTAATCATTCCAGCTGTGTAAGCAACAGATTTGGTGGCCGTACCCTGACTTGTTCCTTGTCATGAGTCTTAGCTACAACTGGTCCTAATCACTGAAGGTCCATCTCAGTTTCATAGTTTACCTGTTAGAGGTAGGAATTAGTTACTAGTTAGAGGTAGGAATATGTTGCATCTTCTGTCTGGAATTTTTGTTCTTGTTTTTTCCCTCTTAACACCTGTGTGAGACCTCGTCATTGTTTTCTTGCAACACGTAGTCTAAGCAGGCCAATAGCAGCTGAGTCATGCTAATAACTGCTGTTTCAGTTATTTAGCCATTTTTCCAACACCAGTGACTTAACAATCCATCTTTCCTCATTGTTTTGAGATGCCACCTTCATTAAATATTAAATTCCCATGCGTCTTTGGGCCTTATAGACTGTGTTGTTCTTTTCATTCATCTGTGTTTACTCAGAAATAAGCTCAACACTATTTGCTGTAGCTTTGGGATACATTTTCATATCCAATATAATAGTTCTCCCTTATCATTCTTCCTTGTCTAATGTTTTTCTTTCTAATGTTTAATAATTTTTTATAGAGGGGCACCTGGGTGGCTCAGTCAGTTAAGCCTCCGACTCTTGATTTTAGCTCAGGTCATGATCTCACAGTTTGTGAGTTCAAGTCCTTTGTGGGGCTCTGCACTGACAGCACAGAGCCTACCTGGGATTCTCTGTCTCCCTCTCTCTCCGCTCCTTTCCCACTCACATGCTTGTGCTCTGTCTCAAAAATAAATAGGCAAACATTTAAGAAATGATTTTATTAAATGTTTATTTATTTTTGAGAGACAGACAGAGAGAGAGTGTGTGTGAGTGGGGAAGAGGTAGAGAGAGAGGGCGACACAGAATCGGAAGCAGGCTCCAGGTTCTGAGCTGTCAGCACTGAGCCCCATGCAGGGCTCGAACCCACAGACTGCGAGATCATGACCTGAGCCAAAGTCCGATGCTTAACTGACTGAGCCACCCAGGCACCCCATTAAGAAATAATAATAATAATGTTTTATATAAACTTTAGACTAATGTTTCCATATAGATTTTATTTATTTTATTTTATTTTTTTTAACTTTATAGTTTATTGTCAAGTTGGTTTCCATATAACACCCAGTGCTCTTTCCATATAGATTTTAAAGTCAGTTTGTGGATTCCTCCTTCCAACAAACACCCCCCCCCAAATCTATTAACATATTATTGAGATTTTAGTAAATGTACAGATAAACTTGGGGATAATTAATGTCTTTTGAATATTGAGTTCCCATAATTAAGTATATGGTTTGATTTTCTACTTGTTCAAATAAAATAAAACATTAAGGAATGATTCTAACAAATATACAAGATCAATATGAAGAAATCTGTCTAAATGTACTAAAGAGCACAAAAAAGAATTTTTATTACATCCAAGGCTTGTGAAGCATGTGTGCATGCTCACATGTGTCATTAAAATATAAGGGGCCCCCCGGGTGGCTCAGTTGGTTAAGCGCCCGACTTCGGCTCAGGTCATGATCTCGCAGTTTGTGGGTTCAAGCCCTGCATCGGGCTCTGTGCTGACAGTTCAGAGCCTGTAGCCTGCTTTGGATTCTGTGTCTCCCCCTCTCTCTGCCCCTCCCCAGCTCGCACTCTGTCTCTATCTCTCTCAAAAATAAATAAATATTTTTTAAAAATTAAAAAATAAAATAAAATATAAAATAAAATTAACCTGATATTGAGAAATATTTCCACTCAGGATGATGTTTCATTGCAAGTTTACCATGAAATTGCAAAGAGGAGCTTCTGGGATCAATGGGTAAAAGATACACTGTTATTTATTTGTTTGTCTTTTCAAATTCTTATTTAAATTCCAGTTAGTTAACATACAATGCAACACTGGTTTCAGGGGTAGCATTCAGTGATTCATCACTTCCATTCTACACCCAGTGCTCATCCCAATAAGTGTCCTCCTCGATGCCCATCACCCATCTAACCCATCCCCCACCCCCTCCCTCCATCAACCCTCAGTCTGCTCTCTAAAGAGATATCCCTTTAAAAGGAGATAGATTTCTTTCATAAGGAAAGAGTGGCAAGGGAAAGGAAAGAAGACAGGGAGACAAAAAAATATAGACTCGCTTTTGCTGCTCTGGCTATTTCTGGTTATTGCTGTTCCTTCTTGATGGCCTTGGGGTATGAAATGTATTTGCAGACATCTTCTATTTTCCTGCACACAGATGAAATTTCAACAGACTCAGAGCATGCTCAATTACCAATCTATTAGCAATTAATTACCAATCTACCCCCCTTTTTCACCTCTCCCTTCCACCTTTTCCTCACCTTGGTGTGGTGGGGGAGGTTACTGCAAATGCTGAAGAGTGAATCCAAAACCTTTCTTTTGAAATATGTGATTTTGGGCCCCGGGTAAGCATCGATACTGATTATTGACGTCCTCTCTTAAAAGACTTCTTTTAACTTGACTTAACTCTAATTCTCAGACCTCAAAAGCAGATTTTTATGTAAAGTATTCTCAAGTTCAGTGTGTCTTTCATGTATTCTGTAACCCTTTATTCATAAACTTGATCAAACACATTCTCACACGTACACTTTGCAAGCTGGAGACCTAATTTATAATTTGTCATATGCAAAACCTTTTAACAAAAACTTAAACAAAAATCCACATACATACACATAGAGGATCTTAGGGAGTCGTGTAAATTTATCTTCATAAATCTATATTCTCTTTCCTAGCTCACAGTTAGGCAGCAGGCCAGAGGTTAAGGTGCAGTTACTTAAAGTGGGAAATCAAATTTAAATGGCTCTTCAAATGCCTGAACATAATAACATGGCTAAACAAAAAAGTATGTTTAGTTTACCCAATGTGTTATTAGTTAGGGTTCTCCACAGAAATAGGACCAATAGGATATATGTATATATCTACTTGGAAAGAGATTTATTATAAAAGATTGGCTCAGATGATTATAGAGGCTGAGAAGTCCAAGATCTCCCATCAGCAGGCTGGAGACCCAAGAGAGCTGATGTGTAGTTCCAGTCCAAAACCAAAACCCTAAGAACCAGGAGAGCCAATGGTGTGAATTCCAGTTTGAAAGCTGGCAAGTTCAAAGCCCAAGATCCAAGAAGAATCCAAGTCTGAAGGCTGGGAAAGACCAATGTCCCAGCTCTGTCAATCAGGTGGCAATGTTCTCTCTATTCACAGGGAAGTCAGTATATTTGTTCTTCTGAGGCCTTCAACTGATTGGATGAAGGCTACTCACATTATAGAAAGCAATTTGCTTTATTCAGTCTACCAATTCAAATATTAATCTCATTCAAAAACACCCTCACCTACATTACAAGCTAACTAGCCACAGACTGTCCAACCCAAGGTTCTGGATTTTTCATGCTACTCTTATCAGCCTTCACATGATTTCTACTACATTCTTCAAAAATTATAATACCGTACTATTTTGTTGAGACTCATCCATTTAACCAGCCAGAAATAGATTAAAAAAAATCAGTGAGATATTGGGAATTGCACTGAAACCATCAGTAGATCAAGAGCTGTCATCTTTGTCAACGGTATGGAAAATTTCTGACACTTCATCTAGATGACCTTAGCCTCCCTGATCCCACAGATAACTCCTATCACCTAGTAGATATCAGGTAGTTGGACACACAATGCATGAAGAGCCCAATATTAAGTCCAACTGTCCCCAACAACTCTGACTAGGTAAAACAATATCTAGACCCTTCAGACTCACTTAACAAGCATCAATGCTGTGTTTCACATGACCCAGCATTTCACAAGGTCTCCAAGGGTAACACCTTTTCAGAGTGAATACTTGAGAATGGGGAATACACCGAGAATTACATATATCAGACCTTCCCTACATTGATGCACTTTAAAGTATTGGTTTGCTTACCCGATTCAAAATCCGGAAGAAAGAAAAAAAGATTTTTCTGAGAGTAGACTATTTCACATGGTCTTTGGAAAGGAAGTGGATGATACAGAATAAGTTTCTAATCTAAGAAACAAGGCGAACTGCCATTCAGAGAAAATGTGAGGATCTACCTTTCTCTATGGTGTGGAGAGAGGGAGCAGTGAATTTCATTCAGGCATAACAATACCTATGCAATTCTGCCACTGACTCATGGAACCTGTTGAAGCAGCTTTTCCATGTGGTTGTCCCACAACAAACAGACCACAATGCTTCCTTCAACTACCCATCCCCCTGGGCCACCCATTCCTTTCTAGGAGACACAAATAGCCCTTGAATAAAAATAACCAAGGCAATTCTACTCATTTATTTCACCTACTAATTTCACATTTATGGAACACACCAGTGCCAGGAATACTTTGCACATACTTTCTCAATTAAGTGTCACACCAACCACCTATGATGGTTTCTATTTTTTTCTTCCATATTATAATGACAAAACCAAGGCTTTGAAAGCCTGTTCACTCAGGGTCACAGAATCAGTGGAAAAGCTGACTGTGGAAATGAAGTCTGTCTACCTTGGGTTTCTGAGCTTTTCCTTATTTATCTTTAAATCATGCCTTAATGCCTCTCCTTCCAAATTTAGAAATCATGAGACTTTAAGTATATGGTTTAAAGCAAACTTTACCAGTCTTGGGATATTTCAAAGGATGAAATTCCTCCATATGTGCTATGCATAACATTTTCTGGACCTATTGGTTTAAAGAAATGCCACTTCAGAGACTTTATTTGGGTCCCAGAACATAAATTTAAATTACTGCTTTAGATTCTTAAAGCAAGTTTGACTATTTGAGGAGGCAATGCGAGCCTTGAGCCTACCTGTTTTTTAACTTTACTCAAAAATCATATGGCTGACATTTTTTTCCTTTTTTCTTTTCCCCAGCTTTATTGAGCTACAATTGAGCTATATATACCATAGTGTACATTTAAAGTGTATAAAGTGGTGGCTTGACATATGTGTCTATTGTGAAAGGGTCACCACAAAATAATTTGATTTCACTAACTCAACTTGAGGACCTCTTGAAAGGATTGAGGTGCTGTAGGTTTATGGATGAGTTTAGGGGGTGATGCTTGTTTAGCATCATCAGCCCATGAAGTGGCATTGGATTTAAACCTGGCAGTTGTCCCCCTGAGCCTCTGTTCTTAACCCCTGCCTGCACTATCTGCTGGAGTTTCTTTAATTACAGAGGGACTTAACTGAGCTAAATACTTGTAATCTTACCCTCAGGGGACATACAAATTAATAAAGGACACGGACCAATAAACAATAATAGTGTAATCACCTCACCTATAAATTAGAAAATTTCGGTGTACTGACCTTACACCACATGAAACCGAATTCGAGGGATCTCATTTATGTTGTTACGGCTGCATTTTCTCTAACAATAATATAATAGCTAAGTGTTAGATCAGCATATGCCCAAAGAAATACTGAGCCCCTAACCCATGTCTGACCACAGAAAAGGTATGTAAATCGCACCCATTTTGCCAAGCAAATCCACTCCCCATTTCTTCCCAGAACTCCCTTATGTCTCTCCTATTTCACCAGGAGAAGCAGATAGTGCAGGCAGGGGTTAAAGAACAGAGGCTCAGGGGGGACAACTGCCAGATTTAAATCCAATGCCACTTCATGGGCCGATGATGCTAAATATGCATCACCCCCTAAACTCATCCATAAACCTACAGCACCTCATGCCTACCTCAGAGCGATGCTGTGCAGATTAAGTAGGACAATGTATGTAGAACGCTTTGCTAACAAGTGGCATATAATAAATGCTTTTCCAAAAAGTGGCTTCAAAAAAATGAAATAAAATTTTGAAGTGGCCTTCTCCAGTGAATGTTCATTTCCTTCTTCTCCCTCTCATCAAGCCCTACTGTGAATTAAAAGACTGAATCAAGTTCTCTTCTCCATGGCTACTTTCTCCCTGATGATTCTGGCTCTTCATGGAAATGATTTCCTTTAAATAACCAATACCACACATGTAACCCCTGGTTAATAGGTTTATTAGATTCTGGCAACTCTTGAAAAGGAGGTTGGTTGGGGTGGGTAAGGGACAAACAGGCAATCACAGTGTTGCCCATGCGGGTCCGGGCTGGCCAGATTGTCACAGTGTTCCCAAGAGGGGACAAGAAAGGACCAAAGACTGCATTTCTACCTTACATTCCTTCCCCCTCAATCTATTTTCTAGCTGTATATCCCAAGGTAAGGCCAGGTTTGGCTGGTTTACCTATAAATGGGAAGGATCCCTGGCTGTAGTAGGAAAGGTGAACCATGCCCTAATTGTAAAACTTCTTTTACCTCCAGATCTGAAATTATCCTGGCACACATGCCCTGGGTGTGGGAGGCTGCATCACCCTGAAGCCAGGTGACCAGTACATCTGGCCTCTCTGGAGGCCTCCATACCCTCCAAGTGAACAGGACATGTTGTTCTTACTTCCCTCCACTCCCTCCAAAATCTGGAATCTCTCTCCAGTCAGGCTCATGAGCCAACAGCTACTAGAACCCAAGCTGCCAGCAGGGCAGTGCCCAGGGTTTGCTCATGTAAACACTGATGAGGAATGATTGAAGTTTGGCTCTGTCTGTCCCTTTCTGTGCTATCTTCAGCCAAAGGCCTGCAGGCTTTCATCTGCTGAGCTGAACAGTGTTAAACAACAACATTATTCTTCCTTCCTGCCTCAACGGCTACCCTTCCTCCTGGCTGAAGTCTCAAAGGAAAGAACCAGCAAGGACTGAAGAGCCCCTGCCTTTTAGAACTCTTGTAAATGGGGATGATTCTGGGAAAGACAGCCGCTTCCCTACTTTCTTTAATACTGGCCTGGTGACTAATCTCAAGGAGAAATGACAAACAGACAGAAGAGGGGACTGGGGACTTCTTCTGGCTGGAGAAGAGGGGGATTTGTGAGCCAAGAGTCCTGATCTAATCTGTAGCCAGGCAAGTCTCCAGGTCTGCCCTAGACATTATAGGAGAAGGTCGCTGGTGAGAGTGGCCACGAGCCCAAGGCCAACACTGTACCTCACACACGATGGGAAGGCAGCAGTTTTTGGAGTCTTGGAGTTGTATCTTCCCAAGAGCGCCTGGCACATAAAGGCTGAAACTCAGCCAGGTCTCCACTTGCCAAACCGTTGTACTGTCTCATAATATAATGCTCAAAATGTCCAGGTATCAGTAGCAAATCATTTGTTATATCAGGAACTGGAAAGATCATGAAGTAAATAAAAAGAAGCAACCAACAGATACCAACATTGAGATGACAGAGGTGTTAGTATTATCTGACAAATACTTTAAAGCAGCTATAATAACAATGTTTCAATGAGCAATTATAAACATGCTTGAAACAAACATAAAAGTGAAGTCTTAGCAAAGAAATAGAAGATGTAAAGAAGAAGCAAATGGAAATCTTAGAATGGAGAAGTAAAATAATCGGAATAAAAACCCAATCTATAAGATAAGTAAATACTAGAGATGTAATGTTCTACATGAGAACTAGAGTTAACACTGCTGTATGATATACAGGAAAGTTGTTAAGATAATAAATCCTTAGAGTTCTCATCACAAGGAAAATTTTTTCCTTTTTCTCTTTTTTCTTTTTATTGTAGCTATATGAGAAAATGGATGGTAGCTAAATTTTTGAGGCAATTATTTCACAATACATGTAAATCAAACAATCATGCTATATGCCCTTAACTTATACAGTAATGTATATCCATTATTTCTCAATAAGACTGGGGGACAAAACTCATTGTATAAGTTCAACAGTAAAATAGAAGGCACCAGGGAAAGAATCAATGAATTTGAAAATATAACAATAGAAATCACCCAGTTGAACAACAGAGAGAAAATAGACTGGAAAAAAATGAACAGACCCTTAGTGATCTGTGGGACTATAACAAAAGATTGAATATTCATTGGAGTCATTGGAGTCCTAGAAGGAGAGAATAAAGCAGGCAGGGCTGAAAAAGTACTTAAAATGACAGAAAATTTTCCGAATTTGAAAAATGACATAAATTTACAAGCTAAAGAAGTTAAGCAAATCTTAAATAAGATAAATCCAGAGAAATCCACACCAAGACACATTAAATTCAAATATCTGAAAACTAAGACATGGAAAAAAAATCTTCAAAACAGTTAGAAAAAAATGATATTTTATCTATAGTGAGAAACAACTAAATGACAGTTGATTTTTCATCAGAAACTATGAGACCAGAAAGAGACATTTTTCAAGTATTGAAAGAAAAGAATTCTTTATCCAAAAAAATATCCTCCAAGAATGAAAAGCAAATCAAGACATTCTCAGATGAAAGAAAACTAAGAAAATTTATCGATAGCAATCCTACCCTAAAAAGAATGGCTAAAAGAAATTCTCTAAAAAAATGATAATGAAGCATAATAATTGAAAAAAAAAGAAATTCTCTAAATAGAAGGAAAACAATAAAAGAAGGAACTTTCTGTGGTGCTTGGGTGGCTCAGTCAATTGAGCATCCGACTTCAGCTCACGTTATGATCTTGTTGTCCATGAGTTTAAGCCCCACATCAAGTTCCACTCTGACAATGCTGAGCCTGCTTGGGATTTACTCTTTCCTCTCTCTCTCTCTCTCTCTCTCTCTGCCCCTCCCCTATTCATGCTTTCTTCTCTCTCAAAATAAATTTAAAAAAAGAAGGAACTTTGGAGAATCAAAAAGGAAGAAGGAAACTGGCAAGGAAAATATGCATAAATTCAATAGACTTTTCTTCTTTTGAGTTTTCTAAATTATATTTTAAGGTTGAAACAAAATTATACTGTTATTTGGCGTGGCTCTAAAGGTATATAGAGGAAATATTTAAGACAATCATTAATGGCAGAGGATAAAGAGATACACAAGGAAGTAGAATTTCCACACTTAACTCCAACTGATTAATCTGTACATGAATGTTCATAACAGCTGTACATGAATGTTCATAGCAGCTTTATTCATAATAGCCCAAAACTGGGGGGTACCCCAGTTGGTTAAGGCTCAGTTGGGTGGCTCAGTTGGTTAAGCATCCGGCTCTTAATTTTGGCTCAGGTCATGATCTCACAGTTCATGGAATCTGGCCCCACATTGGCCTCCAATGCTGATAGCAGGGAGCCTACTTAGGATTCTTTGTCTCCCTCTCTTTCTACGCCTCCCCTATTTGAGGTCTCTCTCTCTCTCTCTCTCTCTCTCTCAAAATAAATAAATAAACTTAATAAAAAATAATGGCCAAAAACTGGAAACAACTCAGATATCCTTCAGTAGCAGAATGGTTAACAAACTGTGCTTCATCCTACCATGAAATACTTCACAGCAATGAAAAGAAACAAACTCCTGATACCTGCAACATCCTCTGAGTGAATTTCCAGAGAATTATGCTGAATAAGAAAAAGGCCAATCCTAAAAGAGTATATACCATATAGTTGTATTTACATAATATCCTTAAAATGTCACAATTATAAAAATGGAAAACAGATGAGTGGTTTCAAGGGCTTAAGAAGGGTGTGTGGATGGGAAGGAAATAGATGTGACAATACGAGGGCAACATTAGTGTTCCTTGTGGTGAGAGAAGTGTTCTGTATCTTGACAGTAACAATGCCAATATCCCAATATCTATATTGAACAGTGATATTGAACTATAGTTTTGCAAAATATTCACAGTTACCATTAGGGGTAAAAGTATGCTGGAACTCTCCACTGTTTCCTACAACCATAAGTGATGCTACAATGACATCAAAATTAAAAACTTGATTTAAAAAAAAATTAAAAAAACACATCATGCAGCAATGCCTGGTAAATAAAGTGTCCGCTAAGCTTTTAAGAAAGCAAACAAATAAAAGTCATGCAAACAGAATTCCACCCAGTTCTGTGGGTTCCAAATGAGTCATAATACCACTCTACATTCAAGCAGAGGGGAATTAGACCCCACCTATTGGTGAGGGCATAACAAGGTCACATTATAGAAAAGCATGTGGAATGGGAGATGTGGCCATCTTTCGAAAACACAATCCCAAAGTGTTATTTACCACCATTTTCTTTTCTTTTCTTTCTTTTTCCTCCTGGAAAAGGGCTGGAGAATAAATGAGTGAATCCTTTTATTCTATTTTTATCATATCCTTTCTCATTCATAACTATTCTCCAGCTCCCGTTATTTAGGTTTCTGCTTTCTTGGACTGTTTTTCAAAGACTTCTTGATGTTGAGATGGTTGGCTGGAGACTTCTGAACGTTGATTCTGGGATGTTAGAACAGATACAAATAGGTACTAATGGTAGGTCTACGTCTACTCAAAAAAAATGTGTCTCTGAAAAGGTAAATTGTATTTTGTAAATTATCTCTTAAAGTTCTTTAGGAGACTGTATTATTGAAAGAATTTTATAATCAACTTTAATAAATGCTTTCCTACATCTTCCCTGAATTTATATGCTAAATTGTCCTGAATTCATCAATTCTGCAAAAAACAAAGGATACCTTTACCTATTTGGCAAAAATTTGCCAACTATTTCCTTTAGGATATGATTGCTGTTTCCACCTCTAAGGGTCCCTCCAACTTTGTGTATACCATAATAATGTGAAATGTTTTTCTAGTAGCAATGAAGAATTTGGGCAAATCCATTCAAAGTTCTTGGTTGAGTTCTTACTCCTGAACTTACTACCATAAACTGGAGATGGTGACCTTTTTATAATCTATTGGCTGTTAAATAAATAGATGAAAGGTCTAGGTAAAGTGAAGGAAGAACATATGTTCTGCTTAAGTAATGCTATTTGTTCAATCTATAAGACAAACCAAAGGCCTAAATATGATTTTTTTGCTTAAACCAATGATTTAATGGATAAGAAAGGTGTCTTGTGTCTCCAATCCTATAATGAGAGATAAGGTTTCAATTACAATTATCCTTGGGAGAGAAATTCACTAGCTTGAATCAGACTAATAAGTGACTACTCATTCATTATTTTCTGAGACATTTTGGCTGGTGGGCTCTGTATACGTGGACCAGGTGAAGAGCTATAATAGCCCAAAAGAGAAAAGTACATCGCATGGGCAGTTAAGAACCTTAGCAAGGAGAAGCATGAACTTATCCAGAAACACCACAATTCTCCCTTTTAATGGGTTCTAGGTCCCATAATATGTGCCCAGGAACACATGACTCATCAATTTACTTGGCCTATTTCTTCCTTCGAAGCTTTTCACTTCTACTATAAGCAGAGTCTTTGAGTTGGCAGCTAAATATATGGGGTCATAGAACATTTGAGGTGGAAAACACTTAAGAGAGAATCATATCCATGCCCTCGGACTCTGGACGTCCTCCACTGCACACAGAAAGCAGTTGAAAACATTAGGAAAGCTTAGCCAAAGGAACAAACCCAGGGATTACATTAATCGTCTTAAGGTAGTTGAAAAGTTCTCCTTTGAAAGGGGTATTAGGTTTGTTCTCTCTCAACTTGGGAGATCGGAGTCCAAAAACTTGCTAGAGGTCAGCGAATCCCAATGTCGGGAAGCAGTTGTGTTGCTAGATGTGCTCACTAAGGGTCTGAGCAGCCATTTAGCCTGGATTCTCTCTGTGGGTTTCAGCCTCCAAAAAGTTGTAGGATTTTATAACTTCGGGTTTTCTTTCTACCCGGGATTCTAGAGCTGTGCTATCCAATAGGGTAGCATCTAGCTATAGAGCTCTTGAAACGTGGCTAGTCGAGTATGTAAAATACACACCAGATTTCAAAGACTTGGTACTAAATAATTGTAAAATACCTCATACTCGTTATATTGACTATATGTTGAAATAATAATAGAAATCAAGTATATTTTTAAAATTAAGTTCACCTGTTTCTTTTTATTTTTTTGGAATGTGTCTCCTAGAAAGTTTTAAATTACATATCTAACTATGGAGCTAATGTTATATTTCTATTGGAGAGCACTATTCTAACTACTCTGAGGCTTTTTCCCAACTCAAGTCCTCATATTTTCCTAAAATTGTGTATCTTCCAGCCAACCGTGGCATGACCCTTTCCCACTTCATGTCTTGAAATTTATTCTAGACCCATCCTTTGAATAAACAATACTGGCACAGTATGACATAGTTTCAAGAACACACTTATTATGAATTTTCAATATGAATGGGAAAGATAGAGATTCTCTAACCCTCCTCCAATTACTTATTAACATGGATTATAAGATTGGAAGATTAGTATTTGGTCTTGCAAAGAACATCTGGCTCAGGTTGAATTTCAGAGGTGTTAAATTTGAACGAAAGAAACAAACTGACATGTAGGTAATCAGGGAGCATGAAAACTAGTGATGTAAGAATCACAGTAGAATGGGCGCACCTGGGTGGCTCAGTCGGTTAAGCATCTGACTTCGGCTCAGGTCATGATCTCACGGTTCATGAGTTTGAGTCCCACATTGGTTGAACATGAGCCCTGCTTTGGATGAGCCCCCCTTTTTTTCTTTCTCTCTGTCTCTGCCCCTTGCTAACTTGGGCCCTCTTGCTCTCTCAAAAATAAAAACAAATAAATAAATAAAAGGAAAGGAAAGGAAAAAAAGAAGAATCACAGTAGAATGATACAACCACGTCTTTACGCCGGGTAGTTATAAAGGTTGAAGATTTCTGGGTAAAGCAAGACCCAGGATGACTGGCAGGTACTAGAGACGGTAATTGGCAAGGATTCACAAGCAAGCACCAATGCCTCCTTACCCTACTCTGTACAAAGACATCACCAAAACCCATTGATAAAAATCCACAGCTGAGCAGGAACCTTTCTACTGGAAGGCATGTGTAGAGCCTCAGTTTCCTCTTTTGTAAATGAACCCTTGCATTCAGAGGTTGTTGTAAATGTCAAATGAATGTTGCAAATGTGTAAATATTGTATGTAGAATGTGCCCAATACAGACTAAGTGCTCAGTAAACAGTGGTAGGTATGATGTATCTTTCCTCTGTCCTCTTTAGGCAAATATTCCATAGAGGTAGACCTGAAGATGTGACTCTCACAGCTACCAACCAGAGAACTTGTGCTTGCGAAGTAAAACAGCACTTCCCCATTCAAGTTAGTTGTGTTGCTAGTACATAAAAGTCAAATACAAATCTATTTGTAAAACTTTTAAATTCAAATCGCTAAACTGTTCTCTAACCAAAATATTAAAGAACATTAAAAATACTTACCCTGACAGAGCTATTTTAATTTTGACTAACAGCAGGGTATGCTTCTGTGTTACCTAACACTCAGTAAACACTCCACAAATGCTAAATAAGAGAAAATTCATATTCTTGATTATTAGAAATATTGGGTAAACCAAATGGCTTTTATCTCCTTTCTCGTAGCAGACTTATCCTCTCTGGAAAAACTCTTCAGTTACCAATACTTGAGATTTATAAGTTACCCTTATCCAACTAGAAATGGTAAGAGTTCATTCATTCATTCATTCAGAGGAGCACTTATTCAGTTCTGGCACGGTAATAAAAGCTGAAACAAAAATGAACAATGTTGATGATCAAGGGCTAGAGATTCCATGGATGAAGAATGTAAGAGTACCATGAGACACAGAGAACAGTTATGCCCAGAGGTAGGAGGTATTATTCAAGAAAGGCCTCCTAGTGTTCAGAGGTAGAATAACCCTGGTACTGGGTCTTGAAGGAGATACGTAGATAATGTGGCAATGAAGTGGTTGAGGGTAGAGGTAAATGGACCAATAACAAGTAAGGAAAGTCAGAAGAGAAAAGAAAGCATCTTTCTGGACAAGGTGAAAAGACAGTATATGTATGTGTGGTGAGTGGAATACAAGAGGTTTAGGCAAGAGGCAGACATGGAGAACAGAGGAGTAGGCTTGGGTGATATGATATCAGGCTTTATTGGTGACACTAAGGGGTACAGACCTCATCCTAAAAGCAATAGGGAGCTATTGAAGGAAGTTCGCTTCAGCTGCTTTTGAGAGATGCACTGCAAAGGGTCAAAGTGTGGGCAAGAGCATTTGCTCTTGGGAAGTTGGAAGCTGGGAAAAAGATCAGTAGATATACCAGAGATGCTGAGGAGGCCCAGTGTCCAAGTCTGGCAACCGGTTGGCTATAGAGTGAGAGGAAGGGAGAAAGCTAGGATGACCCTCCCTCTCCCCAAACACAAGATTCTGACTTGAGTAAATGGATGGATGGTGCTATCATTTCCATGATGGGCGGAGAGAAGGAGAAACTGGTTTTATAGAAAAGATAAGTGCAATTTTGACTATGTTAAGTTTCAGCTTCCTACATGTGACATCCAGGGGAAGAGATTTGGAAGGAAGCAGTTGGGACTTAGGAGAAAAGTCTGAAGGTGGGGATATAAATATGTATTCAGTATACAAGCATTAGGTGGAACCATGGACATAGAGGAAATTACCAGAAAAGAGTAAGAAGGGGCAAAACTCAGGGGCGCTAAGGAACATCAGTATTTGAGAGTGGGGATAGAGAGGAATCGTCAGAGAGAGAGAATTAGAAGGTGTTAGTGTCATGGAAACCAAGAGTAGAATCTCGAGAAGAAAGAAGTGATTAATGGAACAAATGTTATGTAAAAGTCAAACAAGGTGAGGCTAAAAGGAGCCTTTGCCTCTAGCGATTAGGTGATGTTGAGTGCTCTATACCAGACCATATTATTGGAATTGGGGGCTGGGCGTGGGGGAGTTGTTGTAGGAGAGGTTGAAGGTTTAAAGAGGAAAGCCCAGTCATGTAGTGGCTGAGTGTACTTAGAAGTAAAAATGTCAAATATAAAGTATCCTTTGTAGGATCTGATCTGGAAAGGGAAAGGAAGAGAAAAGGAAGTATCGGGGAAGAAGGGGAGAAAGACACAGGTTAAGTAAGAGAGAATGTTTTTATTTTTATTTTTTAGTTTATTTACTTATTTTGAGAGAGAGAGAGATTGAGAGAGAGAGAGAGAGATTGAGAGAGAGAGGGAGAGAGAAAGGACAAGAGAGAATCCCATGCAGGCTCCATATAGTTACAACCTGAGCTGAGATCAAGAGTCAGATGCCTAACCAACTGAGCCACTCAAGCTCTCTAAGAGAATTTTTCTTAAGTTTTTTTTTAATTTATTTTGAGAGAGAGAAAGACAGTGCAAGTGGGCAAGGAGCAGAGAGAGAGGGACAGAGAGAATCCCAAGCAGGTTCCACACCCAGTGCAGAGGCGGATGCGGGGGTTGATCCCACGACCTGAGCTGAAACCAAGAGTCAGACATGTCACTCACTGTGCCGCCCAGGTGCCCTCCAAGAGAATGTTTTTAAAAACTAAGAGAGACTTGAGCATTTTCATGGGATATGAGAGTGGACCGGACCATAGAGAAAAGGATATGACAATACAGAGCAGGAATAACTTGGGACACGCTCCTGGAGGAGACCTTTGGATGAAGAACACATGAGTAGGGACCAGCAGTAGCCTGGAAAAGGATTACTTTGGCCTGAAACTGGAAGAATAGAGAGAGGTGTGCGGTGAGGGACCTTCTCTCACAGGTTGGAGGCCAGTAGGTCTGCTGGCAGACAAAGGCTTGAAGGGAGTGAGGAAGGTTTAGGAGGGCAGATGTGGAAGTGACAACATGACCACTGTCATGCTGATCAGAATTAAACCCTCTAAATGAACAAGAACATTCTGTTAGAAATGAAACAGGAATTTGTTTAGGCTGCAATCCCCGGGGGTGGTTTCCCCTGACGAGATAACCAACTTACTTGGAATTTCTTTGCCCTTTATTTTTCACACTTCCTTCTGTGTTCATCTTAATTAAATTGGCCTTTATTCTTGTGAATAATCAAGGAATATTCTGGGATGAAGCATGTCACAGCACGCAAAAAAGCTACTCTCATTTCTCCCTGTGGATTGAGTTAGCAGCTCCCCGAGAGCTCATGATCACTCTGTCTGCTGAGGTGACACAATTCTTGCGGTGCAGAATTACAGTAAGTCCGGGCTGGCCCTCTGTGGAGATTATCAAGGATCCTTGTGAACGGAGCGAGCCTCCTGGTGCTGAGGGGAACAGGTCTGCTCTGTGTAACGGTATTGTGGTGAAAAATCTCTGACCAAAAAGGGCACAGCATCTCCTTTGGAGACCAGATCATGGAGCCAAGCAAGATGCTATCTGGGCTTGTTGGTCTCAGAAAGAAAGATTGTCTTGAAACAATTTGGGCAGGAAGACAATAGAATTCTTTATTTCTTGGCACGGGAATGAATGAATCTTTATCCCAAATGTAAAGCAGGCTTTAATCCAAGGACAATAAATGGTGAGACCAGCATTCCAGGAACAATCACGGGCTTTCTCTGTGTGCTCCCAGTAAAAACAGTCCCACAGGGTTTCAAAGAGATATGTGGACTTCTTTGTCTCTCCTTAAGTAAACAAAATTAAGAGAGAACAAGCACTTCCTACAGCTGTGGATGCCAGAAATTCTCCCTACCTTATCCCAATCCTGACCCCAAACCAAGGAGCCCTCATCTTTTCTGGCTTAAAGCAGTGTGTCCACATAGTGACCTTGAGATTGAACATGAAGCTCTCTGGGTGCCCCATTTGAAAAGCAAGGTTGAAATATTCTCCAAAACATAATGAACTTTCCTAAGCCCCCTGTACCTCACTGCCTTTTTTCTAGTCTTTGAAAATAAATACATATGTCTTTGAACAAACCCTAGTATTGATCATGTATGTTTACAAACTAGATAAACTTGAGGAGAGTCAGATGGCTTATGACGAAAAGTGTGCACTGAGATACTTTGAATTGTATGCTCTTCGATGCATTTTAAAAATTAGTTTTTATTTATACAAATAAGTGAATGTGGTCTTCCAGTACAAAGGAACATTCCAGCGTTCCTTTAGCTCAGCTTTCAACTCCTGAAGGAGAAGCTTTATGCTAAACAATTAGCCTGTTAAAAGCTGTTGCTGGTCAGGATGGGACCTGGAGTCAGCTGCCCCTTTGTTTTCTACTTCCTGTCAGGCTGGCAGAGTGCCACCCCATAAAACATCTTGTCTTTGTAGAGGCCGGCAAGGCTCTCTGTAGAGTCACCTCTTGCCACTTCTCAGAAATCACTCCTGAGTCAGGGAATTGCAAATAAAGATTGTTCCACATCACATGATCCCCTCCTCCCACAAACATCCCTCTTTGAATCTCATGGTTTACATATTCCCACAAGGTCAAGTCAAGGACATTTGGTCACATGTGGAGTTATGGAAATAGCACACATAGGGCTGGCCATGCAACAAACTCCGAGATGAAACATTCCTCTAATTTCATGTAGGATGTCACATGGGACTGATTCCCTTTGAAAGGGAGCTGTCTTTTTCCCAGAGCAAGCAAGACCCAAGTGTGACCAATTCTTTGGGGCAGACAGTTCTTGTTCAGTTTCATGAAATTTCTGCCCTGGACCTACCATTTTCTAAACATGAAGGTCACAAAAGACATTGAAAAGTAGGTCTGGGCCTGAGGGATCTTACAATCTGGATAAAAAGACAGGAAACACACACCCATAACATAGTTTATTGATTCATTTATCCAATGAACACATTTTTATTAAGAATTCTACTTTGTGGCAAGCATTGTAAAAGATACTAGATAAATAACAAATAAATACGTCTTGATCCTGTCCTTAAAAAGCTTGCATCCCACCTCATGGAAACAGGCCCATCCATAAACATACCCTCTATTGAAAGGGAATGTGTCAGGCCATTGTTAGGGACCAAAATGACTTGGACATCCAGCAAATGCTGTAGGAGGTCATTACAGAAGAGATGAGCAAGTCCAACAGAAATCAGGGCAAACTACGTGGAAAGATAAGATTTGACGTAACTCTTAAAGGATGGTTAGGATTTGGACAAATGAAGAGAAGAAAGCGGTGAGGCTGTTCCAGGAAAAAAGGCCATCTGAGATTATGAGGAGGGCAGTTCCCACGACAGGGTGGAAATAGTGATAGCTGGAGTGCATTACTATGCAAGCTTGTGGTTCTTTAAAGCAGAAAAGTATCCAGCCCCACACTGAGGCAACTGGCCACAAAGAGGTTATCAGTAAAATGATGATTAAAATATAATGCAGACATATATATAACTCATCCAGCTCTGCCACTTTTTTGCTGTACATCCTTGGATCAGTTATTTACCCTCTCTGAGCCTCAGTTGCCTTGTTTGAGATGATAATACCCACTAGATAGGATTCCTGTGAGGACTAATTGAAGTATACACGAAATCTGTTAGAACAGTGGTACCCATGGTACATGCTTAATAAATAGGTATGATTATTAAATACAGAAAAAACCACCGGGGGAATATGATAATAATGGCTAGCATTTATTGAGCGGTTACTATGTGCCAGGGAATGTCCTACATATTCTGCAAGTATTAGATAATTTCACATACACCAAAATATTAACAAAGTATCTCTGGGCAGGCGAGGCATCAACAGATGGCTTGGAAAGATTTCTTTACCACACTTCTTAAAACTTCCATTAGTGCCTGTTTAAGGTAAGACCGAGATGCAGAGCTTGAGACAAGGATTGCAGCCCTTGTGATGCATTGGTGGAACTTTCAGGAGAAAGGGAAAGAGAGAAGAGGACGTGGACAGGGTAGGGAAAGTAGCTAGACAAGGATGCAGTCTCACTGGGGATCTAGTTGTACGCTAACCTAATAGGAAGCACTGGCTTGTGAATTGTACTATCATGTCAATTCTGCCTTAAGGGAAGGAGACCACCTTTTTATTTTGTCCCAATCAGTCATTGGCTGCAGGCTGCCCCTGAGGTGGGGGTGCTGGACATGACCTCCCTTGTGACTCCAGCCAGAACAGGGCAGTTCTTTGGAGAAGGGAGCAGCTGTAAACAGTCAGCAGCTCACATTCACAGCAGCTGGAGGATGCATGCACTGGCTGGATAAAAGGGATCTGGGCTCTGTGTAGAAAACCACCCCAAACTTAGTAACTGAAAACAACAGCAATCATTTATTTTCTTTACAAATCTGTAATTTGAGCAAGGTTTGTTTGGGACAGTTTGTGTCTGTGCTCCATCAGCTGGGGCAGCTTGAAAACTTGGGGACAGGGGGGTGGGGGGACACTCCAGAAGTGTCGCCATGACTCAATTTAAAGAGAGTGTTTTGCACGTGAAACTGTAACACTTTACTAGTTGTCAACTTCCAACCAGTCATTGTCTTTAAGCTCTTCCTACATAAAAATTCTGAAGCCACCACTATTCTGAATGATGCAATTATGATTCACTATTATTTTTAATAATAATAAATATGGCTTCATGGGTAGTGATGTGTTATATAAAAGGGCATAGATTTAGAAAAGTTATAAAAGTAATGCACTGATGGAGTGTGACTTTGGTAAAGGATTGGTAAACTCTACAGCAGAATCAAATTTGTAGCAAATTAGAAGACTGCTCTACCTACTGTGTGTCAGGAATAAAGTTCTCTATGTTGGGAGATGGTTGTCTTTATTATTTTTAATTGTTTTTTTATCTGCTTATAAATTAATACATGCTATGGCAGTCATTATTGATTGCCTATACAAAATTACCCACCTTTTCTTTTTATTTTGAAAGAGAGATGGGGGAGGGGGCCTTAGGGGGGAAGAGAGAGAGAGAGAGAGAGAGAGAGAGAGAGAGAATCTCAAGCAGGCTCCAGGCTCAGCTCAAAACCAGACACGGGGCTCCATCTCACGACCGTGAGATCATGACCTGAGTGGAAATCAAGAGTAAGACACTTATAAACGACTGAGCCACCCAGGAGTCCCATCTTCTTTTTTTAACGTACTTTTTTATTGAAAATAATTTTAGTTGGAGTTACATTCAAACTTAAAAATTGACAAAATATAAAAATATATTTAGTGAAAGGGCACGTGAGTGGCTCAGTCAGTTGAGTGTCTGACTCTTGGTTTCCACTCAGGTCATGATCCCAGGGTAATGGGATCAAGTCCCACTCAGCTTGGAGTCTGCTTGAGATTCTCTTTCTCTCTCTCCTTCTCCCCGGCTCGCATGTTCTCTCTCTCTGTCTCTCTCTAAAAAAATAATAACAATAAATAAAAGATATGTGGTGAAAAGTCTTTTTTCCACCCCTGTCATCTGCTCAGCTCCCACCACTTTTCTTAGAATATCTTTTCAGATTTTGTTGCATATCAGGAAAATAATATAAATATAGGTTTTCCTTTTTGTCTTCCTTTTACATAAAAGGTAGGTTATTTTTCAGATCTAATATACAGAGCTTATCTTTGTTGTGTATATCTTGGAGATATTTCCACATGAACTCACAGGCATGAATATATCTGTGCTACATGTAAATGTATTAAATTGCCCTCTGAAGAATCTTTCAAAGGAATGTATTTTCAAACTTGTATTTTTACAGGTTTGATTGGTGAAAACATGATATCTTTGTGTAATTTGAATTTATATTTATCTTACTCAGAATGATGATAAGCATTATTTTACATGTTTAAGAGTCCTTTGCATTTCCTACTTTCTGAACTGCCAATTCATTGCCAATTCTATTGGATTGTTGGTCTTCCTTTTATTAATTTCTAGGAGCCCTTTATATGTTAAAGAAATTAGCACTTTGGCAAGGATACAAATCCCATTCTGCTTCCAAATCCCACCTTTGTTTAGATCCTGGCCAACTTCAAACATCCTGATACACATTTACTATAGAAAACTTGAAAAATAGGAAACAAAAAAAAATAATCAGCATAATCCCAAGCAAGAGATCTCAGAACTGAATTAAACATAAAACTTTTCTAGACCTATTTCTTAGGAGATGAGAGTTGCAAAGAAGAAGGGGGGGAAAGGAAGGGAACATTTACTGAGCACCTGCTAATGCCTGCTAATAGCCTTTTATTCACGTAATCCCATTTATAGCGCTCAAAACAGCACTTTATTTCCATTGTATAGCTAAGAAATTTGAAGCTCAGACAAGTTAAAAGAAACCAGACCAAGATCATACAACTAGTAAGAGATAGAACTGGGGTTCCAACTTGGATCTGTTAGATCCTGGTGTTCTTTCCCTTTCTATAGTTCCTATTGCTTCCTTGCCACCTGTGTTTTAAGAGTAGGCTGTTAACATCCTTGAAGATCAACAACAGCCAACATAATCATGAGGATCGCAATCTTAAGAAAGATGACAAAGACCTTGTTGTTGTTTTGAATACCACTAGAATTCATTCACTCTCAGTTCTGGAACACTCAGAGGTCTGGAACTGTCACATTCATCAGGAAGTAAGGCCCAGCTGGCTGCCACTGGCTCCTGGCCATGTGTAGACAACCCTTGGTCATTTGTCAATGTTCCCAGGGGTGCCTGCTTCATGTTAAAATCCTGGCAGTGGGCCTCACTCCACTGTATAATTGTACTGGCCATAGCAAGGCTGACTAAATCCTCTTGATGCTTCTGCTAATTCCATGGGCCCTGTAGGCTAGAAGAGACCAGAAACAGAACAGGGCACACCCAAAAGTGCAATCCAAAGGCTGGAGGCTCCTCTCGTTCCTTAAAATGAGTAAACATTGCACTGTCAAATTGTCAACATGCAGATACAGGCAGAGCTTTCTTCTGGGATAGAATAGAATGTTAGAACTAGAATGGACATGAGTGTTTTCCCCTGATACAGCTTGGAGAGCCCTGAGATGATGGAGGAGGTTTCCACAAAGGCCCCTGTGGGGGATCAGGAGAAGTTGAACAGGTAAAGGTGGTCACACCCCAAGTTCAACCAGATCAGTTCTACTTCTGCCTGTAGCTGACTCATAAGGTTCATTTGGAGAAAGGGCTCCCAGTGAAAACAAGTGTGAGAACCACTTCATTTTACTGGGGTAGAAACTGAGGCTTAGGGAGGGTTTGATGCAGGCAAGCACATGGGAAGTCAGTAGCAGGACTACGCTTAGCGGCTGACTCGGCAGCCAAAGCTCTCTTTCTACTGTCTGGGCTCCATTATCACACAGAGTCCCCTGTTTCCTTTGTGCTGGGTCTTCATTCTATGGATTTACAGCCAGCTATTCCCCCAGACCCTCCGTTGCAAATCAACGCATCCAGAATTCTCAAAAGCCCCTCTGTGTAGCAAGCTTTCAGTGAAAGTGCTCTTGGCTATTCCCTCCTCTGCCACATTCACAGCACATCCTTCTCTGCGGCAAGCCAGGCTGAGCCCAGTTGGAACCAGAGGCAAAGGAATGATGTGCCCATCTCTGTACACCTACCAAGATATCCTTCCAGATTTTGAACCAAGCAGAAACATTGGTGAAAGTTCTACAATTAAAAAAAAATTATCTGTACATAAAGTCGTGTGATGCCCTATTTGTTTGCTCATCGTTACCAACCATCATACACCCACTGGGGGTTGCAGACCCAGGAACCGAGGGCTGATTGGAAACAGCTGTCACTGCAGCACAGTAACTCAGGGTCATGATACAGACAGACAGCAGCAGCTTGTTTTTATGTAAAATTTTTTGATTTTTTGTTCATCGTGGATCGTTTTTCATGAAATTTGATTATTGTGTTAAAATTTGTATCTTTGGTAAAAATAATTCTTGGTTGCTTGATTCTTGATTCTTGAGACTTGAAGCTCTTGAGACTTGAGACTCTTGAGACTTGAAGCACTCCTTCAAATTTTGTGCCTCCCTCACCTGTCCCTACTCATCTTCCCACTCACTGGCATGATCTGGACAGCATCTCCCACCTGGGGCTTCCAGACCCAGTCTAGTCCTTTATAGAACCCAAAATTACAATAGCCCATGCAGCCAGACAGTATTTTATCTCTTGTGTTCTCCTTGAAAATCTGAAGGCCGACGTTATCATTTTTTTTAGTAGAAACTTCCAGAATATTGTGTTTATTTTTTTTTACATTGAAGTATAGTTGATGTAATATTATATTAGTTTAAGGTGTCCAGTGTAGTGATTTGGCAATTACATACATTACAAAATGCTCACCAAGATCAATGTAGTCACCGTCTAACATTATTACAATATTATTGATTATATTCCCTTATGCTCTGCTTTTCATCCCTGTGACATTTATTTTATAAACTGGAAGTTTTTACCTCTTCATTTCCTTCACCTATTTCACCCATCTCTCCATCACCCCTGCTCTCTGACAACCAGCAGCTTGTTTTCTATTCACATTCTTACATTATTATTTCTCTCAGCCCTCTCCACCCACTCTCACCAGCTCCAATAAGGAATTCTCTCTCAAATCAGAATTCTTTTTTGGAAAGGGCTATGTTCTCCCTCCACCTAGCAATTCCTCCTCTTAGGGATGTTGAATTGGAAGCATGGCAAGACTTGGTTACCTTTAGGACAGTATCAGACATATACATTCTAGAAAACTACATGTAGGAGTTTCCAATATGTTCGTACATGGTTTGAAGTTCCCAGTTTCATTTGTCTCCCCCAAATTGCTTCAGTCATTACAATTCCTTGTTTAGACAAAAGTAATGTGGAATTTGGGGCTGTCTTAGTATGAACTTCTCAGGCACCTTCACTCCCTCACAGCTATTGATTTTGAAGCAACCAACACTGACTTGGAAACCATATGCTAATAACGTGTGTGGTCTGTGAACAAACTGAGGGATTGGTGGCAAATAAGTTGTGCAATGCGCCCTGCTTTGAAACACACCAACACAGGTGCAAAAACACGAAGTCAAAGAGGGTCAAGAAGACGGTTTTGCTCTTTTCCTTCTTCTAGCAATATCTTAGAAATGTAGTTAGCAACCTGCTTAGCCATTTGCTTACCCAAATTAGTCCAAAGTGGCTGGTTGTGGTTGGCTGTGACGGGCATTCACTTACCAAAGCCTTACCAGTCTTCTCTCAGTGGTAGGGCAATGAGCTGCAGAAATCAGGTTTACAGCACTAGCACCCTGAGCTTCTTACATGTTCCCCACCTTCCACTCCAGTGACTCTCCCCTTTTTTGTTTACATGTCCTCAGTTTTGCTTACATCATTAAATCTGGGATGTCCTTTCTGAATTCCATTTCTTTCCTTCTTGTTCTCATTAAGGCCAGAAGGAGCCAGGTCACTGTGGAGCTGTTTTGGATGCTCACATCTGGATTTTGCTACCTTTTTGTTCCATGGTTATAATCTGAGCCTGCTGTGGGATGGGTCTGAACATCTGCAGTGAGATTTGTATCTGAATCCAATGAAGATAATTTTAATTTATTGACTTTCTAGTCGTACCTATTGCATTATGGTTTTGGTCTTTGCTGTAGAGTTTATAATATATGTTCTTAATTTGTTAAAGTCAATTTCATGTTAATATTGTACTACTTCATGAAAATACAGAAACCCACATCATTTATACTATAGTTCTAATATGTGTTACATCCTCATACATTATAAATTCCATATGACAATGTTATAATTTGGGTTTTTTATATGTAGATGATGTTGTTTTGTTTCTTCATATATCAACTATTTTTGGATTATATGCCAGACATTATGAAAAATATGTTATAGAGAATCTGGATTCTGTTATGTTCCTCTGAAGAGTACTGATATTTTTTTAAGTCAATTTCTTGTGCATGCATGATTCAGAGATTAGTCAGAGATTTAGGCAGTTGAAAAACTAGAGTCTGGGGCTTTACTTCTCTGATCCTTTCTTTTTCAGGATTTTCTCTTCTTCAGATCAGTAAGATATGATTTTCCACTTACTTTACTCACTCCCACAAGCCACAGACTGGGGCCTTCCCTCAGGCTAACAGCAATTAGAAAAGGGGGCAGGAGGAGAATACACTCAGTGCCCTCTACTTTGTCTGTTGTCTTATTCTTCTAGTATCTGTGTGCTTTGATTCACTTTTTAGTACCTTCAAGTAATTGATTTTTTTCAGTATATTTTGTCTGGAATTCATAGTTTTTATCTTTATGAAGGTTGGCTCAATAGAGACCACTTAACTAAACCAAAAACAGAACTCTCTCAAATAATATTGGTTGGATAATTTTTCATATTTAAAAATGGCATAGGGCAGGTGAAAGGACAATTTGAAGTTTTATTAACAACCTGGTGGTATTTCTAGTTTCATAAATATTTTTGGAGCACCTTCTAAGTTCTAGGCACTATGACAGTTACCAAGAATACATAAGTAAAGGCCACCAGCTCTGCCTTTAAAGCAGGTTACATTTTTATTCCAGATAAGAGGGAAATACAACCTTCCTTCCTTCTGACCTGTAACATGTGAGTGATTTATTGCCTTAGCTGGGAAAAGAAGGGGTTAAACTGATGACCACAACCGACAGAGATGGTTGAAGGAAACACAGTTCTGTACCACATGTATCCTTGCCCGTCCTATTTCACTTTTCCCCAAACCAACTCAAGTGATGCAATTGATGCTTTGTTCTTTTCCCTTCTATTACAGAAGGGGGGGGGGGAATGATGCTCTAAAAGGCTCCATGTAACTTGTCTGTAGCCTCATCACTAGTAAAGGGAGGGATTGGTTCTAAACTCTTGTTTCTTTCCACTCCCATTAATCAAACTTGGAGATATCTGGTCTCTACCTCAACCTTACTATCTGACTCTGGGCATAACAGTATTCTTCAATTTCCTCTCTGTAAAGATATAACATACATGTCCTTTGGTATCCAGCCCCACCCTTCCAAGATAAACTGGATGATTTAAGAACCTTTCAAATACTTTAGGTCTACACTTCAAATACCATGAGGATGAATTGTCCCCAAGGTCCTTTGTTTTAGTCTAGGAATCTCTGAGTTTCAGACAATCTGTAAACATTACCATGATGGATCTTTCTCTGAACTCCCATCTCTCTTCTTGTTCTACCCCTTACTCAACACCTCCTACACCCTGTCTTCTAGAGGACATGATCTTTCAGTCTCCTTTCTGTAAGTATTGCAGCAGTGGTATTTAATAACAATAGACAAGAACAACAATGCTTTATATCTAACGCATGCTTTTTATTTTCCAAGCTCCTCTTTTAGATATTATTCCATTTGATCTGCACAATGCTTTGGGGGTAGCCTCCGTTATACTTTATTCTTCACCAAATGAAATACTAATTACATTATTTTAATGTCTTTTTTTAAATGAGAACATTATTTCTATTTTAAGAAGGCAAGCTTTATGTGCCAAAGAACACAAGATCTCTAAGAGATTCTCAGTCTCTGACAGTCCCTAAATGTCAGGGTTTATTTCCTATTTTCTTTGTATCCCAATCACCTAATTCTGTATTTATAATGTAATCAGTGAGAGTTTGACAAAAATAGTAATGATAAACCTAGCACTTGTTAAGTTTTAATACAATATCTCATTTTATAACTGGTGTCTAAACACACCTCAAAAAATCCAGGCTCCAATTCCAACCCTGTCATTCAGTAGTGTGTCATGGTTTTGGCCCAGTTACTTAACCTTTCTGGGATTCTGTGTCCTTACATGTAAGCTCTGAGCTTACAGTGACTCCACCTCACTCAAGGGTGCAAAGTCAATAAATGGCCTATCTGGGATTTGAACCCACATTCCAAGACTCATGAGCTCTTTCCATTGATTCTTCTCCTTTCAGGCTATCTTTCCAAAGGAAAAAAATAATATGGAAATGTGACAAATTATTGGGAAAATGTACACTGTGCAATCACTTGATGCCATGTAAACTGGGGACAAAACAATCCCTCATTTATTTTCTGCCTCATTGGTGCAGTTCTCTAGTAGTTGATCTGGCAGTGCTGTTTTCATGGACTTCTAAGGCACATTGCAGAGGGAGAACTTAGAAAGGCAGTTCACCCCAGCAGTGTTGGGCAAGGTGAGTCCAGTGTAACAAATCCACCAAATGAGTGCTAAAGGCCCATGGGCTCCAGCACTCTTCCAAGAGGAACACGCTGAACTGCATCGTTTGGGTATAAACATGTGTTTCTTCTCAGAAGAAACAGACTCTCCCAGCAAGTCGTTTCAGAGATATAAGCTGGACCAATCTGTTTGCTTGTGAGGGTCGACTCCCAGCTGATGTTTTTGGTTGTTCTTGGCTCTATGAGCAAATGGCCATAAGGGAGTGATTTCTGCGGCTTCCACAACTTGGCAACCAATGCTCTTGGGTGTTCACTGGGTGTTTTCAATCCTGACAGCTACGTTCTCCGGAGAGAGAAAAGCAGAGAGGCAAAGAAGAAAGCCAGGTGGTGGGCAGAGAAGAAGACCCAGGGCAGGCCAAAGATGGAGAAAGAATCGTCAAATGACCCTGAAAATCCACAAATAAGACAAGTGAGATCTATTCTGAACTTCCGTAGGACTTCATCCTTGCGCTGATTCAGATGTTTTGTTTACAGCTGTAGACATAAGCTCTTCCCGCGTAGAAACCTAGATAGAGACGTTTGAGTAGCCATGTGTAACCACTTTCAAGCTATTTCCTTATGTGCCATGTTTATCGCAGAGGTGGAATGGGCACAGGGGTGGATTGTAATTAACAATGCCGAGTTATACCCTAAGTGCATTTAGACACCCAAGAACCACCTAAGAAGCAAATCGGCCACAGCGGGAAAAGCAAGAGGACCGTTTCTAACCTGAGTATTAACTTTATAAACTGAGGCAAAATCCTTAGATTGTCCATGGCAGCAAAAATCAAGGCTGAGTAATGAAATCCTAGAAAACCTGGGTTCTAGTGTGAGCTCTTCCATTACCCAGCTTTGCAACTTTGTAGCCTCAGTTTCCTAAAATCTGGGCTCCTGAAACAGAAAACAGAGAGGCAGCACAACATGGTAAAAAAAAAAAAAAAGTGCACCAACTTTGAACACAATGAGCCTGCAGAATGTCATTTAACCTTTCATAGCTGACTCAATGCAAAAGTTATTTTTCAGCAATTATTTATGAAGCATTTACTAGGCTCTGGGAATGTGACAAAGAGCAAAACAGACCAAATCCTTATTTTGGGGGGAACTTATACCTCTAGATAGGCAAAGAGATAATCAGAAATAAACAAATATGTGGACATGGGATATAATGCCAGATAGTAATAAGCTCTATGAAAAAATAAATAAAGCAGGAGAAGGAAAGAGGGAGGGTTTGCCATTTTAGTAAGAGCAGCCAGAGGCAAATAACATCAACCTCAGAAGGTTCTTGTGGAAAAGTTAAAAGGGAATATATTTTAGCAGATTATATCATGAAGCAAACGTACCCTAGCACTGAATGTTTGAAAGGCTCACAGGACTACTTCCCATAAGATAAGAGTAGGGTTTTCAGGCTGTGTCCATGACTGAGAAACAAGCTGAGCATGCCTATTGCTGCCATTTCACTTTCCCTGGGTCCTTTCAATGCTACCTCCTTAGGTTTGGTGGGGTGTCGTTTTTTGTTTTGTTTTGCTTTGTTTTGTTTTGTTTTCCCCCATTCCTGAAGAGGGAACTTGACCTCTCTGATAGCAAGAAGTTAATGAATGTAAAAACTTCTTGGAGCCATGGTAGTTGATACCACTGATGATGTATCCTTGGTTCATCTCTGTTCCCCAGCTTTCAGGGCTCATGGTTTGGAGGTGTGAGGCCTGTTTGCTTTGGAGAGATCCATCCACCAGGTGGTAGAATCTTCCTGTTCAGGAAATGAGCCCTGAAGCAATCAGGCCAGTGGACTCCATCTGCCCGGACCTTAACAAAGGGCTCCTCTGTGCAGCCATATCCTGGCCCAGTCCTGGCCCAGAAAATGACTGCAGGTAGCAACACCCAGACCATGCCCTAGCCTGACTCTGGGGCTCAAGGTTCTGACTACATCTCTGTGAATTCATGGAGTTTAGAGTTTTAAAGGGGTTTCCAAAGGAACCCATCTGAGAGTTGACACTTCCTCATCAAAAGCAAAACTCTCTGGCTCAAGTGTGACTCAGTATATACATTTCTAAGGCGTGTCCACCTCCATGTCAGGGCAAAGCTTTACTGGAGGCTGTAGAATATTTAACAAACAGGTTACAGGTCATGATCTGTTGTCAGAGGTAGCATTGTGGGAAATTATAAAGTAAGAAAAGCATTTTAAATATTTCTGGCTATCTAGGCAACCGGCACTTTCTGGTGTAATTTGAATCTGTTGTTGTCCCGTATGTTCCTCTCTTAAAACACTGTGGAGAGTGAACTTTACTCTAGAAACCCAGGCTAACCAGCTTCCAGATCCCGAGTGATCCTCACAACCTCCTATTCATGCCCTTATGCAGACCCCTCTACACTGAATCAGTAATGATTTTTGTGGTCAATAGAATAGAGCAGAAATGACAATATGTAGTTCCAGAGTCTGGGTCAGGAAAGACGCTGCAGCTCCTACCTTGGCCTCTTAGATTACTCCCTCTGGGATAAGTAAGCCACCACGCCGTAAGAATGCTCAGGCATCCTCCAGAGAGGCTCGAGTGAAGAGCAGCTGCAACATCTCACCTATAGGGAGGCATGTCAATGAGCAGCCTTGGACGTGGGTCCGCGGCCCCAATCAGGCCCTCCGATGACTGCATCCTCAGCAAAATCTGCCTACAACCTAATGAGAGACCTTGAGCTACCGCCCAGAGAAGCCACTCCCAAGTTCCTGACCCACACTGTGAGAGGTAAGAAATTATTATTGTTTTATTTTAAGCCACTAGGTTTGGGGTGATTTGTTACACAGAGGGTGATAACTAATACAAAGCCAATTCTGAATTATTAGGATTGAATGGAAGACACGACAGCCTGTTTAACCCACTGAATACTAGATTCCAATTAATGCTATACCATTTTGCCCAACAACATGGCAATGATTTTTAGAGAACTATTACCTGAAATTGACATTGGATTTTCAGTACTAGTTAAGGGCTGATCTTTGCCTTTAAGACACTCATGGACATTTGAAAGGAATAAACTTTTTTTTTTAGTTTAGTTTTATTTGTTTTGAGAGAGAGAGATAGAGAACAAGAGGGGAAGGGGCAGAGAAGCAGGCTCCCTGCTGTCAGCACAGAGCCCGATGTGGGGCTTGAATCCCTGAACTGTGAGATCATCACCTGAGCCGAAGTCAAGAGTCAGACACTAAATGAACTGAGCCACCCAGGAGCTCCCTAAGGAATAAACCTTTTAAGCATTGCCTCTGAGTGTGATCTTACAGATGTGCTGGGTGTCACATTGTCTTTACATTCTGTAGATGATACATTGGATTTCCAGTTATTGGTCAAAGACTACCAGAGAGGTGGATATCATCTCCCTGGCACTTCTGGCTTGCTATGTACATGGCCAGAGTGGGTCCCTTCTTGTAGAGAAAGCCAGCAAGCAAGTAGACACAGGTGCTGGTGGTTACAAGTTGAAGCAGTGAACTAAGAAATGGCATGAGGTGGGGGGACATGGGTGGGGACACCAGCCATCTGCTTCAGTTACCAAGCCAAGGCTTCAGCCACAGGAAGGAGGCACAGAATAAGGAGCAGAGGCAGACAAGTCTTTGAGTGTCCTTTTTCTCTCTTTCATTTGCTTCTCTGACTTCAACCTCCAGAGGGCACTGATCTTCAAAAGACTAAACCCAAACACCAAGGGTGGGCACGGCAGAACACCAGCTGTTGGCTGAACAGGGTGGGGAAATCCTCACAAGTTGCTAATTCTCTGTGAATAATTGATACTGGTGAAATTGAACCAGAGACTTCATTAGCACTTATAAATGGGATTTCTTCCCCCTGATAATATAAGGAATTCCCAAAACCATAGTTTTGGCTGCTCTTCAGGTCCTCCTCTTAGAGAGGTTCCCTCACCTCCTCACTATTAGCTCCATGCATCTTGTAGGCTTTCTCTGGAAATCCTCAACATTTCTTGGTCATGCTTAGTATCTGGTAACATCAGACACCGGAAGAAACCTGGTGGCCCAGGGAGCCAGTCCAGAGACTTTCAGGGCCACCAGGAGGCAGCCGTGATGCTTCACAACTGTGTGTTAGCAAACAAGGATGGAGGTTTTTGAGGTTAATAGACCTGGTTTCGAATCTTACCTCTGCCTCTCACTGGCTATATAACTTTGGATAAATCTTACTTGTAAACAGAAATGATAATTAATCTCATAAGAGTTTGGCATAGAATAAACTCGTTTGGACATATAAAATGTTAGCACTGTTTCTGGCACAGAATAAGTGCTTTGTAAGAATTAGTTCCTTCCTCAACATCCTTCTCACTACCTTTAATAATGCCACACAGGATGGATGGATTCCTGTAAGGTTTTCTACAGTCACTTACTTGAACTGAATCTTTGCTCCCTTAAAAAGAAACTCTTTTTCATTGGTTTGGCTCCTTCCAGAGAACAAGGAACAGTGAAGGCTGATGTGAAAGTCAGAAAGCCAGGGGCTCTGGGCTGTCTTCATCTCTGTACCCCAACTCTCGTGGAACTGGGGGGAGTTGGCAGAGTCCCTGGGACACAGCAATCTTGGGGGAATGAGATTGGCTTCATGATGTTAGGCTCCTCATCCCCACCTCAAGTGCCTCAAATGTTTCAAAGGTGACACCTAAGCCAAGTTCTATGACGAGTAGAGAAAGTGCAGAAGCAAATCTTGAGTAAATGTACCTCCCTTGTGTCCCCAATATTATGCAACACGTCATTGGGCTGCTGCCATGGAACAGGCCCAGTTTAAATCCTGAGGTGGCTGGGCCCTTGTCCTCAATGATCTTTGTCTACCAAGGGAGACCAGCAATCAACAAGCTATGACAACATCATGTAATAATCTCTGTGTTTGGAGCCAAGCACCACATGCCTAGGACTGACACTGCAGGAGACGAGGATCTGGGCTTTACTGAGGACGAGCCACATCCTCCATCGCTTGCCACCCCATCTTTGGCCGCCCCCAAAACTTGCCTGGACTGAACCTTCTTTGAATTCTCTGTCACTGTCCTCTCCTGTGACTTCTGTGCCTCAGTTTATTTGTCATAAATAAGGACCAGAAACTAGACTTTGAATACTGCAGGGACAGATCTAACTAAGGCCTAAATGGAAGGAAAAATGTGAAGAACATTGGACTTTGAAAATGGTTTTAAATGTGTCTTTAGAATTTATCGTGAGGCTCTCAATTACAAAACGGAAACTATCTTAAAAACAAACAAGCAAGCAAACAAACAAACAAACAAACTGGCATTTACCAATCATCCCATTTTTTTCTGGGGCTGTTCCAGTTTTCACACTGAAAGTTCCATGGCCTGGGAAACCTCTCATTGGGGACACAATGAGACCATTGGTCATGCTAGTTATGTTCTGAACATGGAAGTGCCAGCAGACCACAGAGATAACATACCAACCCATTGCTTCAGCCTGGAACCACGAATGCATAAACTAATAAATGGTCAATCCACAAGGCCCAAGTTGCTTCCTGAATATGAATGTGGAGATATAGAATATTTAGCAAACACAAAAATTGGTTAAGTACTGAACGAATATGAGACTGTATTTAAAAATACAAGAAATTGTGGTTTATTCTTCTTGACAAAAGGCCGAGACAATAGCCTTCCATGTTACTGAGGGAGACTGGGCTTTACATTTTCCGTGAGAGGCTTAACAAAATAGCATAGAGGTTGACAGCATGGCCATTGATAATAAGACAAATCTGACCTTGAAGCTTGGCTTTAGGCTTATAGACTGTGTGACCCAAGGTAAATTGTTTAACCTCTCTGTGCATTGATTATTTTCTGTAAAATAATAATTCTTACTTCGAAGTCTTATTTTATAAATTAAAATGATCACTATATATGAAATATAATGATTGCTCAGTAAATATTAACTGCTATCAAAAGAAAAACAAGAGGAAAAACCTCTCTGGGGTATCAAATAAAGTTAGCAAGGGGCTAAGAATTCGATGGCTCGTTTTTCTATGAAGTATTAGGAATATGGCTTTAGATTAATTTGGGTAGTAGATTTTCATATATTCTTATTTTCATATATTCAGCCTTGAGCTGAACATCTTTATTTGCCTGTCCAGTTTCACCGTTCATCTTTTTTTCTATCTGTCTTTGCGCCCTGGAGGCTGGCCTCTGTGGTTGACGTCAGTGGACCCCTGGCCCTTGGATTTGGCTCAAGCCAGCTGACTGCTTCCCGGAACCGAAGGTCACAGTTCCTGTCAAGAGCCTTCTCCACCCAGCCCTCCCTGCCTCCAGGTCTCTGCCTCCCTGCTCCTGTCAGTCCTTTGAACTTGGAGATGTTAATGGTTACTTCCTTGACCAGCCTTAAGCTCTGCACCATCCTCCGGGGTTTCCCAATATTCTGACCACACATTTGTAAATCATCCCATTGTAAACTCTCAATTTATCCAACTAAAGGTGTTTTTTGTTTCCTGCAAGAAAGCTGACAGACACAAATATCAGGGGAACATCTAGCTCAGTGATTTCCAAACACAAGTTTGGGCACAGTTCTGGACTGGCCACATCAGAATCACGTAGGAAGCTTTTGAGAATATGGATACCTGGACCTCGTACCTAGAACACTAATTCAGAGGACTCTTGGGTGAGGCTCCCTCTGTACTTCCAGCGACTTTCCTACTAATTCTGCTGCAGAGCAGATCTGGGGAGAGTTCACCGCTGAGTCCTCCGGTGCAGCTGGACCCTTTTTTTTTTTCTTTTTATCATCAGTGTTCTTTGTTCTTGCTTCACTTTTCACTCTCTTTGATATCATTTTGGTTAGAAACCAGAAATTACAGCACATACAGAAACTATATATATATGTGTATATATATATACATATATATGTGTGTGTGTGTGTGTGTGTGTGTGTGTGTGTATATATATATATCCTCCAGAAAGGTGATCTTCATTAGGGTGGAAATTTTGGCCTATTTCTTTCAGGTCTAGAACACTGCCTGGCACATCGTTGGCTCTCAGTAAGAATTTGTTACCTGAATGTTAAATGAATAATTTACGGAGAATGTTTGCAGCTCTTTGCAGGGCTGAGATGAGTTCAAGTTGGTGAGCTCAAGGAGGATGTGACCTAAGCTCCATATTTGATAAAGATCCAAATATACAAGTGATCTTGATAGAGAAAGGTGAATTCATCATCAGAGCTGAGTCAGTTGCTGCATATAGGTATAATTTTCAACTAGTGGCTTTCTTGGAATTTTTCCCCATCCGTCCTTGGAAGCATGATGTGCATTCCAATAGACAGGGTGGCTTATGCTAAAAGCCAGGAAAGCTACTGCCCATATGGGGAGGGACTTTTGAGGTGAAACCCTAATTTGACTTTCCCCTGCTCTACACTATTACACACATCCAGAGGACTTGTGGTAACATTTAAAAAAATTTTTTAATGTTTACTCATTTTTCAGAGAGAGAGAGAGAGAGAGAGAGAAACAAAGTATGGACAGGGAAGGGACAGAGAGAGGGAGACACAGAATCCGAAGCAGGCTTCAGGCTCTGAGCCCAACGCGGGGCTCATTCATACCCATGAGCAGTGAGATCATGACCTGAGCCGAAGTCAGTTGCTCAACCAAATGAGCCACCCAGGTGCCCTTCATGGTAACATTTTTAACCCAGAGGTTTCTGTACATTTTCAAATAGAGTGTTCAAAATAAATTTCTAAGTGGAATAAAAGCCCAGAGTCAGGCATATCCTTCCTATCCCCTACCTAGTTCTACCTAGTCCTCTACCTATTCCCAATTGCCCAAGGGGATTTGTCCCTCCTCTTTTTCCCTATCACTGTCCCTTTCTTTTTGTATTGCTAACAAAAAAATCTCTTGGCTTACATTTTTCTGACAATACATATCAACAAAATTGCCAGCTAACTGACCACTTTTCATGCCAAGCCTAAATTTTCTTGAATATACTTGGTTGGAGAGCATTCTGAACCTTTTTTTTTAATTTTTTTTTAACATTTATTTATTTTTGAGAGACAGAGTGTGAGTAGAAGAGGGAGACACAGAATCTGAAGCAGGCTCTAGGCTCTGAGCTGTCAGCACAAAGCCTGTCTCAGGGCTCAAACTCACGGACCGCGAGATCATGCCCTGAGCTGAAGTCAGAAGCTTAACCAACTGAGCCACCCTGACACCCCAGTTGGAGAACATTCTAGAGTAAGAAACATACTTCTCCAACTCTTTAAATGGATGATACTGCTCATACCCTTTGTGAACAACATCTTTTCTAAATGACCCATGGTCATTATGGTGAAAATCAATGATTGATTTTAAGGTATTTAAAACCCATTGACTGCCTAGAAGCCAAGAAGATGTATAACACTACTTGGTCTTTTTATAACTGGCCCTAGCCCAATGCATTTGCTCAGACTGTTGTTTGCTCTTTATAGCATTTTTGTCCCCTCCATTGTGGATTCTGGCTGGCTGTTGTCAGGAGGCTTGTTCCTATGAAATTACCCCCCAAAAAAAGAGCTCTCTGGGCAGGTGAGGGGTCACTTGGGGCTTTTATACATGTGTATATTTCTGCTCTGAATTATGCAGGAGCTGATCAGAGAGGAATCTTCACAATTTGAGAGTTGTTATGAAATGAGAACGTTCTAGGAATTAGCAATAAACTGACAATTCATCAGATGTCTAAAAATATTTTTTCAAGATTCGAAGTAAAGATTAAGAAATTTGGGCCATTTAACTTAGAAAATAAGTCTGATTAGATCTTGCCTCTCAAACAGTTGTTACATTTTGGAGCATATGCAACTCCAATTAGAGAAATGGAGACAGAATGGAGAAAGAAAGAAAATGACTATGAAGGTTACTTGAAATGTCCTTACAAAGGGAGTTACAGAATCAGCCAGCCGTGTGATCCCTACACTTAGCTTGGGTTCCTAAATTTTTCTGGAACCCCGGCCTGAAGAACAAGGTGGGGGTTGATTGGGGAGTGGACGCTATGGATTCTCCAATTTCCATCTAACTTCAGAATTCAGAAAGCTCATTTCCCTATGGTCCTCCTGCAACTTTATACATGTTTAAGGTTTCTTTCCATGGATTCAAAACTATGCCTAATCTCTTTAATAGCTTGGTTTTTTTGTTGGAGTGCTAGCTAAGATAAGATCACTTACTTCAACTGAAAAGTAAAAATAAAAACAAGTAGGAGAGAGGAGCCTGTGTGGCTCAGTCAGTTGAGCATCCAACTTCAGCTCAGGTCCTAATCTCATGATTCCTAGGTTCGAGCTCCACATCGGGCTCTGTGCTGACAGCTCAGAGCCTGAAGCCTGCTTCCAATTCTCTGTCTCCCTCTCTCTCTGTCCCTCCCCACTGTCACTCTATCTCTCAAAAATAAACATTAAAAATTTTTTTAAAAATTGGGAGAAATGGAATTCAGGGTTTTTAAAATATAGTATTATTTCTGCTCTTTGGAAGTACTTATGCCCCAAGGCATCCTAACTCAGCCCAGCACCAGCCTCTAACATTAGACAACACTCTGCATTATACAATGGGGAAATCTGAAGTATTAAGAAAGAAACCATGTGGAAAACCAGAGGTTAGCAGATACCCAGTATCTTCCTTAAGATACCAAATACATGTATTTACATATGAAGGAGCATCAGTGTTGAACTTCCCTCTATGAACCGTGGGTCTAGTATTCTCTGGTTTCATGTTTACATCTCAAGAACCAAAATTCAAGGAGCGGAACATGGGATGACTCTCCCGTGGTCACCTGGGATTAGTCAAGTAAGGTATTTGCTGTTCAACAAAAAGTGTCTTCCCATAACTATCAGAAGGCATCATCTGCCCTGGAAAGCCCTCCCTGAACTTAGTCACAACTCCACCCCATTCTAGGGAGGAAGTCATCACACAAATGATTCAAAACATTTTCATTCAAAAATAATAATAAAATTGACAATGCCTTCCTTTCATACCACGGCAGGAAATCTCCCATGACCAGGGAAAAAGCCTACTTGTTACCTGCCTGAATTGGCAAACGGGGCACACTGTCATGGGAGAAGTTTGTCTGTGGTGCCACAGTGGTTGAGAAAGGGCAAATATATTCTTAGAGCAACTGCTTGGTTGAATCGCCGAGAAGTCAATCAAGCCCAAACTGCTTGCATTTAGCAATTTTTATTGATTATAGTTCTCTGAGTAGACATCAGGTGACAGAGGACAACAGGGAAGGAAACCAGCTTTGGAGCCAAAGAAAGCAAAGCAGCATGAAGAGAATAGAGTCAACTGTCCATCCTCACAAATCCACCCATTTCAGACTGATGTGCCCACTTTGGGTATGTCCTTGGTCTGAGCTCCAGTTAGGACACACAAATCATGGGATTTGGGAGCTTTAAAGAACTTCAGAGATGGGACATCTGAGTGGCTCAGTCGGTTAAGCATCCGACTTCAGCTCAGGTCATGATCTCATGGTTTGTGAGTTTAAGCCCCACGTCAGGCTCTTGCTGACAGCTCAGAGCTTGGAGTCAGCTTCAGATTCTGTGTCTCCTTCTCTCTCTGACCCTGCCCGGCTCCTGCTCTGTCTCTCCCTGTCTCTCAAAAATAAATAAACATTAAAAAAAAAAAAGAACTTCAGAGATAATATAGTCTACCTGTCTCATTCCAGAGATGAAGAAATAGACACGGGGTCTGTTTCTTCTCAGTGTCTGCAGAGTGATTTGCTGAGTGTCCCAGAAGCTGAGCAGAATTAGAACTGGGGTCTCCTAACTACTAATCTATTACTCTTTCCATGTGTCATTCAAGGAGCTTCCCCAGTCTAATGGACCAAATTGTGGAGCACAGGCTTTAGGCTAGATCTGCTTATGGAAAGGTGGGGAGCAGTGGCAAGCCAACTTTTAGAGGGACCTCCCAAGGAAGACTCAGAGTCATTCTGTACCCATGTGGGTCCCCAGCACCTCTAGAGGCCTTATTTTTCTCCTCTTAGAGGCCCAGCAGAATGTTGAAATACATGTTAGGGGAAAGTAAATGGCCTTGCTTTTGATGACAGCTCAAATTTCCAAACTTTCAAGGACAACACACCTGCTGGCCCAGGGATACTGGTTTCCGACACTTTCACACAGCCCATGGCGGCTTTTGAGAGATTCAGTGCCTTAGGGGTCACAGCCATACTAGCTGGCCCAGAAGAAGCCAAGACGCCATTTGTCTTTGACCTCCAGAACTAGTGCCTGTCAACCGGTGGGACAAGAGAGGATTCAAGTACCAGGAGAGTGAAATGGAGGAGCTTCCTGTTGTCCTTTTGGTTATGGTTGATGTTGCCTCTGGACCATGAACAACTCAGAGTCTCGACTCTCTGCTCCCCATGGTGGGCTTCTTCTCCAGGTCTCCAGCCCCAACTCATCTCAAGCTGCAGTCCTG
This sequence comes from Cryptoprocta ferox, assembly GCA_028646485.1. NCBI lineage: Eukaryota > Metazoa > Chordata > Mammalia > Carnivora > Eupleridae > Cryptoprocta > Cryptoprocta ferox. The sequence continues at coordinate 100,582,549 of CM053577.1, read as the reverse complement.
TGTCTCTAGGGGTCTGCTGACATCTCCTCTGGACGTCCTCTATCACCTCCTTCTCACCAAACCTGGAACTGAACTCACTCTTCCCCCTGAAAGATGGACATCTCCATTTCTCCCAGTTCCACCTCTGAGTTACTTTTTAATCCAGTCCCCCTTTCCTCTTCCCACCTGGCGTATCATCTGGTCTCTAGGTCTCACGGATCCTCGTGTATGTGTAAAGTCTTGTATTACCCCATCTTGGGCCTCCAGCACCAGAACAAATCACTACGGCTACATGCTCCATGTTGCGTGCTTGAGGCATAGGAGACAATAAATTTCTGTTTGTTTAAGCCACTCAATTTGTGGTATTCTGTTATGGCAGCCCTAGTGAACTAATACACTGCCTGTCTTTCCCTATGCAGTTTCAGGGTATAGTCTGGTGGCATTTCAGTCCTCCGGGCCTTGACATGGGCTGATTGTTTTTGCACCCAATCCCGGGGCTGATTATTTTTGCACCCCACTCCCTTTGTCTGATTTGGTGAACTGCTAATCCTTCCAGAGTAAGCTTAAGTGTTCCTTCTTCTGTGACTCTTTCAGGAAACATCCCCTCCCAAGCCAAAATTGATCTCTTCCTCCTCGGTCATGACTAACTAGGACGCATATGTTTGTTTGGTTCATGAGTTATAGCACATGGAGCTGTAATCACCTGCCTGCTCTGTGCTTGTTTTTAGCTGTTGTTCTCCATCTTCACTACATTTGAGTCACCTCAAGTGCTTTTTTAAAATTTTTTTAATGTTTTATTTTTATTTTTGAGAGACAGACAGAGAGAGAGAGAGAGAGAGAGAGTGTGAGCAGGAGAGGGACAAAGAGAGAGGGAGACACAGAATCGGCAGGCTCCAGGCTCTGACCTGTCAGCACAGAGCCCAACGCGGGGGTCGAACTCATGAACTGTGACATCATGACCTGAGCTGAAATCAGATGCTTAGTCGACTGAGCCACCCAGGCGCCCCTCAAGTGCTTTTTTAAAAATACTGATCAGTCAGAAAAAGACAAATACCATGTGGTTTCATTCATAGGTGGAACTTAAAAAACCAAACAGTAAGCAAAGGGAAAAAGTAAAGAGACACAAACCAAGAAAGGGACTCTTGGCTATAGAGAACAAACGGGTGATTGCCAGAGGGGACGTGGGATGGGGTGAGTGAAATAAGTGACGTGGATTAAGAGCACACTTATCATGACTGACGAGCACTAAATAATGTACGGAATTGTTGAATCACTGTATTACACACCTGGAACTACTCTAATACGCTATGTTAACTATCCTGGAATTAAAATAAAAAAACATAATAAAAAATACTGTATCTCCAGAGATTCTGATCAAATGGTCTGGGTGGGGCTCTGGCATCAGTGTTTTTCAAAAGGCCTCCAGGTGATTCTAATGTGCTGCGGGGGCAATACATTACATTCGATCTGCTGCTACCACGAATAGTGTCAAGTAAGCACTTCCTAAATATTTCTTGAACTAGATGAAGGACCCCAGACCTTCTGTCTATTCTCTGCTTTTCTCCTCATTTCTCTTCATTTAACATTTTCGCCACTGCTAAAGAACAAAAACAAAAACAAAACAAAATCAAAAAACAAAAACAAAACAAAAAACAAACCCATACATGAAACAAACCCTCTATAAAATGGCAATTTGAGATTTGGAGAAATCAGACTGTCTGAAATCAGCATAAGCAGGAGGGACATGCAAATACGGTAATAGTATTTTAAAATAAGGTAAAACAAAAATGCAGAAGCTCATGTTCAATATCAGTTTCCTCACCTTCTCATATTTAAAGTAACCTCCTTTCTCCGTTGGAACACAGAACGTGGGAAACCAAACTGCCTCATCAACCCCGCACTCTACACCCACCCCATGCCTTTTCCCTTGAGGGTTTTCAGGAAGGACATGCAATGCTATATTTATGCCTTTCTAATGCCCTTAACCAATCATCCCTCAGTGACAGCAAACTATGGGAAGATTTTGGGCCCCTGGTTTTCCTGCTAGCACCCCCATTTAGCTCCTTTCAAATACTCAGTGTTCTCACAAGTCTTTCTCCCTTCTTCTCCCTCTGAAACTCTAAGACGAAGGGGCGCCTGGGTGGCTCAGTTGTTTAAACAACGCTTAAGCCTCTGACTCCATCTCAGCTCGTGTCATGATCTCATGGTTTGTGAGATCAGGTCATGATCTCGAGGTTCCTGAGATCGAGCCCCATGTCAGGCTCTGTGCTGAGAGCTTGAAGCCTGCTTGGGACTCTCTCTCTACCTCTCTCTCTGCCTCTCCCCTACACACATGCTCCCTTGTTTACTCTCTCTCAAAATAAATAAATAAACTTAAAAAAATAAAAGTCTAAGATGAAATGACTGATAAAGAGCTATTTACTTTCTTTTTTTTTTTTCTGGAGATAAAATTAATACATGTTCCTTACACAAAGTTTAGAAAATACAAAAAAAAAAAATTAAAAATAAAAAGGGTTGGTAACCCTACCATGAGGAATTAAAAACTGTTAAGATTTTGGCATGTTTTGTCATATGTTACATATCTGTACAAGGAAAATGTTTCCATAAATATATACAATGCATGTGAGTAAATGAGAGGGGGGAGGGGAGAGAGAGAAGGAGGACAGGTGAAGGAAGGAGGGAAATAGGAAAAGGGAGAAAGAGAATACATATTGACTGTCTCATGGTGAGGAGACCTGTGTTCACACTGTACTAATTTGCTTCTTTATTTACTCAAATAAAGACTCAGCCCTACAATGCATTAGATTGAAAATGTTCTGGAATATTCCAAAGAGGAGATGGAAGAGGGTTCTCATCTTGCTGGTCCACAGCTTTCACCATCTTTTTTAATTTTAAGTTTGTTTATTTATATTGAGAGAGGAAGTACTTGTGGGAGGGGCAGAGAGAGAAGGAGAGAGAGAATCCCAAGCAGGATCTGTGATGTCAGCACAGAGCCTGACTCAGGGTCTGAACTCATGAACTGTGAGATCATGACCTGAGCTGAAACGAAGTGTGGGATGCTAAACTGACTGAGCCACTCGGGCACCCCAGCCCTCGCCGTCTTTATCCCCACTCAGTGCAGCTCCTCTTTTCAGCCTCCCACCCAACACTCTGCCCAACTTCACATCCCTTGGCACCAGCCTCCCCACACCCAGATCTTTCTCCCAGCATCTCCATGTTTCCTTCTTTAGGGAGAGCAGTTTAGCAATGTAGCTCACCTTTCATTCTTTCGGAGGGGATAGGCAGGCTTACCTCAGAATCTGAGAGGCTGGGCCTGTTAGAACAGATTCTGTTGAAGGAGGGAACAAGTTCTGTACTTTCAGAGCAGGGATCAACTTCCCCCAACAGCACCTCACCCTACACACCCATAACCATAACAATGCCCCTTATCAGCCTTCTGGAAGGGTCAAAAAAAGCATTGCAAAAGAGTCAGACAGCAAAAAGAAGTTTTGCAAATCGTAAAGCTCTCCATGAGGGATTCGTTCTTGGAAAATAATGTAGTATGGTAGTGAAATGCTTGTCTCTGGAGCCAGACAGGCATGGGATTGGGTTCTACTAGCTGAGAGACTAGGGACAAGTTACTCGACATCTTGAAACCTTAGCTAATCATCTGAAAAGTAGGAAGAACAATAGTATCCTCCTCATAGCATTGCTATGAGAAATAGATTAGATAATGTATGAAAAACATCTAGCACAATGCCCAGCACATGAGCAGTGCTCAAGAAATGCTAGCTGCTATGAAGACTGTCCTCTGGATGACTCATGTGCTAGGAGTATTGTTATTGTGACTTCCTAAAAAGTTTTTTAAGCATTATTATTCATGGCCCTGGAAATTTTTAGGCATTTAATAAATGGTAGCAACGGAGATCTAGTTTGTGGATTACCTTGGTTAATGGAGCATCTTTGAAATTTGCTTGATTGAATACAGGAGATGAAACACACTTTATAGTGACACCCATCACATACACTTGTGCATGTGTGTGTTTGTTTGTAAATGAAAAATAAGTCCATGAAGTCCACAACCTTCTGACATGTAGTGCACTTTGATATTTTCTACTGTATTTTTTAAATGATGGACATAATCAACTTAATTAATTTTTGCAACCCACTAAACAGTTGAGACCTACAGTTTGAAATTCATGTACCATGGGGCCATCAAATGGAATGTTCTAAGGAATGGGTGTCTCTTATCTCCAACACAACCATTCTTTATAATTTTGAGACCTATAACATCTTCTATTATTATTTGTTCTATGTTTTTTTGTCTTGCAGCCTTAATACATCTTCTGAAGTCAAAATAAAGTTGTAAGCTATCTTAGAATCTTGCACGATTTTCTATGATAGAAACAAAAGACCTCTCAAGAATTGTTTTTAGGTGACATTAAATTTATATTTGCAGAAAAATTAAGAGACAGAGTGTTCTTTCACAAGAAATTTCTTAACACAAATTGTAGAAGATAATCAGATGCCAAAATTATCTGTCTAAAAAGGTCTACACCAGTAGAGGCTCAGTCGGTTAAGTGACCCACTTCGTCTCAAGTCATGATCTCGGAGTTCGTGAGTTCGAGCCCCGCATTGGGCTCTGTGCTGACACCTCGAAGTCTGGAGCCTGCTTCGGATTCTGTGTCTCCCTCTCTCTCTCTCTGCCCCACCCCTGCTTGTGCTCTGTCTCTTAAAAATGAGTAAACATTTAAAAAAAATTTTTAATTAAAAATATAAAGGCCTATACCAGGGTGTAAAAGAAGTAGAGATATTGAACAAAATATATAATAAAAAACTAGCCAATCCAACTCATCCTTATCTCCACTTACCCCCACACCATGTTGCTAATGACAATTGCTAAAGGGCTGGATGTTAATGACGTATCATCAAGTAGGTTATGATGTTCTTTCCTATCTTGACTCTTCTTCTAACTTTCAAACGTTATGTGAATTATCATTCACTCTGTCACTGACAGAAACACAACCAGTATCCAGTGACTTTTCCTAGATGACTTAATCAGAACTGTTGGACTGTGACCATCCTAGGCAGAGACTCTGAGACTGAAGCACACTCCAGCTCCAGCACCTGCTTTCCAGAGTCACACATGTGTTTCTGCACCTGCAACTGCCCACGATCCTGCTCCAGATGAGACCAGCTTGCAGAATTCTAAATCCAGAGACCTCATTGTCTTTGTATTTCACACACGTCTTCTGTCTTCCAATCGTAGTCTTGTAGCCTATTGACCTTTGCTCCCATTGGAATTCCTAAACAAGCTATACATGCTCAGCCAGAAAAGCTATTTGAGTTTCAAGTAAAGTTTCAAGTTTTAAATTTTTACTTGGGTCTTCATGCTTCAACATTATGCCTTAGAGAAATATCACAGAAAAAAAATCTCAAAATATTAGTGGTATTGTGTTAACTCTTTTTCTTTCTTTCTTTTGTTCATTTGTTCATTGGTTCTTTCTTGTAATTTTCTGAATTTTTTACCCTTTCTTCAATGAATTGAGTGAGGGGTATAAAAAAAATTACTTACAAAAAAATTATACTCTTCTCCCTCTTAAAATGTCCAGGAGCTTGTGTAGGAGAATGCAACTTAGTTGGTGTGTTCATAGCTCAGTATCAAAGGCAAGGTCAGAAGAACAGGACAATTTTATGTAGAGTAATTATAAAAGGGAAGATGATCTGGGTTCAGATCTTCCCTTTGTTATTTTGTAGCTGTGTGGCTCTAGAAAAGTGCCTTTCCCTGCCTAAGCTTCAGATTTTTTATCAGGATAATGAGGCTAATAATAGTATATAACACTCACTGGTCCCAGGCAAGTACACAATAATAATAATAATAATATTGCAATATAATAATATTTATTATAATAAATAATATATAATAAATAAATAATATATAATTATAATATAATAAATTTTAATAAATATATAATTATATATACCATATAAATATATCTTATATATTATATTGTAATATAAATTATAATATAATAAATAAATTCTAATATAATAAATATATAATAAATAATATAGATAATTTTATTATTATTACTATTATTATTGCTGCTGCTGCTGCTGTTGTTGTTGCCATAAAAGTTTTCCTCCACGAGAGCCCTTATAGGAAAAAACTTTTGGAGATAATAGAAATGCTTATTATCTTGATTGTGGGGATGGTTTTATAGGTGCACACATATGTTGAAACCCTTAAAACTGTATACTTTGAATATGTACAGTTTTAAAAATATCAATTATATCTCAATAAAACTGCTAAAAAAAGTTGGACTGGCATGCATGACAATATGGAAGAGGCACCAATAGTATAATGGTCTCCATTAGAAACTAAATGATGCTATTAATACATGTTTAAAAAGAATTTCTGATTAAACATAGAAATGGCAACAAATGAAAAAACCAAACAAGCAAATAAAAAACCCACACAAGCCAGAGCCCATACTCTTGGATAGAAAGAGGACTCCAGCAACACAACAGAGGCAAAACTCCATTTGTGATCACTCTAAGAATTTCTCACCAATGAGAAACTAGTTTTGTGGCCGGAGGCTATGGGGAGGACCTCGAAGACAATGTGACCAAGAGAATGTTCCATATGGATCTTCCAGATCTTCAGATGTGACTAACCTCCTCCTGCTCCAAACAGACTCCCCAAGGCCAGGGGGTCCGAGGAGTTCACGGGCTCTTCCTGACAGTCCCTGAAAAGCACACTGCCAGTGATGGAGTGAGGCTGAGTGAAAATTCCCCACATCAGTTTGAGAGAGATTCCCACAGAATGGTTATCAGAAGCAGATAATCTGAGGCAGGATGAGGAAGACAGGCTGCAGCCTGTGCTTCATAACATTACCCAGATTTCCCCAGACTCCGCAACTTTGACCTTAGGTCCTAGAACCATAAGCTGAAAGCACATGAACTGGGAACAAGGATCACATGTGTCCCCAGTTCCCAGAGTTTCCTGCCAGGTTTCCTAGTGGCGGGGAACACTTTGCTGGCCCTTAAGGAGGTGTGAAGCCCAGGGGTGCCTGGGTGGCTCAGTCGGCTAAGCGTCTGACTTCGACTCAGGTCATGATCTCATTGTCTGTGGGTTTGAGCCCCACGTAGGGCTCTGTGCTGACAGCTCAGAGCCTGGAGCCTGCTTTGGATTCTGTGTCTCCCTCTCTCTCTACCCCTCCCCCACTAACACTCTGTCTCTCTCAAAAAAATAAACATTAAAAAAAAAAAAGGAGGTGGGAAGCCTGGCCCCAAGTTCATCAGGCACACTGAAAAGGATAACTTCCTGGCTGGGATGCCCAAGATAGACCACCTGTAATGGCGAGGGAGAGAGCTTTGGATGTCCCTGAGGCCAGCTCTCTATTCTTTAAAATGCTGTGCACTGTAGCTCAGCCTTTAAAGGGAGCTACTGAGTAAATGGTGATTTCTGGCCATTCTCTCAACCCACAGGATTAGTCTAGGAAAAATTTTCACAATATAGATGCTAGAACCTGATTGTCTAAGCCTTGATCTGAAGAAATGAAGCTGAAGAGTCATGGCATAACATTTCCCTGCGTTTTTTAGTTTCCAACATGTGAGCCCGGAGCCCTGGAGAACCAGGAAGCTGAGAAGAGCAAAACAAGACTCCTACCTCATGCTGAATTACCATCTCCTACAATTTCCTGCCAAATCTGTAGTTGTTCTCTATGTTATGGCCTCACGAGGCACACAGTTAACAGCTCTTCAGTGAGGAAGGACTCTAAGGATGATCCAGGCCATCCCACTGCCACTTAGGAGCTACACTCACATCATGAGATACACTCACATCTTTATGAATTTGACTTACCTTAAACATCTTCCAGACCCTTTGCAGAATGAAGCTTTCATGTATAACAGGCTTGGATATTCTGATGCAGATGCAGAAAGGAAGAGCTCCCCAGCCTCCCTCCCATGTGCAGAAGCTCTGATTTGCACCTAACAGGAGGCTTTGATAACACATATATCATCGCATTTATTACAGAAACCGCAGGCATCTGGTCAATGTCCCTGGCCTGGGCCAGGCCACGGTATGATGGGCAAAATCTAGTTGCATCTCAAGACTTGGAGCTTCGATGAGGGAGAAGGGATGAGGGAGAAGATGAGTTAATGGTGATTCTGTAGTTTGGAGCCTGGATGACTGTCTTGATAGAATAAGCAAGTCAAGAAGTCCAGGAACATTGAGGGTGTGGGGATGACAAGAGAGACGATCTGCGGGTTCCTTTGACACAGAGTCATTTTAGAGGGCATTTCAACCTTCGTTCTGAGTCCAGAAAGGATGAATCTCATTAGATAAGTAAAACTATTTTAGAAGACTTGAGGTAGGACAGATTGCTCTGCTATGAAAGTGATTGTTTGTCACAGGAAGTAGCTAGAATAAGAAAGAGAGGGGCACCTGGGTGGCTAAGTCCGTTAAGCATTCAACTTCCGGCTCAGGTCATAATCTCATAGTTTATGAGTTCGAGCCCTACCTCAGGCTCTGTGCTCTCAGCACAGAGACCACTTTGGATCCTCTGTCCTCCTCTCTGCCCCTACCCTGCGTGTGCTCACTCTCTCTCTCTCTCTCAAAAATAAGTAAATATTTTAGAAAAGAAGGAGATATTAGAAGGTAAAACTTACTTGACATGTATACATATAATAAAATAGTAATCTTCCATTTTCAGTATTTTATCCAAGGAAAAGAGAAATTATAGGGGAGATTATGGGGGACTAATGATGCCCCCATCCCAAAGTCAACCCTGGATTCTCAACTAATCACAGTATTCAAGAATAATTCTCATCTCCCAAAAAGTCTTTTATTTATTTATTTTTATCAGAAAAGCCCCAGTCTCATCAAATATTCTTCATACATGATTGTTTCCAAAACCCTCAACATTTACTCTCCTCTGAATACTTTTTTTTTACAGTGTAATATTAGTTTCAGGTGTACAATACAGAGATTCAACACTTCCATACAACACTCTGTGCTCATCACGACAAGTCCTCTGAATACATTTTAGTTTGTCAATGTGCCTTTGAAAATGTAGCATCTAGAATTTTAGAAAAGTCTCTAAATGCAATATGATCTAAAGAAAATTGAGAGACCTATTATTCATCTTGTGCTCACCAGTTTCCCTTTAATGCAACCTAATGTCACATTAGTGATTGAAGGCAAAAAATTTACCCCTGTTAAATTATATAGATTGTAGATGCTTGCCAATGCAACTTATTGAGATCACTTTAAATCTGAATTCTGACCTCTTATTAACTTATTAACCTCTTCCCAACTTTGTGTCATTCTCAAATTAATAATCAGGCCACTTGAGATTTCTCTCAAATATTTGATAAAAATATTGAAATGAGGGAGAGGGGAACCAAGATCACTATGGCATATGATATCATTTTCTTCCTTCTCAACTGGTTTCTTCAGGATCATATTTTTTTGAATGTTTATTTATTTTGAAAGAGAGATACTGGTGGGGAGGGGAGTCAGAGAGAGAAGGAGAGAGAATCCCAAGCAGGCTCCATCCTGTCAGCACAGAGCCTGAACTGGGGCTCGATCTCACAAACCATGAGATCATGAGCTAAAATCAAGAGTCAAATGCTTAACTGACTGAGCCACCCAGGTGCCCCAGGATCATATTATTAATGTTTGCTTCACTTACTTACAAAATAAGCCATTAACTATATAAGTATTTGAAGATTTTATAAGCTATTTTTATACTGCCTATTTTTTTGAACTTCGTTGGATAAAGAAATTAAGTGTCTGACTCTTAATTTTGGCTCAGGTCATGATCTCATGGTTTGTGAGATTGAGCTCAAGGTCAGGCTCCATGCTGACAGGATGGAGCCTGCTTGGGATTCTCTCTCCTTCTCTCTGTGACCAGTGCCCCCCAAAGTAGCTGTTTCATTATAAGGAAAAAAAAACCTTTTATTAAATTGGAATACAAAAAAAATAAAGTATTCAACTTGAGGTTCCCATTTGAGTTCATAATATAATGACTTTCTAACTCTAGATCAAAGATTAAGGCTAAAGAGAGTTGAGAACCCATAAGATGGATGTTAACAATGGCTAGAAGTCACCACTCAAACCTCAGCAGTGTGGTGACATCACAATTACTAAATGACATTCCTGGGACATTTTATGGCTGTGTAGGCACATGAATCACCCTGGGGCTTGACATAAATAGAGTAATAAAAAGAGGCCATTTAAAGTATCATTTCCCTCTTAAAACGATGTTTCTCATTGAGCTCAAGTCAAGGAATCTGAGTAACTAAGGGACATATTTTAGTGAGATTATAAAGGGAGCAGAGGGAAATTTTTATGAGTTTATTGATATTCACCTAATAAATTTTTTGAGTGAATTAGATTGAGTCTCTTCCCAACTATCGTTTGCTGAAGGATAACTACAATTCATCAGTGAAACCATCTCCAGCCTAGCCCATACCCTTACCTCCTGTAGTCTCCCTAGGAAATAAAAAATAGGCTTGTTCGCAATCACAAGACTTGAGTTGCTGAGACTGTGTATTCACTGCCAGGCCATCAGAGGCCACCTGTCCTGAGAGTAAGAAGGTTGGAAATAGGCACAGACAGAGGTCATAGGGTTGGATGGGGAGCCCACTGCAAGTCAGTGACTCTTCTTCTCCCGTCTGGGTCCACCTGGCCCAAATGTGGCAGGGGTGCTTCAGATTCATGCTTTGAATCTGACATGAATCAGATTCTGACATGAGTCAGAAACCTCACACAAGGCGGAGCAAACACCCACATTTGCCAAGGACTGAGAGGTTGTCCAGGACATGGGATTTTCAGTACTAAAACAGGGACGTCCCAGGCAACGGGATGAGTTGGTGACTCCACCTCATACAACTGAGAGTAGAATTATAAAAGCTCATCCAAGTCACCAAATCCATTCTCTTAATTCCCCCTGAAATCTCAACTAGAATGGAAAAAAAAGAAAGAAAGAAAGACCTGTCCTTAATATCATCAAAGCACGCAATATTGAATTTGACCCCTACCTGTGGACCCTGACGGTGTGCAGGGTTATGATTTATTATGGGCTATTATCCTCTGTGTTATGCATATGACCCAGTGGGTGGGGTTGTAGACTCTTGCCCCAGGCTGCGTGAGTCCAAATGCCACAGAGAATTTTTCTTAACCTGTCCATTGTTTTATGTCCTTTTACTTATAAAATGGGAATGAGAGTGGGGCCTACCTCACATGCTGGTTGAGAGAACTGAGTTATAGTAAAAAGTACTTAGAACAGGACTGGCCATGTGGTACATAAACAGCTGCTATCCCTTCCATCTTTGGCAACCCAGCAGCTCTTTGCTTAGTTTCTGTTTATTCTCTGCCTGCAACACTCTATATGATCATTCTTTCTCAGCTCCAAGCACTTTGCCAGGTGGTAGGAAGAGAGTGAGGAATAAGAAGACTTAGTTCCAGCTCTGAAGCAATGCACAGCCTAGTAAGCAAGACAGACAAAACAGTGAGGGAAGAAGGATATTAAGAGTCATGTGGGATGCCTTAGGGGGTAGTTTAACTGTTTTCAGAGCTAAGAAAGTGACAACTACATTGACATCGGAAGGAGAAAAGGAATTGGCCAAAGATGGGGAGGTGAGTGGTGGCAGAGGAAACAGCTAGCAAGTCAATTGCTGTAAAGTTTGGGAGACGTGCTACTAAAACCTGCAATTCTGTGCCCGTTGAGTTCCACTGATAAACCTAAGAACTGTGGCAGAAACGAAGAACTGTCTCCCATTCTTCCCTCTTTCCTTTTAGGGATAGGACTCTGATCTCCTCTGGGTTTTAGCTGAGCCCAGAGTCCCCCAGATTGGAAGCTGAGCATGGCCTTGTGACCACATTTTGGCCAATACGCTAACCTTCCTTTTAAAAAGGAATTTGCTTGCTCTTCGTTTCCCCTCCTGCCTTTCTGTGGGTTGGAATATGTGGATATGGAGCAGTCCAGTTTCAACCAGGCAGATGAACCCAATATCCCAGGAGAAAGAAGAACAACATGAAGGAAGGAACCTGGGTCTTCAAATGGCCTGGAGGGGAACAGACGTTTTGCACCACTGCTTTGGGACTAATTCAACGAAGTGAAAGAAACAAGTTCCTTTCCCTGTTTTAAGCCATAACATTTGGGGCCTTTTTGTTATATAAGCTTTTCATATTCCCTAACTAAGAAAAGGACAAGGGGGGAAGAAGACAACGTTGGACAGGGAAAAGAGAGAGGGAGAATAGAAGACAGGAAGCAAGTCAGGTAGAAGCTGAGGAAGAAAGATAGGACCGAGAAGAAAACAAAAAAAGTTATTTAAGTATTTCCAAATAACCAAATCTGGTGATTGAAAATTAGATGGCCTGAATCAGTCAAGGCCAAGGCGTGAGGGAAAGAGATGGATGAGAGAGTTGACCCAAGGGCTGATCTCCAATCTCTCTGGTAGAACAACCTTCACCTCTCCAATGCTGAAGAAAAACTTAATGACAAGGGCTAATTTTGTGGGTATTTACCACATGCTAAATTCTTTCTATGGATCCCCCCCACCACACATACACTTCTTAATTCTACAATGGCCCCAAGGGTACATAACATTATGGTCCTCACTTTACATGTGAGGACCAAAAAGTTAAATAATTTATCCAAGGGCACACAGGGAACAAGTGACCAAGATACAATTCAAATCCTATCTTCTTTGGTCAGGTGTCTCCACAGCCCACTTGTTTCACCGCTACATCACATTTCATCATAGATTGGAGTCTTAGGGGGAGCCTCTGGAACTTTCAAAAGAAAATGCAAGTTTAATCAAAATGAGATAAATTCTCAGCCACCATAGAAGGAACACAGAAGAAATATAGTCTGCACCAGGTGACCCAGTCCACCACCCACAGCTGACAGGCTCCGAGGGGCACCTAGACCAACAGCAGCAGATCCATAGTGTCTCCAGTGAATCTGCCATGACGGGCACAAAAAATATGACAAAGTGGAGCTCTTCTCCTGTACATGTGAGCTTGAAACATCAAGAGAATGTATAGTTACACCTAGAAGCTTAACCTAAAATGTCTTGATATTTAGAGGGAGGCTAGAGAAGGCTTGAGCAAGTTTGAAATTGAGGGAGCAGAAAGTATGAGAAAGAAGGGAAAGGAATGGAGATGGGTGGGTGTCATGGGAAAGAGAATACACAGTCCATGAAAGTGAGCCAGGGAGAATTACACAGGTCAAGTTCAGGCCATTTGTAGCTATAAAATAAAGTGCTTTTTCTGAGACAACCTGAGGAAGACTTTATTCTCTGCAATCACACAGCCAAAAAGTGAAGTGGTGGGGGGGGGGGCGATAATTTAACTAGGAAAAGGGTTCTCACAGTGTGTTCTAGGAATCCCTAGGGACTCCTAAGACCTTTAAAGGGTCCCTTTAATGCCAAAACTATTTTAAGGAGAGGAGAGGAAGAGGAAGAAGAAGAAAAAGAAAAAGAAGGGAGGAGGGGGAGGAGAGAGAGGAAGGGGAGGGGAGAGGGAGGAAGAGAGAGAGAGAGGAAGGAGAGGAAGAAGGGGAGGAAGAGGACAAGGAGGAATTCTCTTTCCACTCATTCTGGTACATGTGTACAGAGTATCAAAAGCTTACCAACACAGTTTGAAATTTCACATTGCAATTCATCTTTAAAAATCAAACACCTGTCAAATTTTGGTGTATTATTAAAGAGGAATATCCATAATTTCCTGAAAGTCTATTAAAATATTCTTTCCAGGGGTGCCTGGGTGGCTTAGTCGGTTAGGTGGCTGACTTCGGCTCAGGTCATGATCTCATGGCTTGTGAGTTCAAGGCCCACGTCAGGCTCTGTGCTGACAGCTCAGAGCCTGGAGCCTGCTTTGGATTCTGTGTCTCCCTCTCTCTCTGCCTCTTCCCTGCTCATGCTCTCTCTCTCAAAATTAAATAGACATAAAACAAAATTAAAATACTCTTTCCTTTTCCAACTAATGCATGTGTGACAAGCTAGATTTTCAACCAAAATGATGCATCACAACAGACTGAATGAAGAAATAGATTTAAGAATCCACTTACTAACACAACAAACATGTGCCAAAATGTAAAACAATAACGTTCTTCTTACTATTTTTTTTTGGAAACTGTAGCTGTTTTTCATTAGGAATGATGTTATGCCATCAAGAAATAGATTTTTGTTATTTTGAGGTGAATTAATAAATAAACATTTTTAAATGTTTCCGGCCTTAATATTCAATAGGGTCAACATGATATAAATGGCCCACCTCAACCAAAGCTCTTTGAGGTCCTAAAAAAATTATTTTAAGAGTGTATAGGGGCCCTGACCCTTTAAAAGTTTGAAAATCACTGTTCTAGTGATTTTAATCCCCCTTCATCATTTTGCTTTTCATCCAACCTGCTTCACACGCTGGCCACAACCCTCTGGGGACACTGCTTTTCCACCTTTTAAGCCACTGCACCCTCAAGTCACATTAAGAAGATGGGCAGCAAAAGCCCAGCACCCCTGGCGTGCTGTGAGACCCCCTCTGCACCTCCTAACCTTCAGGTTCTGTTTTTAATTCGCCCTTTAATTACAGCCTTAAGTTATAGCTCTCCAGCTGTTTTCATTTAGCAGGAGCTTGTTGACAAATTCAAATGAACTCACTTCATAAGTGAAGATTCATGGAGATTGCTTCATATTGAAATATGCTCCCTCCTGTTAAATTATTTATTTCACTTCAAAGTTATGCTGATTTCACTTTGCACCCTCTCTGGGGACACAGAACGCTAGGTAGCCTGTACTGAGTCTCAGTATGGCCAGGCAGAGTCTTAAGGGCTTTCCATGTATGGCTTAATTGACCTCTAGGGTAAGCTTCTTGGGGTTGTTTCAGAAATTAACTATTTAGGAAGTGTTCAATAAGCAGGACACGCTCAAGAAACCATGGTTGTGGTTAAAGCCTCTCAACTGCCTTGTGAGTTATCTATTGTTATCATACCCACTGTACAGATGAGAAAACAGACAGTAAACAACTCCTCTAACAACACCCAAGCAGCGTAGCCAGACTTCAGAGCCCATGAGCTTAACAACTATACTTATGACTTTTATTTGCTAGAAATGTACAAGAGTTTCAAGTAAGACTATTTCCAAAATTTTCCTTCAGACTTCTAATGGTCTCTAAAATCGGAGAAGTAAACTTCTTCCACTTAAATCACTTCGTATGGTCTTTCAGAAACAATTATAAACAAACTTGCAATTACTTAACTGTCCTTATCAATATTGTAAAAAAAAAAAAAGGTGTAATGAGTTGACAATTACCTAATGTTGGGGATGATAAAAGGATAATTTGCCCCCATATCTCCTCTTTTAAAAGGTGAAATTTCCCTACAAGTAAAATTTTCTCCCTTTCTCTCTCTCTCTTTCTTTACTTTTTTGTCCCTGGTTATCTAGATCACTAAAAAATCTCCCTTATTTTGGGTTGTGGACTGTGGATCCTACAGGTCACAAAAGAAGATTGATTGATTCGACTGACTTCAAATGTGTTAATGACAAGACCAGGACTCCAGTTAGATCCTACAGGGTTCTTTCCCCCTGAGTGTGCATTTAGTTGATACTCAGAAAAACCATGCCGCAAGATGTTACAAGCAAAAGGTAAAAGGCTGGCAAGAGAAAGGCTATTTATAGTCATGTTGGTGACGTAAATTTCCATTATTATTAATTATAGTAACCATAGTGATACTCTCATTTTCCCAGGCCTTTTGTTCTGAGGATCATGCCACAATTCACATCTATCTTCTACCTACCTACCGAATAAGGACCAATTCCCATTTTACTCACTGGGGTCCTAAAAAGATGACATCTAGAGCTAAGGTCAAATAGAGTAAGTTGGGAGAAGCAAAGGGATGTGTGGTCTAAGAGTTGGGTCATTAACAAATAGACCATTTAGTGAGTAAACATTGGAGTCAAAAATCAATGATGCCCAAAGACGTAGTTCAAAGTTTATCTGTGGATAAGCCAAGGCAACGTGAATGGGTAGCTGCATTTTCAAACCACCACACTCTTTAGGAACAGAGTTTCATTGTATTTTAGTACAGGGGAAATATGCCCTCAGTCACAATGGATGGGAGACAGAACCAGCCCTTTGGTTTCTCTCATTGTTTACAATGAACAAGAGAAATAAATAAAGTTAGAAGTAACAGCAAAAGAGAGCAGAGGGAAGGAATTAGGAGTCTTGTCACACTTTAGAGAAGTTGGGAAAATGTTGCTTTTAGGGATTTGGCAACAGTTGAATTTGTGAGTGTCGAAATGAAAAAAAAAGACAACAGGAAATCTGGTAGTGGCTATGGGGTTAACAGACAACAAAGGGCGAGCTTTTGAGTGTCACCGAGTTACAGCGTGCTCTGTAACTCAAATCTGAAGTCACACAGCTTTGAGGACTCTTCCAAAATGCCAGCATCAGGCCCAGCAACTGGAATGTCTTTTGAAAAGGCACACACCCGTATAAATAGAAGTCGTTTACAACCAGAGATGGAAATGTTTTAACTCCTCACAGACTGCACTTCTCCCGCTTGAGAAAAGGACCAGGAGTGGCCCAGTACGAGCATGCTGAACGGGATGTCATGCACAAATCCTCAGCGGAGGGGCTGGGCAATGACATCGACAGGGCGGCACCCAGGAGGTTTGGGCAATTTTGATGGAGACCGAGCACCACCTCACAAGGGAGGTGATAACTGTCCCCTAGGTATGATGTGCCCCATATGCCCTGAAGAACCCCGGGCTCGTGGGGAAGTGGGGGAACACGTCGTGAGTTTGCATTTACCGGAGTAAGCAGAGCACAATGATGCAAAAGCCCGAGGCCTGGGCCTAGAAGACAATGGCCTTCATGTTCTAGAAGTGCAGATGGGAGACACAGGTGAGAGGAAGTCCTCTGCAGACGTGTCCACGTTCTCCTTCGCAAGGCCACGCGGTAGGAGCTGAAGGCTTCTCTGTGTGGGTGACAAATATTTCGAAGCACATTGGACATACTTCTTTTTAGAATGCGGACAGCATCCTGCGCCTCCCTGCCCATCCCCCACGGAATAGGCTATGGCGACTACATAACTCCTTGCACTTCAGAAAGCCTTCCTTCCTTTCACCATGCTGGTAATTCGGTGAGCCAGGCCGGAATGTTCACGGAGGGCAGTCACAGGACAGAGCTACAGCTGTCTCCTCAGATTGCCATCTTGGTTTCATCAGACCTGCAGTAAAAGAGTCAGAAAAAAGGAAAAGTAAGAAAGAAATATCAAGGGCAAATGCCGATAACCCATCTTCCCTCCACCCTGCCCCCCACAATCTCCTGGCTGAAAGGCTGAGTGCATCACACTTCATTTTTCCCCTGTGTTAATGACACCAGATATTAAGAAGCCACTGTGTAGCCACAGGCATAAAACACCCAGACTGCTTGAGGCGTTCCTTCAGAGACCCCAGTGCCACCATAGACAGGAAAAGTGTTCAGAGATTATATCTTCTCTTTATTTGTGTTTAATATATGAAGGGCCAAAGGGTACACACCCTCTCCCTGCAATGCCAAGCACTTGGCAGATCGCGAAAAAAACCAACTCGGACAGCCAAAGCCCTGCTCTGGGGACTGGGGAATGGGGAATGGGCCAGGAACAAACGGCTCAGAGAGCCCTACCAGTATTTAAACACAGGTGAGGACAAGTCAAAAAAACATCAGAGATCAATCTTTTCACAAATAAGTTACTGATTTTTACTTTCCTACCACAAAAAGCAGTAGTGTGATTCACAACAGGCCAAACAACATTTAAATGTACAACGATACACCCAAAACTCTCCTCCCCTCCCATTCTTGCCTATCCACCAGGTAACGATTATTATTAACAGTTTGGTATGTATTCTATCGACCATGTTCCAGTATAACCAATCAAGTATATACTGAGGTTTTTCTTTTAACTCCACATGCAACCCATCAGAAAAATCTATTAGCAATACATCCAGAATCTGACCACTCACCCCCTTCCAGGATGACCACCCTGAGAAGCCTCATCCCTGGCCTGGATTCTTTTTTTTTAAGTTTATTTATTTATTTTGAGAGAAGGAGAGTGTGTATGAGAGTGGGGGAGGGAAACAGAGAGCGGGAGAGAGAGAAAGAATCCCAAGAAGACTCCACATTGTCAGCACAGTCGAACCTATAAACTGCAAGATCATGACCTGAGCAGAAACCAAGAGTCAGAAGCTTAACCGACTGAGCCACTCAGGTGCCTCCCCCTACCCTGCATCCCCTGGCCTGGATTATTATAGTACCTTCCTAAGTGGTCTTCCTATTCTCTTTAGAATTTAAAAAAAAATGCATATTCTTTCTCTGCCTAAGTCCTCTAAATAGCACTGGTTTAGAGGTTTTGCCTCAGAGTACTTATCCTATTCCGCAAGCCCTGGCCCAATGCCTCATCTGAGCCCTCGGCTCCTTCTAGTGCATTCTGTGCTCCAACTTGAGCCCCAGCCTCCTTCTCAGTTCTTAAAACGCACTGGTCACACTGCCCCAACCATGGGCCTTAGCCAAAGGCAGCGTCCTCTGTTCAGAATGCCTTTTCCTGGATTTCACAATGACTCTGTCCCTCATTTCCTTCAACATTTTGGTCAAATGTCCCCTTCTCTGTGTGGCACACCTTACAAACCTGATTTTAAAAGTAAGATGAGGGTGCCTGGGTGATTCAGTCGGTTAAGAGTCCAACTCTTGATTTCAGCTCAGGTCACGATTTCATGGTTCTTGAGTTCGAGCCCCACATTGGGCTCCACGCTTACACTGCAGTGCTTGCTTGGGATTCTCTCTCTCCTTCTATCTCTGCCCCATTCTCTCTCTCACTCTCAAAATAAATAAATGAACTTAAAGAAATAAATAAGATCCTATGCCTCACTTTACCCTGCCCTCACCTCCACATTATTTTGTTCACAGCACTTATGATCCTTCTAACATAGGATGTCATTTTCTTAATTTAATTTATAGTGCTCAGTAGTTATTGTTTCTCTCCCAACTAGAATGTGTGAGGAGGTTTTCATTGGTTTGTTCCTTATTTCAAAGGCTTAGGTCAGTGCCTGGAACACAGTCCATGAATGATGTGAAGGAAAAGGATGTTTGCATCATTGTTGAAAATGACTGCATGATACCACATGGGTGTGTGTTCTATAAGTTATTCACTCCTGATACGGGGCTAAACAACAATAACAACAAAAGAAGGATCCTGACCAGGAAATAAAGTTTGACTCATGGAGTAGAAGGAGGAAATTGTAGAAAGAGGGCGTCGTGCTCCAACACTATTATATAGACAGACCTTTTTAAAACACCTATACAGGACCTCTGTGTGAGTGTGACTATCACTGGTACAAATGGAATACTGCAAACAAATAATAATAACAGAATAAAAAAACAAAGAATCTGAAAATAGTCATGGTCAAACTTCATCATTTAAGAAGTCAGTCTTGACCCTTTGCTCTTCTTTGAGCTGTCATTCTAAAAATTGGAACTTACCGGGGCACCTGGGTGGTTCAGTCGGTTAAGTGTCCGACTCTTGATTTTGGCTCAGGTCATGATCTCATGGTTCATGGGTTCAGGCACAGGGCCTGCTTGGGATTCTCTCTCTCTCTCAAAATAAATAAACTTTAAAAATAAAAAAATAATAAATTAAAAAAATTTGGAACTTACCAATGCTCTACTGTCTGCCGGGTGCAGATATGAGAACTAACACAGCCAAGTGTATTCTATTAGTAGAGAATGAGATGAAAAATACCAAAATAAGAAAGAAAAGGAAAGGCGAGGAGAGGGGAGGGAAGGGGAGGGGCGGGGTGGGGCAGAGAGGAGCAAAACATGTAAGATTGAAACCGGTGCTTTACAATTAATTAGAGTTTTACTTTTTTTTTTTTTTTACTTTTTTTAATGGTTATTTATTTTTGAGAGAGAGAGAGAGAGAGAGTGTGAGCAGGGGAGGGGCAGAGAGAGATGGAGTCAGAATCCGAAGCAGGCATCAGACTCTGAGCTGTCAGCACAGAGACCGATGAGGGGCTCAAACCCACCAATGGTGAGATCATGCCCTGAGCCAACGTCTGACGCTTAACCGACTGGGCCACCCAGGCACCCCTACTTTTAACCTACTTAAAACAATGCTAAGTTGTTGTCGCCTTATGTTTAGGGTAGCTAACAGGAAGTAAATTATAACTAATGTAAGGCCCATTTCTTTCCACTACAGACTCTCTGCCTGCTTCTAAGCGCCAGGCAGCCCACGTAACATACATGAGGATGCATAACTGCTTCTATAGATGAAATCTCTCTGAGGTACAAGTCACAAGACACTTGCTTAAGCTGTGTTTCAGGAACTAAGAGGCCCACTTCCATCCAGTTTAGACAGGTCAAGACCTTCTCACTGGGCCTGCACAAATGTCCCTAAATGGTCGTTTGACTTCAAGGTGCCTGAACCCTCCACCCCCTGATCATGTCAATACCACATCTTTGAACACGTGAGGAACGAAGACTCAGGATGATGGACTGCACGTGCGTAGATCAGCAATGCTCCGACCCTTGCTAGCTTCCAATCACATTCACGCACGCTGTCTCTAAAATCCCGTATATACTCAAGACCTAATTTTTCAGAAGGGAAATCTGAGATCTTGGATTGGAGATCTTTCTCCCTCTCCTCGTTTAGCTGCCTTGTGAATTAAACTTCCTCCCTTACTGCAAACCCACTCTCGGTGTTTGGCTTTACAGTGCCTGAGGCATAGGAGCTGTGGTTGGGTTGCAAGATCAAGTCCCTCCGCCTTCTGCTGTGCCCATTCTGCCAGCCACACACATCTTTGCTGTAATTCTGTTGTTTACTGTAGCCTCCCCATCCCGCTCCCCAAGCTGTCAAGTTGCTAGGGAAACAGCAAAGGGCTGGCGTGAAGAATGGATTAGAATATCCATGCTGTGGGGTAAAGTTTCTTTGGGTTATGAGAGGGTGAGATTTCCCCCCAGGAATTACTGTGACTGCTCTCAAGTCTCTAATGGTCTGTAAATATACATGCCAAAGGTTCAACACCCTCTTTACTTGGAGTTCAAGGGCTTTAAAAGTCTGGCTAAAGGGGAAAATCTCCTGGCAGGCATTTCAACTGAAACGTAAGAAATTCAACTCAGTTGTTAAACACTTAGCTAGTATTTGAAATTCCCTGCCATCCAAGTATATTTCTCTTTCTCCCAATTCTCTCCTTCCCTCAAATAAATAAATAAATAAATAAATAAATAAATATCCCTCAGATCTACACAAGATCATGGAATGATTACCATAGTACTGACCCTACTGAGCCAGTTAGATTGGGCTGCTAGATCTTCTCTTTCACCATTTGGCTAAATACCAGTCCCTCAGCTCAGATACTTTCAGTTCTAGGGTTTGACCCTTCCCAAGTGTTGTGGCCCAGAGGTGGGGGGGGAATGCAGAACAAGGATGCCACGGAGCCAATCTGGCCGTTGCCACGGCAACCTGCTGCTGCGTGAGACCTCCGTGTGGATGACTGGGTGACACCCATAATGTAACATGTTTTACATTCATTTCATGCCATAAGTGCTTTTCAAACAGCTGATATGCACGGAAACTGCCACCATGGGAACCTGTTTATTTTTGTATCTGTTCAAAGTTGTTAGTGAACCATACGTGATCCATAGATATAAACCCTGTCCTCACTATCATGTATTTTTATAAGAGAAGTGGAGTGCCTACGTGTATAACCACACCACATTCGTAAAAATTAATCATTGCACAGAAAAAACAAGGAGAAATGTCATCTGATAAAGGGAAGGTCAGGGAATCCAGCAAACCAAGCCTTGTGGCACCAATAATGTCTATGCTACACTTGAAAATGACAAATTCTTTTCTGAACAAGAAAAGGAGAAGCACTGGGAGAGGGACAAAGGAGGGAAAGTGACATTTCATTGTCAGATCTATGGGAGAGCTTCTAGAACCAAGCTCAGTTCATGGAAATGTCATTCTCGCCCTCCACTTTCGTGTCTTCTGCACGCCCAGCCCCTACCCCACTCCATTTTCCTGCCCTCTACTTCTCTGAAAGTGACAAGGCTGTGTGACCCCCATCTCTTCCTCAGTGTCCTTTCACTGCCTCCCCTTTGCCCCTTCAAGGGCAGATAATCTCCTTTCAGGAAATGACTCATACTAAGGTATACATTACCAGTGTTGACACAGCACTGACCCCGAAGGAGATCATGCACTTTATCAAGAGATAAGCCACCTTTATCCCAATAAATGACGTTGGACCTCAGATTGCAGGGTGCTCAGAGGAGTAGGGAATGAATGTTGCTAGGAGGGGTGTCTCCCTCAGAAATAGCCACTTCACCTGCATATGCGGTCCACTCCCTCCCCCTTCTTTTTGTGTTTATTTTGGATCTTCCCTCCACCGAAATGTAAGCTCTTTGAGAGCCACTTTGTCCATGTCGTTCTCATTTACCTCTACATCTAGTGCCTAGAAACAGTGCCTGGCCTAGAGTGGATACTCAGAAAACACTTATTAACTAAGGGTTTAGTGAATGTTGTCTGTGTCTAGTGCCCTGCAACACAGACCTGCTGAACTAAGGAAGAAAAGGGGAGGCAACAAAGCCCGGAACTTGAAAAACATGTTCATTTTGGAAAAAAATTAAAATAGGTAAGCAAAAATAAGAAAATTAAAAGCACTCATAATTTTCACCCCAGTTATTATTAACATAGTAAATCTGGTAAACCAATCCAGATTTTTATCTATATCTATATTATATATTATATACATAAATAGATATCCTACAAATATATTATATACTATAGATATACTATGCCTATATTATATGTATTATATATTATATATGCTATATCTATATATAGATATATGCAATATATATCTATATATTGTAATATATTGATATAATATATATAATATGTATCTATATATAAATAGATATATATTTTAATCTATATCTATAAATAGATATACAAATAGATATGCTATAAATATACTATGTGCTAGCTATATACTATGCCTATATTATATATTGTATATATAAATATACTATATACTATAGGTATACTATAAATATACTATATATAGATATACATGAGTCTATTATACACACACACACACTTTAACCAAAAAACATCACAGTGTCCTTAATATTTTATAGGTTGTTTTTAAAAATACGATAAATTGGGGCACCTGGGTCGCTCAGTAGGTTAAGCGTCTGACTTCAGCTCAGGTCATGATCTCGCGGTTCATAAATTTGAGCTCCGTGTCAGGCTCTGTGCTGGCAGCTCAGAGCCTGGAGCCTGCTTCGGATTCTGTGACTCCCTCTCTCTCTGCCCCTCCCCTGTTCACACTCTGTATCTCTCTGTGTGTCTCAAAAAATAAATAAATGTTAAAAATTTTTTTTAAATAAAAATACAATAAATTGCAAAAATCTCACCATGTAATAACATATTTTATAATCTTTAAATGACTGCCTAATAGTCTAGCACCTAGTACGAGCAAGCTCTCTTCAACCAATTCCCTATTTCTGGACATTAGGGTGTTTCCAACTGTTATTTATAAAAACACAGCTAAGAATATCTTTATTGCCAAATCTTTGTGCTTGTTATTTCCTCATACAAATGAAAATATTATCATCATCATCATTAAACATTGGCAATGTCTACTGAATGCACTCTATGTGCCAGTGTGCTTACATTACTTTATTTAATCCTCCCCCAAACCCTGTTATTCACAGATGAAGAAATTGACTTTGAAGATACTAAGTAATTTTCCTGAGGTTACTATTAGTCGGGTCTTTTAGCGTTTTTGATATATACTTCTGATATATACACACTTTGGAATGTTTCACAGAATAAATAGGAACTGTTGCCTCAGGTAAACCCTTTATTAAGGGAGAGATTACACAATCTCCCTTAGTGAACCATTCCCATGTTCTACTGACCCGTTAACATTTGTTTTCCCCTTATTTTATCCAAAATCTTTGTGATGGTTTAATCACCCTGTACTACCTGGCAGCAAGGTATCTTTTGACGTACATACTCTCTGATTGGACTGCATTCCAGAGAAGCAGTATGGTCCTGGACTCAGAGTCCTAAAACGTAGGCTTGATCCCTGATTTCATCTCCTTTCCTGGATTCCGTCTGTAGGCACATCAGTTAATTTACCCAAGCCTTGGTTTCTATAAAAGATGGCAAAAATGATATGGACCTAACTTGTCTCCCAGGGTTGTAATGATGGGATGAGAAAATGAAATCAAAAGAGCTTTGCGTGATGGAAAGAACAATGGGAATGCAAGGTATTACTAACCATTATTAACATGATCATCTTTATCATGACCCCTAAATCGATTACCTTGCTCCTGACTCAGGCCTTTGTCTGAATAAAATGTTGGTGCTTTTCGTAAGTAATCAGAGAGAAAGAACATTGTAGACAGGGGAAAAAGGAAGATGGAAGAAAACAAAGGTCAGGACGGAATGAACTGTGCTGTTAGGGAACACTTGAGGGAACCTCCTGTAAGAAGGAGCAATTGATTAAAATTCAGAACAGGCTTGGGGCACCTGGGTGGCTCAACTCTTGATATCAGCCCAGGTCACGATCTCACGGCTCGGTTCATGGGTTCGAGCCCTTAGTCTGGGTTCGAGCCCCTAGTCAGGGTTCACACTGACAGTATGGAGCCTGTTTGGGATTCTCTCTCTGCCCCTCCCTGCTGCGCTCTTGTGCACATTCATGCTTGCTCTCTCTCTCTCTCTCAAGAATAAATAAATAAGTTAAAAAAAATTTTTTTTAAATCACCACCACCAGCAACAAAAACACTTTAAAATTCAGAACAGGCTGAATAAGACCGTAGTGGCATTCCACTGTGTATATTCAGAAGACAGTGCATTAGAGAAAGTATCTGCCATAGGGAAACCTAACCAGACCTGTAGACACCTCCAGACTTCACCAATAATTACCTTTGCATCTCATTTCCCTAATCTTTAAAACAGAAGAGTTAAATCCTATACTTGGACACTTCTAGTCTTGAATTTGACAATTATCCAAAGTATTCCCTATCACATTCCTTTGTCCTTGGGACTTTGAAACTTTCTTGTCCTCCTTCCAAGACCCTGCACTTCACGGATACTGAAATCTCACCCTGCAGGGACAGAAGAGTAGATTTATAGCACCTGGTGTCTGTTATTCAAGATGTGGTCCCAAAAGCATTTTGTCTTTCCGGCAGCCACAATACAGAACCAAGTGAAGGTTTTACAGAAGATCCCATCCATATTGCCAGCAATGTCTAGTGGGCTTGAAAAATCCACTGCATAGAGAAGGAAGTTTAATTTTTAAATTTCATTTCTGCTTGCTGATCAGTCATTCCCAAATGAAAGAAAAAGAGGTTAATCTAATACAGGCCTTGAAACAAAGCAGAAGATTAATGCGAGCTTCTCAGGAAGATCGCACAGAGAAAGGAAAATGAATAACTGATATTAAGCACGCCATGTCAGAAAGAAGCTTGAATGATTTCTAAAGGGAGCTATTCTGTCTCATAATTTCTTAAAGATACACTTCTCCCCCCTAAGGATGGATGTGAGACTAATGGTTTTCCTTCCTCTCTTATTTAAATCAGAGAGCTGAATGACATCTCACTGCCCAATGATTCTAACATTATTACTTGGCTTTTAAAAGGCACAATAGATGTTTCTCTGAATGGCTTGTCACTGTAAAAATGCAATTAACTCTGCCTAATTTACAAAGCCGTTGGTGAGGGGAGGGGACAGGAACCTACAAAAGTAAGCCCTGAAGTTCAATCACTAATTTTCCCATTCTGTGGGAGGAAAAAAAAAAGTG
The DNA here is from genome assembly GCA_028646485.1 of Cryptoprocta ferox. NCBI lineage: Eukaryota > Metazoa > Chordata > Mammalia > Carnivora > Eupleridae > Cryptoprocta > Cryptoprocta ferox. The sequence continues at coordinate 100,556,728 of CM053577.1, read as the reverse complement.
TATGGTGCAGGTGTCTCTGATTCTCTGCATGGAAAAGTGGGACCTATTCTCTGAAAGCCCATCACGTTAGATGGGAAAGCTTTGTTTTAAATCGTGTAGACATGAAGTTGGGCAATGACTCCTATGAGGAAATCCAATTCCTGGAACCAAATAGACAGGAAAAAAAAAAAAAGATTAAAAACCAATAGGCAGCTACGTGTCTTACAAGTGGTATTTTGGAAAGAAATTTAGCGGAAAAGATGGGAACGTAATGAAAGTTAATGAAGTGAATTGTGTCAGTTACAGAGGTTGACCTGGGTTTTAGGGGTTACCATGAAGAGTTCTGTTGTGGGAAAATACCCAGGAAGTGACTGAGCCAGGCCAATCATTACTAGAGGCACGTAGAGGAAAAGGCAGGGTTGGTTGTGAATGTCCTCTTCTGGGAACACCCTGGAAAGGGGTAGTTTGGGTGCTGGGATCAGGCCAGCCCCACATGGCCTTGGTTTGCAGGGATAGAGAGAAACAAAGGCTGTGAGTAGGAAGGACAGAGTGGTGCTGAGAAACCAAGGCAAGGGAACATAGAGGAGGAGAAGCATACTAAGTGTGGTGGCATCATTGTGACAGTCCTGCTGTGTCCAGGATTCAGCACATGGTCTAACCATGGGAGTGTACACAGCTCTGAATAAGATAGCTCCCCCTTCAGCCTACTCTGAAATCCCCACATATTTCCATAAGAGCAAAATGCAGACCCTTGTGGGAAAGCAAAACAGCTGTTCTTAGGAATATTGGAATAAATTAAGCCTTGATTACTCATTCATGTCTTGGAAAAAGTTTTCTTTACCAGAAGCTACCCCTTTTGCAGGAATTCTGATGAAATAGGTACAGTTATTTTCATAGTAACAGTGAGAGAGGGGGATAGGGAAATGGTTGCCAAAGGCTTCATCCATGAAGGTGTTTAACAATGGTTTATTGAGCACGGACTCTGTACAAAGTCTTATACTTGAAGGAAATACTTTCAAAGAGACTTAAGATAACATCCCTGCCCTCAGGTTCTTACAGACTAGTTTGGGATCTAAGACATGAACTGTAGGAAAGGTAACAACTGGACAGAGGTGGACATGAATGCCAAATGAAAAGCAGAGTAGATTCTAAGTGCCCCAAGAGGTCAGAGGGGAAAGAAGACCTTTGAGGAAATTCAGAGCTACCCGAGGAGAGGGACCTGAGTAGCATGTTGCAAATGTCACAGACATTGCAAAAGGGAAAGGTGGGAGTGGGGCCAAGGTAGCTAATTAGCTAGAGGATGAAGACAGGAAGACAAAACTTGGAACAGGAAGGAGAGCTCCAAGAGAGGATCACAGCTGGGAACCAGACTTACCCGAGACCAACCACCATACCTCTAGCAGGCCAGTTTGATACAGCAGAAAGAGTGAGCTTGCCATCAGAATGACCGTGAATAAGATGGCTAACTGTCTTGCATTGGATTCAGTGCAGTGCCTTGGTGTTCTCGTTTGTAAAACTGGAATAAAAATCCCTCTCTCACAGGATCGGATACATAGCAATGAGCCTGACACATGATGATCTCTCCACACAAGTTCATTCCCTTCCCCTGACCTCCAGATTCTTACACACACACACAATTCTTACACACACACACACACACACACACACACCTCCCCAATAAGCCAGAATGAAAAAGGACATTCACTGTATTCCTTTGTTTAACTTGATCCACAAATCAGTTCTGTAAACTGCCCTTAGGAGAGGGAAGAGTGGAGATGTAAAAGGATTCTGAGCCAATAGAGTAGCATCTCTTCTAGGTTGGGTTCTTTTCTTTTTCTTTTTCTTTTTTTTAGGGGTGCTTAGGTAACTCAGTTGGTTGAGCATCCAACTTCGGCTCAGGTCATGATTTCGAGATTCACAAGTTTGAGCTCCATATCAGGCTCTGTGCTGACAGCTCAGAGCCTGGAGCCTGCTTCGGATTCTCTCTCTCTCTCTCTCTCTCTCTCTCTCTCTCTCTCTCTCTGCCCCTCCCCCACTCAGGCTCTATCTCTCTCTCTCTTGCTCAAAAAATGTTTAATAAAAACATTAAAAAATAAAATAAAATAAATTTTAATGTTTATTTTTGAGAGGTGGGGGGAAGGGGCAGAAAGAGAGGGAGACAGAATCCAAAACAGGCTCCAGGCTCTGAGCTGTCAATACAGAGCCCTGACACAGGGCTCAAACTCATGAACCGCAAGATCACAAACTGAGCTGAAGCGGGACACTTAACCAGCTGAGCTACCCAGGCACCCACAGGTGGTTTCTTTAAGAAAATCCACTATTTGGAGTAATAGAGAAAACAGGCATTTTATATGTACCCAGAAAGGAGGACATTCTCTGTTGTTGAAGTTAACTATCCACCAATAAGACTGTTGTTAGTAAATTAAGTTGTGCATAGCTGTGGTCGCCCCCTTTCTTACTCCCATATTCTGTTTAGTCTAATAACTGCTGTTGGCTCTGGTCATTTGTAGGAGGTGTGTCACAACAACTCCTCCAAGTCTTACAACAACTTTCCCCTATTCTTGATCATTTCTACTCAAAAATAGTGATGCTTTTAAGAGGCATTCTTTTCTAGAAGTTAGGATTTTCCAACAAGTCTGCATTCTATTTGTCTCCATGGATAGAACCTAAAGGCCAGATGAGAGGGAGATACTGGTGGAAGAAGAAGAAAATTCCAAGGTACAATTCAAATATTTGGCTATATACCCATCGTAAATGTACTAAGCACCGTTCTGAAGTTTTGTGTCTCACACACAAGATTTGTGGACTAAGAACTAGTCTTCGCTCCCTGAACATTTTGGCACTTTCCTTCTCCCTTCTGATATCACCATAGCTATTGCCATTTAGCTGCTCTGGAAAAGATAAGTGTCAATATGAACTAAAATGTTGGACATTAAGGTTCTAGAAGATACTTTCAGAATATGGAAAAAGGATTAATTCCAACAGGCTTCTTGTCATAAAGGCTTAGGAATGTTATGGTACTTCTCAAAACACTGTCCTTCATGGATCTCTGCCTGCAGTTTGGATAAAATGCTGTAAGATGTACTAACACAACTCTGGTCAGTTATCCAAACACATCTATAACCCTTTAATATGGCTAATAGCACATATATTTTCCTTTATTATATTTTAAAATAAAAACAGAATTTAAAATATAAATACTGTGCCGGGGCGCCTGGGTGGCTCAGTCAGTTAAGCAGTCGACTTCAGCTTAGGTCATGATCTCATGGTTCATGAATTCGAGCCCCACGTTGGGCTCTGTGCTGACAGCTCAGTACCTGGAGCCTGCTTCGGATTCTCTGTGTGTGTCTCTCTCTCTGCCCCTCCCCTGCTCCCTTGCTCTCTGTCTCTCAAAAAAAATGAATAAATGTTAAAAAAAAATTAAAACATATATAAAAATACTGTGCCAGAAACGTAAAAAACTTCAAAACAGGCATTATACATTATCTAGTGTACTTTTCAGCATTGCTTCAGTCTACAGGTTCTGTGCCCATTATTGTCTTTGAGCCATTTTGTTTTTTTATTTTTATTTTTTTAATGTTTTACTTATTTTGAGAGAGAGAGGGAGACAGTGTGAGCAGGGGAGGATCAGAGAGCAAGGGTGATAGAGAATCCGAAGACAGGCTCCAGGCTCTGAGCTAGCTGCCAGCACAGAGCCCAACGTGAGGCTCTAACTCACAAACCATGAGATCATGACCTGAGCTGAAGCTGGATGCTTAACTGACTGACGCACCAGGGCGCCCCATCTTTGAGCCATTTTATAACTTTAGACACTGTAGAAAACTGATAGCATTGCAAGTGAATATTGTCCACAAAGATGGAAATAAATTGTGTCCAGTGGAAATTCAACTGATTCCTCCCTAGCAGAAGAGGACAGTTTTGCACTTATTAGGAAATCTACTTCAGTATTACTCATTGAAGCCTCTTCCTACCTCTATTCTATGGATTGTCCTTTGGACTGGTTGTAACATCTTACTAGTTTCCTCATTAATTGGTGGCATAAATGGAATCTTTCACATGTGTTCACTTCACGTTTATGTGAGAGTCATAGCATTACCATTTTGAAAAATTTCCTTTAACACTGGAAAAGAACAGTTGACTCTTGAAAAACATGGATTAAAACTGTGCAAGTTCACTTATACATGAATAACTGGTACATTGGTTTTCACAATACAGTACTGTAAATGTATTTTCTCTTCCTTATGATTTCCTTAATAACATTTTTTTCTCTATGTTACTGAAACAATATAGTATATAATGTATAAAATGTGTATTTTTTAAAAGTTTATTTATTTATTTTGAGAGAGAAAGAGAGAGAGCATGCACAGAAGGCCAGAGAGAGAGGGCAAGAGAGAATCCCAAGCAGACTCTGCGCTGACAGCATGGAACCACCTTCCCCATCCCCATCCGGCCCCCAACTCCACCCCCTCCCAACCCCTGCCTTGGGGCTTAATCCCACCAGATCATGATCTGAGCCAAAATCCAGAGTCCGACACTCAATACACTCAAACAACGAGCCACCCAGGCACACCTAAAATGTATGTTAATCGACTGTTTATGTTACTGGTGAAAAAATAAAATAAAATAAAATAAAATAAAATAAAATAAAATAAAGTAAAATAATAAACAATTAACTTCCTTAGAATTGCAAATATGTTTCTTCATTGTCTTTTTTGCTTCCCATTCTCATTGAGAAGACAATACTATTTTTTTTCTTATTCTGTGAATGGTCTATTTTTCCTCCTGGAAACTTTGAGGATTTTTCTCTTTATTCCCAGTTTATGGATATTTCATGATGAAGCACATTGTTGTGAGTCTTTTCCTTCATTGTAATAGGTCCTTGGTGGACTCTTTCTATCAAAAAACAGGATTTCTTCTCTAGTGAGATGTTTATTTGTATTATTATGATACTTTTCTCCCTTCTCCCATTTTTGGTTTCTATTTCTGGATTCATATTATCTACTAGATCAATGTCTCTAAGTTTCTTATTTTTTTCTCTACTATTCAGGGTGTGTGTGTGTGTGTGTGTGTGTCTTTTTTTCTATATCTGAGAAGGTTTCTCCACCTTTATCTTCCAATCTCACTTCATTTTCCTTCTCTCATATTTTAAACTCCCAAGAATTCTTTCCTGTCTTTGATGCTCCTTTCACGAGAATGCTGCCCTTATTCCATAGATGCAGTAACTTCTTTTGACCTTTGAAGTTTTTTTTTTTACTCTTTGAAGATTTTAGTTTCGCATTTTTAAAGTTTTCTTCTATTCCCTCAATTATCTCTATTTGCAAAAACAATCTCAACTCTAGTGGTGAGCTGGGCTCTGCCTGGTTCCCTGTTCTCCAACACAGTCCCAAAACTCCCTAAGGCAGAAGCTGAAGCAACAACCACAGGACTCAACATTTGTTTTCTGTCTCTCGGGGAATCAATGTCCTTTGTTCCCTGATGTTCGTTGTTTCAAACACTGTTGTTTTATGTATTGCGTATGTTCTTGGTTATATCAATTGAGAAGGTAAATCCAGTCCCTCTTATTCCATTTTAGGAAGAAACAGAAGTTCCCTGTGTGTGTGTACACGCGCTTGTGTGTGTGTGTGTGTGTGTTCTTATTTTGTAAAAACCTCAATTTTTGAGATCTCTTATTGTTTTAGTAGGTTTTTTCAATTTATTTTCTTAATTTTCTTGATGTAATATTTATATCTCTTATTCACACTCTCATTTAACCATGCTGAGAGTAGTAAAGTTTCTAGTGTTTTCTCCCTAAACCTAGGGTTTGACATATCTTTTTTATTGTTTGGTAAAGAAAGTATCCATCTATTTTAGTTTTCTTATGTGTTGAGTGTTTGTCTGTTTTTTTTATAGTTTATTGTCAAGTTGGTTTCCATATAACACCCAGTGCTCTTCCCCACCAGTGCCCTCCACCATGACCATCATGACCATCCTTCCCCTTTATTCTTGAGCTTCATTAAATGCCTTCTGGCCATTACTTAAATTTTTTTAATGTTTTATTTATTTTTGAGAGAGAGAGAGAGACAGCCTGAGCAGGGGAGGGTCAGAGAAAGAGGGAGACACAGAATCCGAAGACAGGCTCCAGGCTCATGACCTAGCTATCAGCACAGAGCCTGATGCAGGGCTCGAACCCACAAACTTCGAGATCATGACCTGAGCCGAAGCCAGACGCTCAACCGACTGAGCCACCCCGGTGCCCTTGGCCATTACTTAAGATGAACATCATTTTCCCTTTGATCTATATTAGTGTAGTGTTTAGTTTATGATTAGTATCATGATATATGTCAAGTACTAAGATATTCTTAGTTTTTGAAAATGTATTCCACTTTCTGTATTGTTGTTTTGCTGAATTACGTATTTTTAATATTTAATTTAGGACTTATCATCCTTATTCTTAAATAAGCTTGGATGCTACGTTTCTTTTTTAGTGCTATCTTTGGAAGGTTTTAGTACAATGTTACTTTGGCTTTCTAAAAATACTATGAAAGCTTCCTATGAAGGCTCTGGAGCAGTTTAAATAGTGCAGGAATTATCTGTTACTTAAAAATTTGAAACAATTCACCCATGAAGCAATCTAGGCCTAATATTTTAAGCAGTGGCCAGCAGGTATAGGAGTCAAGGAGGTAGGTGGATATATTTTTAAAAAATTTTTCAGTTTCTTTTCTTTTTTTAAGTTTATTTATTTATTTTGAGAGAGAGAGAGAGAGAGAGAACATATGTGGGGAAGGGGCAGAGAGAAGAGAGGGAGAGAGAGAGAATCCCAAGCAGTGTGGGCCCTGACTTGGGGGCTTGAATTCACAAACCATGACATCATGACCTGAGCTGAAATCAAGAGTCAGTCACTTAACCAACTGAGACATCCAGGTGCCCCTTCAGTTTCTTTTGTGGTTGTTACTCTGTTTTGCGTCTTTGTATCTTTTGTTTGTTTGTTTGTTTGTTTGTTTGTTTTTGAGAGAGAAAGAGCATGAGTGGGGGAGGGGCAGAGAGAGGGGGACAGAGGATCCAAAGCAGGTTCTGTGCTGACAGCAGTGAGCCTGATGAGGGGTTCAAACTCATAAACTGTGAGATCATGATCTGAGCCCAGCTGCTCCATGTCTTTGCATCTGCTAAGGTAAATTTTATTACTTAGAAAATTATCCTCTCACCCAAGTCTCCAAGTACATTTGCATATTATCTTGCAAGATGCTGTTTAATAGTGCTTTAAATATCTTTAGAATGTGTGGTTATTCCTAATTTCTCATTTATAATTATATCCATGATTGGTGATGTTTTTCTTTTGTCTTCTCGATTAAAGTGGACAGGGGGTCAGCATATGGTTAAGGTGTACTGGGTTGTGGTAAAAATTCCTGGATTCAAATCCTTCCTCAGTTACCTTTCGTCCTTAGTGTCTTCATCTGTATATGAGTGTATTTGTTAGAGGACAGACTAGGCTATGCTGTAGAAACAGACAACACCAACATCTCCTGGACTTGCATTTCCAACATGCTGCATGTTTATTGCAGATCAACTTCATCTGACTCTATGTCACTTTCTCCCCAGGGCGCCAGCTAACAAAGTAGCCTCTTTTGGGAATATTGCCTGACTCTTAGCAGAGAGAGAAAAGGTTATGCCCTAGAAACAACACCAACATCTCCTGGACTTGCATTTCCAACATGCTGCATGTTTATTGCAGATCAACTTCATCTGACTCTATGTCACTTTCTCCCCAGGGCGCCAGCTAACAAAGTAGCCTCTTTCGGGAGTATTGCCTGACTCTTAGCAGAGAAGGAAAAGAGAAGGACACATGCTGGCTCTTAAAGCTTCTGTTCAGAAGTGATACACATCACTTCTGCTCAGATCTCACCTGCCAAAGCAAGACATGGCTAAGCCTGTATCAGTTAGGCAGATAAATTTAATCCTCCCCAAGTAGGGACAGCACATACCTTGAGGGATTATGCAGTCCATAAGAGGATATTATATTAATAAATTTGTGAGGATAAATTCCACATAACTTCCTCTGCGTAGTGCTTCACCATAGTAAAGACTTACTAAATTATCCCACTCAACAAATATGAACACCTGCTGTATGCTGTGTTCTATGCTAGGCACCAGAGAGATCATGTAATTGCCTGGATTCTTAGTTACAAATGCATTCTAGCCAGTTCTGTCAGAAGAAGTGAGCAATTGGCGGTATTTTTGCTATCTCCCAGAATCTGTGGGAGAGCCAGAGAATGTGGGTTGGAGGCTACTGTTCTGTGAACAATTCCCAATCAAACCACCAGCCAACTCCAGACAGAGCCCAAGGCCCCAACGGATTGTCCCAGTCAGATGCCAAAACCTTTATCACAACTGTCCTCTAAAAGCCTCAAGCCTTCACACCATCCTGGCCACCAATGGATCTCTCCTGATACATGGTCCTTCACATAGTTGCTTCCCAATCCGTGTCACACAGATTAGCGTAACTGGTAGAACCTGGGCAAACTGCCTGGACTCTAGTTGTAGACTCTTTCTTGAAGTCGGACAAGTCATAATGAAGAAAACTGGCCAAATTTAAGAGGGTAGTTCAAAAATACCGGAAGACCACACAATGCATGGTATCAACCTCTACTACAAAGGCATGAGGAAAAAAGTGGACATGGACTTTTATTCTCACGTGGAGTTTATAGTGCAGTAGAGATACTGCTTTTAATGAAAAATTAATCAACTCTAAAATATATAAAAAGCTATACACAGTTCTAGGCCTAGAGATTCAGGCCTAGTCTGCTGGTCAGACATCCCTGAGGAATCGTCACTGAGTTGAGATCTGAAGATAGTACAAAATAGGAGTTTGTCAGACACAAAGTGAGGAAAGAGCCTAAGAGGCAGAGGGAATGATTTGTGCAAAGACCCCTCAGGAAAGTGCTAGAAACCCTTAGAGGATGTAAAAGGGAAGTCACCAAGTCCAGTGGGTGGAAATCCTGTGGTAAGACACCCTGGAGAATGGGCAGGGCAGTGCATCACGTCCCCCACAGAGCTCTGAGAATGTCCAGTTGCACGGGGCCCATGCCCACAGGTTGTGATTCAGTTGGTGAAGACTGAGACAGGACCGTGTATCAAGTTAAACTTCCCCAAGGCTCTAGTCAGGATTTGGGAGCATCAGTCTAGCCTAGTGTCCCCCATAGAGTGACTTTTCAAATGTATTAGTAAGGAAGCAAGAGAAAAGGATGGTTTGGTGAGGGAGAGCACTGTTTTGTAAACACCTACCTTTTGCCAAACATGGTGCATAGGGGCTTTGTATAAATTACTTCATAGGTTGGTATAGTCACACAAATGAGGAAACTAATTCCCAGCAAGGTTAAGGAACATACTCAAGGTCATACAGGTTAGAAGGAATCAAAACAAGCTTTGAACTCATGCCTCTGTGGTTCCAAACCCCATGGTCATTCCATAACACTTTGTGGCCCACTGCGGGTTGGGGGTGACAACGCCGCCCCAGGCCAGTGGTTCTCTAACCGTGGTCCTCAAGCCAGCGACATCAACAGGTTTAACTGGAATTTGTTAGAAATGCAAACTCTCAGACCGTGAATCAGAAATACTGTGGTGAGGCCCAGTGAGCAATGTACGTTGGAACAAGCCGTCCAGGTGAGTGTGATACAACCCAATGTTTGAGAGAGAAGCCGGCCTCGAGGCCAGTCATTCTCAAGGGTACTGATGAAGGGCCTCTAAACCCACCTTGGTCATTTCCTTAGCTTCTCTTCTCCTTCCAACACAAAAAGCAGTCTTAAAAGAGCTCTTTGGACAGGACTTCATGTTGCTACTGTGAATCTGCAGTCAGCAGCTGGGCAGGAGCTATCGCTATGTTCACAGATGTTATTGTCCTGATTTAAAAATAGTCCATCAGAACCTTGCCCCAAGGGCCTGTGAGTAACAGTGTGTGCTTTCTCTGCTCCCCTGGAGAATAGAGAGGACAAGAGGAGTATTAAGAGAGACTTCCTGTCCCTTTGTACTTTTAAGAATGTCAAAGAACCAGGGAGGATTCTCACCATCCTCAATAAAGGAAATCCCACAACAGGGGCCCTAACAAGGCAGAGTTACCCCTAGGGAAGCATGAATCCATCATTTTATGCTTTTTTTTTTTTTTTAACAATTAGCAGCCAAAACCATACTTCAAAGAGCATGGGAGCAGCGTGATAGGCAGGGGAAAGAGAATCAGGGAAATCAGGGAAGAGAGATGCACTCTGCAGGGTTCCTGGAAGGAATAAGAGGTGGTGCCTCCAGTCAACCTGTCTGGGTCTGCCTGACTGAGGGGTGTGGGGTTTGTCACATGCCCATGAGATGCTGCCTTTTTCACACCTGGTAGGGTTTCCTCCTCCCTCTCCCCTTCCCCAATTTCAGCCATTACCCTCACCTGCCAGGGCCCCAAACAAATTCAGGGTTTCCCCAAAGCATCCAACTCAGGAAGAGTGACCCAATTCACTATGCCCCGAGAGAGCCTAGCATCTGGCGATTGTAGTGTTAGGTCACACTGCCTCTTTGTCATTTGCTCTAGACACACGTCAAATGCCAGCTTAGTGCCAAGACAGGGCCCAGATCTGAAGGTAGGGTGGCAACATGGACCACACAATCTTTACTTTGTATCTAAATCCCAAAGCAGAATTACGCTGACCCATGAATGTTTAAGCAGGGCACTGGGAGGTTTAGAGAGTTGGTAGAGGAAAACCTGAGGTTAAGTAGGAACCAAAATCCATTTATTGCCTCAGTCAACAGTGACGGGGCAAGAAAAAAAAAAAGCTCATTCAGTTATGCCCAAGGGAACTGGGCTTGTTTCTCTGCTCACTTCAAAGCCATGCCAACTTGTGAAATCTCAGTAGTCTCTTCATTTATACGGTAACAAAAGAAAGAGGGGGAAGAAAACTATGTTTGCTTTCACAAAGCAGGTACCAGGTGACTGTTGGGTTTGTCTTTCTTTCTCAGTTCCTTCCTTCCTTTCTTTCTTTCTTTCTTTCTTTCTGTCTGTCTGTCTCTCTTTTTCTGGAGAACATTTTTTGTTTTGTTTTGTTTTTTGTTTTTGTTTTTGTTTTTGCTTTTGTTCTTGTTCTTGTTTCTGTTTCTATTTTTGATTTTGTTTTTGTTTTAACCAGGCACTGTTGCAGGGAAAGGGCCTGAATTCTGAATAAGCATTTTTCTATAACAAGGCTGATATGCCAGCGCACCATTTATGAATCATACTGCAGTGTTCACAGAAAAGTGGGGACCAGGCTGATGGTAAAAAGCAAGCTGAATTATTTAGTGTACTTAATCCCATGGCTGCCTCTGCTTGCCCTTAAAAGCTCCTTCACCAACCTCTCACGGCAGTAGACAAGTAACATTGAGGTTAAACAAATCCCACCAACATGAATCAAACTCAACATGTCTAATTAGTAGGCTCCATGTTGGGTGGGTTGGCGGAAACCGTGACTTGGGCCCTTTCATCCTCCTTCTATACCTTCCTCACTGCCAAGGTGAAGACCTTCATCTCAAACAAAGATAAACTGCAGACTTAAACCTATGTAATGAACGTGAACGTGTTGTTGTTGTTTTTCAGTCTCCCAGCATTTTTCGACAACTTTTCTGTGATTGGGAAATTCTTCACTGTAAACACCAGACTTTTTTTTTTCCAGACGAGGGCCTGGCATGCTACTAGCTGTTGCCATGAGAACCACCTGCTTCAGACCTTAACTTTGGAAGCCAGTGGCATAAAGGAACAGGTACCATTCAGATTCCACTTTGGTGACGACAGCGGCGGCCAGGCCCAGTTTCCCAAGGCAGCAGCAATGGGCGATTCCAGCAGTAGCCTCCAGTATCCCTGCTCAGAGAGGGCCATTCCTGTGGCCCCGGGCCCAGATCTTCTATCTGGTATTAGACATCTCTGACGAGGTAGCCTCTAAGCCCAATTTTGTAGTCCTCATGGAGATTCTGTAAGTTTTCCATTCCCCAGTAAGGTAGTTTTCAGTCTATATTGGCCCGAAATGGATTCTGTTGCCTACAACCAAGAATCCTAACTTGTACAACAAGCTCTATCTCATCCAGTCCCCAGGACAACCACGTAGAGGAGGATTAATCTTATTTCACAGGTGGGAAAATAGAGAATGTGAGCAGTCATTAAACCTAATAAATGGGAAAGCTGAGTTAGCACACCTCTTTTTCCAGTTCCATGGCCTTTCAAGCATATCACACTCCCTATCTCAGGGTGCACTGGAAATTGAATTTTCTTTTTTTTTTTAAATATAATTTATTGTCAAATTGGTTTCCGTACAACACCCAGTGCTCATCCCAACAAGTGCTCTCCTCCATGCCCATCACCCACTTCCTCTCTCCCTCACACCCCCATCAACCCTCAGTTTGTTCTCAGTCCTTAAGAGTCTCTTGTGGTTTGCCTCCTTTTCTGTAACTTTTTTTCCCCTTTCCCCTCCCCTATGGTCTTCTGTTACGTTTCTCAGGATCCACCTAAGAGTGAAAACATATGGTATCTGTCTTTCTCTGCCTGACTTATTTCGCTTAGCATAATACCCTCCAGATCCATCCATGTTGCTACAAATGGCCAGATTTCATTCTTTCTCATTGCCAAGTAGTATTCCATTGTATATATAAACCACATCTTCTTGACCCATTCGTCAGTTTATGGACATTTAGGCTCTTTCCATGTTGAAAGTGCTGCTATAAATACTGGGGTTTATATGCTCCTATTGATTGGTCTGCCTCCAGCCTTCTATCCTCAACTTGTACATCATTCCTTTTCATTGCCCAGCATGGCTTTCCAGCTGCTGGGACCCTATCAAATACCCATGTTACATCACAGCTAGCTTTTTCTCGCTTTCCCCTCTTCTTGTCATGTTTATACAACTCAAGTCTGATGGACGTGAAAATATTACAGTGTTTCAATACATACATCTCAAAATCATCATGCAGCCTGTGAGAAGCCATGGAAGGAAGGCGGAGATTACTGTTGCCAGGTACCCCATCTCCATCTTGCCTGCTGGTGGGGTGCTTAAGAGCATTGGTCCTTCTGTCGCACTTGTGGCTTATTGCCATCTACCCCAGGCCCTTCATGCACACCTGCAGGCAGCCTCCCTGATGCACTCAGGCCTTCTTGCTCCCAGAGAAGCTCAAAACTTTTCTCATCTCAGAACTCTTTCTCAGTCCATCTGCAGCTGCAGATGAGACTTGCTCATCCTGGCTTTCCAAGAGGAGTTGGCAACAGTGGCCGATGGCCTGACGTGCTGCCTGGGTTTGTTATAGTGACAGCGGCCACAGGCACTCGGACCCCACCCCCTCTTGCAGAAAATGAGACTATTTCTCACGTGGTGGGTGTTCTAGATTTTGTCTCTCTTACCTCCACCTATTTTCCTTCTTCCTTTGGAAGTCTTGGAAAACTTGGGAATTGGTGGTCTTCAAAGTCTGACAATCTCTCGGTGTCCTTTGGGGTTTTGTATTTTGTCTCTGGAATCTTCCCTCCTAGTGAGCACAAGGCAGGCACTGGGAATAAGGCCAGCTGGGAATGGCAGCAGAGAAAGATATAGTATTCTAAATCATTGTCTGTCACCTAGATGTGAAGGACTGAATGTCTGTGTCCCTCAAAATTTATATCTTGAAGCCCTGACCCCCAATGTGATGGTGTTTAAAGGTAAGGCTTTTGGAGGAAACTAGGTTTATTTTTTTATTTTTTTTAAGTTTACTTATTTATTTTTAGAGAGAGCAAGTGGGGTAGAGGAAGACAGAGAGGGGAGAGAGCAAATCACAAGCAGGCTCAGCACTCTCAGTGCAGAGCCCGACACGTGGCTCAAACCCACAAACTGTGAGATCATGACCTGAGCTGAAATCAAGAATCGGGTGCTTACCATCTGAGCCACCCAGGTGCCCCAGAGATATCTAGGTTTAGATGTTCTCCAGAAGGCGACACCCCATGACGAGATTAATGTCTTATGCGGAGAGATAGAGAGACCAAAGCACCCCTCCCACTTTCTGTCTCTGCCACATGAGGACACAGCAAGAAGCCAGGAAGAGGGCCCTCATCACGAACTGAATCTGCCGGCACCCTGACCTTGGACTTCTCAGCTTCCAGAACTGTGAGAAACAAATGTTTGTTGTTTAAGCCACTCTGTCCATGCTATTTTGTCATAGCCGCCCAAGCTAACTCAGACAGCTGTCATCCCCTCATCGTTAGAACTGATTCATTCTTCACAGCATCCACAGAAAGGGGAGTAGAAAATAAACAACTCACATTCCCCCAAGTGCCCACCCTGTACCATGCTCTGTCCCATATGATTTAAGTTCTTTACTTAATTTTTACAACAAATTTACAGTATCATCTCTTTTGTTTTGGTTTCATAAAAAAAAAATAAGGAAACACACAACTAGAGTTATATAGGTAGTATCTAGCAGAAGTATGACTCCAACCCAGAAATTTTTTTAATGTTTATCTATGTTTGAGAGAGAGAGAAGGAGACAGAGTGTGAATGGGGGAGAGGCAGAGCTTGATTCGGGGCACGAACTCGTGAACCATGAGATCATGACCTGAACCAAAATGGGATGCTTAACCAACTGAGCCCCTTGAACCCAGAATTTTTTATCTCAACTTTTCTACCAAAGTAAAATGAAATTTAAGAACAAGGCCTGCCTTTTCAGAGGTACATAGCAAAACAAAATGTTGATAAACAAAAGATTTTATCTTTAAAAAAATGTTTTTAATTTGAAGTGGGGGAGAGGGACAGAGGGAGAGAGACAATCTCAAGCAGGCTCCATGCTCAGTGCTGAACCTGACTCGGGCTCAATCCCACAACCCTCGGATCATGACCTGAGCCAAAATCAAGAGTCTGACACTCAACCAACTGAGGCTCCCAGGTGCCCCGAAGATTTGATCTTTTAATGTCCAGGGTCCAGATATTTGTTTTGCCTTGGGAATATAGAGAAATGTAGATACTAGTTGCTTCTTCTTTAAACTAGTTTATTTCATTCAACCACTCATAAATATTATTTCCTTAGCTGGCAAGCCTAGAGATTCAGGCAAACTGCAACTCATTCATTTTAATATATCTTATGGTGACACCACTAGCAAAATGCAACAGGAGAATGCCATTTGGCTTGGAATGACCTTAAAAGGAAGAGCAAAATGAAAAAAATATAATTCTCATATTGTCAGGTCGTAGTCTTCGATGCAAATGTTTTAAACATTTTTGTAAATGTTTATTTATTTTTGAGAGAGAGAGAGAGAGAGAGGGAGGGAGGGAGGAGCAGAGAGAGAGGGAGACACAGAATACAAAGCAGGCTCCAGGCTCTGTGCTTACAGCTCAGAGCCTGATGCGGGGCTGGAACTCCCGAACCGTGAGATCATGACCTGAGCTGAAGTCAGACGTCCAACCGCCTGAGCCACCCAGGTGCCCCACTTTGATGCAAATTTTAAATGGACTGACTATAAATGAAAAGTCTCCCACCAGAAAACACAGGGAATTCCAGAGTTTTGCCTCCAAAATTTCCCATCTTCCCTATTTGCCTCCACCAGCGATTTTAACAACCACCAAAGATTAGGCATTGGATCAGTTTCAAAAATCTGAGAAGCAAATAGACGAGGAAGTCTTCTTTAGTTTTTTTTTTCTTTCAGTTGAGTATGTTCTTCCAAGATCTCATGATTCCAGGAATATGGAAGGCAGTTCTGCTAACTAAACAAACAAACAAACAAAAACATTAGTGCTAATTCACTCCAGATCCAGAATGGAAACAAAGAAATCTATTACTCCTTGTGATGAAATTCAAACAGGCAGATAGGGATTCAGAGAGAAAAGTGTGCTGACTTTAGGATCATGGTGTTGTTTTGTTCCCCCCTCCACTGGTGGTGACTTTCGCCCCCCGGCGTTCTTCCATGTGACAGATACCCAACAAATTAAAGTGAAATCCACTTGGCCGTCATTAAAACTTTGCCACCAGATAAGATCTGTCCCCATCAGCTGGGTTAGAGGTCAGTTGATTGGCAAATATGCGTGTCCTAAGTTCTCAGAACTGTGCCAGGTGCTGTAGAAGATAGAGAGGTTCAAAAACTTGTCCTTATACTGAAAGAGGTGATATGCTTTTATGCACCAAGATGATCACAAATGAAACTAGAGTGAGCAAAGTTAAATGATACTAAATTATTATACTTTATGGCATGTACTGCAAGAGCTGTAAAGTTTCAGAGGGGAGGGGAATAGATCTGAAGGCTGTTGGAAGGCACATTCACGCTCATTAGATCCTCTGAGCCCAGAGGCTTCCCTGCCAGGTCAGTAAGCACCTCATTAACCTTAAAGTCTTCAGAAACTCATTCCTTACTAGCTTCAAGTTCAAATAAACAGAAGTGTATTAATACACTACCACGTGCAAAGTACTTCCTGTGTTTTGAGGACACTGCAATCACTGAGAAACCAGGATTCTTCAGTGATACTCCCCTTCAGTCTTTGGAGGTGGGCTGCTGCAGAAAGAGGGCGTGTGGCCTTGAGCAAGGCAACCCTCCTGAGCCAAGGCAAATATTACAGAGGGCTGACCGCTGAGGGTATCACACACAGTAACTCTCAGCAGGTGAAGGAATAAAGCCCTTCAGTGCTGCAAGGAGATCTAGGCAATGTGCCACAACCTATGCTGGTCTTTCCTTCATCCCACTTGGATCCACTACTTGAAGTTCTGGAAGCAACTCCTCTAGGTTTCTGGGGTCAGTTTGTAGTGGGGGGAGTTTCTCTCAAGGGACATTTACAAAGGAAGGTTACCCGTGGGCACTGCAGCTCGTTTCAGGGTAACTGCTGATACCCATTATCTCCTTTCTCTTCCACCATTGTAGATGCTCTCCCCTCTTGTCTAGTACTTAGAGTCCCGGTGACTTGCTTTGTGGCTTTGGCATATCATCATCACCAAGGAATCTCACCCCCAGTTATTCTGCCTTTATGTGGTTGCTGCATTCATTTCTTATTAGACAAGGGAGGATCAAGAAGAACCAGGAGGAACCCAAGTGAATCACTTGGGTTAAACATGGTTCTCTTTGCCTCCATTGTGTAACAGAAGACATATGTCTTCCTGATTATCAAGGTTAATTATCCCTGCTAGAATTGTGACTTAAACCTGCATATATAGCCACTCCATCCTAGAATCCAGCTCAGGGTTTTGCCTCATCCACCAGCTGGTTGTTAGGGATACTCCTTATGGTCATAGGTGTGAACTAAGAGAGAGAGATTCTGTTGGATGGATGACATGGGTGTCTAGACTACTTACTTAGGCAACTTGCCTGTGCCTTCTGGCCCTGCTCCCACCCAATTCTTTATGCACTGTTTTCATTTTGCAATAGATGCTTGTGGGATCTGTCCAACCGCATGACTTGGTGGGTCTGATAGAATCCTGCTCATGATGGACAGCTGTAACTCCGTGGTCATTAGATTTCTCATGATCAATCATTCCACCTCTTCCATGACTCAATAGCATGCCAGAAGCTACTTTTCAAAAGGTGTATAATTATTTATTAGAGTTTGTGTGGTCTTGCCCCAGAATCCTAGGGTCTGTGTTGGGATTCATCTTTGGGGCTTAACACACTCTCTTCATGGAGTCTTTTCCCACCACTGAAAATACTTCTTTTCATGTTTGTTTGTTTTTTCAGAGTACTCCTTTATTTGTTTGTTTATTTATTTATTTACTATTTATTTATTTATTTATTTATTTTTTAATTTACATCATATCACTGGTCTACTAGGTCATTAGGCCAAAGGCCAGTGTCAAATAATGCACAAAAGCCTTGATCTGCTGCAGGTCCTAATCAATACTGGTAACCTTCTGTGTCCCCAGGTATTTGGGCTGCAGCAATATTCCTAAATGTGGAATGTACAGCCTCCAGAACTTCAAGAGGTCCACTAGGGGTTGAGTTCCCTTTTTCATGCTGGGAGGTGCAAGACTAAATCATTTACCCTTTCTTGCAGAGATGATCTGACCTACCCCAGACCCCCGAATACCTAATTTTTTTACTAATACGAAACCCCCCTAAATTTTTCTAGTTTTTTACTATACCCTGAAGTACATGGGGCTTCAATGAACCAGCCACTACTTTTTCATCTAGTCTGAAGAGCATGATTCTATCGATATAATGAACCAGTAGATGCTGTGTAGAATGTCCAAGTCTCTGAGAGTTGACATAGCCTTAGAGTAAGACTGTAAGTGCATACATTCTTCTGTCTCAAGTGAATTTGAAGCCTTCCAGGTATCTTTTTTTTATAGAGATAGCCAAAGAATGAATTCGCCAGATCAGTGGCCACAAATCATGAATCTGAGGCTATGCTGATCTGCTCTAAAAGGGATACCTCAGGGCCAGCAGGTGCAACTGACACCAGAACTTGCTCGAGCTTGAAATATCTGTAGTCATCCTACAGGATCCATCTGGTTTTTTCAGGGCTCATACTGATAAATTAAAAGGAGATAGGATGGGAAAGAATTTCAAGGGTGGTACTAACTTCTTTCATTCCTCCAGGATTTTTAAAAATTTTTTTTACTTGCAACCTTGCCAGGAGAGTAGAGGTGTAATTCCAGAGGCTTCCACCCAGTCTTCTCTGCTACAGTAGCATACATCCCACCAGCTAAGAGACCAATGTTAAGATTGTGCCTATTACCAAATATGTCTTCTCCGACTATCCATTCAAGGACTGGTTAGGGGAGCACTGGATGAGTCCACAGACCCAGTGGACACACGGAAGTGCAGACATAGGCCTGAGCTCCATTTATCACCTGGTGTCATATGCCCTACTCTAATAAAGAGCCCTTTATTAGATGGGCTCTGATGCTTCAAATCTCTGTACATCAGTGTCAATTGAGACCCAGTGTCCATTACTCTCAAATGTTCAGTATTCCCTTTTCCCTAACGTATGGTTCCCGGAGTAAATGTTTATAGATTCACTTAGGGGACTACTGGAGGAATCATCATCTGTTAACTTAGTACGGTGTTACACAATCCTTCCTCCTGGGTACACAAACTCCCCTTCAGTCAGTGGGTTCTGGGTTTGAAAACTGGCTCATATGTGAAACTGGGTGCGAAGCCATGACTTTGTGATGGGGCAACTGCGTTCAGCATCCTAATCATACACCTCTGATAGCTTTTGATCCTATGGATCGAATAGGTTCCTTGTTGTCTGCCCACCTATTTTGATCCTAGTGATGCGAAGTTGTGTTAATTCCATTATTCTCCATGGGTGAGATCCCCTGGCTGCTTCTCTGTCCTTGCCTTTCATTATGATAAATTCTATCCACCTGGCTTCCTAGGGTTAAGTAACACTATCTGCAGCTTTTGTTCTAAGATCCTATTATCCCTATTGCTGGCAGGCAGCCCAGCTCTATAGTGGCATCTGTTATAATAACTCCACGGTACAGACCATAGCCACTACTGAACTTGCTCCTTTTATGGCACCTCTCTTAATCCTACCAAGAAAGCCCTTTGACTTGCAAACTTATCTTTTATTTCCTTTTAAAAAAATTATTAGAGAGAGAGTGTGTGAGTGGGGGCGAGGAGCAGAGAGAGAGACAGAGAGAGACAGAGAGAGAGAGAATATCAAGCAGGATCCATGTTCAGTGTGGATCCCAACACAAGACCCAATCCCATGACCCTGGGATCATAACTGAGCTGAAATCAAGAGTCGGACTGACTCTGACTCAACTGACTGAGTCACCCAGGAACTCAGAAAACTTAGCCTTTAATTGTCAATTAATCCCTCACAGCTTTTCATTATTTAGTTCCCAAACTGTCCATTGTGCTTAGCAACAGCCACCCAATTTCACTGTGCGTAGAGTAACTTTTCATTCCCTTATGTGTCAAAACTGCTAGAACATTCTCTTGCAAAAAAACACCTTTCCAGTTTATCTCTAGTTTAAGTGTTAGTAGGTGCACTGCTATCTCATGACATATGCTATCCAGTGGTTGGTAGAGGCTCTCATTGCCAAACGACCAGCAAGTGATCCAGCTCCAAAATCTCATCTTAGCAACTGATTTCTCAAACCACTCCTGGAACCAGCTGTCATGGACCAAGTTCCCAAGAAGCAGACTCTGAGCTAGAGAAGCACACAGGAACTGTATTACAGATAGCTCTTGAGATGAATACCTCTGGAAGAAAAGGAAAAGTGACAAAGCCTCAGTCGACTCCGTGGGCAGCTCTGAATCTTGGATGACCTATAGAGTTGTGCCGATTTGGGGCAAGACACCAAGCACTTGTATCTCCATATTAACCAGTCATTAGATACAGGCTGACTCAGGAAAGGGATCTACAATTTGGGTAGGATGACCCTTTTTAAATAAATCTGCAGAGGATTGACAGCTGAAGTCTCTGTAGACCATGTGCCTTGTAGCTGGGGAAAGAGTCCTTTGTTAATGAGGGACTTGGGTGACACAACCCAACATCCACCACAGCTGCTGATTTGTCATATAAGGAGATGGGTAACTAACGCGGGCTAAGAAGCTTTATAAGACCAACCTCGGTTGGCTCACATTGGAAGGTTGTGTGCCCAGAAAAGGAATATTCAGTTTAGAAAAATTATGTAGACTAAATCACAGGTAGGTTGCTGAGTCAGGGAGACATCAAGGTAAACTGTGAGAAAGGTATGGCGTGGAGATTCAGAACACAATGATTTTGACCTTTCTGTTCTGAGCTACCAAGTGACTAGGAAAGTCATTTTACTTCTTTGCCTCGCAGTTCCCTCATCTGAAAATGAAGGAGGTACCTAGAAGATAACATAGGAGAAAATCTAGAGGACCTTGGGTATGGGGATGACTTTTTAGATACAACACCAAAGGCATGGTCCATGAAAGAAATCATTGATGAGCTGGACTTCATTAAAATTAGAAGCTTCTGCTCTGTGAAAGATAACAACAAGAGAATGAGAAGACGAGTCATAGACTGAGAGGAAATATTTGCAAAAATACATCTGATAAAGGACTGCTTTCCAAAATATACAAAGACTTCTTAAAACTCACCAGTAAGAAAACAAACAATCCAATTTAAAAGTAGGCCAAAGGGTGCCTGGTTGGATCAGTTGGTTAAGCATCTGAATTCAGCTCAAGTCATGATCTCACGGTTCGTGGGTTCAAGCCACACATCAGGCTCTGTGCTGACAGCTCAGAGCCTGGGGCTTGCTTCAGATTCCGTATCTCCCTCTCTCTCTGTTCCTCCCCTGCTCATGTTCTGTCTTTCTTAATAAACATTAAAAATTGTTTTTAAATAAATAAAGGAAAGCCAAAGTTCTTTTTTTATTATAATTTAAATTCAAGTTAGTTGACATACAGCATAATCATGGTTTCAGTAGAACCCAGTGATTCATCTCTTACATATGACACCTAGAGCTCAACCATAAAAGTGCCTTCCTTAGTGCCCATTACATATTTAACCCATCCCCTGACCCACATTCTCTCCAGAAACCCTCAGTTTGTTCTCTGTATTTAAGAGTCTCTTGTGCTTTGCGTGTCTCTGTTTTTATCTTATGTTTCCTCCCCTTTCCCAATGTTCATGTGTTGTGTTTCTTAAATTCCACATATGAATGAAATCATGTTATTTATCTTTTCTGACTGACTTATTTTGCTTAACAAAATGCATTCTAGTTCCATCCGCGCTGTTGCAAATGGCATGATTTCATTCTTTTTGATTGCCGAGTAGTATTCCATTGTATGTATATACCACATCTTCTTTATCCATTCATCAGTCGATGGACATTTGGGCTCTTTCCATAATTTGCTAATTGTCTATAGCACTGCTATAAACATTGGGGTGCGTGTGCTCTTTTAAATCATCATTTTTATATCCTTTGGATATATTGGATTTGTATTTCTCTAATGATGAGTGATGTTGAGCATCTTTTCATGTGTCTGTTGCCCATCTAGATGTCTTCTTTGGAAAAGTGTCTATTCATGTCTTCCCATTTCTTCACTGGGTTATTTATTCTTTGGGTGTTGTTTGGTAAATTCTTTTTTTTTTTAACTTTATAGTTTGTCAGGTTGGTTTCCATATAACACCCAGTGCTCTTCCCCACAAGTGACCTCCACCATGACCATCACCCCCCTTCCCCTTTCCCCCTCCCCATTCCACCCTCAGTTTGTTTTCAGTATTCAAGAGTCTCTCGTGCTTTGTCTCCCTCCCTCTCCCTAACTCTTTTTCCTCCTTCCTCTCCCCATGGTCCTCTGTTGGATTTCTCCTGTTAGACCTATGAGTGAAAACATATGGTATCTGTCCTTCTCTGCCTGACTTATTTCGCTTAGCATGACACCCTCGAGGTCCATCCACTTTGCTACAAATGGCCAGATTTCATTCTTTCTCACTGCCATGTAGTATTCCATTATATAGATAAACCACATCTTCCTAATCCATTGATAAGTTGATGGACATTTAGGCTCTTTCCATGATTTGGCTACTGTTGAAAGTACCGCTACGAACATTGGGTTATTTATTCTTTGGGTGTTGTTTGGTAAATTCTTAAAGGTTTTCAACACTAACCCTTTATCTGATATGTCATTTACAAATATCTTCTCCCATTCCATCAGTTAAAAGTAAGCCAAAGATCTTAACCTCACCAAAAAAGATATACAGATGCAAAAAAAAAAAAAAAAAAAAGGCTTATGAAAGGGTGTTCCATATAATAGTCATGAGGGTAAAATGCACATTAAAAATGACAATGAAATACTACACCTACACTTACGACACACCTACAACAATGGTATGGATTCAGAACACTGATGACTCTAAATGGTTTTGAGGATGTGGAGCAACAGGAATTCTCATTCATTGCTGGTAGAAATGCACAACAGTACAGGCACTTTGGAAAGCAGTTGGGCAGTATCTTATAAAACTAAACATATCCCTGCTATAAGATCCAGCAATTGTGCTCCTTGGTAATTCACCAAGATGAAACCAAATAAGAACAGGAATTACTTATGGGATAGAGAAAGAGATAGTTGCAAGAGGAGGAAATAAACTGGAGCCTTGAGAATGAAGGGGACAAACTGGTGGTGTGCAAGGGGCCGCAAAAGAGGGAGAGGGAGACAGAAACTAAATCATGCAGGGCCTCCATGGCCATATTAAGGACTTTAGACTTTAGCACAAGAGCAATGGGAGGACACATAAGGGTTTTAAGAAGAGTGAAGGGTGATTGCAGCTCAATGAGCAATCGAAGGTATTTTTTAAATTTTGTGATTACAATAGTAATTCAGCACTGGAATAGATTATCAACAGAGCTTGGGGGAGCATTCTCCCTAAAGAGATTGAGTTGACCATGAAGGAAGATAAATAACTTCTCATGGGAGGGTTGCAGAAGAAGTCTCCAGGGGTTTGCACATTAGGTCAGGGTGGGGGAGTTGGACAAACAATAGATATCAGGCTCTTGTCCCTGAGATAGGGAGCCTTTGAAGTGGGAAAGAAAAGGTAGGCATTTTCAATGTAGACATTTGAAAATCTATTTTGAAGTGATTTAGGAAAATTTTCCTTTTGCATCTTTGACTCGCCCATGTGCAAGGTTAAAGGACAATATTTCAAAAGAGAAGGAATTATTGTGAGAGCCAGAAGAAGCCCTCCCTTAAACTTTGGCAGAGACTTTTTAAGAGACTTCTCCATCCACATCAGCGGATGATTCTTTTCCTGGGACACCACCTGTCCCAAGCAGGTGGGCAACTTGTGAGGAAGAGGGATTGGAAACAAATCCTCAAGGGACTTTTTCCTACCCAGTCTTCCCAGTCTCAGACTGAATGATGTGCGACTACTTTTGTTTTATTATGCAATTTCTGCTACTTAAGGAGAAAAGGTTACAATGCTGGAGTGGGAAAGTGTGCAAAATCCGTTGTAACAGTGGTCAATGGTGATATTTCTAAATACAATCCCAACTGTACTTATTTTTTTATATTGTTTATTTATTTTTGAGACAGAGAGAGACAGAGCACGAGTTGGGGAGGGGCAGAGAGAGAGAGGGAGAAACAGAATCTGAAACAGGCTCCAGGCTCTGAGGTGTCAGTACAGAACCCGATGCGGGGCTTGAACCCAAAAACTGTGAGATCATGACCTGAGCCAAAGTCAGACGCTTCACTGACTGAGCCACAGCCACAGGTGCCCCCCTAATCCCAATTGTGATTAGTAACAACATTAACATCTATTGAGCACATACTAAGTGCCATGCTACTATAAATTTTATGTTTTATACATGTACTTTCTAGAAAAGTATTAGTGCAAATGTTTATTGAATGAGTGATTGAGCAGTAATTGGTAGTCATCATTAGGTAACCCGAATCTGACAATGAAACCTATGTGAATGGATCAATTAGGGGATAAGTAAAAGGGAGTCCTACCAAGGTTTTTTGTGTGTGTTTGTTTTTTGTTCTGTTTTGTTTTTTTAACCGTAGGAGAGCTTGGGTGGCTCAATCGGTTAAGCAACCTACTCTTGATTTTGGTTCAGGTCATAATTTCATGGTTTGTGAGATGGAGCCCAGTATGGGGGCTCTGTACTGACAGCTTGGAGCCTGCTTGGGATTCTTTCTCCCTCTCTTTCTGCCCCTCCCCTGCTCTAATGTGCTCTCTCCCTCTCTCTCACAATAAATACATAAACATTTTAAGAAAGAAAAAAGAAAACCCTAATTGTGCAGATTTATTAAAGAATTAATCTGGCTGAAGCAAAAATGAGCAATAATCCTCCAATTACCTGTATTGCGAGATCTCTAAACTAACTTGAAATCCTGAAAAACCCAAGTGCATCTGGCTTTAGTGGATTATTAATTGATTTGATGGATTGTCAAGAAAAAATTAAACAAATCAATAGAATCACCTGAGTAAGGTCAAATTTCATGAATAAGAATTATAGATCATTTTGATTGCATTTAATGGGAACCCCCAGTTAAGAATCCTTTTATTGAGTATGACCAGAGCTAAAATTCTGAATGAACTATGGTAACTGAAGCCCCAAGGCAAATGGGGACGATATATATAACATATAACATATAATATATAACATATAACATAATATAAATATTGTTGGAAATGGAAAATTTCAAATCTAGTAGCATTTCAACCTAAGTCTTGAACTCTAACATCTCATTTGGTATTGTGTTTGGTATTCCTCACAATTGCTCCTTCTCAACCTCTTTCTTTCCCTTCACTGAACTCCGGAATAGAAATCAAAGGAGAAAACATTGAGAACCTACTGCATGGTAGAAAGATCAAAACATATGATAAATACCAACATTCAGGGTGTTGCTTGTTCTCTCAGCTGAGGTCCCTGAGCAAAGACCTTCTGTTGAGCCATAGTTGAGCAAGAAACCAACCTTTGTAGCTGAAACTCACTAACAGTTTGGAGATGCTTGTTCTTGCAGAATAAATCTAGAGCATAATTTCAGTTCCCACTAGGAGCTCAGTAAAGATTCTATTTCATTGTCTTGAATCAGACACACCAAATTAAAACACTTGTAATCTTTGGTTTGTGAAGCCATGTCAGTAATCATCCACATGTTTCCCTCTTTCATTTTATCTGTTCCCTTGAATTTGTTATTTGCAATGTTTTTATAACGAACATCCATGAACATCCCATCCAGGCCAAGAATTAGAATACTGTCAATAACTTTATCTCTCTAGAGTCTTTACTTACCCCATCTTCCTACCTCCCAGCATTGAGATAACCTTCATCCTGAATTTTATGTTTCTCATTTTCTTGCCTAAAAAAATCAGCATTATCATATATATTTAGGCCTAGGCAATAAATCACTTTGGCTTTTAACTTTATAAAAAAAATATATCATACTATATACATTCTCCTGGAATTTAGTTGTTTTCAATCTAATTTATCTCTATCCCTATGCATGACAGTAATTCTTTAATTTTCTTTGCTGCACTGCATTGTTTTGTATGAATATCCCAATATTTTATCCAGTCTCCCGTCAGTGGATATATGAGTTGTCTCCAGTGTTTTTTTGCTATTACAAAATGTGCTACTGTAAATAAACTTGTACATGTCTACTAACATATATCTGCAAGAATGATGAGAGAAATGAAAAGTGAAGATACAATAAGAAATCATTAGATGTAAAATTATTTGAAATGCCAAAAATTTGAAACTCTATCAAGATCAAATGTTGGAGTGATGAGCATCAATTGGATCTTACATACATTACTGATGGGAGGAAAAGTACAAGCATCATTTAAAATAACTTGGTGTTGAGGCACCTGGGTGGCTCAATCAGTTGAGCGTCTGACTTCGGCTCAGGTCATGATCTCACAGTTTGTGGGTTCGAGCCCCATGTCGGGCTTTGTGCTGACAGCTTGGAGCCTGGAGCCTGCTTCAGATTCTGTGTCTCCCTCCCTCTCTCTGCCCCTTCCCTGCTCACAGTCTGTCTCTCTCTCTCAAAATTAAATAAACATTAAAAATTTTTAACTAAAATAAAATAACTTGGCATTATTGTTAAAGCTGAACATTGGCATACCCTATAACAAATCCCAATAAATGTTGAATGAATACATTAATGAGCAAATAATTAGTTAAGATTCTTTCTATTTCTCTTTATTTTTGTCCCTTCCAGTCTCCTAGTGACTTTTCCATATTTTGTCTCTGCCTCATGGTCTGCTGCCATTTAAGTTTGCTTTGACTCCCAAGTGGGTGATCCACCTGACATGCTGGCCTTCTCTTTATAGAACATGGTTGTGAAGACCAAATAATAAATCCAAGGTGCTTAGAACAATGTCTAGCACAAAATGATATATAAATGTTTATTATTATTGTATGTTCTTCAGTGCTCTTATAGAACAATATGGCTAGGGTCTGATATATAGGTGTTCTTGGTTCTTTGGCCAAATACTACCTTTGTATACTCATTTCCATCTCATTTTGATTTGGGGCCCACATATTTGTTTTCTTAACATACTTATTCAGATTTTCCCTTGGGAGTTCCCCCCCTATAGTAAAAGATGAAACTTAAGTGAGTCTTGAGTTTGTCCAAATCACCCATTATTTAAATAAGTCATTCCTTTCCTTTGGAAGGATAGCTCCACTCTGATGTTGCCTGCTAACAGTCATTACAACACCTAGTAAAGTTCTTGACTGCACCCCTTGGAGCTGTGCCTATGTCTCCTTTAGTGAACCTCATTTCTCATTAGAATTATGACTTCATAAATTGTCCCAGGTGTATCAGTCATTTCTACTTCTTCCCCTTCAATCACACTGTCACCTTGAAACTTAGTAACCAGTGCTCAGCATAGCCCTTGGTGATTTCTTTCTTTACCTCCTCAAGCTATTCAAAATTTCTCTACCCCTTTATAGCTGTCCCAGTCACCAAAGGCAGGTCCCTTTATTGAATTTATTATCAATTCCCTTTCTATAACTTTCAGAGAACTGCTAAAAACTGTCCTCTTGCATCAGGATCAATGTGCATGAG
Source organism: Cryptoprocta ferox (assembly GCA_028646485.1). Classification (NCBI taxonomy): domain Eukaryota; kingdom Metazoa; phylum Chordata; class Mammalia; order Carnivora; family Eupleridae; genus Cryptoprocta; species Cryptoprocta ferox. The sequence continues at coordinate 100,529,343 of CM053577.1, read as the reverse complement.
GCATTGCTATTTTGGGATTCCATGCATGTGCAATTGGCCCTGGGGATTATCAACGAGAATTCCCACTAATCCAGGAAGGACCTGGAAAGTATATCTGAAATTTAGATGAGGTTGCTACCATACTAATCATGCAAACCATCAAGCACAGTCTTTCATTTTTATCTCCACCAGGCAGAGGTTATCAAAAGAAGTCAGCTTCCAGGCTCTGTGAGAGGACTGTGACCTGGGGAGCTCAGATATATTGTTTACAGGCTTCTGGAGAAGGGCTAAGAATGAGAGACAGATGTCTCATAACAACTCCAGGAGACAGCTTGCTCACCTAGGAACTATAGCATCAACTAGTCTGGGTCAAGAAGAGAACAGAAAAGAGAGGTGGATGCCTAGAAAGAGTGGGATATCAGAACCAGATAACAAGGGTCAGAGAGGGGTCACACACTAGATCAGGCACGCCTTTGAATCATTGAATTTCAAAACTGAAAGTGACCACAGAGCCTGTCTAATTTAACCAGCTCATTTTACAGGTAGGAAAATTTACATCATAGAGGTGAATGGACTTGTCCAAAGTCATAGAGCTGTTGCTTGGGTGGAAAATCTTCAAATGGCAAAATGGATTTAAAAAACAAAAACATGATCCAACCATATGCCGTCTACAAGAGACTCGCTTTTGATCGAGAAACACAAATAGAGTGAAATGAAAATGATGGAAGAAATATCCCATGTAAATACTAACCAAAAAAGATATTAGTGTAGCCACCCTAATGTCAGACAAAATACACTTTAAAGCAAAAAAAGATTACAAGACCCAAAGAAGGAGATGATGTATTAATAAAAGGTTAACTATAACAAGAAGATAGAAGTTATAAACATCTATGATCCTAATAACAGACCGTCAAAATATATGTAACAAGAGCTAATTGAATTTGAAAGGAGAGATAGATAATTCTACAAAAGTTGTTGGAGATTTCAATACCCTACTCTCAATAATGAATAAAACAACCAGACAGGAGATGAGTAAAGCAAGAAAGGGCTTAACCCAATAAACCAACTACATCTAACAGACATATACAGAACTCGCCACCCAACAACTATGGCATATGTATTCTGCTTAAGTGCACATGTGTCATTTTCCAGGATAGACCATAAGTTAGATGACAAATTTTCTGATTAAATTTTAAAAGATAGATATCATACAAAGTATCTTCTCCTACCATAACACGTTGACACTAGAAATCGATGACAGAAGTAAAACTGGAAAATTCACAAAATGTGGCAATTAAACAAAATACCCTTAAACAACCAAGAATCAAAGAAGAATTTTCACAAGGAAAATTAGAAAATAGTTAACAATGAATGAAAATGAAAACTTATGAAAACAAGAAAACTTATGGGACCAGAGAAAACGGTGGGAAGTGTTATAAGGGGAAATTTTATAGCTATAAATGCAAACATTAAAAAAACAAGAAAGATTTAAGATCACAACCTAACTTTACATCTTAAGAAAGTAGAAAAAGAAGAAAAAAGTGCTGCTGCTGCTGCTGCTACTACTACTACTACTACTACTAAACCCACAGCTAGCAGAAGAAAGGAACTAATAAAGACTAAAGCAGAGATTAATAATAGACTATAGAGCTGAGAAACAAACCCTTTCCATATATGGTCATTGAAGTATTGCATACACATTGGAACCAACTACCTCCAGACGTTTCGTTAGGAGAGGTAACAAAATGTTTATTTATGGTTAAAGCAATTGCTAGTTGGTGTTTCTGTTACTTGTAGCCCAAAGCACTCCTAACCAATGCCCTTGGCCAGGATCATAGTAGTAGTAGTAGTAGTAGTAGTAGTAGTGATGAATGATTAATTTCCCAGAACTTCTTTTAAGTTTTTGAAAGAAAGAAACTTTCTTTCAAAGGAATACCACCCTGTTTTTTGTAAGACTATTCAGTTAGTCCGGACAATTTAGATTTTACTTTTGAATTAATGTCATTGTCACTTTTTCCTACTTATTAATAATGGTAGAGAATAAAATTGTCTCCAAGTCAATGCCATAGAAATACCATTTGTTTGTGAGCGTCCATTCTCCCCATCCTTCCCTCCCAGCATTGAGTCACCAATAATCTTCCCCCTGAGCTGGCTGTGAACTTGGCTTACCGTAACAGTGATTCCTACCGCTCACCCTGACGCAGCTGGCAGTGACTCAAGGGCCTGGATACTCTCTTTTTTAGCTTCACAAACTCCCAAAAGCTACTCAGGCTGCAAACTGTTCCATCTATTTTACTGCACCAACCAGCCATTAAATTAAGAAGTTTGCTGCTTCTGTGACTTGAATTCCTACAGAGAAGTGATTACTAACAGCAGTAGGCTTTTAATATCTGGCATAATGTATTTCCCTTCCTAAGGGTATTCCAATGGACTGTTGAAGAAAGTCATTATGAAGTTACCACTTTAAAGGAAGAGAAGGCGGGGCGCCTGCCTGGGTGGTCAGTCAGTTAAGCGGCCAACGTCAGCTCAGGTCATGATCTCACAGTTCCTGGGTTCGAGCCCTGCGTTGGGCTCTGTGCTGACAGCTCAGAGTCTGGAGCCTGCTTCTGATTCTGTGTCTCCCTCTCTCTCTGACCCTCTCCCTCTCACACTCTGTGTCTCTCTCTCTCAAAAATAAATAAACGTTAAAAAAAAAAAAGGAAGAGAAGGCTTCCACAATGATATTCCTTCCCACACTACATGTCTTTGATCACAAATAACATCAACTGATCCTGAAAACCATAAGCAAAAAAGAAGTTCCATGTTAGGTCCTGGAGAGCTCACAGGCTAGGAGAGCTCACAGGCTACAAAAAGGTGTCAGAAGGATGGGACAGAAAGCAGTTCTGGGGATCTTGGTAACCAGAGCTGATGGATAGGCCCTTTGGGCAATGACCAGTGGGATCACATTCTGCCACAAACATCATTGATTCCAAGAAGAACACCTGGAACGGGGAAGGAACATTTTCCCAAAGAAAAGTGGAAATCATTAAAGAAAGAAAGAAAGAAAAAGAATATGGAGCATGTAGTGTGCCTGGTGTGTGTGTTGCAAGCGGGAAGAAGACAAATCTGTTCAGGAAAACCATTGATGCCTCGGGCCATAAGGAATTAAGGGAGCAGTTTTTACATCTGAATAAAGGCAGAGAGCCGGTTTAAAGGTATCATTTCCTAGGCTTTCCTAGCTCCTGGCTTTCACCAACCACCTAAAAGACTGGACTGTAGTTTGGGAAGTTAAGTCATTTGTAGAGTTGAATATCCTGGAGAAAGGGAGATAGGGTTATATAAAGTTACATCAAATGCTCGGAACACTGGCTACAACATGCTTGAGATCGTCCCCCACCCCCCAAGAAAGTGCGTGAGCTGTTGTAAGCTTCTCTAGGTCTGGTACTGACCTGCACGGTTTGGCCAAGCCCAGCCCTAGAGCCATGCAGGCAACCTGAGAACCTACTTGCCAGCACAGCTCTGATGATCCTTCCAGCAAAACGTGCTTGACTCACCATCTTATGGCTGTGGGAGGTCCTGCGGTGTAGGTGCAGAGTCTCTCCACGCAAGGGGAAGGCCTTGCCACACTATTCACCTTACTTAAATTTTCAGCCCTGAGACAAGGGTTTAAGTTACAAAGGGTTATGAAACTTAGCCTGAGGGCCCAGAATGAGCCCATACTCTTTCCACTGAGGACCTTCTTTAGCTTTGTGTCATCAGCATGTTCCTTCTTTCCTTTATGTAGCTGCTTAAAGCAGAAACTTGAGTCCCTGGCTCCTAAGGTCCATCATGGGTGGGGAAACAATGGGGGAGTTTGGGGAACATGGTCTGTTTTTTTGTTTTAATATTTATTTATTTTTGAGAGACAGAGTGAGACAGAGCGTGAGCAGGGGAGGGGCAGAGAGAGAAGGAGACACAGAATCTTAAGCAGGCTCCAGGCTCTGAGCAAGAGTTCAGCACAGAGCCCGATGCGGGGCTTGAACCCACAAATCATGAGATCTTGACCTGAGCCAAAGTCGGATACTCAAGCAACTGAGCCACCCAGTCGCCCCTTTTTGTTTGTTTGTTTGGTCTGGGTTTTGATGTAGCAATAGCTATCTCTGTCACTTCCCACCTCAGTCACTGACATTTCTCTAGGGGTTACAACCACACCTGTCCATTCAGGACTAGTTATGCAATTCTGGCAACATGAAAATGTGGGGCCCTGTTCAGATCTTATTAAAACTTTCAAGATTGCACCAGCAAAGCACTAGGTGTAGACCCTCCTGAGTTCAAGGTCTATGGCACAGGTTGCCTGCCCAGTCAGGTTTCTAATGGATTGAGTGAGGCCCACTCACGCTGCGGAGGACAATCTGCTTTACTCCGTATTTATCAATTCAAATATTCATCCCATCCAGAAACACACTCACAGAAACACCCAGAATAATGCTTAACCACATATCTGGGCAACTCTGGCCCAATCACATTGACACATAAAATTAACCATTACAATGCTCTTTCTCTCCCTTCTCTCCACCCTTTGCTAGAATGCTCATTGTAGGTTTGGCCCCTCCGGCTGAAGGTGAGAGCCTTCCCAGCTTTCAAGAGAGCCATGAAGCCTGTGAATGAAATCTGTCTCCACACACTGGCCATGGGCCTGCCCTCCTCACTCAGGAGCTATGTTGATCTACTCTCTGTACCCCCCTGAACGCTTCCTCCCACTCTGTGCTGGCCATCAATCTCTCCAGCATCAGGGGTAGTCTCTCTTGGTTTTTTCTGAGCCTAATTATTTAGTACATCCCTCCCAGCAGAATATCTCAGTAGCACATCTGCACTTTCTACCTCCAACGTGTGAATATTGTCACAGCAACTTCCCGATAACAGAACTTTTTTTTTTCTTTTGGTTCTTTCATCCATTTAGTACACTGGGGGTTGAGCTAACATGTCTGACAAAAAGAGCCATGGTGGGTCATTAGAGACATTTGGGGGCAAGCTATGCTGTTTAGCAGAGTAACCCTGGATGTCAGACAAGGACATTTATGGGAGTCAGGGTAGCAGGGCTTAATTTTCTGCCTTTCTTCCTGTTCTTGCCAGAGGACTAGGATGACTCCCTTCGTGTGGCCTCTTGCCTATCCCTGCTCGGGATGGAAGAAAGAGTTGAGTTTTGGAGTGAGAACTTCCAATTGAAGCAAGACCTGAATTCATTGCTAACTTGCTTTGTGGCCCTGGGCCCAGTTCTTAATACTTCAATCTGGGCCACAGCTTCCTCATCTGCAAAATGGAAATCTCACTCTGTGAGATCGATATGTAAAGCATGTGGCAGATAATAAAGCCTCCGAAGACGGTTGCTCAGAGCCAGGTTCCTTTTCTCCGACTCCATCCTTGCTCACTCACTCAGACAAACCAGGGAAAAAGGAGCATATATGCTAAGGGAAGCTTGGACAGGCCAGGGGTGGTATCCATCTTCAAAGGAGAGCCCTCGGGTGTGGTGAGCTTTTTGCTTTCCTTTCCCCAAATCGCTTCCCTTGCTGGCTTCCTGCAGCTCAGACCACCCTGGGGTCATCTCAAGCTTCCTGCCGGCATCCTGCCCCTCCCTCCCTCCTCCCAGGGCAAACGTGTCAGCACTCAGTATTTAGAAACAGAGTTTTGAGGCCCATCCCACCGTACCCAATGGCCATAAAAGAGCCACTGGCCTTGATCCACATTTGGCAATTAGAGAGCACCTAAGGATATGCCGCTTAAGATGCATGACTCAGGCGAAGAAATCCCCTTTCTCCCTTTCCTTCTTAATGTGCTCTATTTACAGAAGGCCATTTATAATTGCTTAATAGTTACATACATGGACCAGTGTCTTGGTACCCCAGACTTCTCACACACGCATTAACTTTTGAGGCTCCAGGTCAACGAAGACTTATTTCCCCCACCCCATACTTAAAAGTTCGTTCAAGGTAGACATCCAGCTACTTTTAATGGATACATAGAACTAGACTTGTTTTTGTGTTGACACCCAAGACTGTGTCTCACTGAGACTTCTCTGGACATCCTCATTCAACCGCTTCATCCTCACCCCCCACCCTCTCCCCTGCAGAGGTCAGCCTTGTCTGTGTGGTTATTCCTTGTATTGTCAACGACCGACCCCTCAGGCACTGAGGGTTTTCTATGCAGGTGCCTCTATGGCAGGGATCGACACAGTTTTCTGTAAAAGGCCAGATTGGAAATATTTTAGGCTTTATGAGCCAGCAGGCAAAATCAAAGATATTGTATGGCTACTTATATAACCCTTTAAAATGTAATTTTACATTAAATTTAAATGAAATGTCAATTTAATGTTCACTTCTGGAGGTTCTATTTGGTGGTCAGATAGGACTCGAAACTTCAATAGTCTCTTATTTTTCACTCATCCGTTTGATAATGTTTTTTCTTTGTTGACCATATTAAATAAACTTCATTGTATTCCAGAATCAGTCACCAAATATCTGAAGTGTTTGTCGGCCTGATCTGCTGTCTGTGGTTTTTGCTGTTTCTCTCTAACAGTGCTTTGTTTCCTCAAGTGTTCTGTGATTCTTTTTTTTTTTTTTTTTTTAAATCATGAGCCCCAGTTCAATGGGATGTTATATCTAGGAATCTTTGAGGCCTCTGATAAAGGCGATGACTTCAGTGAGGATTTGATTTCTTTCTGGACCAAGAGTGCCATCTCCTCTGAGCTACATTAAGACAAATTATCAACTAGGGTTTTTCAAACCACACTGAGAGCATCCACTTGGCTGCAAGCTTGCGTGTAGGTTAGCTCATAGTTACAAGTTCTCAGATTTTACCTCCTGCTCTCTAGACCCAGGGATTAAGACAGGCCAGTTTCCTTTCTATGCCCTTCAGTGGGGAAATGGAGTCCCAGAAATTCCTGATTTAACTGTCACTGAGGAGACATCCTTTGGGGCTCAAGGCAATTTATGCGAGAGCTGCTGATCTGACTTCTCATGTTCTCCTACACTTTGTCTCACACTTGCCAGGCAGCCATGAAAACCAACTCGCTGGGTCAGTTGAGGATAGACAGATGCCCCCAAGGCAACCTTCAGCTTAAACACTCATACTTCTCTCTGGATTCATGCTTTCTCATTTGCTTGTTTTTCCTCTTCCTTTCCAGTCAGCACAGCAGTGCATTGTTAAAGATTTTTAAAAGTATTCTATTAAGAATATTTAGGTGTTGCTCTGTCTCTCTCTGTATCAAAAATAAATAAAAAATTAGAAAAAAAGAATATTTAGGTGTTGGGGCACCTGGGTGGCTCAGTCAGTTGGGCCTCCAACTTCAGCTCAGGTCATGATCTCAGGGTTCCTGAGTTGGAGCCCTGTGTCAGGCTCTGTGCTGACAGCTCAGAGCTTGGAGCCTACTTCAGATTCTGTCTCCCTTTCTCTGACCCTCCCCGCTCATGCTCTGTTTATCTGTCTCTCTCTCTCAAAAATAAATAAACGCTAGATTTTTTTTTTAATATATATTTAGGGGTTTTAGGAGCTCCTGAATGGTTCAGTCAGTTAAGTGCCTGACTCTTGATTTTTTTGGCTCAGTTTATGATCTCACGGCTCCGGAGTCCAAGCTCTGTGTTGACAGCATGGAGCTTGCTTTGGATTCTCAGTCTCCCTCGCTCTCTGCCCCTCCCCGACTCATACTTGTTCATTCTCTCTCTCTCTCTCTCTCTCTCTCTCAATAAATAAATAAATAAATAAATAAACTTAAAAAAAATTTTTTTAAATAATACTTAGGTGTTTTATAGAAGGACATTTTAAGATATTTAGAGCACCATATTACCTCTGATATATGTTTTAAAAGCTCTAGTGTTCCCCAAATATGATTTCAATGGTACTGGCATTTGAGATGGTCCCAAGTGATTCCTAACTTTATGTGTCCCCTTACATCATTCCCTTCCACGCTGTATCCCGGAGGGTGTGAGTGACCAGTAAAATATAGCAGAAGTGATGCTTTGTCAGAGGCTAGGTCATAAAAGGCACCGAGCTTCCTGTTTGCTCTTTCTTTCTTTGATCATTCATTCCGGGGCGAGCTGTGAGACTGCTCTCTTATGGAGATACCCATGAAACCCAGGCCCCCTGCCAACAGCCAGATAAGTGAGCTTACAGGAACATCCTCCAGTTCCGGTCAAGGCTTCAGGTGACACAGCTCTGGCCAATACCTTGATTACAACTTCATGAGGGACCCCAAACCACACCTACCCAGCTAAGTGGTTCCTGAATTCCTGATCCTGAGAAACTATATGAAATAAATGTTTGTTGTTTCAGGCTGCTAAGTGTGGGGGAGAATGTATTGTATAGCAATAGGTATCAAATATGAATGATTTCTTCCCTGCCCATAATCCCAAAAGTTTTAGAAATGTTTTATGGCAAGATATCCAGAAATTTCTCATTAAAATGTCTCTCTGTTTTGTGGGTGGGTTAATATATTAACCTTTAACCCCAGATTATCTTACATAACTACCTGCCACCCTTCAGAAAGCAGACCTGAGGTGCAGGAGAGCTGGGATGGGTAACTCTGTCGAAGAGAGTGATGTGGTCTGGAGTGAAGATTGCACATGAGGACAGGGAATGAGAGCAGGTGACATGATACCAGGGAGTGACCAGGGTCACCAACATGAAGCCTGTCTCCACACCATCACGCACACTGCTTTCTCCCTTTGGCAATCTTGCTTGGTCTTCTCCGGTTGTTGGAGCCCTATCCATTCATCATTCAACTCAAGTCCCACCTCGTCAGGGCAACCTTCTCCGATTGCAAAGGAAGGAGTGTTATTCTCTCTTGTGAGTTCCCGTAGCCCTCACTGTCCACAGTGCTCAGGCTGCACACAGCATGCACTACCTGTCTTTGGAGTTGGGTTTCAGACACCTGGGCATCTATGCAGCCCACACCCTAGAACCTGGCAGAGTACTCTGTGTGCAGCACGTGTTTTATACAATGACATTGACCAAGGCCCACATTGGGAGTGGCTCTTCTCCCAAGAAAAGTCTATTACTATCTGTGTTGTAGCCTTAAATGAGATGTTTTAGTCTCCTAGGACTTAGCTTCTGCATTGGTGAAAGGGGATCCACCCATAGTAGAGTAGTTAAGTTTCCCAGGGCCACCATATACACTTACAGAGTGTCTGCACATCATGAAAGGATCCAGCTGAGGGGCGTTTGGGGGTTGAAATTCAGCCCCCACTCCCCTCCCCAAATCTTGTGCCAGCCCAGAAGGAAACTCACATTTTGTAACTCACCCACCCAGAGGGCACATTTAGTCACCCACACAGGGGTGTTCACTGTGCTAGCAGGGCCCACTGTAGGTGCCAGGGTCTTGTCAATTGCAACCTTCCCACAAGGACAAGGCCATGGGATCTGCTGTTAAGAGCCCTGGGATTGGGGCCCCTGGGTTGCTCAGTTGGCTAAGCATCTGATTTCGGCTCAGGTCATGATCTCACGGCTCATGGGTTCAAGCCCCACATCGGGCTCTGTGCTGACAGTACAGAGCCTGCTTTAGTTCATGTCTCCCTCTCTCTCTGCTCTCTGCCCCTCCGCAGCTCATGCTTTCTCTCGCACTCAAAAAAAAAAAAAAAAAAAGTCCTGGGATCATCAAGGAGGCATCAAAGACAGGCAAGAAGTTGGTTCTGTTTCTTGAACAAACGGTCAAGAAGTGAGTGTTATTTGCTCTCTTCCCAGTGTGACTGACGGTAACTGGCTATGACCTTGATTTGGATATTTTTTCCCTGCCCAGGATTCTTTCAGGTTGCCACATGGCTCTCTCTTGACTCTTGTTCATTCTCTCCTTTTTGTGTGTTTTAATGCTCATTGTTTCCTTGTTAAACCAGTTTTTAGTGTTGATATTTAATACATCTGCTTTTAGTAAACACTGCAGGGTGTTTCCATTTGTGTAAACAGAAGAAAAAGTCAAATAAATGGGCCTCACAACTGCCACTTGAATGAGCTAATGATAAAGCCATGGCCCTTTTGTTCAGATGTACAATATCATAGGCACTCCTTCCCATCTGCTTTTTAAAGGCTTCCGGTGCTCCATCAGTTACCTCCTATGGCCATGAGAAGACACTTGTATTTCCTTCGACTACCAGGGTATGTTTCTGATGATTTACATGTATATAAACCTAAAACTTATCTTTACCAATTTTCCAAAACATTCAAACTTGTAGGAAATTGGCACATACTCTCAAATATATCACATCCTTTCTTATTATGTCTTTCCACAACAAGACAAAAACTACCATTCCAAAAACCCAAGATCATAAATACTTTTCCAAAGAAATGGCTTACATTTACCTTTGTTCATGATTCTCCATGAAATGGTCAATTATTTCTAACATTTCTTGCCTACATGGTAAGTAGCAGGTATGGTAAGAAGTCCAAAAGCCAGAGATCAGAGTCTCATAGTCTCTCAGCCATCCTGGATGTCTGGGATTCTAATAATTGAGTTGTTTCCCAAAGTGCCAAAGGATAGCCTACTTCTGTCTTCCATTCATCATGTGTTCTTTTCATTGCTATTAAAAAAATTTTTTTAATGTTTTATTTATTTTAGAGAGAGAGAGAGAGAGATAATGTGAGCAGGGGAGGGACAGAGAGAGGGAGATACAGAATCTGAAGCAGGCCCCAGGCTCTGAACTGTCAGCATAGAGCCCAATGCGAAGCTCAAACTCACAAACTGCGAGATCATGACCTGAGCTGAAGTCAGACGCTTAACCAACTGAGCCTTAACCAATAGATGCCCTTTCATTGCTATTTTTTCAACTCAGACCTTCTTTTCCTTCACGTGGGTTAGCATTATGCAGAGGCAGTGTTGGAAGTTTTCTATGGGCTGTGATTAAGAGAGAATCAGGGAAGTCTTCCTAAAATATAGATACTGACATGGACCACATGCCTGAAATCCAGCACGATAAGCCTTCCTTGGATTTAGGGTTGTCTTTCTTTCTTTTTTCTCCCAATATTTTTTTTATTTGTTTGTTTGTTTGTTTGTTTGTTTGTTTGTTTATGAGAAAAAGAGAATCTTAAGCAGGTTCCATGCCCAGCATGGAGCCCGACAGAGGGCTCCATCTCCCAACCCTGAGATCATGACCTAAGCTGAAATCAAGAGTCAGAACCTTAACTGACTGAGCCACCCAGGCACCCCCTTCCCAACATTTTATGATGAAAAATGTCAGACATACAGAAATATTGATAAAGATGTGATAAAGATGATAACCTTAGATTCTACAATGAGCATTTTGCTGTACAGTTGACCCTTGAACAATACACGTTTGAATTGCTTGGGTCCACTCGTATGTGGGTTTTTTACAGTACAGTGCTGTAAATGTATTTTCTTACCATTATGAGTTTCTTCATAACATTTTCTTTTCTCTAGCTTCCTTTATTGTAAGGATACAGTATATAATACATGTAACATACAAACTATGTGTTAATTGTGTTATCAGTAAGGCTTGTGGTCAAGAGTAGGCTATTAGTAGTTAAGTTTTAGGGGAGTTGAAAGTTACATATGGATCTTAGGCCATATGAGGGGTTGCTACCCCCTAACTCCTGTGTTGTTCAAGGCTCAAGTATATTTGTTCTAGCACATATTTAGGCACCTCTCAATTCATCAACGCATCGTATTTTGTAATGCGTTTCAGAGTAAGTTGCAGACATCAGTAGTTTACCCCTAAATCCTACGGCATGTGTATCATTAACTATATTTCAATATTTGTATACAGTTTCTCTCTTTTATGTTTATTTATTTATTTTGAGAGAGAGGGAGAGAAAGAGAGAGTGTGAGCAGGGTAGAGGCAGAGAGAGAGGGAGAGAGAATCCCAAACAGGCTCCGTGCTCTCAGCACAGAGCCTGACATGGGGCTCCATCCCACAAACCATGAGATCATGACCTGAGTCAAAATAAAGATTAGGATGCTTAACTGACTGAGCCCCCCTGGTGCCCTACCTTTTAAGTATTATTTACATACAATAAAATACAAAGGTCTTAAATGTGGCAATGAGTCCTACTTTCGGTCCTCTTTTAAAATACAATTACACATATTCCCCCCCCACCCAACACACACACCCAGAAGAACTCCTGACGTTATTCATATCCTAGCATAAACTGAACTTACTTCTTTTTTTTTCGTCTTCAAAAGTAACACAATGCAGGATGAAAACACATAGGAAAAAGCAAGTACTCAAATTCTACTTCATTAATTTCACTCATTGGAACTTCACAGTTTGTTTTTTTTTTTTTTTTTTTTTTTTTTTGTAAGTAGCTCTTAAATTTGGAATATATGTCTGGTTTCCAACAATATTATTGTGGAAATCAATATTTCTAGAAAACATGGTTATCTTCATTAGCACTATTTTTTCTTTTTTTTTTTTAGAGAAAGAGAGTGAGTGTGTGTCAGTGGTAAGGAGCAGAGGAAGCTAGAGAAAGAGAATATTAAGCAGGCTCCATGCTAAGTGTGGAGCCCAACATGGGGCTCCATCCCTGGGATCATGACCTGAGGCGAAACCAAGAATCAGACGTTCAACTGACTAAGCCACCCAGATGTCCCTTCATTAGCACTTATAAGGGTGTTCTATGTGCCATGTACTGAACTGATTTCTTTTTTTTTTAATTTTTAATGTTTATTTATTTTTTAGAGAGAGAGAGAGACAGAGCATGAGCAGGGGGAGGAACAGAGACAGAGGGGGACACAGAATCCAAAGCAGGCTCCAGGCTCCGAGCTGTCAGCACAGAGCCCAATATGGGGCTGGAACTCACAGAAGGTAAGATCATGACCTGAGCTGAAGTCGGATGCTTAACCAACTGAGCCACCCAGGCACCCCTGAACTGATTTATTTATGGGCACATATCACTTAATCTTCACTACAACCATATTAGGATTATTATTATTATTATTTTACAAATGTAGAAATGAAGGGTCAGAGAAGTTAAACAACTTGCTCAGGGTCACACAGCTTGTAAGTGGTGCAGCAGAAACCAAGAATTCAGCATGCCTGACTACCAAGTCCACTCAACAGTCAACGTGCCACCAATATTTACTGAGTATCTACTAAACCCACCACAATTCAAGGCACTAGACATATAATGGTAATCAAAACAAACTTGGTTCCAAGAAGATCTTACAGTAGAGGAGATGCATCAGACAAATAAACACACCAATTTTGTTTGGTAAATGAATGTTCATGGAAATCATGGGTGGTAGGTTTTTTTAAATTTTTTATTTTATTTATTTATTTTGAGAGAGAGGAAGAGCATGAGCAGGAGAAGGGCCAGAGAGAAAGAAAGAGAGAGAGAAGGGGGTGGGAGTCAAAGAAAGAAGGAGAGAGAATCCCAAGCAGGCTCCCCACTGTCAGCACAGAGCCCTACACGGGGCTCGAACTCATGAATCATGAGATCATGACCTGAGCTGAAACCAAGAGTCAGATGATTAAGCAACTGAGCCACCCAGACACCCCGTGAGTGGTAGATTTTTATTAATCCATTTAGCAATGGAAAAAACTTGAAATTCCCCAGAATGAAACTGGTCCCAGATTACAGCCCTAATAAGTAGGCCAATGGTATTGAAACAAAGAGCAACTTCAAATGTAGATCATGAATAGCACGTGACCGCTTTCTTTGTGGGGTAGACTTTCCAAAGTACCCTGAAGGCAAGAGAAAAGGGAAAAATGAATACAATCAGAAGAATCCTTAGACTAAAATAAAAACAAAAAAGAAGACACATTCAACTGAGCACAGAAAACAAATCATACAGCCTTAGCCTGCTCCCATCCTGGCCTGAAGAAAGATGAGCTAATCCATAGAGTAAAGATTGTCCAGGAAGAAATGAGTTTCTGGAAATTGGGTAAATTGCAGCAAAGTCCCCCCCCCCCCCCCCCGCAAGAAAGCAATATATAATAAACTTGGGAGCGATCACCAAAATACTTTTTTAAGGATTCTTTTCATCTAATGGAAGAATAGCATGGGCTATAGCTTCTACTTCTCAGAAACTGTGCTCTATGCTCATATCTGCTGGTGCGACACTCTCTGTACTGATCAATGAAGATTTACTAAGCAACTGCTAACTGCTTGGAGGAAGAAAGCCTGGGGGTTGCAAAGATAAATGAGACTAGATGGCTACAGTCATATAATGTGGAACCCAGTGAAGAAGCCAGAGAAGCATACAACTATCTGCTTCAAAGAGTCGGGTGCGCAATACAGTTAAATTTTAATTTCAGATAAATGACCGAAATCTTTTAATAGAAGTATTTCCCATGCAATACTTGTACCATACTTACACTAAACAAATGTACTCGTTGTTTATCTGAAATTCAAACTTCACCAGGTGTCTCTATTTTATCTGCAACCCTACTGTACAATAGATTTTATGACTTTGAGAATCAAGGTCAAAATGCAGAAGAGAGAGAGCTCTAGGAACAATAAAAATCAAGCTCTGAAAAATGGCAAATAGGCGGGGCTGAGATAACTGGGAAGAAAAGATGACACCTATTTGTTAGGAAGGGCTAAAGGGGGTATTTGTGCTTGACCTTAGAAAGTGAATAGGGTTTGCCTATACGTGAAGCAGCAGAGATTGCATCTCAGGCCAAGATAATGGTGTAAGCAAGGGCATGAGGGTAGGGAAACATAGTTATAGCTCAATACAGCTAAGAATAATGAGTGGAGAGGGGTGCTTGGATGGCTCCGTCAGTTAGGATCTGACTTCAGCTCAGGTCATGATCTCACGGTTCATGGGTTCGAGCCCTGCATTGGGCTCTGTGAAGCCTGGAACCTGCTTCAAATCCAGTGTCTCCCTCTCTCTCTGCCCCTCCCCCACTTGCCCTCTGTCTCTCTCTCTCTCTCTCTCTCTCTCTCTGCCTCAAAAATAAACAAAACATTAAAAAGTTAAAAAAAAAAAAAAAAGAATGACTAGAGGTGGATTAGAACCCAGGTTTTTCCGTCTCCAGAGTCCAGGCCTATCACATTCTACTAGTAAGAGAAGAATGAGGTCTACTCAGGGTGACAACAGTTGGTTGGGAACAGATTGTCCAGGGACTAGATAGAATACCAGGCTCAGTCCTGTGGGCTTAATTAAGAATAACTCAGTATGAGAAAAGATACAACCTTCCAAGGACACTGTATGCCCAAACCATAGCTAAAAAAGAGATTCCAGAAACTCTGGGGACTGTGCATGAGGAGAGCCACAGGGGTCACACAGCTGTTCAGTTGGCCCACCCCCAGACCCATAGCATGTGTGGAAATCCCCGGCACGTATAACTTAGTGTGGCTGCAAACCAAACAGGCCCTTGGCGTTTTATTGGCCAAAGATGCATTTGGCTTCAGCTAGGTATCAGTGTTCCAGGCACTTGCATCCCTTTTGTGCTGGCTTTTACCCAAAAAAACCTACAAAAGAGTGCATCTCCATTGTACGTCAGAGCAAAAGAGAAACACAGTTTAACAAGCTCATCAATGATTGTGCTGACTTCGAACATGCTTTCCTGATGAATAGCTGGGTCCTAGCAACTGTCATTCTAACCTTATCTGTGTTACAAAAATGTATCTTCCCGCCCAGTGGTTCCACCTGCAGAGGGTGGAGTCGGGGGAGATGCTGGAGTAGCCGGGAGGGCCCAGGGCAGGGAGAGGGGACAAACCATGCCTTCTGTCTCATCTGCTTGTTACCAATGACTGACTCATTGAAGGCACCTGCTCTCTCAAGGCTGCGTGTTCACAGAGTTTCTCGTCCTGAAGAACAAACTTGCCTGCCACACAGGTTACTCGTTCATATTAAGCTGCAGAGGGAGTTAGGAAATTGTCCCATTAATAATCATGCCCATGATCTCCATAGTGATTTTTTTTTTTTTTGAGAGACAGAGAGAAACAGAGCATGAGCAGGGGAAGGGCAGAGAGAGAGAGAGAAACACACACACAGAATCGGAATCAGGCTCCAGGCTCTGAGCTGTCAGCACAGAGCCAGACGGGAGGTTCGAACCCACGAACCCTGAGATCATGACCTGAGCTGAAGTTGGACACTTAACCAACTGGGCCACCCAGGTGCCCTCCCCGCCAGTGATCTCCATATTAAAGAGCTTTGTGCATGATGTTCCCTGGAGGGGGGAAGAGTCCTTTCGGAAACTGGCTCCTTGCAGGCAGGGTGTTGAATGAAACCTTTCCTGGCCAAAGAAAGGACAGCAGTGATTAACAACACAACTAAAGTGACCGCAGTTTTCCAATACCTGCTATGTGCAACGTACTGTGTATCTTTGAAAAGTGGGAAAATTTCTTCTTTGATTCTGGTGTTCAACTCCCTTAAAAATGTTTTACCCTGGCCACTCTGAAAGTGGCTCAAAGACACCTGTTTAGCAAAACTAATTTACGGGGATACAAATCAGAATATTGTTATACCCGGGCAGAGGAAAGGTTGACTCAGAAGGGAACAAGGTAATTTTATGAGGTGATGAAAATAGTCAGGTCTTGATTGGGGTATTGGTTTCAGAGGGTACACAGTTTGTTAACACTCAACAAACGGTGCATTTAAGATCTATGCAATTCGGTGTATATGATTATACGTCAATTTAAATTTTTTTTTTTATTTCTGCTTTCTGATCCTACTTCTCAGAACTAGTTTTGGCCATATGCCCTTGGAAATCACCTCTCAGCTGAAGCTGGGGCTAGCCCTATGGACCAGGAAAGGAACTCGGCAAATATGATATCTGCACAAAGCAATCCAGAAAATCCCTGTTAGTGACAGTCAAGTTTCCTAAGTCCACCATTTAAATTCTTTATAGCTATGCATTTATGGTTTTAACTTCCATTTTGTATTTTAACATGTGTTAGCCCAGCTGGCCCACTAACTACAACTGGTCCATTAAGGACATGATTATACAGATACTTCTTAAATGAGACTAACAAGGTGATGGCTATTTCCTTTTTTTTTAATTTTTAAACCTTTATTTTTTTGAGAGACAGAGACAGAGACATAGGATGAGCGGGAAGGGGGCAGAGAGGAGGGAGACACAGAAACCAAAGCAGCCTTCAGGTTCTGAGCTGTCAGCACAGATCCTGACGCGGGGCTCAAACTGACAAACCGTGAGATCATGACCTGAGCTGAAGTTGGACATTTAACCAACTGAGCCACCCAGGCTCCCCAGGTGATGGCTATTTCCATTTGCCTAACCTATCTTATCTTCTTTATTCACAGAACCCAAGTTTTGTTCAAGTAGCAATATTCCCAGTTTAAAAATATTCATCTCCCCAGACTCCCTTGAACCCATTTCTGGCCAATGAGATGCAAACAATGAGATTCTTAGTCTACTGAATAAGAATTTAAGGGCAACTATTGTTTTCCTGATTAAAAGGGTCAGACAGTTGACAGATGTTTTTTCTGTTCACTTCTCTTGAATCCCCCATATCTCTGGCCTGGAAGGCAGGCGAAATGACTGGACAAGGTATAGCTATATTGGACCATGAAACAGCTAAGCATGAGAGAGAAGGAAGAAAGAAAGAGGCTGTTTCGCTGAACAGCTGTCTTTGTGTTCGACTTTCTAACTGTAGTCTCTTTATTACATGAAAAACAACCCCTTCTTTTGGTTAAGCCACTGTGGTTGGGTTTCTTTTATATCTAGCCAAGTCCAATTCTGTACTTTATATTTAAAAAGTTCAACTTGAAAATATGAATATATGTATAGATGATCCATCACTATGCAAAAAATAAAAGTATGAGCTCCAAGTGATGACATCTAACTATGATGATGTCATAAATATGAGACCCAAGTAATGATGTCTATGTGAGGCCTGGGTGATGATTATACTAGACTGTGAGCTCCTTGAGAACAGGTACCATGTCTAATTATTGTTTCACTTTTAACACAGCATATGTCCAATTTATATTTGTTGGATGGAACCTCCCTACAACTCCAAGCAAGGAGTCACATTTTAAGGTCCCCAAATTTGTTTTCCCTATAGGAACCTGGCCTGGTAGGGTTCAAAATACAATACAAGACTTTTCCTTCAACCAAATTTGAATTCTTCCTGAGGCTATGCAAGAATTCTATTCACTCTTTTCCCCCAGATATATTGAGATATAATTGACATATAACATATGTCATATAACAGTCCAAGGTATGCAATATAATGATTTGACAAATGTATATATTGCAAAATGACCACAACCATAAGCTTAGTTAACATCCATCACCTCACAGAGTTATAATTTTTTTCTTATGATGAGAACCTTTAGGATCTACTCTCTTAGCAAGTTTCAATATACACTACATATTGTTAACTGGAGTCACCTTGTGGTGCATTACATCCCTAGAACTTACTTATAACTAGAAGTTTCTACCTTTTGATCACATTTCCTCTCCACCTTCCCTTATTCAAGGCAGAGAGATACTCCCATTGAGAAAACTACGTACTCTAACCCAGTGCAGATTCTCAAAGAAGGTTATTTCCCTGATGGTACCACTGAGCTCACTGTCATGTTCTGTCCTTCCTGGGTGAGGATTACCTTGACAGCCCACCGGAATGAGCATTTTCCATGCACCTTTTTTGTGGTGAGGGCAGAATTTGAGGGTCTTCTAGTAGTGTCTTGGAGCTGCCTTGCAGAGGTAACCTGATGTATCTGTCTTCCCCAAACTCTTAGTTCAGTGACTTCATGTTGTAGCTTGAACTCCGCCATCTTGAGAGTATTTATAATGTGGAAATAGGTAAAATGCTACAAATCAGTGCTCCCGTCACCCAACCTTGGTCCCAAGAGCTAGTTAATAAATATTTACAAGCACACCACTCTGCTTATCTATTCATGTTTCCTATCTCAAGTAACCACTCTTATGCTGAGAATGGCAGGGCCTTATATAGATATCCCCACACTTTTCAAAAGTTTGCATTAGGCCACTTTGCTTTTACAGAAGACCTACATTAGTACCTGGTTTTGCTAACTGAGAGAAATCCAAAGAGGATTTTTGCATTTACTAAAAAAGAAGAAAAGCAAAAAATAGTGTTCAGCATTTGTTTTTACAGTAAAGCTGTTATGGAGGCAGCATACCCCACGCAGGAAGAGGGGCCTTGCCAAGCCTGTTCCCTGGGAACTACATCCAGCATCCCAGCATCCAGCCAACATAACTTTGAACTGTGTCTGGGAGCATCTGTGCATTATCTCAATTTATGCTGATGATTGCTTCTTCTCTTTACCCCATTTTGCATTATGAACATTTTCATAGGAACGTTCTATTTTGGGTAAGAGGGATACCTGTATTTGGACAGTGGGTTAAAATATTTAAAGTGGCATCACATAAATGATTTCATTTGACTCACAGCAACCCTATGAGGCAGACAAGGAAAGCATTATCTGCCCCTGTATTAGTTTCCTACTGCTACTATAAGAAATTATCACAGGGCACCTGGGTGGCTCAGTTGGTTAAGCATCCGACTTCAGCTCAGGTCATGATCTCACAGTTCATGGGTTCCAGCCCTGTGTCGGGCTCTGTGCTGACAGCTCAGAGCCTGGAGCCTGCTTCCAATACCGTGTGTCCCTGTCTCTCTGCCCCTCCCCTGCTCACGCTCTGTCTCTGTCTCTCAAAAATAAAATAAACATTAAGAACAAATTTTAAAAAAATAAAATTACCACAGACTTAGTGGCTTAAAATAAAACTATATATTATCTTACAGTATCTGTAGGTCAGAAGTCTGAAATGGGTGCTGAGGAGCTAAAATCAAGGTGTCCGTAGGGCTATGCTTCTTCTGCAGGCTCGGAGGGGCAAATCAGATTCTTGTCTGTTCTACTTTGTACTCCTAGGCTGCCCACATTCCCAGGCTAGTGGTTCCCTTCCCTCTTCAAAGCCAGCACCCCATCACTCAAACCTCAGCTTCTGCGGTCACATCTCTTATAGCTCTGTTTCCTCTGCCTCTCTTTCACTTATAAGGACCCTTGTGATCATGCTGGGTTCACCTAGATAATATAGGACAACCTACACATCAAGACCCTTAATCACACCTGAAAATCTCCCTTTGCTCTCTAAGGTAGCATATTTACAGATTCCAGGGATTATGATGTGGACATTGGAGGAAGTCATGACTTTGTTTACTGCCCACCTTTTTATAAACAAGGAAGCCAGCTCTGAAAGATAATAGTCCTGCTCAAGTTTATGAAGGTGTCCGCAACAAGGAGGGACTTGGGCCCAGGCCAGTGCCTTGTCCACTGCCATGTGCTGCCTGTCTTTGTAAATATTTGTCCAACAGCTGGCCCAGGAGAGGGCACACTCTGGGGCAATGGGTACAGCACAGCTAAGGATAGAGCCTCTGGGGGACTGATTTTAGGATCTTAAGAGTCCTCCTGGGCCCAATCTTCTGCTAACCAAACATTCTTAATTTTCCTTCCCAGCATCCCTGGGAGACTTGGAGGTCAAGGTACAGTGGCCTAAAGTCCCTAGAGCTGGATTTTCTAAGTGTTGCTTGAGACATAACTGAGGACTTGCCAGGACACATGGAGACATTTCCTTCCACCCCCTCTAGCTATTTACTAATCTGATTAACCCCTTTCCTTTCTGGGGCTTTGCTTCCAGCTTCAGGACTTAACCATTGCCCCCCACTCTCTCCTCCAGGTCCACCACCACCTCCCTCAGTCAGATGAAACAGTTGGTAAGTGGGGGAAACCACTAGAATATCAGAACACCATAAGGCCGTCTGTGCCGATTAGAAGGTGTCCACCTTCGGGATCCAAATTGGAAGAAAGAGTAGAATCTTGCTCCTAAGAGATGCTGGATTAGGACCCCTGTGTCCTCATTCATACTCGTGTTCCAATTCATTGCATGATTCTGGGTGAGTCACTTTTTTGAGGCTTCATTTCCTCATCTGGCCAGATGTGAGGAGCAATTCACTCTGCGAGGTCCTCTGCCATAATGTGACTGATAGTGCCAGACCTAGCATCTGACCCCCCAAGTTGAAAACCCTGCTCCCAACACTTGTTGGAAGGGTTAAGTTGGGCAAAAGACTTAACTTCTCTGTGTTTCATTGTTCTTATAAATCCAATGTGGATCCTAATAACATCACCATCCTTAGACTTATTGTGAGAATTATATGACATGATGTAAGTAATGCACTTAGCAGAGTGCCTAGCACGTAATAAGCCCTTGATAAATGTTATTGTTGTAGCCGATTAGTGATTCTCAAAGTGTGCTCCCTGAACCAGCAACATCGGCCTCATCTGGGAATTTGTTAGAAATGCACATTTTCAGTCCCATCCCAGACCTTGTAAACCAGAAACTCTGGGGGGCTGGGGCACAGCAATCTGTGTTTGAACAAACCCTCCAGAGGATTCTAACGCTACATGTCAAAGCTTGAGAACCACTGGTGCAGACGGTTCTAAGATCCCTTCCAATTCTGGAATTCTATTTTTTCCTGCAAATGTATGCATTTATCCAAGGCCCCAGGAAATCATTAGTATTTACCCACATTATTCCACAAACCCTTCTTAAACTTCTCCTCATATTGGAATCTAGGGATGAAAAACAAAACAAGAAATAGCCTCAAGAGGTTGACAGTTCAGTTTAATTTGCAGCTTCAAAAATATGATTTGGTAAATGTTTCTGCATTTGTTTATGATCCCTGAGTTTCACTATATGAAAATGGTATCTTAAAACAAAAAGATTTTCTTCAGATCACAGTTAGAGCAAGATATTAGCTAAGTGACCTTGAGTCTCAGCGTCTTCATTTCCAGAACAGAATTAATAATACCTGTCTCGCTAATTTGTCGTGAAGATTAACATGATTAAATGTGATGACATGTATGAAATGAAAGTTTGTTCTAGATGTCCAGTACTGCTCAGTCAGATCTCAGCTTAAAACCAGTTCATAATTAAGTATTGTTGACTAGTATTGATTTGGCTTTATGGCATAGAGTACTGATAGGCAAAAATTTGTTAAAAATAGATCAATCCATTACATGCAGAAATCCTGGATGCTGTAAGGTGTATTCATCACTTTCACATTCTCTTTTCTAGAATTCAGGCAATGAAGACCCTCAACAGGCTCTTTGTACTTCCAGGATAAATCTGGTGTTTATTCAAAGGCAACCCTGAATGCCCGGAGTCAAAGCAAAAACCTTGATATCACCTCGGAAACGTCCCTTTTAATTCTGTCTCAGAAAATTCTATTGGATTAACCAGGCAGTCCACAGATTCTACAAGAGTTTTACCCCTCTTTGTGTAAAAGCCAGTACCTTCCCTGAGCTTAGACTGGAAATGGGGCTTTTTGTGGTTCTCCAAATTTAATTCAACAAATATTGAATTGCTGACAGACCACAGGGGGTTGCTCTCGAAGTTTGTGGCTTCTTCAAGCAAAAGGGCTTACTTGGGGCTCAAAAACTTTCTACACATGGAGAGAAGGAGATTGGCAATCCAATCTGGTGATGTGAAGCATGTGTCTGCTATTTCTTCATCCACTAGAGCTAAGGAGAGAGTGCTTTCCTTGAAACTCTTTGGGCTGAGATTTGAAATGCAAACCAAGGTTTTAGGGCTCTGACAAGTCCCAACCAGGAAGGGAGACCGCCAACCTGTCACTGTGAGCCTTATTTATAGATAGGGACATTCCTTCTATTTAGTGACTCATCACTCCTCAGGCCCTAGCCCTTCTCTACTGATCCTCACCCTTCTCTAATCTCCCTTTGCCCAAGTCTAAGTGGCTTTTCACTTGACAATGAATTCACGTAGGCCCTGGAGGTCTAACACAGCAATGACAGCCCCAGGTCCTGCAACGTGAGATAAATCAAAGTGAGAAGCGTCATGAGTCTTCTATGTTGAAAGTATAGCTCTTGATAAGTGCAGTAAGGGACAGTCTAAGGATATCTTTTGTTTATTTGGGGAGATGTTTCATCCACAAAGCTAATCTTCAGGAGCCTGGGATTCAGCGTCTTCAAACCCTAAACTGCCCACAGCATGGTACTCCATTGAGTGCCTGCCGTGTAAGTGTTGGAAACTTACTAGAGGCACAGTTCTCACTTGACCTCGTTTCAACCCTCACAACTCTGCAAGGTTCATTTCATCAACCCCATTTTCTAGGAGGAGACATCAACAAACCTCAGTATGGCCACATAACAGCTGGGATTCCATTATCATTCAATAAAAGAGAGCGCCCCCCCCCCCTCCCCGCCCCGGGGCACTCGCATGGCTCAGTCGGTTAAGTATGACTTTGGCTCAGGTCATGATCTCATGGTTTGTGAGTTCCAGCACTGCATCAGGTTCTGTGTGGACAGCTCAGAGCCTGGAGCCTGCTTCAGATTCTGTCTCTGTTTTTCCTGCCCCACCCCCACTTGTGCTCTCTCTCTCTCTCTCTCTCTCTCAAAAATAGATAAACATTAAAAAAAATTTTTTTTTAAAGGGAGACTCTCTCCTTCCCAGGTTCACCTGACTCCAAAACCCATGCTTCCCCTATTTTGGTTAGTGGCATAAATAGAAATCCAAGTGTTCATAGCAGAACACTGAGTATTAGCTCCTCATTCTCCTTCACCCTTACACTTCCTATCTGATGGTCCATCAAATCTTACAAGACCTCCTTAATTTATTTTATATCTGCTCCCTCCTTCATCTGCATTCTTCACTGCTATATTACTACAATTTCCTCCTTTTCTTTTCCTGACTCCAGTTTTCTACATCCCTCTTAGAGTCATCTTTCTTTTGTTTTATCTATTTAAAAAAATTTTTTAAGTTCATTTATTTATTTTGAGAGAAAGAGAGCACAAGCTGGGGAGGAACAGAGAGAGAGGAAGAGAAAGAGAATCCCAACCAGGCTCCACACTGTCAGCCCAGGGTCCCATGTGAGGGTCAAACTCACAAACCTTAAGATAATGACCTGAGTCAAAATCAAGAGTCAGATGGTTAACCAAGTGAGCTACCCAGGCGCTCTTCTTTTTTAATGTTTATTTATTTTGATTGAGATAAAGAGAGAGAGCATTAGTGGGGGGGGGGGGGTGAGAAAATCCCAAGCAGACTCCACACTCAGTGCAGAGCCTAACACAGGGGTCAATCCCACAACCCTGGGATCATGTCCTGAGCTGAAATCAATAGCCAGGTGCTCAACCAACTGAGCCACCCAGGCGCCCCTTAAAGTCATCTTTCTACGACTCAAACCTGACCATGTTTCCTCCCTCATTTGGGTTCTTCAGTGATCCTTTCATAACTAATAATCATTTTGTAGCAGTTACCGTGTGCTAAAAATTGTTTTAAGCACTTTACATACAGTAAGTGGCATGAGATAAATGTATAATTACTGATATTATCCCCACTCAAATCTAGAAAATTCTGTTCCTTACCCAATGATACCAGCTACTAAGTAGCTTAAGTACAATTTCAACTCTGTAAATATGGTTCTAGAATCTGTGTTTTTAACCTCATCTTGTTTGTAAAGTCTGGGCATTTAATATAACTTATAAAACTCTTCATGGTCCAACCCTGCCCTACGCTCTGTCCACTTGACTAGAAGAGTTTTCTGAATGCAGTGAGGCCTCCAACCTTAGTGCCTTCCAGTCTCATAATGCGTTCCTTCTGCCTAAATTCTACCCTCTGTGCCTATCCAGTTGATTCCTGTTCATTTTCTGAGCCTGAATTTGAGCCTCATCACTCTGGTAGGACTTCCATAACCACAGTTATTCTCTGATATTTATGCCAGAGCCACTATCTATACTGTAGTGTTCAGGCAGCTAGTGTGTCTTTACCTTCTAAAGTAGTCTATGGGCCCCTTGAGAGTGGCCTGGGTCTTCATCATTTTGTACCCCTGTGACTGGCACATAGTAAGTGTTCAGTAATTTTCTTGGAATGAAAGAGTGAAGGCGGTATATGACAAGGGGGTTGAAAAGAAAACCACAGGCCCAAAATGGTGTCACTTAGGCCAACTAACCAGATTAGGGCTCAATATTTAACCTAACTGCAGTTTCAACCATCCCCAGAACTGTAATCTTAACTGGTCCAATCAGGAATTTTCTGATCAGCACCAATGGTCACCTGTCATATGGGCCCTCTCCATCTTCCAAAGAAAGAAAGATGAGGAAATCTACCTAATTAGACCCCCTCATTTTCCCCCTAAAGGAAGGTGACCTTGCTTAGAACATCCTTTCCTTTTTTTTTTTTTTGGCTAATAACTTCTTTGCCCCATCTTTCTACCTATAAAAACCTTCCACTTTGTACAACTCTTAGGCACTTCCTCTACTTGCTGCTTGACTCACAAATCACTTAATAAAGCCAATTAGATCTTCAAGTTTATTTTGTTGAACTTCTGTGCTTTAATAAGGGACAAATAAGTTGTACAGAAGACAGGATAGAAAGAGCCACTAAAAAGTTTGAAAGAAGGAGGAGATGATAGTGGACTGAAGCACCAAGCATCCTCACTTTGGGTAAGAAAAAACTGAGGCACAGAAAGGGTAAGTGAGGTACCCAGGGTCACACAGCTAGTAGATAAAATTTAACTCAAGTTGTCAGGTGCTAGATCCCATGCTCTACCTGTATAAATATTTTGTATTTTAAGTTCTATATTTAATTTACAGCATATAAAAATGTAAGTATGAACTAGTGATTTCACAGATATTATTTTTTAGAATGAGGATAAGAAAACAATGAGTCCTTTTAAAGAAAAATAATAGGAGGATGGCTCTCCAAAAGAACAAAAATCAGGAAGGTGGAATGCTAATGACCCAATAATCATCTTTATGAAACATGTAATTAACTATGTTAGAAGTTAACAGACCCATTATTTACATACCTGGGCAGAGAGCTGATGAAATGCACTATGATGTCAGGTTGACTTGACTCAATGGAAATTTGACTGGTTAAACCTGGCTACTCTAACCTTAGGAACTCTCATTCCATTGTCAATAAATTCCTTTACACTTTGGACATTTGTCCTGAACGCTTTCATCTTTTCCTCCTTCTTCCACTTCCTTCCATTACAGAAAAACTTTCTCTTTAATCTCGCTTTTCACCCTCTCAAGTGGAATTTACTTTCTTCCTCATTTCTCCTTTATCTCAAAGTCAAGAAGGGGCACATTCTCATTGCCCTCTACCCTCCCATTGCCTCTGGATCATCTTTGCTTTTCACATTCTAAACTCAACTATCTCTCCTCTCTTGAAATCCATATCAGATTATCACCTTCTCTCCATCATTGTTCTGCTATCTTCCAACTTTCAAGTTATTTTTCTACATTCTGAAGATTCTAATTGCAACCATATTTGAGTGTGACTACCTTCTCCTTTTTGAAAAACTTCCTTTGTTCTTTGCTGGTTTTGTGTCCCTCCACCAAAAAAGGTGGTATTTCTTCAAGGTCCCACACACAGACCTTAAGGCTTTTCCTTTTGTCCTCTCTCTCTGGTGAACTTCACAGCTTCAACCATGACCTCTTTTCAAATGTCTCTCCAGTCCAGATCTCTTGCTCAAACCTTCTCTGAACTACAGGCTGGAATTTCCAAATGTCTCTGCACTATCTCCATAACATACTGCCAGGTTCAACAAACTATATCAAAAAATGAATGCACTCTTCCTTCTTCTGGCTCTCCCTCTGTACGCCTTCTCTCAGTGAAAGGTAGTCATGTAAAAGAAAATGCTCAGAGTTACTTTCAATGCCTTTCTCTCTTTCATCATCCCAATATACCTTTGGTCACCATGCCTCATCAATAAATTACTATCTTTCTGTTCTTACAGTTGCTCAACCAGATTTTCCTGTATGCCTCACCTCATGGGTCACACTACACCAGCAAACAAAACAGACTCCTAGGCTAATGCTAGAACATGTCATTTTCAATCCCCAGGCCCTTGCAAATGTCAATTTCATCATTAGAATGGAGTTAAAACATTTTCGTTTGAAGTCCAAGTCTCTCTCCCAACCTATTTTTTTCCTCATCCCTTCCTATACACACCGTATTTTAACCAACTCAGATTTCTTGATGGCCCCTGAGTAAACCATTTATTCACTCAAGAAGTATTTGTTAAGCACTTAGTATTAGCCCAATACTGTCCTAAGTGTTGGAAATATAATGGGGGACATGACTTCTGTGTTTAGACTTAGATGATATAATCAATGGAAACACAACGTGGTAAGTACTGATCTAGGATGAAGCTTGGTGGTGCTATGAGCCATCATCTGGAGGTTCCTAACTGTACTGGGGCAAGATCTGGGGAATGGAGAAATAGGAAAGGTTTTCTGAGGTAGGTAATAACTGAGCTGAGAACCGAAGCTAAATAAGAATTATTCAGATATAATATGGGGGAGGGCTGTTATTAATGCAGAAGGAAATGTATGCATAAAGACTTGGGGTAAGAAAGGATGGTCATAGAAAATAGAAATGAGAATAGAGATCAGAGCAAAAGGATGAAAAACGAAGTATTGGAGATGCCAAGGGATGGATGAGAAAGCAAGAGTGGACCACAGGTCCCATGCTGCCAAGAGGTCAAATAAGATGAAGACTAGAGTGTCCATTGGATTTAGAATAGAAAAATCACTAATGATTTTAGTGGCCAGGGGCCCTTCAAGCAATTGATGCAGGCAAGGTTAGATTACAGTAGAGAGAAATGTATGGAAGGTAAGACACTGATGACTAGAATTCTAGAAAATCTCTATGGAAATTCAAAACTCACTACATCTTTATGCCATTTGCTCATTCTATACCAGTTTCCTCCTGTCGCACTTCTTTTCCTCCTTTGCCTATACCATTATTCCCAACTCTTTTCCCACTGAAATGATGGTTATTTTTCAAGACCCAAATCAAATACCATCATTATCTTGAGCTTCCCTGCACTCCTGGCACTTAGAACGGATTAGTCAGTACTTGCCACATAAATCTTTGCTGAATTAGCAAAGTGTGTTCACTGATCACATGGAATTTCCCTTGTACATTTGTCATAACACTTGTTTCTTCCTGACCTTGTGGTCCCTTTAGTTGCACACACCTGTTTCCCTGACTACATAACTTGATGACAAGCTGGCTGTGTGTTAGTCATCTTTGAACTTCTCAGAGTCCCCAACTAAGTGCATTGGACACTGCTGTCACCTAAATTAACTCAACTGATTGTTCTCTCTCTTGCATTGAGGTAAGCATATGCTATGTATGACATGATCTTTGTCCTCGGAGATAGTGGTTTTTAATAGTATCTATAACAAGAATGGAAAACCTTAAGATTTGCTAGGATTACCTTTGATCTCTCAAAATATTTCCACTATTACTCACATGTTTTGCACATTCCAAATGCTATAAATCACTATCAGATTGGCTCTCTATATGAATGTATACAAACCAACTTTCTAATTCAAGTGAAATAAGCCTAAGCCGCTCAAACTTTTAAGCTCATGGTACTCATTAATGAGGTTGGGTTAATATTCACACATATCTCTCTTTTCACCGAACAATCCAGGAAATTGTTAAACCAAGCCCAAATAAAGAAGTGACATTGAACTTCTGGTTTTCCAAGAACTGAGACCAAATGAATAAGTCATATTCTTAAATTCCAAGTGCCTGATGATTACTTAGACATGCTAATTTGAGGAAGGCAAGGACAATAGTTAGAATGACAGATGAATATATTTATTATGCTGTAGATAGACTTTCAAAATCTTTCAAAAATTTTAATGATTAGGGAAATTAAGATCCACTTAAACTCTGTTTAATGAATACAATTGATAAACCACATTGAAAAATATTTTAGAATTTCTATTAAGCATATTTTATAATTCTTCTGCAACAGAATCTGGGACTTTAGTTGCTTCCCCCTCTCAAAGCCCAACCTTCCGCTGCATTTTTAAAACAGAGCACAGAGATAACCAACTCATTCTTAGGTCACATCATAGAATTGGGATTAAGTACAAAACTCCATTTCTTTGAAAAGCAACGATGGCAAAATGTTAATACCTAACAAAACTGGATAGCAACTATCCAGGTTATTGCAATGTTATTCTCCATTCTTTTCTCTTGGTGTGAAATGTTCCATACCTTTAAGATAAGAGAAAAAATATCTATGCAGTCCAAAATTACTGGAGAATTCAATAATGAAATAATTTCTTGTAGTGATTCATAAATATCCCATTTCTCTACTGCCCCATGAATACTTAGGTCAGAGATATATTTCTTTGGTTTCTAGAGGAAGAAACAAATTTGGTTAAAAGAAACCAAGTGATTCTGAAGCAAGGGCAGGTCCAAGTTCAAGTCATAGTTAGAAGTTCTGAGGTATCAAAGCAAAGAAGGCTGCCGCCAGATATTGACTGGCATAATAGACATTCAATTAGTACTTATTAGATTAATTGATTGCTTGTTTAACAGGAGAAAGAGCTCAGCTCCTTGGGAAAGATGGCATATGTCACCTTCCATTCATCACGGACCATAGCAGTGCTGGCCCAAACTCAGGAGACTCTTGTGTGACTTCAGTAGCAGTGACAATTTAATGTGGAAACAATCATACTGTTAAGGGTCCCTGCATGTATAAGGTGGTTGGCCCAGAGTTATGGGTACTGGTAATAGCCTTGGTGTGAAGCAAAGTTAATAAATCCAAGACTAGGAAGAACTACAGAACCTAAGGACAAGAAAAAGCAAAGCTACCTCCAAAGACTTTGGCTTCCAAGCTTCTCCTTCCTTTTGCCTGCATTTCTGTTGCCATGGGCATGACTGCATAGTGCTGACTTGGTGGGTGAAAGAGTCCACTGAACAGGAAAGGGAATGTATGGTGATCCCAATACAAATCGCTAATTCTGGTGTTTTCTTGAGTTCAACGTGGTAGCATTTATTGAGCACTAACTTTTACTGAGCATCAACAGTAAGACACTACATTGTCTTTTCTCTCCTCCCTTCCTAACCTTACTGTGTTATCTCTCTATGTCTCTCTCTCTCATTCTTTTTCTCACACATGCATGCATGCACACACATCTGATATTGCTAACAATTTGTCCTGCACATAGGAAGCCCATGTTCAAGTCTGTGAGGCATCACTTTAAGCAATTGTAGGTAGTGGAATGGACAAAGGAAGGCCAATCTCACTCCAAGGAAAGAGATTGGCTGCAAAAGCAAACTGACCTCTTGTCAATGCTCATTTCCTCAAAGCTGTCTTAGAATTTCTTAGCAGTGCTAACTCATAACCAAGTCTTTGTGATCGAACTACTGTCCTGTAAGAACCTTAGTAGCTACACTCACCTTTCCCATTGCAGGTTGGCTGTTCAGCTCATCCCATGTCCTTGACAGAAGCCTCCTCTCTCCCCAACATCATCTCCCCTACCCATGAAACTTCCCCAAATAGCAAGTCCAGGCTTGTCATGGAGCTTCTCTTTCTTTCTTTTGTTAAAAAGTTTTAATGTTTATTCATTTTTGAGAGAGACAGAGAGACAGAGCGTTAGTGGGGCGGAGCAGAGAGAGAGGGAGACACAGAATCTGAAGCAGGCTCCATGCTCTGAGTTGTCAGCACAAAGCCCGTGACGCAGGGCTTGAACCCACAGACCACAAGATCATGACCTGAGCTGAAGCCAGACACCTAACTGACTGAGCCTCCCAGGCACCCCCAGAGCTCCTTGTTCTGACATGAGCAGTGGCTCACATTCTTCTGGGAAATCTCCTGGTGAATACTCCACTTACCAAATCTTCCCAACCTGTCATATCTTCACTGCAGTTCCATCCTCTGGAAACCTTCCCTGTGCCTATCAGTTCCTCAGCTGAAAGGAGGACTCTTCTGGCCTCTCTCCTTCCTGGGGATTTACCACATAAACCTCTCTGCAGGGTTGAGGGTTGGTACCCATCTCCCTGAACCAGACTGAAATCTTCCTTCCAGCTGAAACCCTGGCCTGTGCACATCCAAGGCAGCACATGGGTATCCATCTCCTCTTGACTAATGTTGCTATGGGATAAGAACCGCAGGGAAACAAGTCTGACAATTCAAGGGAATGGGGCAGAACAGTGGGACAAGGCGGTGGTGTGACTTAGGGAGTACCCAGACATATTCATCATAGAATTGTCCTTAGCTCTGTCTCAACCAAGGGCCTTAACACATTTAGGAGGATTAGTGACAAGGGCTAAGTAGTTTGTTCACTAAAGCTTCTTGGGGAAAATGTAATTCAAACTCATCCTTCCAGGAGAGAGGAGTCAGAGTCACCTGAAGCAAAGCTTGTAT
Source organism: Cryptoprocta ferox (assembly GCA_028646485.1). Taxonomy (NCBI): domain Eukaryota; kingdom Metazoa; phylum Chordata; class Mammalia; order Carnivora; family Eupleridae; genus Cryptoprocta; species Cryptoprocta ferox. The sequence continues at coordinate 100,498,272 of CM053577.1, read as the reverse complement.
GTGTGTCTATGAGTGTGAGCACCTATATGACTGTTGCTGAGAGGAGCAGTTTCTACATGGTGGTCACTTTCATGTACCCACACTGGGCAGCCCCGGCCCCAGGTGGAGCCTGATTCTACGGGGCCAACACGCTGAGAATGGGAAGATGCTTGGTGAATCCGGAAGGCTGGGGATCCCGAAGCCCCCCCATTGTACCAGTGGAGAAGTGGGACCTGGAGATAATGCCAAGCTTGGACCAGGCTATGGCAGATTAAGAGGTCAGGCCCACTCCCGACCTGCCTATGGGTGGGGCACAAATGCCTGTGGGGAGCCTTCTCTGTTGCCCATAAAACACTGCCAGCAGGGAGAGTAGGAGTAATGTGGCTCACCTCTTATTAAGTCCCCATCTTAGGCTTGGCAGTACACAGTGTCTTCCCAAACCTTGCCACTGGAGCTGGCAGCAGAATTGTTCCTCCGAGCCTCTGCTCCAAGAAGCCATAGGGGTTAGAGAAGGTTTCAACCAGTGTAATGAGTGAACAGGTGGGAGAAGGGACCACACAAGAGGAGACGGGGATATGAGGTAAGCCAAAGGGAAGCCCAGGTCATCTGTGGACACGTGATTGCAAAGGCCCCTGGTCAAGTGGAGCAATGTGTTCTCTTCTCTCTGCAGGGGAGGAACACCAGACCGGCATGTTTGGAGAGAAACTACAAAAACCCCAGCCTGCTGAGTCCTTGGCTTTGCGTCAGCTAGAAATATACGTGAGAGGATAGCAGAGAAGCAAAGCTGGTGGTGGGATGGGTCCCAGAGACCCACTGGGAGGTCCCCTAGATAATTGCAGCCTTCTTACGAAGACTGCCATTACTGCACTGGGAGATGGAAGCCGAGCCAAACCTCTGAATATGGTTGTTCCTTTGGGACTTCTTGTCAACCCTTGGTTTGAACCTGCATAAGACCGAGTCATCTTGTGCCTCGGCCAGCCTAATCCTCCTGAAAATGCTTTCATCTCCCTCCTCCCCTGGATCAAAGCACTCCCTTGGCTCCCTGCTGCCTCCTGCTTCAAGTCTAGACTGCTCTGCCTCCAGCCCAGCCCTACCTCCCTCCCCATCCTCAGCAACCTTCTCACCTGCATGCCCACTTTCATCAGAACAGCCCCTTATTCCTCCCTGTGCTCTCTGTGCTCACTTCTTTCTTGCCTTTTCCCCTCCTCTCTTAGCTGGGAAACCCTGTCTTCACTGCTGTCTAAAACTGATCTGCCTATCCAACAAAGTGTGGCATAGGCTCACTTCTTCCATGAATCCTTCTTCTCTACCAGTTGACGTTGATCTCTCCCTTCTCTATATGTCAGTGTAAAGTCCACTGTACCCCAGGGCATGTTGAGTCTGTGTTCCGTAGAAAGTTCAGACTTACTCCAGGGGGGGATCAAGACTCAAAGCTCTGAATCTCAAGTCAGCTGGGCCCGGGTTCACACAGGGCCCACACTAATCTGCATGGCACCGGTGTGCCCGTGAGAAAGACTGCACAAAGGTACCCAGCAGCTCTGGTACAAATACCTCCTCTGCTGCCCACGAGCTGCTTGACCTGAGGCAAATCCTTAACTTCTGTCAGCCTCAGTCCCTCATCTATAAAATGGAGCCCATTGTGCCTACCCTACAGGGTTGTTCTAAGAGCTAAGTAGGAAACTAATACAAAGTGCTGGGCATTAGAATCCATTGAGTGGTCACTAAATGTTTGCTGTTACTGCCATTAGCCTTCTCTACCTCTTCAATGAGCTGTCTCTAAAAAGAGAAAAGAGTGTCAGTAATTTCTTAAGATAGCAACTGACATCTCCTTCCCCATCATAGCACCACATCTTATAACTGGCAGTTTCAAAGACCCCAGTACCAAAAATAATTTAGCCATGGGAGAAAATTATATCTGAGGGCTAGAGTAGGCATATTTAGCCTATGGCAATCCAGGCATTAGGTGAGAGACAGAGGGAGGGAGAGAGGGAAAGTTATCCTGTAAAACGGGGGAAAGGGAGTGAGAAAGATTTCCCTAAAGCCAGTATTTGAGAGTGGGAAGGTATGAGACCAAATGAAGTGGATATGGAAACCAGTGTGTATTAGCTGACTTGGGCATTTCTTAGGGATTAAATGAATTGGTTTTGGGCTCTGACACCCTAAAGTTCAAATCCTCTATCTGTCCCTTACTTTCTGTGTGACATTGGACAAGTTACTTAACCTCTCTCTGCCTTAGTTTCCTTATCTAAGGATAGTGGATGAATGAAACCACATAAGAGATATAGCATGGATAGTGCTAAGTGTCCCCATATTTTGTGGATATTTACCATGTAAGAGGCCCTCAGTGGCATCCAATGACAAAAGAAAGCTATGCCCATTACTCAGCCGTGAGGCCATTGATAACCCTTACCATCTCCTCCCAAATAAATTATCCCTGAACTGAGGGTCCAGGAAAACCAGGCTTCAGGTTGAGGAGGAAGCAGGAAACATAGGGATATTTGCATGTATCACAGTAAATATTTTATACCTCATCAAGTATCTTGATACTTGAAACACATTTCATATGTGCATTAAATTTTGTTGGAGGCATGTATAAACATCCAATTAGTATTTCATTTAGCCTGGTAAATTATTCATCTAGGGAAGAACTCATGGTTCCTGAAGATAATTTGTTTTGTATTTTTTATTATGACTAATTTACATGAAAATAGAAAAGTTTAATAGGTCCCAGTGTACCCATCACCCAGCTTCAAACATAGTCCACTCATAGCCAGGCATGTTCTTATATCCCACTCTCTCCCTCTCCAAACCCAAATTATTTTGAAGGAAATCCCAAACACCTTATCATTTAATAATGAGAATATTTTTAAAAGAAAGAAAAGGGAGAAAGGACACATACCTTTTATATACTTCTTACTTTTTTGAGACATCCAGTTGCCAAGATGGGCAGTGATTAATTCTACACTATTCTAATTGCTTCTCCACAATGTATTTATTCCATCTATTCTTTCTCATTGTAGTTATAGATGTTTCCCTGTAATTTGTAATTTAATGGTCTTACATGGCTTTGCCTCGCCAGCTGCAACTGAATTGGAAACACCTGGTTAGCAAGAGCCACGTTTTCTTCTCAATGAATTTAATGTTCTATGTTCTAGTGCTCATGACATCTGGCCTATCTTACTCTTTTTCTTTTTAATGTTCTCTCTTCCTCCCTAACCAATCTCCTAACCTTTTAATGGCTCTGAAACTTCTTTCATTAATTCCCTCAACATTGACTCGGCATCGCTCCTGCCATACAGCTGACAAAACGAACCTGGGAACACCTAGCAGACCACTGGAGGCTGAGAGGTAGCAGGAAGCTGGTGAATGCAGCTGAGACTTGCGGGGTAAGGATGCATTAGCAACAGAGGAGGTGGGAGGGCCCTTGAGTGTCTCAGTGGGTTGAGCATCCTACTCTTGATTTCTGCTCAGGTCATGATCTCACCGTAACCCTTGTGGGGCTTCCCGCTGGGCGTGGAACCTGCCTGGGATTCTCTCTCTCTGTCCCTATGACCCCGCCTCTTCACACTCTTTCTCTCTCAAAAAAAGAAAGCAAATTTTCAAAGTAAATTTAAAAAAGAGGTGGGAGTCTGTTGAGCGTTCAGGAAGGGCATTCAAGGCAGAGGAAGCAGCCCTGACAAGGGTCTATGATGGAAATTTGGGGCTTGTTGGGGGGACTGCAAAATATATCATTTGGCTGGACCAATGAATTTGAGTGGATAAAGAGGAGAGAATAATGAGAGTTGAAAATGCAGAGTTAAGCACTGTCCTGTCGTTGGAGGACAGTACTGATTAGATTGGAATGGGAGCTGGTCGGAGGAGGGCTGGTAGGAGGGAGGAGTCCTGAATGATGGAGACACAGCTATGAAGCATACTAAGCCCCAGGATTCTCCAAGGCACTTTTCACCTCCTGCAGTATTTTCTGTGAGAACATGCCCTCATCAGGGGCATCTGTGTGGCTCAGTTGGTTAAGCATCTAACTCCTGATTTTGGCTCAGCTCATGATCTCACAGTTCCTGGAATCTAGCACCCCCCCCATCAGGCTCTGCACTGATAGTGCAGAGCCTGCTTGGGATTCTCTCTCTCTCTCCCCCCACTCCTCTCTCTCTCTCTCTCTCTCTCTCTCTGTCTCTCCCCTGCTCTTCTACAAGGGCACATATGTGCTCTCTCTCTCAAAATAAATAAACATTTTTAAAAACTTCAAAGAACATGCCCTCCTGGGACTAGCATACCTCTTGGATAGTTTACTAAAGACTGATGCCTCCCTCCAAGAGGTTTCCTTGATATGGAACCTACCTGCCAGACTCGGCATATTATTCAAGCACGCACGTTTATTTAGTGTGCAAATGTTTGTTTTCTCTGAAAATGTTTTCAAAACAGAAAGCAGACCAGACCTTATTATTTTTCTATATTTGTTTCACTTGGTGCAAGGAAACAAATGCTAATTGGAATGAAAGGGTGGTAATGTACATAAATTGTTTTTATTGTGCTTGTTATTAGGTTCACGGTATCTGCAATTGCACCTGTGCAAATATATTTGGAAATATTCACTTCATAGCGCAAGAGCCGCTTAATCACATACCTGACTGAGACTTTGAGCTAGAGTTGCAGAACTCAAAATGCAATCCAGAGTCGCCATTTGGCAGCTGAACTGGAGTGTGTAGACAATCACTGCCACAGAATTATCTACTCTGGCTATCGTCACTGCCCCAATTTGCTTGGCAGTTGAAAATCCCGCACTTTGCACTTGAGCTGTGCGCTTGACTGGTTTCAGAGCCGAAAGACTGGAGGGTTGTTTGTAGGTTCCAGGGGTCATGCATTTGAATTGCAATGAAGTATGCAGTAGAGAGTTTGGGAGTAAGAAGTGTGATTAAGTGACCTCTAATATTCCTTCCATTTACATAACTCCCCTGTCCTTGGGCCACAATTATCTGGAGCTACTACACTGATAAGCATTTTATTATAAAATAAAATTAACCAAACTTTGGAAGGATGACTCAGTGACCAGTTTGAATGGTGGAGGGGAGAGTTTGACCATGCTGAGATCTAGTTTCATACTTTATGAGATTTAGGACCTTGTTCCAGACGATGCCAGGTCCCCTGCATCCAGATGGGCCTTCACTTCCACTCATTTGTTCCCCATTTGAGTCAGGGGCTCACTTGCCTATTTTCCTCATTTGTGGCTCATAGTTTTCTATGCCCTGACTGCATTGTCTTGCTTGGCTTCCGTTCACCTACCTCTCACCCTCATCTATAAGCTCAATTGCGCCCCCGACCCCCGGGAATAGATCTAGTCTTGGAGGAGAAGGGCTATTTGGGGGGTACATGGAGACTAAAATCCTCCTTAATCACCACCAGACCACCAGACCATCACTAGGTGTGGATTTTACCCCTATTTCCAATCTTTGGAGGGCTGCTGACCTGACACATGTTGCTCTCCTTCTGGAAACTAACTTTCTTCTCTCTGGGCCTTGGCTGATCTCCCACTCTACTCCTGCTCAAAGCCACCACTGGATTTTAAACCATGAGGCCTTGAAAATTGTCTTTGTGACCTACAAATTCTAGATCCCCGGGACTCATCCTACCTAGAACCATGTCCCCATCCATCTCCCAGCTGGGCTCCCATGTGGACCTTCAGGCCTGACTTGACATTTCAGCTTAGGCTTATAACCCTGCATAGTTTCCGTGTCTGTCCCAGCCCCTGCCAGGCCAGAGACCCCACTTATGATCCCAGACTTGGCTTCTGACCAAAAAAAAAAGTGAAAATAAAATCTCTGACTCTACTAAAGCTTTTCCTCAGTTATCGGCACCACATTATCACTTTCTAATTGGCTTTGCCTGGTATCAATTTTCTCGCTTATATGTCTGAATGCTGGTGTTGGACCGAGAGCTTGACCTGACCATGGTAACAGTGACTGTTTTATGCTTCTTGCTTCCCTAGAACTCTCAGGGCCTCTTCAGCCATGGGGTTATTACCTTACTCCAACAGCTGGCTCAGATGTGCTCTGATCTTCCCAGTTTTAACCAACAGCAATGGGCAGATATGCTGTTCTTAAACTCATGTTCTTTACAGGATGCCACAATGTTATGGCCTATCTCAGCATTTTCTATACTCTGCTCTGCAGAAGATTACTATTCCATGAGACAATAAGCATTTATAAAACAAGCAAACAAATTCACTAAAAAAGTATATATATGTATATTTCATAATCATGTGAATTTGGAAAATGCTGTGTTAATGCTAAATGTGTTACTTCATCACAAGAATTTTCAGGTCCTTCAATATGCTACTAATGACCATTGTAATATTCAGGGAGTGTGGGGAGAAAAACAGAGTATGTAGCTTTTTCAAATTTATTGGCTTATAGAGGTTTTTTTTTTTTTTCCCTGTGGAACACTCTAAACCTGTCACCAGAAGTTCCTCAGAACATCGTGTGGGAAATGCTAAGTGATTTAAGCTCCATTCTTTGACACTGACCTGGAGTCACCTGAACAAAATTCTCTCCAACAGACTGTAAATGGAGCAAGGAAGTCAAGACTTGCCTAAAAATTAGACTAAAACTTGATTCTTATCATATACCATTCACAAAACCCAACTCAAAATGGAGTTAAGACTTAAATACACGACCTGAAACTATAAAACTCTCAGATGAAAACACAGGGGACAACTTGATACTGGTCTTGGCAATGATTCCATGGGTATGACAACAAAATCACAGATAACAAAAGCAAAAGATAGACAAGTGGAACTGTATCAAACTAAAAACCTTCTGCACAGCAAAGGAAACAGTCAATGGAGTGAAAAGGCAATCAATGGGATGGGAGAAAAATATTTGCAAAGTATGTTTCCAAAGTATATAAAGAATTCCTATACCCCAATAGCAAAACAAACAAAAACAAACACAAAAACAAACCCCCCAAAAACCCAAAAAACAAATAACAAAAAAACAAAAAATACCCTAAAATGGGCTAAAGACATGAATAGACATTTCTCCAAAGAAGGCATACAAATGGCCAAGAGTCACATAAAAAGATGTTCAATGTCACCAATCATCAGGGAAATGCAAACCAAAATGACAGTGAGATAACGCCTCATACCTATTAGGATGGTTATTGTCAGAAAGTCAAAAGAGATAAATGTTAACTAGACTTATTGTGGTGATAAGTTTGCAATATATACACAAATGTCAAATCATTATGTTGTACACCTGAAACTAACGTAATGTTGTATGTCAGTTATACCTCAATAAAAAACAGTCAAAAAATAACATGTTGGTGAGGATGTGAAGAAAAGGGAATTCCAGTACAGTATTAATAAGAATGTAAATTGGTTACAGCCCTTATGGAAAACAGTACGGATATTCCTCAAAAAATAAAAAATAGAATAACTATATGATCCAGCAGTCCTACCTCTAGGAATTTATCCAAAAGAATAGAAATCAGGATCTCAAAAAGATATTAGCACCTTCATGCTTATTACAGCCCTAGTCACAATAGCCAAAATAGGGAAACAGATTAAATTTCCATTGGGACATGAATGGATAAGGAAAATCTGGTATATACACACAATAGAATATTATTTAGACTTTAAAAAAGAAGGAAATTCTGCAATGAGTGATAACATGGATGAAGCTTGAAGACATGATGCTAAGTTAAATAAGCCAGTTTCAGAAAGACAAATATTGTATGATTTCACTTACATGAGGTATCTGAAATACTTGAATTCATAGAATCAAAGAGTGGGCTGGGAGTAGAGAGAAAATTAAGAGTTTCTAATCAAGTGGCATACATTTTTTTAATGTTTATTTATTTTTGAGAGAGAGACAGAGATACAGCATGAGTTGGGGAGGGATGGAGAGAAAGGGAGACACAGAATCTGAAGCAGGCTCCAGGCTCTGAGCTGTCACCACAGAGCCTGATGAGGAGCTCGAACCCATAAACTGGGAGATCCTGACCTGAGCTGAAGTCGGATGCTTAACCAACTGAGACACCCAGGCGCCTCAAAGGGCATAAATTTTAATTAAGCAAAATGAATTAAGTTCTAGTGATCTACTGTATACACAGCACCTGTAGTCAATTATACACTTAAAAACTTGTCATGAGAGTCAATCTCATATTCAATAGTCTTACTCCAATAAATGAAATTTTAAAAAGAATGAAATATGGAAATTAAATAGAAGTGAGCATCAGAGAGGTAGCACTTTTTAACTTTAAATTCTTACTCATGTGTATGTTTCCATGATTTTATAAATTCAGTTTTGTACTGCTACATACACACTAGCGTAACTAAGATGAAAATACTGGCAATATTGAGGACCAGCAACGATGCAGAGCACCTTGGTCTCTTATGCATCACTCTGGGAATTTACAATGGTCCCACCACTGTGAAAACAGTTGGCCAGTTTACTACAAAGTTGAAAAAGCACTTAGCATATCATCTAACAATCCTACACCTAGTATTTACCTTAAGGAAATGAAATTTATTTCCACATAAAAGCCTGTGCACAAATGGCCATAGAAGCTTTACTTGTAATAACCAAAAAAACTAGAAACAGCCCAAATGTTTTCCAATGCATGAATAGTTAACGAACTGTGGTACATTTCTACCATGGAATACTACTCGCTAATGAAAAAGAAGGTGTTTGTATATGCAACGATTTGGTTAGATTGCAATGGATTTATGCTGAGTGAAAAGCCAATCTCAGGTTACATCCTACATGGTGCAATTTATATAACACTTTCTAAATGACTTTCTAAACTAGCGATGGAAAACAGTTGTTAGGGTTTAGGGTGGAGGGGACGGTGTCACTGTAAAGAGGACAGAGGGGAGAGCTTCTTTGTGGTGATAAAGCAGTTCTGTATCTGATTAGGGTAGTGGCTTCATGAGTCTACATATATGATAAAATTTCATACTACTACACAAGCACACACACACACAACAAAAAAACAGGGGCGCCTGGGTCTGGATGGCTCAATCGGTTCAGTGTTTGACTCTTGATTTCGTCTCAGGTTATGATCTCCTGGTTCATGGGATCAAGCCCTGAGTCAGGCTCTGTGCTGACAGCGCAAAGTCTGGCTGGGATTCTCTCTCCCTCTCTCTCTGCCCCTCCCCTGCTCTCTCTCTCTCTCTCTCTCTCTCTCTCTCTCAAAATAAATAAATAAACATTTTTTAAAGAAGTGCGTGTAAACACTGGTGTAAACTGAGTAAGGTCTATAGCTTAGTAATATTGTATGAATGTCAATTTCCTGGTTTTGGTAATACTACGGTTATGCAAGGTGTTATCCTAGGGAAACGGGGCAAAGCGTGGATAGGAACTCTCTATACTACTTTTGAAACTTCTTGTGCATCTTAAATTATTTCAAAGTAAAACAAAAATTAACAATGTGAAAGCCAAACAAGAAAACAATTCAACTTTGGTCGATTCCAGATGAGATGCTCTAGAAGGGCAGGAATCCAGTCCTGTCATTTAGGACCATGCCTGACTCACCCAATTCTACAATAGTCTTCCTGGTTCCACCACTTACTAGCTGTGTGACTTGGGGGAAGTCACTACCCGTGCACCAGTTTCCTCATCAGCAGAAGGGAAATTCTAACAGTTCCTGCCTCATAAGATCCTGGTTAAGATTAGAGTGAATAATACCAAGGGCTTTGGATACTTTATAGGAGGAGGAAGAGTTCCATGAAGTGACACATACATTCTGTCCTCTGAATACATGATATATGCAAAGCAGTCACATGACTGGGCCTCATGTCTCATCATGATGGTTAGCCATTATATAAACAATATGAACTCCTTGCTTGCATAATAATGTCTACGGTACATATGTTTTCCTTTTGGATTGCTTCCCTTTTTCAAACTATCTCACTCCCCAAAGATTTGAAATGTATGGAACTGCAACGATCTGCCTTTTGCTTTTACTGCAATTTTTTTTGAAATCAGAAGGAAGAATTCCACTAAAGGATTTTGTGATATTTTTACCTTGATTCACATTTCATTTCTAACTCTCCTAATATCCTCTTTGTATTTCTATCATTTCATGTGGATACATTTGATTTATAATTTGATTTGATTATAATGTCCATGTCTGTTTCCTTTCTGAGATGTGAGTTTCAGGTCAGGGCCTGTATGCTTCCACTTATTCAACATATAGTAACTGAGCTCTTACCATGTTCCAGGCATTGTTCTAGATGCTGAGGATACAGCAATGAACAGACAAATGCCCTAGTGTTGATGGTAGTTACTCTCTTGTATGGAATTTTTTGTATTCGATGCTTCTAGCATAGTGCCTGACCCATTGCAGGTGCTCAAATGTTCCATGGATGGATGAGTAGAGTGATAAATTGAACATCTCTGTTGATGGGTACCCTGTGTTTAAACAAAGAAGCCAAAGCCTAGTGTGAAATTTTTCTAGTTTCTAAAGAGAATGAGACACGATTGTCGTAGACTTTTGGAAATGAGCTGTTGGCCTCTTCTGCCACCCTCATGAGATTTCTAGTTTGGCATCTTGCTATGGACAAAGCAATAGGTAAGTAAAAACAAGACAATGTCACCACAGAACAGAAGCATCTCCTTTGGAGAGATGAAGAACTACCAAAAGACTTTAATAAATCTTTGACCTTTTTCCTCTTTAAGATCTTAATTACGAGTGATTCCTATATTGAGAAATATAAAAAGATGGCCAGAAAATAGCTGCTATGTTCCACCTGTCTTTAATTTCTAGGTTTGAAGGCTCTCCATCTAAATTTTACATTAATTAAATTTGTCAGGAGCCAAGTCCAGGAAAAAAATCTAAAAATCACAGAGGTCGGGGCTGGTGGTTAGCGGAGTGAGACACTGTCTCCCTTTTGCAGATTTTACAAAAATGCCCCTCACAGTACTATTACTAAGAGTTTAGGCCTATTCATGTGACTCTTACCTTGGTCTTCACCCGTGTACATTCCCTGGATGCCTTAGAAATATTCTAAAAATAGTTTTTATTTATAATTTTTAAAATTCCACACACAACACACGCACATAGTGCAAAACTCAAAAGTCTCTGAAGAATAAACCATGAGAGAACGTGTCCTTCCTTTCCTCTTCCTGTCTCCTGGAAAGCCCTGTTCCTCCCCCTAGAGGTATCCATTGCCATGTTTTTTATATCCTTGTAAAATATTTTATGAATATCTGTATTTTGGAAATAGTAAGACTCTGGCATCCAGCGTGCTTTCACAAATTCAGCTGCTTGAAGTCAAATAGGGTAAAAACTGTTTTAGATTTTTAATGCAATTAACTCTTGGTCAAATCGCCAACTTCATTTTCTACCTACTTTCAAAAAAAGAGGCCAAAGAAGTAACTTGGAATAGTGAATGAGTCCTGGCAGGGACTAAGGTAACTGGGCTCTTTCATTAAGGAGCAGAAATGAGCCTAACTTCCCACCTGAAAACCACAAGATTTCTAGATAATGTACAAAGGTAAGGGCCACAATTCTGCTAAACAAGAGATTGATCACACTTTTCCCAAAGTGTAAGACAGGTACCTGATACATCCACAGGACCGTACAGAGAGACTGATGCTCCCATAGCCCAGGTGCTACCACAGTCTGATTCTATGACATAGTCGGGGCAGTTGTGACTCATCAGATCTACTTTATTTTTTGAAAATAGGCAAACCTTCAATCAAATATATAGAGAGACATAAATCAGAATAACATCACATCCCAAGTATTCTTGATTAATCATACCTTACACATTAGGCTCAAAGTCATGAAGAATTGGTCAGTTGCATCAGTTAGTTGTTCATCATTGCAGTTAAGCTTTAAGATGTTATCCATCCATGCTACGTAGTGTATCAATTCTTAACAGTTACATATAATTTTACAGTAAGGTTATGGGTTCTAAAGCACGTCTGCAGAGTTGAGTGAGATGATTTATAGCAAACTCACAATTGCAGATTTCCAAGTTAGCTCCCTATAAGATTCATCCATCAGATCTGGGGAGAGGATTGAGAAGCACTCTCTCTTCACAAACTCTTATATCAGTGGCTGTCCACTGATATAAGCTGACTACACATTGGCATCTCCTGGGGAGCTTTAAAAATGCTGATTCCTGGGTCCCAGGCCCTTAGATTCTGATATCACTGGTATAGAGGTTAGCCTGGGCACTGGATTTCCCCAAAGTCACCCTGCAGATTTCCATGTGCCGCCAGGATGAAGAACCACTGCTGTAGATCTTGACCAGGTATGCCTGATTCTGGAAATCTCTTTGGATCGTCAGAAATTGTTTACTTCTCTCATTTGGAATTGGTGTCATCTTCTCCCATATTAGCACTACTTTTTGCATGAAACTGAGGCCCAGTTGCAGGCTACTCAATGTGATCTAGAGACTAGTAGCATCTGCATCACCTAGGTACCTACCCCCTCACCCACTGAAACAGAATCTGCATTTTAACAAGATCCCCAAGTGTTTCATGTGCTCATTAAAGTTTAAGGAGCACAGCAAAGTGGCCTCCAGCGACACATTCTAACAGCCTCCTGGGTGTGGTGACAGTCCACTGTGGCAAGGATCTCAAGTGCTGAGCCCCACAAGATTTTCCAGAAAAAAAATGCGGGAGACGCTTGTTCTGTTCTTCACGGCAATCCTTATGAATTACACTCTCTGGGAACCTGCCTTTAGAACAGACTGCTCATTCCCAGGTGATTATTTACATGAAAGGGTGAGAACCCAATGAAGCACATCCAACTTTTCCCCAGAGGAGGAGTTATTTGCTCCTTGGAAAAGCAGCCTGATCTAATTGTTTAAAAGCTCTTCTGCCTTTCACCTAAATTGGCCAAAAGAACAGTATTACTCTCTAAAGAAGGATAAATTGTCTCTTCCTTAACCCTGCAAATAGCTGAAGATAGTCTTTCCCCTACCCAGATGATTTTCATAGTCAGGTTTAGATTTCTCAACAATGGCTCCTGATTCTGTTTCCTACTCTTCTGGTTATCCCTCCAACCCCACATTCGAAACCTAGTTCAGCACAGCCCTCAAGGTAGAGTAATTCAAACCAGAGAAAACCTCCAGAGTGAGCAACATGATCTATAAATCGGACTGTCATCAACTCTGACCAGAACATCATATATTTTTTTAATAATGCAGCTTGGGGTTGCTTTTTGGGGTGGGGGGAAATATGTATTATGTTAATTCAGTATTAAGCTTCTGTTTAACCAAAACTTCTATGTCCCTTTCCCATGTATCATCAAAAGATGCTACCCCATTCTTATACTTTCACAATTATTCATTGAACTTAAGTATAAGGCTTTATTTATAAGCCAAATACATTTCATCACTGTGATCTCTGCATCCACAGCTTCAGCCTGACAAAGTATTTCAAGGCTATCAGTCCTGAATAAACAGTTTTGGATTCAGAATCAAGTCTGATCACTACAACTCTATTGTAAAGCCTTAAGCAAGTTCCTTGGCCTTCATAAGCCTATTTTTCATCTATAACACGGGCACAATAATAGTACCTATCTTAAAAGGTGGTTATGAGGTTTCAATGAGATAATGTAAAAATCACTTTGTAAAATATAAAGCTGTAAAGGTTAAGAAAATAATCTCCAAGCTATAAGTAAGTTACAAACTTAATAACCATAACACTGATTTGTTTTTGACCCCCACAAAAAATAAGTAGCAGTCTCAAAATCCTCTGAAAAACCCAGCTGTCTCCTCCCCTACCACCACTGACCTATCCTAGTTTGTTTTCCTTTTGTGAAGAGTTTCTGTCTTCTGTTCACAAAAGAGGAAGGGAAACCTGGCCTGAGAACCATAAAACCAAATACCAGAATTGTTCTCTAGAAACTAGCCACATGGGAGTGGATGAAAGCAGAAAACCCCTTTAATGTCACTGACATGGGTGTCAAAGTGTTCAGACAGGGCATCGACTTCCAGTTTCTCACTGAAAGAGGAAGTCAAAATTGCTGATGTCCTGGCCACTGGAATTCTGTAGAGTCAGGGTTCCCAAGCTCAGGAGGTGTGGTAAAATATAATATAAAATAATATATATAATATGATACAATACATCCATCATCATAAAACTTTACCTCACCCTATTGCCAAGAAAGCCTCTTGAAGTTACTCAGGGGCAATGAAGTTTTACATAGAAGCCTGTGAACTTGTATAGACCACCCCGCCCCCCAACGAGTGGTAAACTTCCTAGATGGAAATGAGTAAGAATAGACTCCAGGGCTTACATCATCATTTATACCTCTCCACCTCCAAATCCTCTTTTTTTAAAATAGAGACAAAATAGGAGCCTAAGATTTACCCCCAAAAGACTAAGGAATGCTTGGTCATTCTTACATTTGCTGACCTTTCTCTATACATCTCCAAATACTCTCTGAGACACAACACTTTGCTAATTTGCGTGATTTACAGATCAGAAATGCTGAGATTTTTAGAATACACACAATGTTTCCAAGAGGCTAATCAAAGAGTTATAATTTGAGCACATGTACAAGGCCAGTAGTAAATACACTCCAACTACTCAAGTAACAAACACCTAATATTTATTAATAAATTAGTACACTTGAAGGCATTTTTCTGCTATCCGTCCCTCCCCATGACCCACAAACCCCGCCCACACAAAGGGACCACGCCACCTTTGCATTAGAGTCTGGCAACTGAGCATTATTAGAGAGCATGTTTATAAATGGGAGCAGAGTTGCAAATATATCAGACAAGAGCTCTTACAGCTGCAGCCGCTTTTAATTAAAGTGATTGAATGACGAAGGACACCCACCAAGACCAAGGCCTTGGGGGCAGACTGGACCTACCGACTACGTGTGTATAAAAAACAAGACATCTTTTAAAGCAAAGCTGGGCAAATTCCCTATGGAAAAAGGTGCCACGGGCACTCGGTTGTGACTTTCCAAAGTGCAGCAATACGTTCCAGAACAGCTCAATTCCTAAAAGATGAAGTTCAAGTTCTTTGGTGGCCCAGTTGTCAAGCCACTTAAATAGCAAGGTCTGATGGCTTGAGGGTTTCACGTCTCCAGCCCAGAGCATCATTAGCATAAGAGGAGCACAAGTAATCAAGCATTCTACACAGTGCCCAAGTGAAAACCATACAATCAGCAACAGTGTGGTCAAGTTTCGGCCATGAATATGAACTATACAACAAGGCATATTAAAACGATTAACTCAAAATCTATTGCATTACAGCAACTCAACGGGGTATTACATTTCTTTCACCCTTAAGAAAATTTGTAAATTACAAATCATAATAAAAACAGTTACAATTTAAAAAAAAAGCTGATGTGTTGAGACATGAAGACTGCATATAGAATTCACAAGATGCCATTACACTTTTAAGAAGTTAAGAGCCTCACAATCCAGTGTGCAGGAGAAGCCACACTGCATTTGTGGTACATTAAGTGAATTTAAAGTGCACAGAACAATTTCGAAAATACATAAGAAGTCAAAACAGAGAAAATATGGAACCTAAAAAACTTTAGTGGTGGGTATTTTTCAACAGTTACACCTTGAGTAAGGCTTATGAACTAACTTTCTAGAAGGGTTAAAAAAAGAGAGAAAGAACTCAAAACACTGGCCATATGCTCTGTTACACACACACACATGCACACACGCGCACACACACACGCACACACATGGAACTAGAAAAACAAAAACAAAACAAACAAAAAAACCACCCTGCCACTAAATTGAGTAATTTCCAGAGTGTAGTATCCCTCACGTTCTACAATAGATCGGGAAGATGGCTATACACAGAGTCCAAGAGGGTCTGGCTGGCTTCCTGACTCTTGACTCCAATAATCTCAAATAGCCGGTCCAGCTTGTCCTCAGCCTGAGGAATCTCTTCAATCACCCGCAGCTCCTCAGGATTCAGAATGTGGAGCATGTCGTCAAAAATAGGCTGCAAGTCACAGGGGTCTAGGCGTACCTGCCGCAACACTGTGTCCTTCTTTTCTGCAGGGAGGACAGGGAAGGTAAGGGGACAGCGGTCAAGGGACTGGACTGGGGAAGCGCAGCAGAGCTAGGAGGGACGGCTCCCCTCTCCCAGGCTATCCCCACCCCCCACCCCTAAATGTGTGAGAGAACACCTGGCACATTCTAAACAATGCAGTAGTTTTTACTAGCATTGCCCTTAAGATAACAAACAAGATCTGACTAAGAGAGAGCAGACAAGGAAGCACTTGAATGGGTTGTTGGCTGTCCTTAGCATGACTTTTGTCTAGACCTAAAAGACTTCTGGATTCTTCTAAAACTCGGGAGATGCTGAAATACTTAGAGAAACTTAAGGAAATGAAAAAAAAAACACTTTTCCATCTCTAATGTGTTTACTAAAAAAGATCGGTCTGCCCTTTTCCCCTCAAAGATTCCAAGTCCATGTAATCTGCTTAGCTGACTTTCGAACTATATTGCCGCATTTCAAAACTAAATTACAAAGAGAAAAGCACAGAAATAAGAGAGTACTGCTTCCTGGATCACACCTTACAATGAGACGAGGGACTGTAATTTATCACTCTTCTAAAAAGCTTTCTTTAAAATATAATAGGTAGCATAAAATACAAACTAAAATATAAATCTTTCATATAAATATAAAATAGATCAACGGAAATAGGTAAGGTATATACCAGAGAACATATTTTATAAACATAAGCTACAACGTAACATAAAATATAACCCTTTCTTTAACATCTAACTGGAATTACCCAAACTGGAAAATTTCGAACAAAAACCCAGTATCGATATAGTGTGCATGCTAATTCCCTAGCCTGCCATGAAAATCTGAAGGTGGGAAATTATTTACCTAACATACCAATCCTCCACGTTTAAAACCTTGCTCTTTGCAACGATTCTTAACAGAGTGAATTTTAATTTGAGTCACTGAAACTTACACTTTTGACTCTCAAGATAGGTTATACTTTAAATCCTTGGGATGCTGCAAACCTGGTCTGGTAAATAATTTTCAAAAAAACCTGCCAGACAACATTTTATCAGACCTTCCCCAAAACACCTTCGATAGCATCATGAGGATAAAGGGCGACCAATGCAGGCTCTCGGCCAGATCAAGAGAGCTGTAAAGACTTTCTGGGTGGGTCCCCGCTATCTGATGACGTGGTTCCTCTCAGGTCAGCCTCATCTTGGGGTGTATGATAGGCTTTCCTGGGCAAGTCACTCATATGAGGCAACTACCACTGGGCTGTGGAACCGGCCGAGGAGAAACCCTGGGGACTTCTTTGGGGGAAGGTTAAAGAATGAATATGCCCTGTAGCTGTTCTGCCAACGTCTTTACCTTTGGTAATAAAGGAGCCCGTCCTGCTCAGCGCCGAGGAGCCACTGGATGTGGAGTCACAGCGAAGAAGGGGTTCCGATTCATCCACGAAGAAGCCCTTGTTCTTGTCCAGCGGGGAAGGCTCTACTGTCAGCAGGGTGGAATTCTCAAGTTTCGTGTTGGGGCTGGGGATGGGGCTCGGGCTAAGTGGGCTGGGGCTCATCGGGAGAGCCAGTTTGTCAGTTTCCAGCTGTGAGGGGAAACAAACAAATAAAAGTGTTTTTAGTATATACTTCAAAAATTGTAGAGAAAAAAATGAAATCTAAACATCCTCTCAGATGCTATTTTTGTTCCACTTAACATTTTATAGATAAATTCTGCCATTTTGACACTCTGTAACTTACATGATTGCTAAATACACATACACACATGCTTTTTAAACCCTTCAAGAATATACGTGGGGCTGGCTAAGTGTAAGCGTTAATATGCGCCAACCTGTCACCTCGCAGGAATGGAATTGGACAAAGGAGTGAATAGGAAGATCTCCAACTTAAAAGAAATTGATTGCGCTGGTAAAGCTTTTAGATAATATCTAGTACATTCCCCTCTGTATGGGCTGAATTATGTCCCCCCAAATTCATATGTTGAAGTCATAACTTCCTTACCTCAGTATATGACTGTATTTGGAGATGGGGCCAACTAAATCACTTTAAAAAGAGGTGATTAAGATATAATTGGGTACCAATCCAATACGACTGGTATCCTTAGAAGAAGCCTTTAGAAGAGACACACAGCAGAAAGACCATGTAAAGACACAGGGTGATGGCTCCCATCTTCTACAAGCCAAGGCAAGAAGCCTGAGGACACCTTTATTTCAAACTTCTAGCCTCCAGAATTGTGACAAAACAACAGTGTGCTGTTTAAGCTTCCAGTGTGTGGTACTTTATTATGGTAGCCCTAGCAAACTTAATACACCCTCTCTTTACAAGTAAGGAAACTGAGGTCTAGAGAAATGATATGACTTTCTTAATTATGGGCTCCCAACCAGTAAGGGTCAGAGCTAAGACTGGACCCTAGGTTTCCTGACTCCCATTTCAAAGCAGCTCAGGAGAACACCAGAGGCAAAAGCAGCTGGAAGAAGAAAGTGAGGACCACCCCACTGGAGCCAGTGGATAGCTCCGAAGGATTTAATGGAAACAGTGAAGTTGCATTCTGGAGGGGAGGGTCAGAAAGACAGTTAACAAGTAAGCAAACAAACAAGATGGCATCACATGGAGATGGCGAACTTCATGACCATTGGCTGGTATGCAGAGAATGGATTTTAGTGGGGAGCAAGAAACAAAAGAGAGAGCCCAGTTAGGATGCTGCTACAGTGGTTGGGTGAGGTAAAATCAGGGCTTGTACCTGGGTGTGCAGCGGGGAAATGATAGGTGATATCACCCCATTTTACAGGAGAAATGACTAAGGTCCAGAGCGGGCGCACAGCCATTGGGAGAAGGCTGGTGCTCAACTCAGGCCTATCTGATACCTCTACTTAGCTTGTCATTTGATACTTCGCTTTAGAACTCTGGCAGGCATTTGTGGCATCTCTTAGTCCACTGACTTTAATCTTTTTATTGGCTCTCCCGCCATGGATGAAAATCTGGGGGCCAGGTGGCCAGATCACACAGGGCAGGGTTCAGGGAATGCTAATCACCACTCGTTAGAACCCTCATGACTTCACTAACACATGACAAGTTCCTCAATCAGGAAGACATTGACCCTCATTTCAACATATTATGTGGAAGAGTTGTAAAAAGCACAAAGCAAACACAACGGCCTCTTTTACAACCTGTAGGGCCTGAGAAATTCTTGCAACTGATGAGAGAGTCTGAAGACCACCAATTACTGCACCTGCCTGCTGTTCCAACAGCATCTTTCCTCTGCACAACCACCCACACCCTGCTTCCGCTTCCCAGTACAAGCTGAAGACTTGGATAACGCATTCCCAGCTGCCCCCTTTCTGATCCACAGACAAATTTTATGTTTAAGCTTTTGCAATTTTGATTCAATAGGCATGTGCCCCTCCTCTCTGAAATGCACATGGCCATTCATGCCAATACACATTTTTTATTCACTCAATTAGACAAAGAGCACTTGTCTACACTCTGGTTCTCAGGGACCACACTATATTGGACGACATGGTCAGTCAATACAGTGCACTGTTTTTGCTGAAAAAAAGAAATTCCTGCCCATAAGTCACATGCCAACAGACTAAGGAGTCCACCCACCTATTTCCTGAACTTAGCTCAAAACTTTCAATGTTTAATTTTTTCCCCACTTTTGCCAAAGGATCCTATCAGTGGAAATTAAGTACATGATTTCCAGCACAATTCAGTGAGGCAGAATGCTACAGTGATGCTCTCTTATAATCAATGATGAGTCCAGTGAATACGAAAATGTCCCTAAGAATGGTTTTAGCGTCATCTCGGTAGGGCGAACAACTACAGCTAAAGCCAGAGCTCATGTGACAATCATCTTTCTAGAAAATCTATTCAGCTACTAAGTACAGGTATCTCTCCCGTTATGCAGGATACACAGCAGCTGGTTGACTTCCAGATTTCTCTAAAATTATTTGCATTTTTCCTATAAGAAAAAAAACACGCTCATAGAAAGTTAACTTCTTTTCTCCCTTTACTTACTATTTACAATATCCATCAACACTGGATTGCAACACAGCAACTCAAGCCTTGTATTACCTATGATAGTTCTAATCAGAAATTAAGTCATCAGGGGGCACCTGGGTAGCTTAGTGAGTTAAGCATCTGACTTTGGGTCAGGTCATAGTCTAGCGGTTCATGAGTTCGAGCCCCGCATCAGGCTCTGTGCTGACAGCTCAGAGCCTGGAGCCTGCTTCAGATTCTGTGTCTCCCTCTCTCTTTGCCCCTCCCCTGCTCGTACTCTGTCTGTCTGTCTGTCTCTCTCTCCCAAAAATAAATAAAACATTTAAAAAAATTTTTTAAAAAGAAAAACTAAGTTATCAGGATATGTGGAATAAACTAATTATTAATTCAGAAAGTTCATGTTCATTGTTGAGTTGACAGCAAAAAAGAATACTTATTAATAAGATTTAGATACTAAAAGACAAACACTCTAAACAAGAAAGCCAGAAAAGGGACTTATCCAAATATTCACAAAATGGATTAGGAGGGACTTAATTTTTTCCTTATGCATCTTTGGGCCTTCCAAATTCTCTACGGGGACATATTAAGTTTTATAATTATAAAAACAATACACGTTATTTTAAAAAGCAGTTACCACAATGGGGCACCTGGGTGGTTCAGTCATTTAAGCGACCGACTTCAGCTCAGGTCATGATCTCATGGTTTGCGGGTTCGAACCCCATGTCAGGCTCTGTACTGACAGCTCAGAGCCTGGAGCCTGCTTTGGATTCTGTGGCTCCCCCACTCTCTGCCCCTCCCCTGTACACTCTCTCTCAAAAATAAATAAAACATTAAAAAAATTTTTTTAATAATTAATAAAATAAAAGCAGTCACCACTGATAAGTATAATCTCCGTTTGCTAACTTGGAAATGTTATGGCTACAGCATCTCTTATTTATTTATTTGGTAGCCAAGGAACAGGATAGGTGGAAGATCACCTACTTGGCTGAGTGCCTCGCTATACTTTGGTTAAGTGTCCACAGTCAAAAAAGGGTAACATTGCCCTCCAACTTACCGCAGTGAGGTAGATACTAGACTTAAAAGAAAGGCCTCTGGAGAAAATTGGCCAGTGAAGCCAATATATCCACCAGATATATGAAGTCCCTTTGCAGAAACTTTAAAAATACAATTCTTTTTGCCTTACAGCTATGAGATAACCATGCTAACTATGAAGACTCACTTGAGGGACGCCTCGGTGGCTCAGTCGGTTAAGCATCCGACTTCGGCTCAGGTCATGATCTCACTGCTCATGGGTTCGAGCCCCGAATCAGGCTCTGTGCTGACAGCTTGGAGCCTGCTTCAGATTCTGTGTCTCCCTCTCTCTCTCTGCCCCTCCCCCACTCGCTGGCGCACGCATGCGCTCTCTCAAAAAAAATGAATAAATGTTAAAGAAGACTCACTTGAGAAATGAGGTAGAGACAGTAAGACACATGGAAAGGGGAGGCAGCAGGGATAATGAGGGGAGAGCTCCCCAAGTAGTCAAAACCAGAACGGCTCTATTGTGTGAACTTCAAGAGCATGCAATTTCGTTTGGCCAAATGAGCCCCAAATGTCCTCCTGATTAGTTTCCATGCAAGTACACTTAGCCCTTCCAGATACTGTATTAGTCCCAAGTGATAGGGGAAGGGAGAGAGATAAACGGTTCACCTACTCAACAGCTGAGTCACACCTAAAGTTCCACTGCTGACCTGACTATTTTCCTTTCTGATTAGCAGAAACACCAAGTACAAGGAACCATCCAAATGGATGAGGTGGACAAGGTATTGATTGAAATTTGTGGGCCTGAACATCCCTGGGCTCTAGAGGTTTGTAGCAGTGTTTGTGAGAACAGTGATTTAGCTTGTATTTGGGCTACACTGGGATGAGCCATTCATTTCCAACTGTGTCTTTGCAACCCTCCGCTCCTACAGCTTCCAAATGAAGCACCCACTTTGGATGCTCTGCTAAATTACAACCCGAAACTGAAGCTCAAAAATAATTCTTCTCTCTTGGTATCAAACCCCAAATCACTTTCCCTGTTGACTAGCCTTGGGGATGGCGCAGCCACGGATGGTAAAGGAAAATCCTTCCAAGCCTTAGTCATGGCAAAAGTGGCTTATGAATGAGACAAGGTTCCGAGACTACTCTTCTTCCCTCCTGTGACCTAGCAGCATTCCTAAGTGTAGTCGGCAAACAGGAATTGGCCAGAGAACTCCCACCTCAGAGGCTGTCTTTCCAGCATCCATTTCATGTTCCCCACAGTCAACTCCTAGACACCCAAATCATTCGTATCCTGGAATTCCACTGCAAGGGAAGAAAGGAAGTAGACCTCCAACTAGCTGTGCGGTCTTAGAAAAATCACTTCCCTCCTTAGATCTATTTCCTCATTTCTGAAAAAAAGGTTAGACTAGGTCATCTATGTTCAAATTATGTCTTATTTATTGTTTGCCATACTATGGCTATTTCATTCTCTCCCCTCCACCCACCCACCCCAACTCCCTTTCTCCTTCCAAGTTACCCCTAACTGGTTCACCCAGCTAAGGTTTATAACTGAGTTATTTTCAATTACTACCCAATTACAATCTCCCCGTGGTTGCACAATCTGTTTTCATAAAACTAATGAACCACTTTGATGCATCAATGACCCCCTGAAATGAAGCAGTAATTACCCAGCCTAGATGCTCCTTGCCAATCTGCTAAAATGGCTCAACTTAACCCCTTGGCTCCTGGCACTACCCCGTTGGGATTCCGCAAGACTCCGTTTTCCAATCACAACAGACCAGATATGCCTGACAGTCTCAAGAAGAAAAGCCTTTACAGTCAAATGTTACTCTTTCTGCTGAATGTTCCCTCCAGGCCTCATCCAACACTTAGAAATATGGGAGAATCCTCTGTCGAATTTGTGACATTTACCATCACTTTAATAACAGTGTTCAAAAGCCCATTTGCTAAATTCAATGAAAACTAATTGCTATTCCATCTGAGTTGACCAGCTTGTTACTCGGATCCAGCAAATAACAGAGACTTTGGGAAATAAACCATTACCAGTACTGTGCTTAAATAATTCAGCATGAAATACACATAATCCACTTGCTGTGAAGGTAGCTCTTAGGGCCTCCATTTCACAGATGAAAAAACTGAGGCTCTAAGAGGTTTGAGTAACCTGCCCAAGGCCACAGAGCCAGGATTCAAGATCAGGTCTGTCCAGTTTCAAAGTGAGTCTCTCTGCTGAGCTGTGTCACTTCTCTGTCTGGACCCACTACATTTACACAAAACTGACAAACTCCGTAAACTCAACACAAGCAACCACATGACCACAAGAAATTGCCCTTGGTTGCTGAGCCAAAAAGAAGAGGGGTCTGAGAGGATCTGCAACTCAATGGCAGAGCTGACTCTCCGGCTGGATGACAGCCCTGAGATAACGATGAGAGATTCTGTAAATATCAGACACCTCAACCGTGGCCCAATGACTTGCTTTTGTATTCGAAAATATTTCCAATCCCAACAGACCAGTGATCGTTTAAAAAAAACAAACGTGCAATTTCCGCTAAAGTTTTATCTCAAAGGAATTATAGTCACAAATAAATACATAACTAAAATTATTTAAGGATTATGAGATATTATCTCGAGCTCGTTTCCCCTCCTCTCCCAGCTGCTCATGTAATCAAAATCAAATTAGATTTCATGACCTCCTATAGTCTGGTAGATATGTAAGCCGGGGCTCTGAGAAAAGCAAGTGCTATCTGCCTTCCCATATAAGCATCTAGATAGATGAATCTTGTGCAGTCCCTTTGTTTAGCGAATGAAATTCAGATAATAAGGAAAGCTTTGTTATCTACATCTATGTGGCTCCAGGATTTCATATATAAATCAGGTTCGGATAATGATGGTTACCAGCTGTCTCTCAAAAAATTATCTGAATCTATTCAATTCCCAAATTCAGATACTGAAGAAAACCTGAGAAATACAATGATTGCTCTCTTTAAAAAATGAAATACAGGGGTGATCCCCAACAATACAAAAGAGAAAAATGGATGGGAGAGGAGACAATGGCTTTATTCTTCCGAGTGTGAGTTCTTAATAAATTCAACTCAGAGTAAAAGGTGTTGGCAAGAATAATCCAAATTTACACCCAGTAAAATTATAAAAAACTTTTTTGCAAACAAAAGAAAAAAAGGAAATGGGAAGATGCTGATTCTTCGGCCTTTAAAACGAGTGTTATCAGTTGTAAGAAATTTGGAGGGAAGTCTTGAAAATGGGAATGTGAACTGGAAATATACATGCACGTATATAGATAAAGCAAAGACGTGGAAATGTGAATTAATTGTTAAATCTAAGTGGTAAGCTTAAGGGTGTTTTTGTGCTGTGTTTTGAACTTTTCTTGTTTCATAAGCCTTATTTTTTTTTTAATTAGGAAAATAAATTTTAAACAAGGGCTAAGAGGTAAATAACTGTAAGACAAAAATTCCCCAAACTTTTCCTAGGTTTCTGATTCTTTAGTCTGTTGTCATTCCGTCTCTCTTCTCTTGCCCAGCCCCTGTCACAGGAAAGGGGCTTATGCTTCCGTTGCATAAGCAGGGAACAGGGCTAACACTTAAATCTAAATCATCAGTTGGCAAGTGGACATTGCTGGCTTTATGCTGTCTAGATCCCCCTAGGGCCACTGGAGGTCATGGGACGGAAACAGGAACTGGAGCGCAATGCCAAGAAGCCCAACTCGTCTTCCCTGGAAATCCCTGTGTCCGACCACAGCAGTAGCAGAGCTGAGTGGACACTGAGTGTCCACTGGCCCTGAGAGCTGGGAACCAACAGCAGAGCCTGCAGTACTCATCCTCAGGAGGCTCATAGGATCAACTTAGCCGAAAAATGGCCAAGCCACTGGGAAATTACTTTAAAAGACACCTCTCATCCACCCTAAATCTGTCCAAGCATAGCATAATGAACGTATTTTGTGTCAACTGCAACCTTAGTTAAGAGTATATTTAAACTTCATCCCAGGTTAGCAGGGCCGTAGTGTGTTTCTCCCTTGACTACACCAAGCCCAAGTCAAGGGAGTTGCTACAGTCTTGTGTGTTTATGTCATTTCTAAGAGTTAATTTCAAAACTGAATCCCAAAGGCTACAAATCCACCCACATTGAAGTGAAGGGGGCTAATCCTTGCCCTAAGCAAGAGAACTGTTCCACTCCTGGATGCAGAAGGGGAAAGCCACAGGAAGCCACAAGTAGTGCTGGAGAGAGCTGCCAGAGCTGGTAAGAACCAGCTGGCTCTGGAAGGAGAAGGAAGGGAGGGTGAGCCCCGCCCAGCTGCTGGCGCATGTGTCTGCAAGCTGTCCAGGCTGCTGACATCAACAGTAATATTGCAGCCCTGAGTGAACTCACCGACTAGCTTTCTCAAAAAAGGAAGTGATGATAGAGAGAATAAGTGGGCTCTCTAGGTTCAGAGCTGGAGCCCACTCACATTCAAACATACTGCTGAGTCTTACAAGACCTCAGCCTCGTGGACACATGAGGAGATCACGCTGTCGGAAATGACGTGGATTTCCCTACATTGCACTCACTGAGTTTCCCTACATTGCACTCACTGAGAACCCCTTAGCAAGCCTTTCCACAAAACAGTCTTTGAACAATTCTAACCATGAAAAAGAGTTGCATGAATCTTACAAAGCTTGCCTTAAGGCATTGTGGAAGATAGAAAGTAATTTCATAGGAAACTCATGACCTTGAAGTAAGAAGGCTCAAGCTCATCTCAGTGACTTAAGCGTTTTGAACTGCTAAATTTGATTAAATTAGTATTATTCAATAAAATCTTCAGTTGGACGCATGCCATTAGAATTAGAATATACCTGGTATGTAATTCCAAAAGTACAAAAGGAGCTAACTGTGAAAAATACTTCCCCCTTATTAACCTCCAACTCACAGTTCTCATCTACTCGGTTCCTCTGCTGATGGTGACTCTTACTAGTTCCTCATGTGCTCTTCCTCCCAGTCGATGCTTATACCTAGGTGGCAGAGTGTACCCACTGTTCTGCATCTTGCCTTTTTTTCATTTAAAAACAGTTCTTGATGTTAGCACACAAAGAGAGCTAACTTGTGCTCCTTTCAACAAGTGCATGCTGTTCCACTGTCTGGATGTTCCACAACTTCTACAACCAGTTCTCTGTTGAAGGGCATTTATGCTGCTTCCACTCCTTTATTGCAGATGACATTAAAAGGAATACTTGTACTTGGAACATTCTACACACATGGCAGAGGCACATGGGACTATACATAGGAGATATTCCTGGAAGTGCAAGGTCAGTTGCCAACTGCCATATACTTTGGTAGATAATACCAGATGGCTCTCCATAAGGGTTGGGCTAACGTACACACACATCAGCAACAGATACTATCCCTCTTTCTCTACACTCTCACAACACAAAAATGGCGTCAGACCTTCTCCTCCTTACCAATCTAAGAAGTTAAAATTGTATCTCCATGCAGGTTTCCATTTTAATTTTTCTTGTTCTGAGCCAGGCTAAAAAACTTATATACCTTTAACAACCCTCACTATTTCCCTTTCTGTGAACTGTCTTGTTCACAGACTGTCCATTTTTCTTTTGGGTCTTTGGTCTTTTAATTAATTTGTAAAAGCTGTTCATTTTTTTAATGTTATTAACCATACATTGCAAACAACTTCCCCCAGTTATTATTCTTTTGATTTACATATGATGTTTTCTGGTTTGTACATTTATTGTTAAGTAGTTGAATCTTACTTATAGGACTTCAGTGTTTTCTATCCTTCTCAAAAGAGATTGACCTACAGTTGGGATAATAAAAACAAAGAAAAATTTCCCCATGTTTTCTTCTAGTACTTTTTTGGTGACAAGTCATGTTAATGGTTGGTCGCTGAAGACTGTCCCCTGACAAAGCAAAGCCCAACTGTGGATAAATTGAAAGTTTCTCTGTGAAAAAAAAAATTTAATGGGAAAATCAAGAGTGAAAGCTACCTCTCCCACAGAGTAGGAGGAATTAAGCATTGAAAATGTTGAATTGAAATTAACTGGTGTACAATAAAACCTACTGTTGGCCATGATGCAATTCCTCACCAGCAAGTATACCTAGTGGTGGCACGTGTGTTTTAACAGATCAAGAGACGGTCTCATAAACATAAAATAGAGAAACTGGGCCCAAATTGGAAGCTACTAAGCTTTATCAAGATATGAGTTTTGGCTTTAAAAATAAATAAACAATATGATATCCAGCATTGGTAATTGATGGAGAAAATAAGCTTCTTTTCACTATATTGATTCTGATTTCATTTTTGTGGACTCTTTGAGAAAGCCAGTGAGGATGTGGATTAAGGGGTGGAAAGTGTCATCAACTAACGGACTCTGCCTTTTCTGAACATGGTGACACCATGTCTCAGGAAGAAAGTAAAAGCCCACTTCAAGTCCACAAAATATCCTTTAACATGTGGTTCACATACCTTTTCCTCCTATAAAACTGTCAGTAACTTGAAGGAGGATTCCCAGGTTTTGTGTTTTGTTTTATGTGTGTTTTGTAGGCAAATGTTTTCATCTAGTATCTCCAGTGTCTGACACAGGGCTCAAAATAAATGGGTGTTCCATTAATGTTTATTAAATAAGTTGTTGATGTTAAACCAACTCATCCTCAAAGGCAATTTTAAAAAGGAAAAGAAAAAACTGTGTAAATACGTGTTGGGAGAGAGAGTGTATCAATCTCAAGACCCCAACAAACTCCTTATAAACTGTACACCTCAAGCTCAACCATATTGGATTAATCCTACGATGTATATTTTTTCACATTTTAACGTCTCTCAAATAGGGATGTATCTTACAACTATAATTGGCAGTGTTTTTATTGCTAGCGTGGTGGTATATACAATGATGGTGCATCCTACAATGGACATGGCCTTGAACAAAATACAAAACTATGTCTTAATTCTAATACCTACCTATACTTTGGAGGACCATGAAGCTTGCTAGATAATCACAGATGTAAAACACCCAGACAGTGTTTGGGACACAATGGATACTCATCAAATGTTGGCTCCCTTTCTCCTTAATGTGCATGTATCGAAAGTAGAGTGGTATCATTTGCTCTTGAGTCAAAAAAAGAAGAATGTAAAATTTAATTTCAACATAGACGATAGTAGCAAAAAATGTACTGAGCCCCTACTCGATGTCAAGTGCAGGGCTGGGCATTTACACTCCTGATCTCTAGTATATACACTCTGTCTCTAAACTTCCCCAGATCCTTACATGACAGCTATGAATTCACGAAGTTGAAAGTCAATTTGTTGGATCTGCCAGTTCTTAGTTGTTAGAGATTCCGAGTTTGAACTTCAGCCCTTCCATGAAGTGGGGCATTGGAAACTTATTTGTGTACCTTTAATATTGCACAACAGTGAAAGCTTTCTGAAAAGCTTGCGATTGAGCAAAACAAAGCAAGGTTCTCAGTAAAACAAGTGTTCTTTGCAGAGTTGACGGCTTGAGAAGCCCCTAGTGTAGGGGGCTGATAAAGTAGGTAGGGCTCCCCAGCAGAAACCAGACAGAAAAGTTTCGGGGAAGAGGACTGAAACCCAGTCTTGAAAGAAACTACGGTCTGTTTTCTCTTTAAGAGGGCCTTTCTTGGGGGGGCGCCTGGGTGGTTCAGTCGGTTAAGCATCCAACTCCTGATTTTGGCTCAGGTCATGATCTTGCAGTTCGTGGGTTTGAGCCCCACGCCGGGCCCTGTGCTGACCTCGTGGACCCTGCTTGAGATTCTGTCTCCCTCTCTCTCTTCTCCTCCCCTGCTCATTATCTCTCTCTCTCTCGCTCTCTCAAAACAAATAAACTTAAGAAAAAAAGGTACTTTTTAAAAAATGTTTGTTTTGAGAGAGAAAGAGAGAGCGTGAGCTGGGGAGGGACAGAGAGGGAGAGAAAGAGAATCCCAAGCAGGCTTCACACTGTCAGCGCAGAATCGGACGTGGGGCTCAAACCCACGAACCACGAGAGCATGACCTGAGCCAAAATCAAAAGTCAGATGCTTAACTGACTAAGCCACCCAGGCGCCCCTAAAAATAACTGTTTCAACTGGACAAATATACATCTGCTATTGTTTTCTGTATTTTTTCATAGGTCAGTACCCCTGCCTTCTGCCACAACCTTATAATTTCCTGTGTACCCTTCTGTTATAACATGTGCTTATCACACTGAATTGCACATTATTTGCACAGGAGTCTCCCTCTCAGTGACCGAGCTCCCAAAAGGCCTGGAGACCACCTTTCTTCTTTACAGAGTACCAGACACACAGCTGGTGCTCGACAAAAGGTTGTTGACTAACTGAATGAAACCCTGGAATGTGACAATAAACAGAATGGCCTGAAATGACATTAAAAACCTAAAAGCTTATTCGCAGAGCATGCTTCTTTGTACACATGGCCACCCTATACACACCTAAGCCTATTGTGTGGCAACAATCCCTTTATAAAGTCCCCGTGTCACCACACAGGGGAGTTCCCCAGAGCCCACAGTCACACCCTGCAAATTAAGTAACTTGACCTTAAATGACCCTCTACGAGGACCGAGGGCAGGCGGGAGATACAGACTGAGTTCAGCTAGCATCTTAGAGCCTTGGGATAATAATCCCTATTTTCTCAGAGACGACCAACTGGCAAATTAAAGACAAAGACAAATCTGAATGGCCCAAAAGCCAACCGTTAAACATACAGCTGCTATTTGCCTCGACTCGCCCTCACTGGTCTCAGTCAGACCCTAGGTAAGGACAGCTGCATCCTGCAGCTGGTTAACAAAAAAAAAAAAAAAAAAAAAAAAAAAAAAATCAGCAACTGTAGTTCCCTCTGCCGCAGAAACAGAGGTACTGTCCTTGCCAAATTAGAATGCCCAGTGCTGTCCCCACTGCTGAGGCTGTCCCACTTGATTACACAGAGCAAAGCCGCCCAGTGTCCAAACAGTGTGGACTATAGTTGGGGGCCGGGGTGGGGGGTGGAGCGGGGGAAGGACTCTGTCTCTGGGACGTAGGTGTCCTATGTGGTTTCTGGAAGGGATCGAGAATGCCTAACAAAGGGTCATTCTACAACACAGCAGTCCACAACAACAACACTGGCTTCAAGTCCACTAGTTACAGAGTAGTTTTAATCTAGCTTATCTAATGGAAGGAGGGCAGGAGGGGTAAGGTACCCAACTCCCCTGCCTGATTAGCACCAATGCTTTACATTTGAGGATAGCTGGTCAAAGCAGACAGCGGAAGTAATGCCTTACAGTATTTTCAATTGTTGCAGTTCTTTTTAATATTATCATCCTTTAAAATGTCCATAAAATTCCTTTTTCTGTCCTTTATCAAAATGAGATGATAAAAGAACACTGGAATTCCAATCACAATTACTGCCGAACCTAGCCAGGAAGCATCCTACCTCACTTCCTTATATCCCACAGCTTAACTAAAACAGTACCTCATTTAATTTTGATAACCACTTGATTTCCCATTTTAAATAGAAAAATCTGGGGTCCTGGGTGGCTCAGTCAATTAAGCGTCCAACTTCGGCTCAGGTCATGATCTCGTGGTTCATGGGTTCAAGCCCCAAGTTGGGCTCTGTGCTGACAGCTCAGAGCCTGGAGCCTGCTTCGGATTCTGTGTGTGTGCGCGCGCGGGTGTGCGAGAGTGTGAATGCGCGCCCCTCCCCCACTTGTGTTCTGTCTCTCAAAAACAAAAGGTTAAAAAAAAAAGAAAAATCTGAGGACAGGGAGGACAGGGGAGGGAGAGAAGGGAGGGAAGGGTGGGGAAGGAGGGGAAAGTAAATCTAGAAATTCAGTTGCTCAATTTTGTTTCCCTTTTTCTGACAGCCACTGAGAAAACAGACCATTATCTTCACACATACCATCACCTTTGTTTCTTCCCTAGAGAAAACATCCCCAGCCTAGGAACATTCGCTCAGGCAGCAAGGAATAAATATTTACCATTAGCAGAATTTCCAGTTCTTGGACACTGAACCCAAATGGCAACCCTGATGCTCAACTCGTCCACTTTAAGCAGTGGGAATCGGAAGTACCCACCTGACACTACGTAACCCCTCAGTGTTCAGGATTTAAAGGATCCATTATGTGCATGAGTTGGGGCTACTTAGGAACATTTCTTCCATCTCTCTTGCCGCTAGAGCCCGGGGAATAATTGCAACTATGAACACTAAACATTCACCCAGTGCTAACTGTGGGGGCACACTCAGTTCTCACAACACCCAGTAGGCCAGGCACTAATGGTGTTCCCATGTCCTCAGGAACAAACTGAGGCAGCGAGGCCAGTGTTCCCAGGGATGTGCTGCAGGGCAGGAAGTGCACCTGGCCCACATCTCTACACTGATGCTCCGATTAGGAGCCTTAACGGCTGATTAGTTGTACATCCGGCATCTCCCTCCTCCCACCCTCGTGGATTGATTCCCTTAAACTCTGTAAGTATACAGAAGTTTCTTCATTCAACCGTAAGCTTCCTTGACAGCATGGACTCTGTCTTATACCGGCCTTTGCCTTTGCCCCAAATGTCTGGTATAATACTGTCCACCTAGTTTGTTAGGTAATAGAAATTAGAATGTAACATCACGTCATCCCCTTTGCTCTGTAGCAGAGGAAACTTAAATACAGACATGAAAGCACTGAAAAGAAATAATGATCCCACTACATTCTCTTTTCCAGCTATTTTTCAAAAACAAAGGGCAAATAATGCAATTTATTTATTGAATTGGCATTTTCCAGACCCAGAAAAACAAAATTTATTGCCGGAAACCTACCCTAAGTATTCTTTGGGCCAAAGAAAAATGATCTCAGGTAGAAGCTGAAGCTGCAGAGAGGAATGAAGAATGACAGAAAAGATCAAGATGCAGGTATATCCATGGGAATCCTGGCTTGTGAAAAACCGTAATAATTGTGCCTTTTGGGGGCTAAGAAATGTGTGGTGTGAAAATTCATGACAACAAAAAACATAATGCAAGAGAAGGATAAATAGAATTAAAGTCTCCTAAGGCTGTTGTGCTGTTTAGAAATAGTAAGAAGTACTCACTTACGAAACGTCCCTCATAATTTAAGTTGCGATCTCTATGGTAACCATTAAAAGTACAGTAAAACATGTGTAACTAACAAGCTAAAAGAGGAGGAGATGTAGAATAATAAAAAAAATACTTGATTAACCCAAAGAAGGCAAGAAAGAAGGGGGACAAGACAAATACAAAACAAATAATCAGATGGTAGATTTTAACCCAAATATAGGATAATTACATTAGAAATGTAACCATACTAAAATTCTCTAATTAAATGACAAAAACTGTCAGACTTAAGTTTTTGAAGCCTTAAATATATGCTACTTACAAAAGACTTGCTTTAAATAAAGCCACAGGGGGGAAAAATTAAAGTAAAAGGATGGAAAAAAAGAGGTAACATACTATTTGGAATGCTGTATTAGGGTTTTTAAATAGCTTTGGCAAAGCCCCAGTAACTTCCAACTACGGCCCCACTGCTTCGCTGCTTGTACCGAATGCTGATGCCTGGAAGGGAAAAATAGATACGATTCTAGAAGCCTTTCGATGTTGAATTCAAAAGAAGAGAGGACTAAAAAACAACTCATACCTTAGATAAAGAGTCAGCCAAATGGACAAATCAACTGATACAACTCAACAATGGAATATTATTCAGGGCTAAAAACAAACGAGCTATCAAGTCACGTAAAGACACGATAGACTGACTCTTCACTGCATGTTACTAAGCGAAAGAAGCCAACCTGAAAAGGCTACATACTGCATGATTCCAACCATATGACATTCTGGAAAAGACAAAACCATGGGGACAGTAGAAAAAAAGTAGTGGTTGCCAGGGTAGTCTAGGCAGGAGAGATAAACAGGCACAGCACAGAGGATTTTAGGGGCAGGCTAAATATTCCGCATGATGATATAATGATGGATATGTATCATTATACACTTGTCCAAACCTGTAGAATATACACTTAGTGAACTCTAAGGTAAACTGTGGACTTTGGGTGATTGTTGTATGTCGATGTAGGTTCATCCTTGGTAAAAAATGGTACCATTCTGGTGAGTGATATGGACAATGGGGGAGGCTATGTATATGTTGGAGCAGAAGGTATGAGATATCTCTGTACCTCCCTCTCGGATTTTGTTTTAAACCTAAAACCGCTCTTAAAAACTTAAGTCTTAAAAAAAAAAGAACAGTACACCAAAAAGTGAATTTTACCATGTAGTTTTTTTTTAGTACATAAATTTTTTTTTTTTTAAGTCAGACTCTGGATGTGTTTAATTAAAACATGGCTAGGAGGCCACCGTGGTTAATAGCAGTCCAGCTGTTCTTGACAGAGGAAACTAAAAGGTACACCCGGCTAATCCTTTGAGTGGAACATAAGGTGGGTACTCTCAGGTTCATGAATAGGAAAAACTATTAACCATTTTTAAACATACACACACATAGTCATTTTTGCACATTAAGCTTCCATTAACTCCCAGGGCAAAATCTCAAGTCACCAGCAGTACCACAATGCACTGAGAATACAAATCCACCATAAAGTGGAAAGCATAAGTCTCAATTATGCCCCCTGCACTCTGTCTTGTTTGACTCAACTAATCTCAGAGATAAGCTGCAGACAATTACACACTGTGTGATTAATAAAAGCTGGCAGCCAGAAATCCATGCTCATTCGCTATTAAAATTAGAGTCAGAGCTGGGTCCACAATGTTGCTAGACAATGATGGCCATTATGGAAACATGGAACAAGAAGCTTAATATTGGCCTCTCAGGCTCCATCATCACACATAGGCTACACCAGAATTACAGAGAATGCTATAGGATGCGTCGATGCCACTGCTCCTTAAAAAATAAATAACAAAATAGATATTATTGGATACAGAGGAGATAAAAGGAAACTACTAAAGGGTACAAGAGTTTGGCACTTTGGGACTACGTATTTGGTTTTGTTTTCTGATTCACTGACTCAGTGATTTTTGTTATGAATCACTCTCCTTGATACGCAGACACAGTCGCCTCTACAGAGACGTCGGGCCTACCTCTCCCAACACCTATGACAGTGCCTGGAATAAAGCAGGTGCTCAAGAAACATTTATGGACCTCAACAGAATCAGAGAAACATACAAAGGTCATTTGTTCTAGTCAATACCCTACCACCATCACCACCACCCCCAAAAAAGAGAATTACCCTGAAGACTAGGACCAAATTCGAAGTGATTGCTGAGCATACACAGAGAAATGAGATAGACTTGCAGAAACCAAAAAGCGAGGGGTGCCTGGGTGGCTCAGTAGGTTAAGCATCCGACTTCAGCTCAGGTCATGATCTCACGGTTTGTGGGTTCAAGCCCTGCGTTGGGCTCTGTGTTGACAGCTAGCTCAGAGCCTGGAGCCTGTCTTCAGATTCTGTGTCTCCCTCTCTCTCTGACCCTCCCCTGCTCACGCTATCTCTCTCTCTCTCTCTCTCTCTCAAAAATAAATAAAACATTAAAAAAAAAAAAGAGGGGTGCTTGGGTGGCTCAGTTGGTTGAGTGTCCGGCTTCGGCTCAGGTCATGATCTCGCAGTTTGCAGGTTCGAGCGCCGCATCAGGCTCTGTGTTGACCTCTAGCTCAGAGCCTGGAGCCTGTCTTTGGAATCTGTGTCTCCCTCTCTCTCTCTGACCCTCCCCTGCTCATGCTGTCTCTCTCTCTCGCTCTCAAAAATAAATAAAACATTAAAAAAAAGAAAAGAAACCAAAAAGCGAAATAAGCCTTGGCAATTTTTTTGGCAAACCTGACCCAACATTACAAACCTCAAGTCAGTCCTAACAAGGAAGAAGGGATTGTCCCACAACTATGGTCACACTGTCTCCTCTTCCTAAACTGAAACAGGATGGCCTCCCTCTCTCAATTCAGCACAGTCAAATGAAGCCCTACCTACCCTTTCTCTTGTGCCCTTTCAGCTCATTTAAAAAATACTTTAATGGGGAACGGGAGACCAGAGAGGTTTAGTAATTTGCCCCAGGTCACACAGTGGCTAAACCAAGGATCCAGAATTTGAACTCTAGACAGACTGATTCCAGAGCTTACTTTCTTAAAGTCCATGCTAGAGATGCATCTTTGAATTGTATAATTGAGGGGTGGATTGTGGGGATCACTTGATTTATGAAATCAATATGTTCTGGTAACTTGAATATAAATAAGTCGATTTGGGGCGCCTGGGTGGCTCAGCCAGTTGAGCATTCGACTTTGGCTCAGATCATGATCTCACACTCATGAGTTCGAGCTCCCCGTCAAGCTCTGTGCTGACAACTCAGAGCCTAGAGCCTATATCACATTCTGTGTCTCCCTCTCTCTCTGCCTCTCCCCCACTTGCTCTGTCTCTCTCCCTCAAAATAAATAAACATAATAGAAAAAATTAAATAAGTCACATTCTATTTTCCATTTAAATAAATAAACTTTAAATCACAAAAGTAATGTGTTTTCCTTACAGAAAAAAAGAAAAAAGAAAAATCACTTCTAATTGTACCACCTGGATTTAATAACATAACATTAATGCTTTTTCTTTTCCCTATGTTTATATTTTCCTATGCTTGTATTTGGTTTTTTTTTCTAATAAGAAATCTTCTTTTCCCTTAAAAATTCCTCGCGATCATCTTTCTACTTTATCAAAGATTCCACTTAACTAAATCCTTATGTGCATTGATCACATTTTACCTTTCTTGTAGGTATCATCAAAAAGACCTACTGGCTTATTCTCCAACTAGATCTAAATCCTCTGTAAGTCTTCTGCTTGCCCTATCATCTCTTTCCCTGACGTCAATATTCCAAGGAAGCCCATGCATGTTTGCCTCTCAATTCCCTTTATTCGAACTGCAGTCATTTTATTCAATTACAGATTAAATATCTTCCTTTCCTTTCCTTTCCCCCAGATCCAGCTACTTGAAGCCTAGCTTTAGTCATGAGCCATATTTTGGTATCATTTTCAGGAAGTCACAAGACACGAGTGTGTGCCTTTGAATGTTTACCATGGCATCTGTTCAGAATATATTTTTCTGGGGGCGCCTGGGTGGCTCAGTCAGTTAAGCGTCTGACTTGATTTCAGCTCAGGTCATAATCTCATGGTTCATGGGTTCGAGCCCCGTATTGCCTCTGTGCTGACAGCATAGAGCCTGCTTGGGATTCTCTCTCCCCCCTCCCCTTCTCTACCCCTCTTCTTCTTGCTCACTCTCTCTCAAAATAAATAAATAAATAACAATAAATAAATATAGATATTTTTCTGAAATTCCACATTTCAAAGAAGTTAAAAACATACCAGGAGTTTAAAGACCACCTTCAGCGCCAATTAGCACCTATAAATTTTTATCCAGTCACTTAGATAAAAGATCCACCTCTTGACTGTTTACTTCAATAGTGAAGAAAGACATCACTGTTAGTACAAAAAATAAAAATAAAATAAAAGCACTTGGACCTCTTAATTATATAAAATTGAGTTCCTTGATTCCCTTGGTAGTGAATCAGAGTTGATGGGGGGAAAATCTCTCTCTAGCTCTTTAGGTAATGAGTTTGGAGCATCGGAAAGTAACACCGACAGAATGGCCTTTTAAATTTTAAGTCGGTTTTATCAGGTCTCGGTGGCAACATTTTCTCTACTTTGGGAATACATTCAGAAACTTTAATCGAAGTTTGGGAGAAATAGAAGTCAATACTCAAATTTGTACTTAATTCACGGCCTTTCAGGGAAGCACATTATGATGAAGGAAAGGCTGAGTTAAAATCAGGTATGTTATGATCATAACTACCATTTGTAGAACATCTTCAACGCATCAGGCATTCCATATACTTTATTTCTAATCCTAATTAGCCCTATAAGGCTGGCTTACCAATGAGAAAATAGAAGTAGAGAAAGTTGAAGTAACTTGCCGTTGGTCACCCAGCTATTAAGTATCAGAGCCAGGATTCAAAGCCAGTGCTGTCTGGCCCCAAAGCCAGAGCTCAGTGACCAGTGACTAAAACAAGTCACACTCCTGGGCCCCCTTAGTTCCCATTTGATGTGCAGATTGAACAAGCCCAAAAACAAGGATCGATCATTCCTGTTACCCACTGCTGTCAGCACCACGTGTATCCTCAGAAGGTAAAATTGAGTCCTCCTACACTACATCACAAAAAATATCCTGGGAAGGGATGGGTAAAGGGAGAATGGGGGAAAAAAAGTTTTCCTTCTTGGATTTGTTCAAAGTGTGTTATGCAAAATGAGACCGTAAATGGGATAACGAGAAGGAGATCTGGCTGCATGGTCTGATGCTAGAACGTTCCCCAAACAGGATGATTCTGAACTTTGCAACTCCAAATTAACATCGTTTGGAGAGCTTTTTAAAATACTGATTTCTGGGGCGCCTGGGTAGCTCAGTCAGTTAAACATCAGACTTCGGCTCAGGTCATGATTTCACAGCTTGTGAGTTCGAGTCCTGCATTGGGCTTTGTGCTGACAGCTCAGAGCCTGGAGCCTGCTTCGGATTCTGTGTCTCCCGCTCTCTCTCTGCCCCTCCCCCACTCATGCCCTGTCTGTCTGTCTGTCTCTCTCTCTCTCAACAGGAAACATTACAAAAAAAAATTTTTTTTTAATACTGATCTGTAGTGCTCCACCTACAGATTCTGATCTGACTGGTCTACAATGGGGTCCAAATATCAGAATTTTTTTTAAGTTCTGTAGATGATCCTAACGGGCAACCACTGAGAACCACCCTGTCCCAGAAGGGGACACCTAATATCCATATTTTTCCTTATTATATACATCAGGTAAAATCTGAACACGGGGACCAAAAGGTTAGTTGGAAAGCCCAACACCCCAGGGACATTACCTGGGCCGTATCTTCCATCAGTCCCCGAATCTTCTCCACAACATCGTTGCGTCGGTGCTGGCGCAGGGCACTGATGAGCTGGGCGAGGCTGGCCTCAGGCCCCCGGATGGTCCAGTGCTGCAGAGCTGCGTAGGCCCGTTCGTGGTCTGCCACGTACCCGTTAGAGAAAGCAGCCACTTCCCGCTCACTGGCATTGCACAGAAACTGATAGATGTCCTTCCACTGGCTTCCCACTTGGGCTGCTACGAGCTTCAGGATGTCAATCCCTAAACCAGAGAGAAAATAAAATGAAAACAGGCACACGAAAGAGAGTCTTTATATATGGCTACTCTGTTTTAATGAACTAAAAGAAGCATGTTCTTCTCTTGTAATACATCTAAGGAATGGAGTGCCTTCTATAAGCACTTAGCATATAAAACCCCTCCTGGGGACTAGCTAGGTACCCTCCTACAAGTTTCACTTCCTGAATATGGAACCAGAAGAAAGCACGATCCTGGAAGTACAATAAATGGCCCCCAAAATGATGTTTTGAAAGCCAAATCCAAACAAAATAACCAGTGACTCCTTTGTCACTGCTAAAATCAAGTGCAGCCAGGGCTCCTGGGTGGCTCAGTCAGTTAAGCATCCGACTCTTGGCTCTGGCTCCGGTCATGACCTTGCAGTTAACGGGTTTAGGGGTTTGAGCCCCGCATTGGGCTCCATGTTGAGAGTGCCAACCCTGCTTGAAATTCTCTCTGTCCCTCTTTCTCTTCCCCTCTGCCACATGCCCTTTCTCTCAAAATAAGTAAGTAAACCCCCCCACCCCGCCACCAAAAAAGTGGAACCAAACAGAGGCCCCCAGACTAAAAGAGTGGTGAAATTAAGAAATTAAGAACTTCATGAAATTAAAGAAAAGGTAAGCCCTGGATTAAAACCGCAGTGGAGTTTATCCAGCACCGTCTGGATAGAGTGTTCAGATTCTGGAAATAATGTCCTTTATGTCAACTGACGGTGTGCCCAGCCATTCCAGCCCC
The DNA here is from genome assembly GCA_028646485.1 of Cryptoprocta ferox. Classification (NCBI taxonomy): domain Eukaryota; kingdom Metazoa; phylum Chordata; class Mammalia; order Carnivora; family Eupleridae; genus Cryptoprocta; species Cryptoprocta ferox. The sequence continues at coordinate 100,459,448 of CM053577.1, read as the reverse complement.
ATGGAGGCACCCCTTAAGAACCTCTGTCTCCTTGTGCTCTAATCTTATGGTCAACAAGCAATTTTCTCATCTATTATTCAGCCTCCGAAGTTGACTTGCACAGTTATAATGGAGACAACCACCAAAGTGACAGTATAATAACAATAGCTATTATCTCCCCGGATTTATGTCTAAGGTGCTAGCTCTTGGAACATCTTCATAAAGCATTAACAACTCAATTGCATGGATAAGACAACAGCCCCTAGAAAAGTTAGACAATTTGCCGAGCAGCATAAAGGCAGCTGGGTTGGAACTGAATCTAACTCACTGGATCATGTATTATATGATCAGGCTGGCGGACCGGTCACTTGTAAACTCCGTCAGTGTGGGTCTGCGGTACCCAGATCTGATGAACGCAGGCTGAAATGTGGAGTCAAATCCCGGAAGCTGCAAGCTCAAGGTGAGTGCCTGACATTGACCCTCTGTGAGGTATGGCTTTCCCTTAGCAACACTTTGGTGTCTTCCTCTACACAGCAACTTCTCTCGGCATTTACACATTGGCTTTGCCCAAATTGACACATAGCGTCATAGAGAACCTCGCAGGTAGGCATCTGGTAGTTTACCACAACAGGGGGGTGAATCCTCTCAGCCAACACCATGTCTTTGAATGAGGCCATATTCCCACGCCCAGATATCAGAGTTATTATAGTTAACAGTTATGTCTTTAAAACACTAACTACTAAAAAAAAAACAAAATTGAGTCAAGTTCCCAGGAGAAGCTTAGGGAGAAAAAAAAGAGAAGAAGGAGAATAGAGAGAAGATTCCTATGATAGAGAAGTGAATTTTTTAATTACCTGGAGGTTAACCAGGGGGAAAAAAGTCTTTTTTTGTTTGTTTGTTTGTTTATTTCAGTCAGTTCTTGGAGAAAATAATTCTAAAATTAGCTCTAAAATTTTTGCCCAAGAGCAACACTAATTCCAGAAGTTTCTTTGAAGATGGAGAACTTTGTGGTTCCTCAATGTCAATCCTTACTCTGTCAAGCAAACCTATAGACACAGATGATCTGTAAGATTGCATCCATATCCTGAATCAACCACCTACAAATGGCTTTTGAAAAATAAGTTCCTACTAGATGGCTGCTTTCTTGTCAACTCTAAGAGCAGAATGCCACAAACTGAGGCATTACCGCCCTTTCCACACGATTTTCCCCGGCAGTGTGAAATACACTTGAACTACTTGCTTTTCAGTTTTCATGGCAATGTTTAGCCAGATACAGAGCTTTCGATTTCAAGCAACAGACACCTCAAAAAAAACAAAAAAAAACAAAACAAAAACAAAAAAACAAAAAAAAAAAAAAAACCCTATGTCCTATTTAAAACCCTGCAGGTAACTTTAAGGAGACAGCCAGCGTTTTGTGAATGATGTGGTAGGTTCTTCCAAATACCAAGAGGTGTATTAGTCCCTGAATCTCAATTTAAGTTAATTTGACTAAGGCCCACAGTTTCTTACATGAAAACATTACTGCATTTTCTTGTACATGGGATCTTTGCTTAAATCTTCATAATGCCGGTGACAGTGTGGCTTTGGGCAAACCACTAACTGTCATGTCCAGTTCCTCATGTGTACAATGGAGACACTCACTAGGGTCCCTGGGGATGGGCTGATTAACATTTTCTATAGAGTTGATTTATTTTTGGAAGCACCCCGTCATTATAAATGCTCCATATACTAAACACTAAAACTTAAGACTAAATGGATTTTTGATGCAAATACACAGCCTTTATAGAGTAATTACAGAGTTTAAAAGGCTCAAACGTAACAACAGTTCCCTCCTCCAAAACCCAGTATTTGTACTTCATTTCCACCACAAAATAAAGAAAAACGAGGAAAAAAAGAAAAATACAAAGAATGGTTACAATGAAACGTTCCTTCAACTAATGTTGACTGGAAATTAAATTTAGGGACCACAGATCAGGTCTTATTTTATTTATTTTTTTAATGTTTGTTTATTTTTGACAGAGAGAGAGTGTAAATAAGGGCAGAGAGAGAGGGAGACACAGAATCAGAAGCAGGCTCCAGGCTCTGAGCGGTCAGCACAGAGGTCAACACAGAGCTCGAACTCACAAGTGGTGAGATCATGACCTGAGCCGAAGTCCGAGGTCTACCGGACTAAGCCATAGGGTTTAGTACCAGGATTATAGGTACTCAACAATGAAGGCAAGCACCGGCATCCTGACTTACTGTCATTTTTGGAACCTCACGAGTACATATCAGAAGGGGTACCACGACACAGAAGGGCAGCATCCACAGAAAGGCAAATATGAAAGAAAAATGTTTCTGCCCCTGCAACATGTGGGGCTTCCCGTCAGCGCTCACTGCTGACATTGCCCAGATCCGACACCAGGGAACTCAAGAACACAGACATCAGTGAGGTCATTGACTGGGCTATTGTGGAAGGAATGGCATTTTCTAGTGCATTCTAAAATCCTGAATTAGATATCATCTGGGTGACAACATTAATTTGGGGCTCATTTTGTTAAGCCCGATGTCAGCTCCAGTATGCAAAAAAAAAAAAAAAAAAAAGAATTCTACCTCTTTTCATAAAAACCTGAATTAACCTTTATAATCAGAGAAGGTATTAAAGCTCTTTCCTTTTAGAGATAAATATCTGAAATGAGTGCCATCATTAAGAAGCCACATCAAAGCCTCCCTGGACGAGGTATGAAGGACAGTGATGATGGAAACAAAGGCCATCTGTAACCCCAACACAGCACCTGGTTTCAGGCTGTGCACACAGCTTCAACAGAATGGGTGCGTGGAAAAGATGAGTAGGTTATAAGCTTTGTGATGGTACCCAATCCTCATCATTTAAAAGATTCGAGCATTCCCACAGCATCTCCCATACTTGTGAAATGTAATGTCAGTTCTCATTATTCTTCTTAGAAAGAGAGGTAGAGGGATGAATAATGAGAAAATTCCCATAGAGGCAATTAATACCCAACCTCCTTCCTGGACAGATGACTCCATAATTATCTCTATGCTGGTTTCGCTACACACAGCAGTCTCCTGCGATATACACACCAAAAAAAAAAAAACAAAAAAACAAAAAAAAAAACAAAAAAAAACAACCAGGAGAAGCGGGCTCAAGATTATCTCCCTTCTACCACCACCCTAATTCTTGCCCTCCAGACATGACATGACTCTTTATCAACACATGCTGTGACCTCAAGCTTACGGGGCAAAGATGGAGACAGCATGTTTCAATGTATGTACAGAGTAATATATGTTAAGTTCGAAATCTAAATAAAAGCCTGGCTTTAGCATTCCTAGAATTGATGTTCTTCCCTATAGAGTGGTCATGTCCTCATTGGTTCCTTTTCTGATTACCTTCTGCCTGAGCCCCGTGTTGGCTTTGACCACCATTATCCCCAGCACCTGCCAGAACCTAGCATATAACAGGAATTACAATGAACATCTTGAATGAATGAATGAATGAATGGGAGCCTTTTTTCTGAGCTTTCCCATCTTGCCTGCACACCCCCCACCACCACCTTTTATCATCTCCTTAATCTCTACAACTGCAGCCATTGAGAACCTGAGGGGTCACAGGCCGACACACCCTTGTCATGTAGCCATGCCAGAACTCCTGTGGTCAACAGTGGGTGGAACCCGGACTTCCTGGCACAGGAACCCAGTTCTTGTGCAAGAGCCTCTCCCTCTGGCAGCGTCCACTTCCCAGTGAGGGTGGTCCGCCACATCCATGTCAGGCGCCAGAGGAAAAGGTCTCCTGGATTCTGCCCCCACAGCCAAATTCTCCTGCAGAGAGAAACTGTCTAGACCAAGGCCTGTCTGGCCCAATTACACACAGTAAGTGCTTCTAAAAGCAATGTACCTGGGGCGCCTGAGTTGCTCAGTCGGTTAAGCATCCGACTTTGTCTCAGGTCATGATCTTGTGGTTCATGAGTTTGAGCCCCAAGTTGGGCTCTGTGCTGACAGCTCAGGGCCTGGAGCCTGCTTCAGTTTCTGTGTCTCCCTCTCTCTCTGCCCCTCCCCCTCTCGTACTCTGTCTCTCTGTATCAAAAATAAAATTAAAATAAAAAATAAATAAAATTAAAAAATGAAAATAAAAGCAACACACCAAAAACATGCACGTGTGTTTTGTAGTAACTAGTATATTACAGGATGGTTTCAAAAATGGGATATCAGCAGGAATCACTTTCAACACATCACAAAGGAAACTACTTTATCAGTGCTTGGGAGCTTAAAAATACTCCTTCTCTAGTTGAAGTACAAAAGTTGAAGGAACTGCTTAAACTTCATTTTAACTGGAAAAGTGACTTCTGAAGCAGAATTAATCACTATGTTGTTGAAGGTTCAATGGACAATCACTGTAAGCTCAGATGAATCTCAAAAGCTACTAAAAAAACCACAGTGCAAAAGGTCTCATAAAGCTAATGATGGACTGTCTACCAATAACACGTTCCATCAAAACAGTAGACAATTTTCCAGATGGAAGAAATAAACACCACTGATGCTGTAAGGAAAACTAATAACCTTTTATTTCACTCCACGGAGGAAAATAAAAAGCACAAAGCCCAAAACACCTCCTTTCTCCGGGTCTTAGTCTGTGTTTGAAGCTGTTCGTTCATTCATTCATTCAACAAAAATGTATTGAGCACTTACTCTGCACCTGCCACTGTTCGGGCACTGGGGACGCTGCGGTGTACAGGGCAGCACAAAAGCCTTCCCTGCATTCTGCTGGGAAATTTGGAAAGCAGTAAGATACTTAGTGTGACAGACAGTGAGGCATGCTGGGGGACAAAATGTAACAAAAGGTCACTGGAGACGTTTGAACCGAGGAATGGCACCATTTGACTTCCATTTGAGCAGGGCCATTTTGGCTGCTTCAAGAATACACAGGAGGGGGACAGGCAGAATATGAGCCATCAGTCAGAGGTCACAGAGGTCTCCCAAGGGAGGGGACACTCATTTGGGCCAGAGGGTCGAAATGATAGGAAATGGTCAATTTCCAAATATATTTTGAAGGGAGAGCTGATGGGATTTGCTACTGGGTTCGCTAAATATGGGGTGAGATAGAAGGAAAGGAGTCACTCTCTCATGTTTTGGCCTGAGCACCAGGAAGGCTGGAGGGGCCTCTTTCTGCAATAGGTAATTGACGTGGAGGTGTGGTTTGGGATTCAGTTTAAATGTCTTAGGTGTCAAGAGTCTAGACATCTGGGTCTCTCAGGCAATGTAATGTACGTTACATTCAGGTACAAGAAGCAGGATGGATCTATGCACTTGGGAATCACCAGCAGACAGTATTTAAAGGCCTGGGCCACCAAGGAGGGGAGCGTGTGCAGGTAGAGGAGAGGTACAAGTCTTGAGCTCTGGGGCTGTCCACTGTTTATAGGTCAAGTTAAAGAGGAGGAACCAGCCAAGGACATGGAGAAGAAATAACCAGAGAGGTGGGACAAGAACCAGCAGAGAACAGTGTCCTGGAGGCCAAGGTAAAGAAATATTTCAATGAGTAGGGGATCAAGAGTGTTAAATGCTGCCAATAGGCCACGCAGATTCAGAGGAAACTGAACTGAACAGTTAGAATCATGTTGTCAGACTGGAAAAGATGCAAGATTGTGGCTAAAATACTGCCATATTTCACCGATTCTAAGACATCTGAATGCATATTTCAATCAATGCATTTTCATAGCTTGGTTATGGTGGGTTTTCTTCCTTAGTGGTATTTTTTTTAATGTTTATTTACTTTTGAGAGAGAGAGAGAGAGAGAATGCAAGTGGGGGAGGGACAGAGAGAAGGAAAGAGAATGAGGGGGGGAGGGGGAGAGAGAGAGAGAGAGAGAGAGAGAGAGAGAGAGAGAGAGAATCTGAAGCAGGCTCCAGGCTCTGAGCTGTCAGCACAGAGCCTGATGTGGGGCTCAAACTCACAAACCATGAGATCATGACCTTGGCCAAAGTCGGCCACTTAACCAACTGAGCCACCCAGGCACCCCCCACCTTAGTAGTATTTTAAAAAATATTATGTCACCATCAGTGGTGTCTTAGATTTCATAAAATATAGAAAGAGTCATTATCTTTTTAACTTATAAACTTGAACCCACCTATTTTTTTAAAGCACAACATAGCATCAACACACGTAATATGTCAAATTCTGTGCATACCCTGTAATGTTAACAATTACTCTCGAAGAACGACCAACAGAAATCTAGAAACTCCTCCTCCTCTGCGAAATCTGCTTACATAACACCTGACCAGGTTGCTTCAAGGGCACTGATTTTTAAGGATTTTTTTTTTTTTGGTTTCTATTTGTATTTCAGCCCTATGTGGGAGAAAACACTAATTTGTTTTTCAATATCCCAAACAGCTTAAATGCAAAAGCTGTTAGTTAGATAGATTGTAACATAAAATATACACTTAAAAATAAATACCTTCCCAAAGCCCAGAGGAAGGATCATCAGCGGGTGGGCCTGGGGAAGACAGCAGCCTGCGATCCCAAGGGCAAAAGCCCATCCCTGGCCGCTCTGTGCACGAGATAATGCTTTTTAGGCTCCAGTGGTAAGAGGCTTTTCTCCTGCAACAGTTCTGTCTGCTGTATAATCCTCAGACATCCTCCGAGGTTAAACAGAAAGGTGCTGTCTGTGGGAAATGGCATCAGTGGAAGCAAAGGTGGGAAAGGCAGTGGGGTGAGGGGTGAGGTGGAAAAAAAAAGTCTCTTCCTGCCACTGTAAAATAACTGTGGTGGGACAGCCCCGGGGACGGAGCAAAGGACACAGCAGCCTCTTAAATGGAACAATCTGCTCCCTTCAGCCCAGCTTCCCAGTGTTTATGTTTCAAGTCTACTTCCCATAGGAAATTTGGGCCGACAGAGAGGTGACCGTCTGGAATTTTTAGTCAAGGAGGCTTGAGGCAAAGAAGGAAGGTTGCCTTGGTGGCAGCTGTCTGCTGTCTGGGGCTGAGAAAACCACCAAGTTCAACAGATGTGACTTCCGATTAGCAGGACTCCATCACCTCTGACTTATCTGTAACAGCCTTTAATTTTTTTTTTTTTTAACGACAGCCCTCCAAGCCTTCAGCCCGTTGGGTATCTGGCTTTAGAATTTTCCCTTTTCGAGCAAGCTTAAGAAAAAAGTGAAAAGTAAGAAACCAGTATAACTTCTACAGAGGACAACTCGTTATTGATGACAATTTTGTAGTTGTTTTATTTCAGACAAGTTGGGTTTTGCTAAGGGCAATAAAATTTTCTTAATAGAGCATGATTTAAAAAAAATCAACCATAGAAATGTAAGAAATTTCTAGACTCAGGTTGATTCCCAGGAAATATCAAAAAAATCTCCCAAAAAATAAAAAGAAAATATTTATAAACTTCATAGAACAGGATATGGCACTCAGTAAGCATGAGAGAAGTTTTCGTTGAAGAAAAGTAAAACAATGAAAATTTATGGTAGCAGAAGCCTTTCTTATAAGGCTCGAAAAAATATATTAACTGGTCACAGTTTATGTCATGGTTGTACCCCAGAATCTTGAAGATCTTCACAATCTTGCCTATCTCAGCACTAACAAACATCCCATAATATCACGTTAGGGGGAAAAAATAACGGAATAGAGTACTTATTGTCAAATTCCTAACACACTTCACTTGTTCTTCATTTCTGAATGCCGTATATGGTAGTTTTCATAATTCGACTGGAATGTTTCCAGTCATCCCTGAAACCTGACTGAAGAGTATATTGATATAGTTCAAAGATATCCAGGGCATGGCTTCCCGTTACTCAATCTCTGTCCCTACCAACCACTGCAACCTTGGGGAAAGATTTATACCAGAAACCCAATCCCAATTGCACTGCATCTTGCTGCTTTCCCTGGAAAGACGATAAAGGCTTATAAGAGCTGGGAATCCGAGAGACAGGTTTCCTTCACAACCCCCATAAAGACCAACTCTCCCATACCTGACCCATCCTGAAGGAGGACCCACAATTTGGGAAGAAAGGAAACACATTTCATAGAATTCATAAGGACCTAGAACCAAGAATGTTGATCGTGAGTAAAACTCAGAGACGACCCAGATGAGAAGGGATAGGTTTTGCTTGTTTGCTAGGGAGAGTTTTGCTTGAGCAGCGGGGTGTGGATAGGGGACAGGATGGAAGAAACAAAAAACACATTACCGGAAACTCAACCCCTAAAATAGAGATTGGTTCGAGGACAGTGTCTGAACTTTTTAAATAAGTACACAAGCAAATTCTGTCCTGGTTCTCGCAGCACTGTTTCCCCCAAAGAGCAGTCTTCACAGACAGATTGGGATATCAATCTTAGACAAATAAAGTTATGCAATAAGGTTATGCAAATAAGAGGCTTAACTGCCAAGCCAGCGGGTCTGTACTTGAACTTCATCTTTGGGTTTCAAGCCTGAGATATGGAAGCAGTTTGGTGGTGGGTTGTTCTTAACTTCACCGGTCAGTTTTTGCAACACTGAAGGATAGGATTTTAGAATGGAAGATGTTCTAGATACTTGGAGCCAAGACCTTTGTCCTACCAGGGAGCAAAACCGGGCTCCACAAGGTCACAAGGTCCTTCACTCTGCATAGCCTCTCTTCAAGCCAATGCAGGTCCCCTGTGCATGGTGTGTTCATCCCCACCACCCCCCACCCCCCGCTTGCCCCAGGCTGCAGGTCGCCTCCACAGTGCTCCTCACACCATGGGAGCAGGCAGGATGAGCAAAATTCCTTCCTCTAGCCTTCGAGAATGCTGAGTCACACTCGAAGTGCCACTCCATCAGTTCCTTTCCAGCTCTTTTTGTTTTGGCCAGTCAGGCTTTGAGGCATGTTATGGCCAACATTCTTGGTATAGATGTTTTCCCTGCAGCCATTTCTCCTGGCCCTTAGGACTCATTAAATCTCACCCGTAATGGAGTTCTACTTGTGTTGAAAATCAGATACATCTGTCCCTCTACCCTGACCTCGCTCTCCATGAATACCCCTCAACCACCTGACCTTCTTGTGAGGAAAGAAAGAAAGAAAAAGAAGCCGAGCTGGCAGCTTTATCGATATTTACATATGATCTCATTCAGTTCATAAAGAACCCCATGAGATAGGAGCTACGTCCACATTACAGATGAGAACACTGAGGAGAGGTTTGGTAGCTTGGCATAGTTGCATAGTGAGGGCTGGGAGTCAAACCGCAGGTGAATCTGCCCATTGGCCCTCATCTCTCACTGCACCATGATGCCTCCCAGGACCAAGCAAAGTGTTCCCAACCTTGTCCTTCTTGTGTCTTGGTTGTTTCCTTGAACATAAATCTTTTGACTACGTCTTCCGCCAACCCCAACTCCCCTTCATGGGATCATAGCAAAGGAGACAAGTGGAAATAAAGGAGAAATCTGTTACAATGATATGTTTACAATAGCCTAGGTTTCAACCTTCTGCCCACACCCCACTCTTCCTCCTCCAAACAGTGGCGAGACACGAGTGAGAGGCAGTGTCACACACTAGCTACCCACTCAGAATCCAAGGCCAGCTGCGTGAGTGCCAGTCCTGGCTCACCACTGGCTTGAGGTGTGGACCTTTGTCAAGTCACGTAATCCTTCTGTGCCTCTGTTCTTACTATGATGTGAAATGGGCACGGTCCTGACATTATAAGGTTGTTTTGAGGATTAAATGAGGAAGTACATATAAATCCCACAGAATAGCACACAGTAAGCATTCAATAACCCTGATTATAATTTCTCTCCCTTCCCCTAAACCAGTGTGTCAATGACAAGGCCTTACACAGGGTCCCTTAGAACAATCTGCTGATAGAATAATCCTAGACAAGAACATTTTAGAATAAAACTGAGTTAAAGTCAGAGAATTTCAAGAGCATCCAGAAAGATGCTCGAGTGCCTGAGAAGCAGGCCATGAGGGTGTAAGGAAAGGATAAATGAAACGAGAAAGCCTTTGCCTCTTCAAGGTCAAGTGTATATTGCAAGAGCTTTAAGAACTTCTTTATTTTCACCTGCGGTCAAGATCTAATTCATCTCCAGCCATCATCTTCACCTCCCCCAGTCTGAAACCACCCAATTAAGATATTCAGCAAAGATAGTGGGGCCCCACCACCACCTCCAGCCCCCCAACTGAATGACCATCTACGGATCATCACCATTCCCATGAAGGCAATCCACGGAGATGTCCCCGCTCTGAAACATGCCTTCGTCTCTCCCTCCCTCATCCATTCCTGAGTCCCTGCGGCCAAAGGGCTACGTTCTTTTGCTCCCCTAAACCTCAGCCTTCAGTATTCTCACAGGCAAACAGCCTCTCCATTTTGTCATTTAAGAAATGGGAGTAACTGCTTTCAAACCACAATAGCCTCTGAACTAAGCAGGACCCTGCAGTCCTTTGACCAGAAAAGCAACAAGTGAAATATAAAAAGCACTGTCCCAGGAGCCAAGAGACTCAGCCCCAGTCTCTTCTCTAAACCTATTGGCCGCATAACGTTGGGCAAGTCACTGTTCTCTTCTGGGACTCAGTTTCAGCTTCTGTAAAATGGTAGATTAGATAAATACACACACACACACACACACACACACACACACACACACTTCTCCATGATCTCCAACTTGAAGCTCCCCCCAAATAAAACTAAAACAAATACCTTTTATGTTACTAAAGCCTAGTCCTAGGACAGTACCTTAAACTTGGTGTTCACACACAAATAATTAAATTAAAAATAACAGAAGTTAAGCAGTTTAATAATGAGTCATGTTTAAAATTTCCTAATCTTTTTTTTTTTTTTTTTTTGCCTTAGAATTCCTTAAAGGTGAACCTGGTTACAAACAGGAAAAGTTTACTTCAGACACTATCGTCCCCTACTTCAGTCAAAGTACAGCTAATTCAGAATCAGGCAGATTGACCATTGGTTTCTCTTTAGGCAAATTATTCAACATCTGGACGACACCCTGAAACAGGAGATAATACAGCAAAAGACGGAACAAAGAGGGAGAAATATGTAACTAACATGGAGAATAGCTCCTCTCCAATCTAATGTCTCTCAAAGCACTTTTCCCTGAAGAAACTCCCGACTGTCAAGGCTAAAGGCAAAACCTGTGGACAAGAGCTCTGCCTGGGCCTCTGGAGTCCCCGGCAGGGCCCCTCGCCTGTGCCCAGCAGGTGAAACCAGACTTGGACACTGCCTTTCTGGAAGCGAAATAAATTCTTTCTATAACCCCAGCCTTCTACTCTCCTATGAGTGACATTTTTTCCTCATCCTCAAGGATTATTTTTGGATTATCTTGTAACATTTTAAGCACAAAGTCCCCACAAATTACAAAGCTTCAAGGATCCTTGATAAACGTGTAATTTAAGAACCCCTCAACAGGGAGAGTAATGCTCCCTGAGAACTAATCAGAATGAATAAAAAATATATGAAAGTTAAAGAGAGTTTCAGCAGAAGTCTGAACTTATTTATTGATACTCAGCTAAACTGGGAGGAGGTACTGCCCCAGGACGTGTATTCTGGAAGCTGCCCACTCTTGACAGGTGGATATGAGCTACTGGCTGCCTGCCAGCCAGGACGAGAGTCAAGTAACTTTTCCAAGGCAGGAAAACATGTACCAGGTATGCTCTCTGTGTCACCGGGGTAAAGTTGTTCTCTGGAGTTCTGTTGGGCCTGGAGCTCCCCGGCCCGTATGAGATCAAGGTCTCCCTGAGCATAATAATTCAGAAACGGATGAGAGCTTTGGACACAGCTTCACCTTGGCAATCAAGGTGACACATGTGAAGGGACACAGAGACTCAAAGTAGGTCCCCCCAGTCTCAACCACACTACAAAAATGTCTCGCATTCTTGCTAAAAGCATGCACGGTTGTTGCACGTTCTCCTGGTCCTTCCCAGCCACGTGTCCGGACTTAGATGGAAATTTTCGCTGCCCTGACCTTACTCTAGTGTAAGCACAAGGGCAAGCTTTACCGTGTGGCAGTGAGCACGCGGTCCTTCTTTGGCATCAGTTTGGGGTTAAACCTGGCCTCTTATCTCTGCCCCTGTAGCATGCTGCAGGATCAATGAGGGCAGTGTTTCCCGGGACAGATGTCAGTGTGACAGCAGTACCCTCGGTTACAGCAAAATGATCTGATGACCCTGCTGTGCTGGGTTCAAGTTTCCTCATTCTACAAAGCTGAGATTCAAAGAGAGCAAGTCTTCTTCCCAGGATCATGCAGCCTTTTAGTAGAAGACCCAGATCTGGACAATGAAAGGTAGGTGAGCAGACTGCACCCCAAACTACGACCTCCTCTTCTACAGCTCCGGTTTGCCTAAGAGCCAAGTTACGGCAGGTGCATGGCAGCTACGCCTATGAGGTGGACCCACGAGGTAAGACTGAGGTCTCCTCGCAAAAACTAGTATCTATCAGGAGGAGATGGAGGAACTCTGGAGCAATTTTTAGGCAAAATACGGGTAATCGCCACCTTTTCCTTGCTCCCACACATATCTGATGGTCCTGTTTTATAACTCATCCCTTCAGTCATCAGACTGAAATAGTTACTGGTAAAGATAAGGTTGAACGCTAGTGGCTAGAATTCAAGAAGCTGTCCAAGAAGAGCCAGACTGCTTCTCCAAGCCATGCAAGGCACCAGGAGGCAAGATACAAAAAGCTGCTAAGAGGGGCACCTGGGTGGCTCAGTCGGTTAAGAGTCCGACTTCAGCTTAGGTCATGATCTCACGGCTGGTGAGTTGGAGCCCCGCGTTGGGCTCTGTGCTGACAGCTCAGAGCCTGGAGCCTGCTTCGGATTCTGTGTCTCCCTCTCTCTCTGCCCCTCCCCCACTCACGCTCTGCCTCTTCTCTCTCAAAAATAAATCAACATTAAAAAATGTTTTTTTAAAGCTGCTAAGAGACAATGCTAAGGTATACATCAGGGGCTGGTGAACTAGAACCTGCAGGACAAGCCCCCGATTTCTACAAATAAAGTTTTCCTGGAACACAGCCACGTCTAGCATTTTCATGTTGCCTATGGCTATTTCATACCATAAATGCAGAGCTGAGTATAGCAACATAGACTGTATAGCCTTCAAAGTCTAAAATACTTCTCAGCTTGCCGACCCCGGTGGAGTGTAGAGAAAACACTACTATGGAAAGGATAAATCCACATCTAAATAGAAAGCCAATAAGGAGTCTTGTTCGATTGTCTATGAGGCTTTCTGCCATTTGAGAGTGCAATGTCTACCACAGTAGATGAAGTAAACCAAGAAGAAAACCATACCCCGCATGGAGGGAAAACCATGTTTCCAGTAAATTCTTTTACAGTGGCGGTTTTGACATGATGTAAGTACAGGTGCACGCATTATAAAGGAGACTATTTCTGCCTTTTCTCATGGTGATGATTTTTGTGAGTGAATCAGGAAACAAACTGAGAGATTACCAGCGAGGACAGAGGTGATGAGGACGAGTCACCTCCACTCATCACCGCCCTCAACACTGCCAGCACTTACAGACCACTCACTGACCACGTGGCCAGCAACGTACTCAGTTCACTCCCATGACAAACTATCTATTCTTACGATTCTGATTCTATACACCCGGAGAATGAGGCACAGACTGGTGAAATAACTGGACCTTGATCTTGATCACACAGCCGGTAAAGTGGAACCAGACTCCAGAGGCTTTACTCTGAAGTGCATAACCTTATAAACAGAGGCCCAGAGAAGTAAAAGGTCTTAGGTGAAATGGACAGGGGATGGCAAATCTAGAATTTTCGAACCCAGCTTTATTGCTGTCATTTATAGTTTATGGTGCTGCTTTCCTTTCCAAGCCCCTGACCTCCACTCACTCCGCTGCTCTCACCTTTGACCTAACCATGGGACTCCCACTGGCTTCCCTGCTTATGGGCACCCACAAGATGAAGCCATTTCCATTCTGCTTAAATGCAGGCACCAAAGCATTCACGAAATAACTGTTCTCTCTCTCTTCATGTCACTCAGCTCTCCAGTGTCCAAGAGCCAAAGTGTTCCACCTCGAAGAAGCATATCAGATGGAGAAATAGCAGCAGACTTTGTAGCTGTTTTTTGCATATTCTAACGCAGTACTATCAAGGAAGCCTTCTTTAGCTCTGGATAATAATTCTCGGTATTGACGGCAATTTCATGTAAAGAACCCACCTTAAGATCTCTATGTGAAATCCCTAACACCAAATATTATTGGAAGTCAGAAGGAAAAAAAAAATCCAATAGTTGAATGGGTTGAAAACAATCCAACCTTGAAAAGGATTAAGTAGATTAATTAGTTCATGGTTGCTCTAGACCAGCGCTATCCAATAGAACTTTCTATGATAGAAATGTTTCAAATCTGTCCCCTCCAATCTGGTAATTACTAGCCACATGTGGCTATTGAGCCCCTGAACTGCGGCTGGTACAACTGAGGTACTGAATTTTTAAATTTTAGTTACTGTTACCTTTATATGAAATAGCTCCGGTGGCTACCATATGGACCTGCTGGGCTCTAGATCACCCCTCCGAGGGCCCAGGCCTGGGGACACACAATAAAACCCAGTGTCTGCTCTCTAAGAACTGAGAAGCAATGTGGGGAGACTAACCACACAGACACAAGCAATTAAACAGTGACAGACAATAAGAGCAAAAGGAATTATGAAATAGCATCTTAGAATCTAGTTCTACAGAATGAGTCCTTTACCCTTTTGCTACAAGAGTCAGCTTGAGAAAGAGTGCACCCGCTGCTTGTCCTATTGCTTTTGCAGTCAATTTCTAGGAGATGCTGCTGTCCTAACAGGTCATGTGCTTGAAGTAGCCACACCAGAAGGGATCACTGTCCCCGGCAAATGCTTACTATCTCCCCAAGACACAGAACTCAGAACGTGCTAATCAGGAACTAAGTTCAGTTTAAACAAAATAAATCCACTTCCTTTGTCTCTCACCTTTTTATTCCTCATTTTTCTTCATAACCTGAAGTCTGAGAGAAAAAGGAAATACGATCGAGGAGAAATACTGTCCATGTTTGGTTCCTTTTATCACCTTGCAGAGCCTCCTGTCTGTATTTGTCCCTCTTACTGTACAAGCATTTTTCAGGGCAATTTCCACTCCTCGCCCTGCCTTTCAAACTTCCTCTTCCACTTCCCCTTCCAAATCTGTAGGACAATAGGTTGCCTTTTTGCAAAGAGCTGAAGAGAAGGGAAAATAAAGGAAGGAAGAAGACAGAGAAGTGGGGATGGAGAGAGACAAGGAAGAAAGAAAGGAACAGTAAATAGAAATGGGCCATGAAGGAACAGCAATGAGAGAGCGTGACAGATTCCTGTCGTCAGCCATCCCCTGAGCTACAGTTCTCTATCTTCCATGGTTACCAGGATGGGAATGGAGAGACTATTTTGAGATCATTTGAGCCTCTCCCATTGCAATGGATGGCCAGCTGTGCACAGACTAAGTTTCACTATCTTTGCTTTTGTGACAAAGTAGGTCAAACAAAAACTACTGTTTCCCAATTAACTGCCCAATGAATGTGAACCCACACCTCTCTTAATTTTAAACTAAATGGAACATTTTGGACCCACCACTTGACCCATTATGTTGGGGTTATACTACAGAAACAACGAAAGTTTTTAAAAGTGACAAAATGACGACGAATGGAACATTAACAACAGATGTACATCTTGAGGACACTCATGACCCAGTAAGAAATAGTGACATAGATTTTTATGTATAAAAATTCTGAGGGCGTCTGGGTGGCTCAGTCAGTTAAACTGGACTACTCTTGATTTTGGCTTGGGTCATGATCTCATGGTTCGTGAGACTGAGCCCCGCATCAGGCTCTGTGCTGATGATACAGAGCCTGTTAGGGATTCTCTCTCTCCCTCTCTCTCTCTGCCCATCCTCCACTTACACTCATGCTCACATGCGCATGGTCTCTCTCTCTCTCTCTCTCTCTCTCTCTTTCTCTAGTAAGTAAATTTTTCAAAATTCTGAAAGGACTTCTAATTCTGTTGCTGCAACAGATGTATTACAGGAAACCACAGTCCAGTCCCAATCAACCAGACATAAAATTGCTATAACTTCAAAAGGGAAGTATACACCTACCACAGCACCTTCGGTCTTTGACCCTCCGGGCCATATAATGTCTCATCTGGTGTTTCCAACACTAGAATTCCATGAAAGTAGGATTGCAGTTTGGTGAAATTCAACTTTAAAACCCCTAACCTAAGTCCACAGTAAGTAAAGAGGGGTAAGTGGGGCCAAATAAAAAACAAGCTCTTGTTGGGAAAAAAGATGGGAGCCAATAGCCCAGCTTCAGGGTGCTAAAGGTCTCTAAGGCACTCAGGATCACAGCAAGGTCAGCTAAGGTAGGGAGAGGTGAGTGAGGGCCTGCATGTACATGTGCTCTTTATACAGCACGCCCCAGGGCTAGGTGATTTTATCCCCACTCTCATCCTCATGAACAATTCAGTGTAAAATGGGTGAGGATCACAAAAAGATCTTATTATACAGGATTATCTGCCGCCCAGAATTCACTGCAATCAGATCAACAAAGTATTGTTTCTAAGAGCCCTCTCCGAGCCCCTGGGATGCTTATTAAACAGAACCTCTCTTTGTAATGGGATTTTACCTGGTTGGACCTTTGAGAATAGCAATTTGAAAAGAAGACACCTTCCTTAGAAAATAAAAAAAAAAAAAAAACACCTTAAATATAAACAGTGCAACGCAAAAACCTGGGGGAAAAGGTTAAATACGGGAAAAGATCATCGTCCCTGAATGAGACTACTGTGATTTAGCTGGAAAAGCATAATCCCGAAGTACTGCTTTTGAATGCAGGAGGTATGGTTGGGCTTTATTTGATTTGGCACATCCATTCTTTTTACAAAACAGGATATTGTTTCAAGGACACAGGCATGGGAGTTTACAAGGTGGTCATAAGAATGTCTAAGGTCATTGAATTAAGCTGCTTTCTACTGCTGGACCAGTTTTACTTCTACAGCTTGTGGTGTTCCCAAGAATTCTGACAGCTATGCTGCAAGAAGGCATCTAGAAATACAGATGACTGTGATCTAATCTGTAAGTGCAGCTACTAGAAGAATGGAATCACTTTTTTAATAAAGTGGGAGAGAGTTCCGGACATTTACAGAATCCAGCAGGATGTTCTTTCCTAATTTCTCCTAATTAGATATATCAGAACAAGTGTCCTTACTGGCCACTCAAAGGGCAATTCAATGAAATATCTGATCCTGGACCGATCCGGGACCAGAGGCAAAAGGTATGCTATCACTCAAGGGCTTGACTGGGTCAACGGACAACACTGGAATATGTGCAGTGAATTAAAATATTGTATCCATGTTAAATTTATTGAGGTTGGGGGTGCCTGGGTGGCTCAGTCAGTTAAGCATCCAACTTCGGCTCAGGCCATGACCTTACAGTCCGTGAGTTCGAGCCCCGCGTCAGGCTCTGTGCTGACAGCTCAGAGCCTGGAGCCTGCTGCAGATTCTGTGTTTCCCTCTCTCTCTGCCCCTCCCCCACTCGCTCTCTGTCTCTGTCTCTCAAAATAAAATAATAAAGACATAAAAAATTTTTTTCTAAATAAATAAATTTATTGAGGCTGAAAATGACTATGTCTTTTAAAGAGAGTATCCTTGGGGCGCCTGGGTGACTCAGTCAGTGAAGCGTGTGACCGGCTCAGGTCATGAGCTCACCCTTTGTGGGTTCCAGCCCCACGTCGGGCTCTGTGCTGACAGCTCAGAGCCTGGAGCCTGCTTCAGATTCTGTGTGTGTCTCTCTCTCTGCCCCTCCCCTGCTTGCACTCTTGTCTCTCTCTCAAAAATAAACATTTAAAAAATTAATTTAAAAAAGTAAAAAAATAAAAAGACAATCCTTACTGTTAATAAATAAATACTAATGTATCTAGGCTTAAAGGGCCATGAAATAATTCAGAAAAATGATTGTACATATCTATATATGTATACAGATCTTCCTTAACTTATGATGGGGTAACATCCTGATAAATCCATCGTAGGTTGAAAGTATCATTTAATAACTAAGGTGAAAATACACTTAATACACCTAACCCATTATTTGCAATTAAAAGAAATTTAAACACACCTAACCTATTAAACGTCATAGCTCAGCCTAGCCTAACTTAAACATACTCAGAACACTTAATTAGCCTACAGTTGGGCAAAATCATCTAATACAAAGCCTACTTTATAATAAAGTGTTGAGTATCTCATGTAATTTACTGCATACTGTACTGAAAGTGAAAAGCAGAATGGTTATTTGGGTACATCATGGTTCTAATGTACTGGTCGTTCACCCCTGCAATCACTGCCCCGGAAAAATCAAAATTCACCATTTGAAGTACAATTTCTACTGAAGGTACATCGCTTTGGCAGCATCGTAATGCCAACATCAAAAAATCTTAAGTTGAACCATCATTAAGTCAGGGACAGTCTGTATACATACACTATGCATTATATAACATTATAGTATATACATTATATAACATTATGCGATATGTAACAAACTAGTCTATGTTATACATACGTCACAATACAAAGTCTGTATGTATTTTTATATAAAAGGAGCAAACAATAAAGCAAAAGGACAAAAGTGGATCTGGGCACAGGTATATTGGTATTCTTTGTATATGGCAAATATTTCCATACGTCTGAAATTGTGTCCAGATAAAACTATGTTTTATAAAAAAGGAGGGGAGAATTAACTGAAGCCTTCCTTCCCCAGCTCGGTGCCTGCAGAGACGTCTTATTCAAATCTATGCAGGCTCTATCCCAAGCAGGATGTTCCCCGTCTGATTTTCACTCAGACTAGCAAAAGGAAGCAAAATGAGTTTTGGGTGTTTTTTTTTAAACTTTCCCTAAATTTCTGATTATAAAAATTCCATGTGCTTATTATAGAAAATTGGGGGAAAAGAACAGAAAACTAATAAAGAAGGGGAAAACAGCACTCATAAATTCCACCATACCCCACCAACCTGGAAGAAACATTATTTTTATTCTGGCATATTTCTTTTCAGTCTTTTCCCCAACACTTTAAGAGAACCAGGATTATATCGTATAAAGTGTGTAGCCTGGTTTGGCTTTGTGGTTGTTCTTTTAAGCTAGTATAAACATTTCCCTATGTCGTGGGTAAAAAGAACAACACCTCATTAAGTCTTCAATGTCAACACACTATTCCACTGCATGCATATGCCATAATTTACTCATTCATTTCCCTAAAACTAAGCCTTTGATTCTTTTTAATTTTTATTTGTTATGCAACATGCTGACTTAAAAGTTTAAGGTCTTTGGGCTCAAATCTTTTTTTAGTATTTCCTATTTAGGCCTTTATGAGAGATTCACAAAAACTGAATTACTGGGGCCAAAGGTATAAACATTTTTAAGACTCAATGCAGGGGTGCCTGGGTAGCTCAGTTGGTTGAGCGTCTGACTCTTAATTTCAGCTCAAGTTGTGATCCCATAGGATTGAGCTCCCGGATGGGGCTCCACGCTGAGCCTGGAACTCGCTTGAGATACTCTCTGTCCCTCTGCCCCACTCCCCCACTCATTCTCTAAAATTAAAAAAAAAAAAAAAAAGACAATGCAAAAAAGGCCAAATGGCTTTTTTTAGAAAGTTAGGCTTATGCCTTTATCTTTAAGGAAAATGAAGACACCTCAAGGGGATTATCAAATCCGGCTGAAATCTCACTGAGGATTTAAAAAAGGGAAGTTACTGCCACAAGTTAAAAACTGCACTCTTCAAACCAAACTTAGTTGCTGGGACAAGTTCTGTTAGCTATTCTAGCTTTCACAAAAAGGAAAAACTGAAATATTCCAGCCTGTATCAGCACACACTGACCCCTAGGTAGAAGACATAGGGTCCAGCCTCCGATGAGAACCAGGATAGTAAGCTTTGGGGGTCTATAATCTAAAAGATTTTCCTATCCTCCTGATACAAATGGGATCCTAAAGACACAAAGAAGGGGAAAGTACATGTGAGAAAGTGATAGGAATCTAAAAGCAAGGTTCAGATTCAAAAAGGCCAACTTAATGAAGACAAGTTGGGTTTTTTTGACCTCTATTTTTCCGGCAGCCTAGTATTGTAGAAGCAAGGGACCCAACAGTCAGGAGACATGGAGTCAGTCGCATCTGTGCTGAACAAACAACCAGCCTGGGTCAAGGACACAGCCAAACTTCCCTGAACTCTATCTCCTCGCTTGTTAAATGACACGGTTGAACAAAGTCCCTAAGGGTCATTCATTCTCAGGTCTCTGATTTGTCAACATTCTCCTATAAATGTGTCAGGGGAGAAAAGGGCAGAGTGGTTATTCTCTCTGAATGTATTACGTCAAATGCTGACCACCTCATTTTTCATAACACAACTAGATCAAATAGCACTTGGTATACAGTAAGTAGCTTCCAGAAATTTTGCATTTCCCACTCCTTCAGGCAGCAAGGACTAAGAAAGGAAAGGCAGGGGGATCTGTGAGCAAGGAGAAAAGAAGGCTCACCATGGCCATTGCAGTAGTAGATCCACTTCTCCCGGTTCTGGGTTGGGGTCATGGATTTCTTCAGCCCTGCCTTTTCCACAATGGCGCTCGGATCCTGCCGGGGCCCCTTTTTCAGAGTCCTTGAGCTTTTCCGGATACTGCATACCACTATCACCACAAGCACCAGCAGCAGGAAAAGCACAATCATCCAGGGCAAATGTTCATTGATGTCAAAATGCTTGTGTAAGTTCTGTCTGGGGTGACCCCTCTTGAGGCCTTTGATGGGCGTGCTGGACTTCTCACCCCCAGTAGCCTCCATGGATGGCAGCAGCTTCAGGATGTGTCTGTGGTGGGGGCCTTGCTGGTGGTTGACTACCTGGAGGTTTGGGAGGGTCTGGTTCACGCCTTCCTCACCCCTCGCTGAGCTTGTGTTGTCAGGGACTGTCCCTTCCTGGATGCCACTCGGTACCTTTGGTCTAACAGAGGCAGAAGAGTTGGATTCTGTTGAGTTCATGCCTAGAAAAAAGGAGGGGGGGAGAGCTTTTCTATATTTGGGGATCTGTGTATTCCTCCTCTTCCTGCTCATTTCCAAAGCAGGCTAGATAATGAAAGAAGATGTGAACTGTGGAGCTTAAGAGTAAATTATACTGCACATTTTTGTAAAGACTCTAACGGCACTTTCATGTGGAAGGTAAAAATTAAACCTAACAGCTAAACTCACTTCCTCATGGCAAAACCAACAGCATCTTCAAGGACCCAACATCTGAGTTTCACGGCAGCTTCTCCTACACTTCACATTCAGATCAGACACATGTATGTTCAGGGTTCCAGTCAACTCTTAATCGCATTGATTATTCACAAAACGAATCTAATTCCTTAACTCCTCCTCTCCTACCTTTTGGCCATTTCAGGATACAATGGTAAAATTGAGAATATAACTAAGGTGGGAAAAAGAGCTCAAACTCAGTTCCAAATCTGACCGGAGAAACCTTTGGTGAGACAAGTCAGTGAATAAAACAAAGCAGGACTTAACATCTGCTATTAATAGATAAGTAAGTTTTGAGCTGGCAGCTTAGTGGACTTCTTTCAGAGAAGCTTCCACATCCTTGTGGTGTGAGAGCCAGGGATTCGAGTCCCAAGAGACAGGACCTAGACTGCATCATTCACTGAGAAAACCTGGACAGGTCATTTGAGCTCTCTGAACCTGTTTCTTCATTTCAAAATGGCGGTCGTAAGAAGGCCTTCCTTACAGAGTTATCATGAAGGTCCAGTGTAATCATACACAAAGAATATGCTAGAAAGCACAACTCAAGCTGGCTATCATCTTATGAAAATTAATCAAAGAGGACTTGAAAATAAATAATAAATTTTATATTCTGCCTGATGTCCAAATCCTAAGAACTAGGATACTTGATGAAAGGCATAAAGTTAAAATAATTTGAAAAAATTTAACTTATAGGGGTGCCTGGGTGGCTCAGTCAGTTGAGCATCTGACTTTGGCTCAGGTCATGATCTCACAATTCGTGAGTTCAAGCCCCATGTTGGGCTTTGTGCTGACGATGTGGAGTCTGCTTCAGATTCTGTCTCCCTCTCTCTCTCTGCCCTCCCCCACTTTCTCTCTCTTTATTAAAAATAAACATTAAAATAATTTTTTAAGGAAAAAATTAAACTTATTATTTTCCAAATGTGAATGCCAGTTATGTTCAACGTGCTACAAATTTGCTTGTTTCCTGAAACTTCTTTCTTTCCCCTTTTATGCCCCAACTTGTTTCTAATATTCATCCTTCCCTTCCAGGCATCATGGTATTTTCTCCCCTTCTCCCTCCTTCTTTCCTTCTTGGCTGTGTCTATTAGGATTGATTCCATGTTGGAAAACTTTTAGTCTGGAAAGAACCTTGAACATCATGTATTTAACAAGTTTGAAACCAAGGCCTGAAAAAGTGACTTACATAAGGCCACACACTATCCTTAGTTCTCTTGTTCTTATTTTTAAGCTTGATATGACCTAGTTTTTAGATATTTGATCCCTCCTAACAGAAAACCTGAGTCTAAATGCTTCTAATACATCCAAAGAAGGCAGATTAAATTAGTCACAAAATGGAGGCCCCTTCTTCAATGGGTGACTTTGGAATATACAATATGGAGAAAACATCCTCTGTACAAGCCCATTGTTGGTAGTTCCACTGGGCTCAAAGCCTTTTTCAGATAAATAACTCATGAGGTTAAGTTACCTTTGGGAACATAGGTGGAGGAAGGGACTTCATGGGATTCCGTGTGCTCCGGGTATGAAAAGATGGCTGTGCCAGGGGAAGGTGAGGTCGTGCTGGAGAAGGATGGAAGTGTGCCACAGACGTTGTCTGCTTCCTTGGTCCCCGGCTTGATCACCACCAGGTTCTGACTCAGACAGTCTGTGTATGCTTTGCATTTCATCACACTAGAAGGCACATCAGAGAAGGTACCCCGAGCACACTGCTTACACCGCACGTCCTCCATCTCTGTCCCTTTCTTCCGCACACCCCAACCCACGGGACACACCGTATGGGGGGCGCAGGTACCATTAAACTGGAACATGCCAGGTGGGCAAGTGCATTCTCGGTCAGTCAAGGCAGCACAGGGTAATTTCTCAACCATTGGCCATGGGCATGGCTGGCTACAGTCATGGCATTTCTCTATGCCATTCTCATGCCTGGTAAAGGTCCCCACAGGGCAGCTACTACAGACACGCAGGCTTGTGTTGGTACAGTGCTCGGACACATAGGTTCCTGCCGGACATTTGTCACAGGTTAGCACCTGGCCGGTGGCACGGTCCACATGGTGGTATTTGCCAATGAGATTTGGGGCCTTCTGTTCTGGCTGAGCTGTGGTGGTGCTAAGGAATCCAAGCTGAAAGAAAAAAAAGGGAAGGGAAAAGGGACAAAAACCAAAAAGGTGTTAGACAGGAACAGAGGAGAAGAAAGGATGAAACAACATCACCACCATCATTCCCATTAAAGATCTTCACACCACAGCAGCAACACAGTAGAAAGAGACAAAGACTCTGATGCCATCCTGGGGCCTGATTTGGTTTTGTTGCATGACCTTTGCCTCAGCTTCCTTCTTTTTCTGTCTACGATGAAGTGAAGCTGACAATGCCGTTCAAATCGATTATGAAAATCAATTGGGAATATGAACATGAAAGCACTTTGTAGTTCATATTAAAAAATGCTATCTAGGGGCGCCGGCTGGCTCAGTTGGTGGAGCATGCAACCCTTGATCTCAAGGTCGTGAGTTCGACCCCGCTGCGGGGCAGAGAGCTTACCTAAAAAATTTTTTTTGAATTTAAAAAAAAATTGTTTGAAATGCTGTATAGAAACGAAAAATCCTAATGCAAGAAGAAAATAACTTCCTGAATAGTCGTCTTCCTTCCCATGGCCCTTCAGTTGCCATTTCTTGGTACCAGGACAAGGCAACTGAGAAGTATGATGATGTATATTCAAGCAACTTCTGCTTAAGGCACCAGATTACCTACGTGGAGTTAACTGATAATGCATGATTTTTTCAAAGCTTTTCTCTATGCAACGCCAAACGTTTTTTGGTTTGGTTTGTGTCCATTCCAAATGCAAAACGGTTTTATCTGCAAAACGGAGGCAGGCCCTTGGCATTCTTCATTTGCTTTAAACAACAGAGTTGATGCTTTTAGGTGTATATCCTGTTCTGCTCAGCCTCTGAAGGCCGTGGTCACTGGCGCATGGACCTACAGACAACTAGGGGGTCCAAACACAAAGATGGGCCCAGCAAGGACTCAACAGATGTAAATTTAAGTCATAGGATGGAACCTTCATCCAGCTAGATTTTATACTAGCTTCTAGACTGAAAACTTGGGAGAAAGGAAATTACATTTGTAATTTGTAAAATCCTGAGGTCCTTCTGAGGGGTGGGGGGGAGAATGTTTCAGAATGAATATTAAGAGAGCTTTTCTGCATGAATGAAGATTGAGAGGTTCCAACAAGAAAGTTTCCACTGCCCTCTACAAAATGGAGAAAGATCAAGTGTCAGGAAAATAATGGCTGCCTCAAACTACCCGATAGCCATCAGGACAAATTCCTTCTAAATTAGTACCAGCAACTAGGAGAATAAAAGTAGATTTTTTTTTTCAAAAATTGATCAGAGTTCCTGTCTCCTTAGAACCTTGAAACTTAACCCAAGATTCAGTTCCCTTCCACGGCAAAATTTAACTATTTGGATCAAAAGTATCTCCCTTGAAGTCCCTTACTCTCTCCCAGGACTGCCTCCAGTTAAACAATGCTGAACACAAATTTTTAGCTTGTGAGAATCTATTCATCATTTCTTTAATCCGAGACACACAAAAAAAGAGCTAGCAGTTGATTTTTCTTGGTAAGACACTTAACTGCAGGTTGGACTGTGAAGAAAAAGAATCACCTGCTTAATAATGATAAATTCTTGACTATCTTCCCCATTTTGCTTCTGGCTTTCTTTCCTTTTTTTGGTCTTTCTGTTTGCAAAATCAGCCCAGCCACACTCTTCTGAGCCTTGCAGATGTATTAGATTGAGGGAAGAAAGCCCATCACTATCGTGTGGAACCCAAGTTCCAGTTATCAAGCACATGAGGACAAACCTTGTCCCCATCTCCTTGACGCTAAAGACCAACCCAAGAAGAGGTCGCAAAAGTGGCTCTGCACTCTATTTCTCCATGTTCCTTTATACCTAGCTTCTAAGTGCAAAAGCACTTCTAGATGGAATGGACACAGTGTTCTGGAAGTTTGAAAGATGCATAAGTAACCTAAATGGCAGGTTATTACACTTTGGTAAAGGAGATAAACCGGAGAACGTAACAGGAGATCTGGCCAGAGTGATGGTGGGGAGGACCATCACCCTGCTGTGCTATGGATGGGCTGTGAGTCTGGCCCCCTACCTGTGCAGGGAGGATAGGTAGTCGGCCAGGCATCTAGCCCGGGGTGACTCTGCAAGGCCAAGCACAGTCAGTGGTGAATAGCAATGTGTGTGTGTGTGTGTGTGTGTGTGTGTGTGTGTCCAAGCATGGGGTCGGAGCTTGTCTTCTATAGCTTCACTTCTCTCCCCAGGGCGCACACCTCTCAGGGACGCACCAACCCGACTCCTGAGTTACCAGAGGTCCCCCCAGCGGCACACAACACCCACTTCCAAATCCCACTGCACCCACACTCTTCGCCACTCATTAAGTAGACTCTTCAGTTCTCTGTTTCTTTCGAATAAAGGGTCAAATTTCTAACGGAAGCAAAGCTCAGGGCTCTTTAACTGCATCATACTAAGTAACCCACTTTAGATAATGGGGCTTTAAAAATGGACTTTTCAATTACCTCATGTTACAGGGGGCAATTCTGGCTCCTACACATGGAGTTAATAAACAATGGTGCCTCAGCATCTCCCCTGGACTGAACCCTAGAAATGAGATTTGTGCAGAACGGGACATTATGAACGCACTGGACAAATATTTAGTGAAGACCTACTATGTGTATATGAGGCACCATGCCACCAGCTGAAAACAGAGCCTTGTGAACTCTATTCTAGCCCCATGGAGTCCACCTTCTAAAGCAAGATGGACAGAAACAACTACTTCAGGAATTACTTGATTCCAATGGAGATTTCTCCTAAGGAGAAACACAGAGTCTTGTGAGGGGGAGGCTAGCATGTGCTTCCTAGCTCAGGGATGTTAGAGAAGTGTCTGGAGTCATTCTGAAGGACAGAGAAGCAGAATTTAATTCTGGGCAGGGGGAAGGGAAGGCAGGTTAGGCAAAGGGAGCCCCACATCAAAATTCGGAAGCAGAGGGGCATCCAGGTGGCTCAGTCATTTAAGCATCCGACTCTTGGTTTAGGCTCAGGTCATGATCTCACGGTTCATGGGATGGAGTCCTGCATCAGATTCTGCATGGCCAATGCAGAGCCTGCTTGAGATTGTCTCTTTCCCTCTCTGTCCCTCCCCTGTTTGCATGCTCTCTCTCTCAAAATAAATAAGTAAACCGTAAAAAAAATCTGAAGCAGAATAAAGCTTAGCTAGAGAACTAAAAAAGTTTATGTGGCTCTATTTCAGATGCAACACAGTGGCCATAATTAAATTTGGAGAGGCTCTGAATTTTGACCCTAATTCAAAATGCAATGAGGAGTCATTCTGCATTTATATTGGAGGCAGGGGAGAGGAAGAGATGTATAATCACATTTATGAATTAAAAAGTTAACTGGCAGCAGAGTAGAAGGTGAAAGTGGTTGGGAGGAGAATGGATGGAAAACTCACTTATGAGGTGAAAGCCAAAGTGAAAGTCAGGGGTGGCTTGGATTAAGGGGGTGGAGAAGAAGGCAATGGATTGAGAGGTCAGAGCAGCTAGATTTGGTGAACCTATGAAAGGAGAAAGAGAAAAAAATCAATCATCTTCCTATCAGACTTGAGAGCACTGTTCTCGAGGCTGCCCCTTAAGCCGGGAGGGTACACCTGTGGGCCATGGCAGGGTCAGGAGGTAGGGCTCCGAGCTCCCCATTTCTGCTCCAAACACAGCATCTCCTATTTAACAATTTGCGAAGGGGGGTGGAGCTCCAAGTAAGAATTCATTTGAAGGAAGGATTACTCCTAAAACAAGTTTGAAAATCACTGCACTTGAGGGACCTCTAAGATCTCCTCCAATTCCAAAGTTAACGGCAAAACCCATCTGAGCCATGAAGTTGGAGGACCTGTCCCTTGGACTCCTCATCATCACACCAAAACCCTCCTGAGGGGAAGAAGTGGCAACATCCCTTTCTCTCCACAGAGACACAGGGGCACCTGAGAAGGTATTTTCCTGAAGACTTGTAGTTGCCTGAACGCGGGTGATCTAAAACTAGAACTTTTCCCATAAGGCCGGTGGCAGGTAGCCCTCTGGTTTCTAAGAAAATTAAAATGATGTGAAAATCATCCCCAAAGACAAGTCCAGGGGTGAGGTGATGAGCAGGGTGGAAGGATGTGGATTAAAAAAAAAAAAAAAAAAGCAACCCAGGGAACTTTGATGCTGCACTGGGACGCCTGGGTAGCTCAGTCAGCTGAGTGACTCTTGAATTGGATTCAGGTCATGATCCCAGGGTTGTGGGATCGAGCCCCAAGCTAAGCATGGAGCCTGCTTGAGATTCTCTCTCCCTCTCTCTCTCTCTTTCTCTCTCTCTCTGTCTGTCTCTCTCCTCCTCTCCTCACACTCCCTATTAAAATGAATCTAGTAGATAAGTATTCTCAGCCTGTGGGAGGACCAGACCTGAATAAGAAAGAATACGTGCGCTAAGATTTAGAAAACAGAAGACATGTTTTTGTCCAGGTTCTGCCTTAAGATCAGTTGGACCTTGCCTTACATGCATGTCAAATTAGGTATGTCATACTAGATCATATTCAACTCTTAACCTTCAAGGTGTCTGCGACTATTGGTCAAGTTGTACCTCCTCCATGAAGGCCTTACAATTACTCCTATGTCTAGGATTCCAAGAAGATGAGCAAACTCTTCATCACATTTCCTGTTTCTATTCTTCGCGTCGGTGCCTAATTACATCTTGCTGGTAATGTTTGTTGATGGGCTCATAAGTGCATGTATTTATCTTCCCATAATGATTATAAGCAGCTCAAGGCCAGGGACAACCACATAGATTGCATTTCCTTCCTTGCTCAACCACTTCAATAATGACGACCATGGAAATCATAAACAAAGCAACCTCTGAGCCGGGGGTCAGCAAACTGAATCCCACATGCTACTTATTCTTGTAAATAAGTTTTATTGGGATGCAGCCATTCATTTAGGTATTGCCTATAGCAGCTTTCACACGACAACAGCAGAGCTGGAGAGTTGCAAAAGAGACCAGATGGCCCGCAAACTTAAAAATATTTACTATCTGGCCCTTTACAGAAGAAAAAGCCAACTAATACCTGCTCTGAGAAGTCAAAAGAAATGTCAAAAAATTCAGGGACAAGGAGTCCATTCATAGGAACCCTCAGACCTCCTCTAAAGTCTAGTCTAGTCTCAATCAGGTTTGAGTTCTTGGCTCCTTTATTGACATACACTAAATCTGATTCTTTTATCCCCTGCTTAAAACTGAATAGCTTCGAAGGGCGCCCGGTGACTCCGTCAGTTAAGCATCCAACTCTTGATTTCGGCTCAGGTCATGATCTCACTGTCATGAGATCAAGCCCTGCATCGGGCTTCACACTGGGCTTGGAGCCTACTTAGGATTCTCTCCCCCTCTCTCTGCCCCTCCCCTGCTCATGCTCTGTCTCTCTCAGAAATATATAAATTTAAAAAAAAAAGAAACTCAATGGCTTCACATAGGACTGAGGATGAGAGGTAAAATATTTCATAGAGATCAGACTTCCTCTGCTGTATCATCCCTGCCCTCCTCTTCCTAACTTAAATCAGGTTTCACATTGTCCTCTCCCATTTTTTCCTATATGATGACCATAATTTTGTAGTGGTACATTTATCAAGTTTAGCATGCCTTCCCATCTGGACCACAAGCTCCATGAAGACAAGGAGAGAGTCTGTTTTACATACTGATGCTAATCCAAGCCCTCAAGGGCCAGTACCCGATTCATGACATACCCGAAGAGAGTCTGTTGACTCAATGAGTGGATGTGTGGATCATAAATAATAAGAAGCCACAAGTCACAGTGTGATGGTAGAAAAGGTTGCTGGAACACAGGTATGAGAGCAAGTGTGAGGAAACCAAACAGGCTCCCCAGTGTACCCAACATAATCCAAAGGGGTCTGGCAGCCTTCAATGGAGGGGCAAACCATCTATTTCACCTCCAAAGACACTAAGGACACATCACCACTTTAACAGAACTATACCAGGTTTACAAGAATTATGCTCGGCATGGTGCTTATGATGACAACCAGATGTAATAAAAAATTTAAAACATCCTTCCTCATTTTATAAAAAAAAAAAAATTACACTAATTTGAGACTTAGACTTGTCAGAGGTATAATGAGATGATTCTCCAGAAATTGTTTATGTTTCATCCGTTTAAACTTTAGTTCTTTGGAAATTTTTATTTACCCAGGACTCTGATTTCACCAGCAATAATGGATAAATAACCGAATGTCAGTGTACCGACCCTCACTGTACAGGACGTGGGAATGTTGTAAATGTTTATGGAGTAGTCCAGGACAAAGCAAATTGCAAACAAGGGAAGAGACGGCTCCAAAATGACCAGCTGCCACACTCACCTTGGTGGCCCACATCACAGCGGTCCTGTTGTCACTTGTCCTCTAGGGCACTGGGATGGGACTGAGGACCAGAAGCACCCAGATGTGCAAACATGTGTCAGATCGCTGATGCCTATGGATCGTGAACAATTCTCATCCCATGACCTCATCCTTCAAACACATGGGAAAGAAAATTCCCTGCTTTTACCTGTACAATGTATTTATGCCATTCTTGCTCTGTATCAAATTCCAAAAACTTTTCATGGAAAGTGAGTAAGCCCAAGGCAGTGAGAAACTTCTGACTATTCATAATGGGCAAGCAGGAAGACTGCTTTTGAGTTTGCTACAGAAAATGTGTAATGGCTCATAAAACTATTATTTTAAAAGGGATCTCAGTTACTGTGATATTCTAACAAAGATCAGGCAAGCAAGATATTCCTGAGATGGTGACCATAAAACATGCCGACGGAAAGCAGAAGGCAAAAGCCAGGCAGAGCTAGGCACCCCCCGAATTTCTGACCATTTTATTATGAGAGTCACATTAAATTTACAGGAACGAGACGCTGCTGGGAGTCCTCCAGATTTGAAGGGGAAAAAGAACGGTATGAAGAAGAAAACTCCAAGGATAAAGCTTCCCCAAAACACAGCACTGTTCCCAGGTAGGTTACATAAATTTGGTCAGCTCTTGCATTTCCTATTATCTACCCTGCCTTAAAAAGGCCTTCTGTTGCTAGGGCAAAAGCAGGGACTCCTGTTAACGCCGGCGAATATAAAGAACACCAAGGCTAGAATGTGCTGACTCCAGGGCTGGAAGGAGGCGAGCTCAGGGCACACTGGGAAAAGGAAAAACACAGGCACGACTTAACCCAGATGCTGTCATGCCTGAAACCTGCAATGCAGAGGCGTGCCCGCACCCGGCACCGAGTCCTTGGACCACACACTTCATCTCCTTCCAGTCCAGGCCAATGGCTGTTCCCAGGAGCCAAGACCCCCGCCCACGTGGGGAAGCCACAGTATAAACAAGGCGGTGGTAAAGGTTTAGGGGGAAACACGCTTCTGCGCTCCTTAAGCATTTATAGAATCCTCCTATAAACCAAGGCAGCACTAACACCACCAGCCAGGGCAGCAGCTCCAGCAAGAGAGCATAAACAACACCTATTATAGCCTGGCGGGCACTCAGCAGGCTCCACTCTACCAGGTCCTAGCTGTAGGATCTTGGTGAGGGACCCAACCTCTGTCTCCATGTCCTCATCAGCATAATGGAGAGAAGAGTAATACCTACTCTCCTAAGACTGTTTGCAGAATTCATGGTAAATACAGAGAAAGCAGGTGGAACATGCAAGTCACAAGTAAGCCCCCCATATATTTTCATTATTTTAATGATCACTCCTTCTACGTATCATATTACGATAGTGTAGCTTCATTCCCTTGGAATTAGAGGGTCTCCTAAAACATCCCAATTAAAATGCAAATGTCCAACTCCTGAGAAGTGTATCAAAGACGCCAGATTTTAGGGGCATCTGGGTGGCTGAGTCGAGAAAGCATCCGACTCTTGATTTCGGCTCAAGTCATGATCTCAAGGTTCGTGAGTTTGAGCCCCACCTTGGACTCCACACTGACAGCACGGAGCCTGCTTGGGATTCTCTCTCTCCCTCTCTCTGCCCCTGCCCTATTCATGCTCTCTCTCTCTCTCAAAATAAATAAATAAAACAACAAAAAAAATTTTTTTAATTTTTAAAAAGACGCCAGATTTTAAAAAGCTGTAATCCTAAAACATCCCCTACTAGCCTTGGAACATTCTACAAAACAAAAACAAAAACAAACAAACAAAAACAAAATACAGACTGCGTGGTGAGGAGTTAAAAGACAAACAAGGGCCAACCGACACTTCCAAAAGGGTTTAACGTGTAAACAATATATAGCAAACGAGAAAACACAAGAGAGGAGAAAGGATTTACTCTCAATAAAGTGCACTTTAGACAAATGGAGCCGCAGAATTTCAGTAAGCGTGTTCCACAGTGTTTCCCTGACCTGGTCCCACAGGATGCTAACGATCTCGGGGCTGAAACTCAAGTGAACAATATCCCTCCAGTTGTCTGCTTTTTTTATAGCCTGCAAGCTAAGAATGATTTTTACATTTTAAATAGTTGGGGGGAGGGGGGAAGGGTGAGAATCAACAGAAGAATAAAATTTTGTGACACATGAAAATTTACAATTCAAATTTCAGTGTCCACAAATCAAGTTTCACTGGAGCACAGCCACGCTCCTTCTTTTAGGTACTGCCCAGAGCTGTTTTCAAAGCACAAAAGCAGACTTGACCACATGCCCCTCAAAGACAAAAAACACTATCTAGCTCTTTACAGATAAAGTGTACCGACCCCTGGCCTAACAGTTTAGGAAATACTCCTGATGGCAGCCCTCCCAGAGGCACAATTAATATTAGGCTGTTGCTGCTCTGGGAGGCTCAGTAGGAAGGGCCGGAGAAAATCGTGACTTTGCTGAATCCAGCATTTCCCAAACTTATCTGGCCCTACAATCCTTTACTCATGCAAGATAATATAACACCGTGCACAACACGCAGAGGCAGTGTCCACCACCAATGTGCTGCTCAAGACCAGAAAAGCCAGCAACCCCGACGTTAAAAAGGTCAAGTATAAAATTCAAAGTAATCAGAACAGTTGATTGAGCCCATCTGTAAAGAGATCCATTTCTGACTATTAAAACAAAACCAATGACAACAATAGATACTCTCAGACACAAAAAAGCAGAGGTTTAAGAATGTCCACCTAACTTTTTGTTATTAAATTTATTATTAAGAGTAGAACATAAAAATGTGTGCCAGACACAGCTAACCAAAGCTTATCAACAAAAATGTAAAGAATTAATGCAAATGAGGTTAATGTAATTCTGCTCAATCATTGCTACAGAAGACGACATGAGTAATTACACAGGTAATTATCACATGGATAAACTTACGACATCTTAGCAATTACCAAAATGTTAAGTGTGGGCAACCAAGGGGACCCTTACACATCTATATTAAAGCAGCATAAATAAATTAAAATGATAAACTCCAATGTTGGCAGCCTTGTGGGATAGAAGGCACATTTATAGTTCCTGGTGGCACTTGAAATTAATTCAGTCTTTCTAAAGACAATCTGGCAATATGCATCTAAAGCCATAAAACTGTTCATTCATTTCCCATGACCCAGCAATCCACTTTGGGGAAGACACCCCAAATATACCTCACTTTTGGGACCAACCCAAAAGGAAAGAGAGCAGTTGGTCTGTACAGAGACAACTTCATTAGTGCTGCTCGCTTGCGGGACAATGCCAATAACCCAAGTGTCCAAACGCAGCAGGGCGGCTCAACACACCGCCAACCGGAGGAGAGGTGGCTATTCAAAAATGGCAGGCAGGAAGGCTTGAACTGCATGAATCACAGGCACCTCAAACTTACTAACACACATCCAAACTTTGGTTCCCCAAGCCAACCAACCTCTCCCCCAGCTTTTCCCTTCAAAGTGATCAGACCACCAAAGACTTTACTCAGGAACTAGGGAATGCAGTGTGACCCTGAGTGAACGCTGTCATGCTTGCCTTCAGCTCCTGCCCCCTCACAACGCACAGTCAGTAAACCCTCTCCAAAATCTTTAAAATCTATCTAGTAATCCCCATCTTCACTGCCACTACCCCAGAACTATTGTCTCTCCCCTGAACTGCAAAAGAAACCAACTGGCCCTCCTCTACTATCTCCTCCATGTCCCCTTTCTAAGCCTAACTCCACAGAACTGCCAGAATGATCTTTAAAAGAAATCTCATTAAGGGACGCCTGGGTGGCTAAGTCGGTCAAGCAACTGACTTCATTCAGTTTAGGGCATGATCTCATGGTTCGTGAGCAGGAGCCTGGTGTCGGGCTCTGGGCTGACAGCTCAGAGCCTGGAGCCTGCTTCCGATTCTGTGTCTCCCTCTCTGTTCCTCCTCCGCTCATGTTCTGTCTCTGTGTCTCTGGGTCCCTCTCTCAAAAATAAACATTAAAAATAAATTTTTAAGAAATCTCATTAAAACCACATTATAATCTTGCTTACAACTGTATGCCCCGTGACATCCTCACATGTTCACATCTTTAAAGGACTTGTCCAACCCAGCCCCTGCCTGCCTCTTCAACCTCAATCCACACTCCCTTTGCCCCTACTCGCTGGGCACCAACCACAATGGCTTTCTGCCTACTCTCTGAACATGTAGACTCCTTCCTGCCTCTGGACCTTTCTACATGCTGTTCCTTCTCACTGGCATCCTCTTCCTCGTGCTCTTTCAGAACATCGCCCTTCCTGTCTTCTCCAATGAACTATGAACTCCAAAAGAGAAGGACCATGAAAGGCCTTTTACTATCATATACCCGAAGTCTAGCAATACCTGACATTTTGCAGTGCAATTTAGCAATGCACCATAAATATTTATTAAATGAAGGAAAATATATCTCTGTAAGATAAAATAGCTACATAAAGGAAAGCAGAATACAAGCAAGTACGTACACATTAGTTTTAACTATACATAAATGTGTGTATAATGGTAAAGAATAGAAATGAATTGGGAAGAGAAATCCATATCCACTAGGTTCTTCAAGTCTGCCAATTTGCTTAAGGTTAAAATGTTCTTTGTTAATAACTCAAATGCCCTTCGGTTGTAGCTCAAAGTGTTCAGATGTAGCTCAAGTCCCAACTACCCTCTAACCTGTCTAGAATGAATGAACAGTTAGTTTAGGGTGAGATCCTTCTGGAATTCATTCAACAATCATTTATTGCTTAACTACTATGTGTCAGGGCACTCAGCCAAAAACACAAAGATGAATAGCACATTGTATGTTGTCTTTAAGAAGCTACAATGGAGTAACGGCATTGGTCCTGAGCATTCCAAATGAGAGAAGCACACCCACACCTTGTCCAATTTGGTATTTTTCTTGGACCAGAAATACAAGATTTAAACTAAAGAGGAGAGAGGGGCCATGGACTCCTAGAAATAAAGGAAGAGCAAGAAGTAAATGATAACCAGTTTAATTCTTCTGCAAACCTGTTACCATTTGCCTTTGCATCTTTTTCTCCTTCCCCCAACCCATTTCTCTTAATCCTGGTGACGCTGACCTGGCCATACCTAGGATGAAATCAAATAACGGTCTTGTCTCAAGAGTCCTTTGGGAAACCAGAATTCTCCAATGTCTTTCTCAAAACCAGTGATTAAACTTCTCCTCATCCTTAGCCCTTCTTTAGTCTACCCAGCATCTACAATCTAGGAAGAGACATGATTAAAAGCCTGCTTAAGAGAATGCTAAAAATGAGTGTGATAAACCACACACAAACACATGACTTATGGGACCATGCAGATCATGGAGTTCAACCAGTTTCTAAGAGACCTGAAAAGTTAACTGAAGTAAATACTACTAACAGATGATGCAAGCCCGTGCACTAATCCTACACAAATAACCGAGCTGGCAGCAAAGAAAACCCTACCGGGTCCTCAAGTTCTCCGGATAAGTGAGTTACCACTACTTGCTAAGCAGAACCCATGTCACACCGTTACTCACTAAGCAAATATTTTTCAAAATGACCCAAGGAGCAGGAAAGCAAAGCATCCATTCCTTATTTATAACATTTCAATTTGCAAGAGTATCTTTCCATCCTAACCATGGCACCACTGCCCGTCAGAGTCACACCATAGGAAAATGCTTGCCAAGGACTCCACGCCCTCCGCTTTCAGTCCACACACACACAGGTTGGTCTTACTTTATAATCGGCTGTTCTGGCTAAACTTCCAAGCGCCATCACAGGGCAGAATGGCTTGCCAGGGAGAAAGGGAATGTTGGCCTCTCAAGTAAAATCATTCCCTGAACAAGAAACAAAATGCCAATAAATGAAGGTTACTTGTTCCCTACCCACAACTTGGCCGAGAAAGCAGTGTGTACAAAAAGCCACAATGACCTAGATGTGAATCCTCTCTCTGCCACTTGCCAATTGCTTGATGGTAACTTCTCTCACACCTCAATCCCTTATCTATAAAATGGGACTAATGCCGCTACATCATGGACTTGTGAGATATACTGAGATCATTTGTAGAAGGTATTCAACACAATGTCAATGGTAATGTCAATAAATAGGAGCTTACTAATATCAACCTCAATGATTAATAGGAACAGCCATTAATATTCCTGCCTTCTGGGCTCTCAGCACAGAAGCCCCCTTAAATCCACAGCTGCTCTCATTTGATTCCAGGACTCGCGGACTCACCCCTCTCCTGCCTCCTAAATCCATTAAACTCAGGTTCCTTCTCCCAACACAGATCTGCATACAGCTCCAAGCGGATGACCCAACAAGCCGTTTTGGTAGCATAAGGGCAAATGGAAAATAATATAAAGATCAGGGAAGGAGCCCCTGCTATGACGTAGCTTATGAAGCCGCTTCTCTGTTTTTGTTTTGTTCTTTACTTTGCAACCTTCCAAATCTTTTTAATTATGTTTATGAGAGAGACAGAGAGAGACAGAGACAGAGTATGAACGGAGGAGGGACAGAATCCAAAGCAGGCTCCAGGCTCTGAGCTGTCAGCACAGAGCCTGATGTAGGGCTTCAACTCACAAACTGTGAGATCATGAACGGAGCCAAAGTTGGATGCTTAACTGACTGAGTCACCCAGGCACCCCCCATAATTTCCAAATCTTCTAAAGAAGAGATGGGGCTATAGAGCTCAGTGCCCTGACTACCCACCTACACCTGGCCCACTCTCACCCTGCCTGAGCTCCCTTGGAGCAAACTTTCCCTCCACTGCAAACATTGGTCTCTACAAGGCTGGGCTGCTGACATGTGAAAAAAAAAAAATCCAGATAGCCAGAATCCAGGGAGAATAGACCATTCCTGGAGGACTCTCCACCCCTCAAGAAGAGTGAGGTCAGCGTAAATATCCGAGAAACCACAGCTTTGAATCAACAGCCTGAGTATCAGTGAGCCCCCCCCACCTCTGTGGCCCCCAAGGTTAGTCCGTATTCACTGACATCTGCCACGTTCCTCCCTGGTTATAACTTCTGCCCGGCTCCTCTCCCCTGGACTCAGGCTGGAAATGGGAGGTGGTAGGAAAGCCAGGTGGCAGCAGAGAAGCCAATTTAGGATCCCTGTTTATTTTTTGGTATTTGACAAATACAAACACTGGGACAAGTCCAGTATTTATTCATGATCTAGCGCACCCCTCCCCCCATTCCTAAAGAATCAAAGCTCAACAGCTGCTACCCCAGCAGCAACAAAGCCCAGTGTCCTGCTAATGCCAAACAGGGATCCGATTTGGGGGAACAAGTTGATTCCTATTAAGGCTTCTGTTTTCATTCCATCAAACACACGTATCCGCACCCAACTGTCCAGACTGAATCTGCTTCAAATGGTCATCAGGCACCTGCCCAACAGCGATGACATATCCTGGGTTCCTCCTGTCACAGAGCAGAAGCATCTGAGTTTTCCAGGCAGTTGCCAGTGACCTGGCCTCAGCAGAATATGCCAGGCCTGTTAGAGGGGGAAGAGGGCCAAAGGCGTTTAGTGCTTACTGGAAAATAGACACTGCTGTTTATGCAGTGATAAGTCACTCAATGAATACTGGCTCCCAAATAGTCTGGTGATCCATCTGACCGTTTCCTAGCATCAATCAGTCAATCATCAATCAGGTTTACCCACTTCAATTATGCTTTATAAAGGGCCAGTGGAGTACAAAACCAAACTACAGTTTGTCCATGGAGTCACCGAAGATGCTTTAGCCCTCATTTTCACAGATGGACTCAAAGGTACAGTTGAAGTATGAGATGTTTCCACATTCTGATCTACAATGCAGAAAGGACACAGACCACCTGTTAGAGAGTCCCCAAGGCTACGCCTACCTGCCTCTAGCCAATAAGGCATACCTGGAGAAAGGCACCTTCTTCCACCTGTCCTGGAAAACAGGGCATTAACTGTTTGGACCACATCCAGCTTGGTAGCCTTTGTGCAAACTTGGCCACACTAAAACACGTGATTTGGCCAGTTGGTGATCTATGCCTATTTGGCCTCAGGTTTTTCCCTCCACTTAAGGTAGCATACATTCCAAAACAAGGAATTGTTTTCTGGCTGATCTGGTTTGCCCGTGTATTTTATTTACAGTGGGTTTTTGTCTGTTTGTTTGGGACTGGACCTGAGGCCGATTCAGCCATATGCCTTTGGAAACAGTTCAGATTGAGAAAGCTTGATCCTATATATACTATACATTTTGACCAGAGGGATTCGAGACTCACAGGGTAAGTCAGAAATCCTGCATTCCAGTACAAGTTTGCCCTCCCTATTCTTCTGAGTAGAAGTCACTTTCCCTAGCAACGCTAACGTGGGGTTATTCTGAGACCTGGGAAGATTTTGCTTCTGCTGGCTTTCAAACGAAACAAGCCAACGTCACTTTAAGTAGTCTCGAGATTTTAACATCAACCACAAGTTGTGTATTACTTTGAGTACATTCATCCACGGATTCCATATTAGCGTGTGAAACGTAACCAGCACTACTGATAGCTATGTACATTTTACATACCACAGAAACTGCGCCTGCGGGGCAAGATCCAAATCCGAATTCATTCCTGGGTTCCTACTTCCTAGTACAGTGCCCCTCTCAGAGCTGGTGCTCAGTGTAGGTTTGCTCACATGGAAAGGAAATCAACTTCCCTAATCTAGGCTCTTGTCTTCCCTCCAGCTTTCCCTCCCCACTTTCCCACTCTATGATCCAGAAGTTATATTACAGAAAGGAGAAAATCTTTTGGATTCAACGTCAGCTCTGATTCAGAGTTCTCCTAGCCAAATAGCCAAAGTCAAGTGCCAAGAAGCTAGATAATTAACCTCAGTAAGCAAAGGGCAGGAGGTGACACGAAGTTAGACGTTCCGTCTCAATGACCCTGACACTAATACTTGGTACCTTCTAAGCCAGCCCACGGCTGAATAGAATGAACGCCCCTCTATCTGGAATTGCCATACATACAGAATAACAGTTTCCAAAACTTCAGACCTCATTTCCTTATCCATTACAGTTCCCTTCTCTTCTGTCTTCCTGCCAACATTCTATCCGTTTGGTCAAAGCAAGCTCCCTGAGGGTAGGAGACACCTGTGGGTGTGTCCTTCGTACTGAGCGAGCCCTTGTAGGCCATTCCTGAACACTGGCACAAACTTCAAGGCCTCACTTCTCTCCAGTCTTTTGGCCTGGAACACATAACATTTCATCTTTCAGTCTGTGGTTTACTTTCCAGTATCATGCAGACACCTCGACCCATCAGAAACAGAAGTGCAAGGAGCAGGAACACTTTCTTCCAAAGGCACTCCTGTAATTCTCATTATATTCTGCAACAAACCAAACTACCAGTCTCAACTTTCCTCCGGTGAGCCTTCTCTGTTGCTACATCTCATCGTCTAGCAATTTGGAGTTGTGAAATGGGTAATGTGGCACAGGAGTGAGCGAGCACGAGCCGAGGAAATCAGGCGCTCCTGGGTCCCGGCCCGAGTGCCATCGCTTGCAAGCTGTGTGGCCCAGCACAAACCAATGAAGTTTTTGTAGCCTAGGCTTCCTCATCTGTAAAATGTGGATAACACCATCTGCTTCGCTGAGATGCTGGGAGTAAATGAGATATGGTATATAAAGCACCTGACAGAGTAATTTATATATATATGATATGATATGTTATATAGGTATCATAGTTTTTTAAAAGTTTATTAAAGCCATATGAAAATTTTCATACGGTTGGCCTGTCATTGCAAGAAAAATAGTGTCAAAAATGATGACAATAACAATTATGTCATAAAAAGGAACATATTGGAAAAAGGAGGGCAACTGAAAGTCATAATAAACAGAATATTTTATTGAGTTTACTCTTTTTTAATCTAACTGCAATATGTGGGTAGGGCACTAACTTCCCCACTTCCCCCAGTTCTGAGCACCCGCCATGATTAGCTGGGCTCCAGTGCCTGGTGTCTGCCATTTTCACATGGCTAAGAACCCCAAAGGGATAAATAATCCTTATACCAACAACATGAGATCATCATTTTATACATTAGCAATTAGTTGTCAGGAGAATAAGGATTCTTATTTGAGTTAACAACCTGAGATAGCCTCTAAGCCCCACTATAAAGCTCATTTTTAAAAAAAGACAGCTACACTTAAAATTCACAGGTCTTTCTTTGCAAATCCAATGCACAATTTTTAGATAAACTGAGTTCAATGATTTCAGAAAAGGAACTTGGTTCTTTCTTGGTTGGTTAAAGCAATGGAGACACTTTCATTACATGGAGGCCTTCCTTTAAACACCTATCTCATGCTCAAATGTAAAATGAATGAAATATCACACAGACTTAAGATTTAGCCTAGGCGTGGACTGTGTGGGGCATGTAATAATCAGATATGTCGGAGAGACCGACAGGCATGTGGTGGGTAGAGTAGTATGGACAGAGGAAATTCAAGGA
Organism: Cryptoprocta ferox; assembly: GCA_028646485.1. NCBI lineage: Eukaryota > Metazoa > Chordata > Mammalia > Carnivora > Eupleridae > Cryptoprocta > Cryptoprocta ferox. The sequence goes on along the minus strand of CM053577.1, from coordinate 100,419,338 downwards.
TTGATCTAACGCCACTGACGTTAGGGGCAGTGTTCCCATGGGCTGAGATGGGTTTCTCTCTACACCAACTCTGTCAACCCAGGTCCACTGCTTGAAGAGACCCTCCCCCTCTTTATGCTGAGCATCCCTCCCACTTGTTTCAAGGATAACAGATCTTGACTTTGCCATTACTATAAATGCGCAGAAAAAACTCTTCTGAAAGGAGACTGGGACTTGCCTCATTATAAATGCTAACAGCTCCAAACTTTTCTTTAGCCTCTCTTTTCCCCTTAAAACCCACACTCACACAGGGAACCAGAGTCTCTGTAGGATGAATTCCCAGGCCATAGCAACTGCAATGCCCTGGGATCTAAGAGATCTTGGCTAACCAGCCATTAAGCCCTTTTCGGGAAGGAGACAGCAAGCCTGCCTTTCCCTTACACAGCCCTGCCATGAAAATAGGCTCTTGTCTTTTGTTTTTGTTTGGGTTGTAGCTAAGAATCTCTGTCCTCCCTGCAGAGACAAAAAGATAGGCATGGGAAGCTTACGGTGGCTCAAGGGTTTGATCTCAAATTTTCTTCCCCCTAACTTGGCCAAAGGGGAAGGGACCTGGGGAAGTTGATGATAAGTTTTGGGTCAAGGGTGGGTTTCAGGCTTTGACCAGGTAAGTGAGGGAGGATTAGGTACAGGGCACGCCCTGGAGCTGAATGCAGCTTGGGTGAAGAATGAACCTGCTCCACTTTGCGGGGTCACCTGCCTGGCCACAGGTAAGCGAGGGAGAGGAAAAGACGGGAGAAATTCCTCTTCCTTTATGTAGATCTCTCCCCCTCCCCCACTCAAGTGCCAGCGCGCTGGCATGGCTGGGAGCCGGCGCTTTGGAGGCGCCTGAGAGTGGGTCTACGGGTTCTTTTTTTTTGGCACGCAGAAACTGGGACCCACCCGAGCCAAGGAGGAGCGGTGGGGGAGGGGCGGCTCGCGCCCTGCTGGGGAACGCACCGCGCGCGGATGCACCTAGGTCTCCAGCGGCCGGGGCGCACCGGTCCCGCTCTCCCACTGCGGTAGCATCCCGACATGACACTGCAGCTGCAACAAAGCGGCGGCCGCCGCGAGCCCCCGGCGCCCCGCACCGCAGCCCCGGCGCCGCACCACGCGGAGGGCGCAGCGGCCGGTGCCCGTGCGGGCGTGTGGACAGGGTGGGGGCACCCGGGGCCCGACGACGGGGGAAAGCCCTGTAATGCGCAGGAAGCCGGGTGGCCACCTCTAGCGCCTCCTCCAGCGCAGCCAGACTGCGAGGAAAACAGTTCGCTTTCATTCCAGAGTCCCGGCTGAGCCCGGTGGCTCCCCCAGATGACCCGGGTACCATCCCCTGCCGGCAAGTCCCCCGCCCCACATCCAGCGGGGCCGACCCCGCGACCCCCGCCAGCCCCAGCCCGGGGACCCGCCCCGCTCCCGGAGCGCGGCGCCTTCGGCTCCCGCGCGGCCGCCGCCCCCGGTCCCCCGCGCGCTCACCAGGAGAAGGGAGCCCGCGATCATCGTAGCTCTGGCGACGCGGCTGCAGGAGGCGAGGGCGGTGCTGCTGTTCGCGGAGGTCCCCATGGCTGAGCCCGGGGCTCGCAGAGGCGCCCGGGGCGCGTGGCCCCCCGGCAGCTGGAGTCGGCGGCTGCTTCTGCCCAGCGCCGCATCCACCGCCGCCTCCCGGGCCGGGAGCCCATCTACCTCCAACACCCCATGTGCACTGCGGCAGCCGGGCAGCCGGGCAGAGGAGGGAGGCGGCGAGGGAGGCTCCGGGGGCGCTCAGCACCTGCCCAGCCGCGCGGCCGCCCGGGCGGGGAGAGGCAGCGGCGGCTGCAGCCCGCGCCTCCCCGTGCTCTCCTCCGACAGCGGCAGCGGAGAACCAGGGAGGAGGGCTGGGCGCGAGAGAGCAAAGGAACAGCTTCCCATAGCGAAGCCTCCAGCCACTGCCAAACACCCTCCACCGCTGCCTAGACCGGCCGGTGAGGGACTAAGTCGGGCGGCCGCCGGGCGCGGGGACACACGTGGTGGCGCCGAAGGGGCGGGGGATCGGCCCTTTGTGATGTCACCCGGGAGGAGGCCGGGCTCTTTGTGCGATCTGGAAATGGAAAGGCGTTCCAGGTCGAGCGGGGAGGGAGAGGGTGCCCCTTGGCGTTGGCTGAAGAAATTGCAGCTGCTTAGTGACCCCGGGAAACCGCTGCGAAGGTATGTATGCCCACCCCTGACCCAAATTTACTTATTTTTTCTAAGACGATTCTAAGTAAATTGTTTCTGCGACAGGCGCCGATCTGTTGTTTTTTGACGCAGTGATTAAAAACAGCCAAGCACCCTAGAACACTCAGATCAACTGCGTGCCAAAAAATATACCAGTGAGCTGGTTCTCCAACCTGGCTGTCTTTTCGAGTCACCTAGAAAACACAGGTATGCATGCCTGATCCGACCCCAGAGGTTCTGATTTAATCGAAAATAGGGTGTGGCCCGAGCATTGGGATTTTTAAAGGTTCTCCAGGTGATTTTACTCTGGAGCAAATTCTGTAAACCTCTGGGCTGATGAACACAGATAAGGAAATCCAGACTAAGGGTTCCAAACTCAGAGTCTGCGGAGTTGGGTCCGTAGGTGGTGTTTGTGAGGCCTTGGAAATCCTTGAAATGTGTGGGCAGGTGCATCCTCCTAATTAAAGGATCCAGTGTTTTGAATCGGATTACCACAGAGATGAAAAACATCCCCCCCCCCAAAAAGTGTTAACATTTTTTAGTTGAGTTTCAAATGCCGTTGTGGGCGGGTAGAAAGGAAGTTAGCACACTGCTTCAGAAGTGGGAACAACGGGAACATTATCTTGGATAGTTAACATCTACATTTCTGAATGTGAGATAGGACCTGGCATCCCTTACTTTGTTTCACCTGGAGCTGTCTGTCTCTGGACTGTGACCACCATGTCTGGCTCAGTGGTGTTCATTATCTAGATATGACAGCTCCTAGGATACCATAGGAACCTGCCACTTTCACTATATGGTCCTCACTCATTTGTGAACCTCTGGTGCTAGGCTTATTCTAGCTTTCCTTGACCCCTTCTAGTTCAAGGTAAACACACTTTCCCAGTCACCTGCTTCAAGACTCACTACCTAGGACTCCTGAAGATAACCTACTAAGACAGAGATGTGAACTTTTCATTTTTTGATTGAAGAAGAGCAAGAAACTTGAGGAAGCAACAGCAGGATTGTTTCATTGCAACATGTATCAAGTATCTGTTAGGTGTCAGGCACTGTTGGGTACTGCAGAAACAATACTAAGTGATCCTGTCGTTGAGGAGTTCACAGTCTCAGGGAGGAGAAATAATAGTATAGCAGGTACCCCCATTACACATGCACACCTATTTCAAATGTCATGCGTCTGCTCAGAATAAAAGTCGACCTTTCTCAGCCGCTAGCACTCCTAGGTGTACACGCGTCTCACTTTTCAGCCTAGCAGAATTGTCATGTGTGTCTTCTTTTCTTTTTAATTTTTTTAAACATTTATTCATTTTTGAGAGTCAGAGAGACAGAGCACAAGTCGGGGAAGGGCAGAGAGAGAGGGAGACACAGAATCTGAAGCAGGCTCCAGGCTCTGAGCTGTCAGCACAGAGCCCGATGCGGGGCTCGAACTCACAAGCTGTGAGATCATGACCTGATCTGAAGTCGGCTGCTTAACCCACTAAGCCACCCAGGTGCTCTTGTGTCTTCTGAAAAACATTTCCATTGGCTAGAACGTAGTTATCCATCACCCATCCCATTCAAACTTTACTAAAACCTGCTATTTCTATCTCAATCGATTCTGATCTGATTCTATATCAAAATTTTTCCCCTTGCTCCTCCTCTGTATCCCTTCTGCCTCTTGCCTAGATGAGTACACAAACCTCATGATTGCATCTCTGCCTCTAGCTTTGCCTGGACCTCTCAGTTCTGCAATAAATCTTCTCTTCACACCCTAAGGAAAATGAGCTTTTTAGAACCTAAATCCAATCATGTCCTTCCCTCGCCAAAAGCCCAACAAAGAACCCTCATTATGCTCAATTTGAAGTTCAAAGTCCTAATAAAACCATTCATATTCTGAACTCTGCTTATGATTCAACCTTCAGCTCTGCTACAGGATTGGGTAAACAAGCTCAAATAGAGCACACAGAGCCTTTACATCTTGTATTTTCCATGTCCAATGCTACCAGTCCCTAAAAATCCCAAGGTCTATGTACTAATCCCTTTAGATCACTGTGTTTCTTGACTACCTTGTCCCTGCGATTCTTCCAGACCTTTATTAGGTGGTGCTTTCTTTTCATTTCTCCTCTGCTTTTGAATTCCTATGAATCCATCCTTTAAGACCAACCTCAAGCAGTATTTCATCTAAGAAGCCTTCTAGAATTTCCTCTCTCACCTTCTCTCCCTCTTTTGAAAGATTTGGTTATTCCTTCCTCTCATTTTTTCCCAGGTGGCTCTGGCATAGTATGTATGACATTATACTATAGTTAGCTTACCTCTCTGTGTCCCCAGCCAGATTTTGAGCTCTTTGGGGCCAAAGTCTATATCTTAATCGTCTTCACATCTCTGTAGTCAAGATTCAAGATATTTACCTGCCTCAGTAAATATGTGTTGAGTGACACAAACTTGGAAAAAATTTGACAAGCGGCAGAATAGTTAACATACCAGATTGTACATTTTCTTTTTCCAAGCCTTAATTTAAACATCCTGAGCTGTGTTATGCAACAACAGGTTTAATCTTATATATTACCAAAGTGCCACATCCCACACATGGGTTAAACATTTTGTCCGCAGGTCTGTTTCCTTCAAAAATTCATTTACGAACTTGCTGTGCTTTGGCCTAAGAAGGAGTATCAGCCATTCAGCAACAGATTGCAAGATTAAGTGCATGAGCATGAGTTTGATCAAGTCTCCACGGTGACATTCTGCAAAGAAGGCACTCTTGGATAAGATCAAATGGGAATAGAATTGCAAAGCAGGCACAGTTCCAGAAGCTTCCTTCTCTCTTGGAAGACAAGAGATGGATGATTTGAAAAATAAAATAGCCCTTTTGAAAGGACGACACCTTTGTCCCACTCCCAAGAGCAGGGAGGTGACTAAATTAGTTCCTTTCCTCAAAGGAGAGAATCTATAGCACCGGGAATAGTGGGGTTCACCTTGAGTTGCCCATCATCCATGCACGTTTGGGTTCCACATCGGTAATGTTTTCATTGTGCTTCTTCACTGGAGCCCTAAATAATTTTTCACTTCATGTGAGAGTTGATCAGAAAGTTTAATAATTTTATATGTAATACTTAATTGTCATATTGATATATTTATAAATACATCATTATATACTTTTATATAATAATATCATATATGAGATATTTATAAAATATACTTATATTTTTATATTTAACATTTAATAGTTTAATCGAAAGACAATGGGTTTGAGGAGGGACCAGATATGGGATCACATCTCTGTTATACCCCTTACTAATTGGGTGGGTATGAGAAAGTCCCTTAATCTTTGTGAGCTTCTCCATTTGTAAGACATGAGAACTATCTCTCAGTGGTATATGAGGAATAAACAGAATAAAGTATGTAAAATTCCCAACACAGTGCCTATCCTTTCGTTTGTACTCAGTAAATCAACTCCCCTCCTCCAGTTTCCTTTTGGGAGGAAAATCTTTTATAAACTACTCTAATTACAGAAAGGCTGGAAAGTGTAATATTTCTTCCTAGACACATTAGAATTTGGGGTTGGGACAAATAGAAAAATTGCTTCCTCTGTTAGGATGTGAAGTGGTGTCGAGAAAGGTGTAACAGGCAATCTGGTTTCTGGTCTTGGCTCTGGCATTAGCCAGCCATGCGAATTTGGACAAGTCACTGCACTCCTCTGTATGTTTGGGTTTGTTTAAGCTTCCTGGTGTGCAAAATGATAAATATGAACTAAGTAATCATTTATGATCCTTTCTACTACTAGGATTCTAATTGGCTCACGTAGCATACTTTCTCCTGGCCGAGAGGGGTTCAAGTTCTTTAAAATCAGAAGGCAGAGAAGACTGAAGAAGTATTGGGGGAGGAGGAAGTCGAAGCAGATGCTGGGAGGGGTGGGAGAAGCATGGAGCCCACTTAGCTTCTGTTTAGGAGTTGCTCGTCCATTTTGGCGTTTGGCTTCTTCCCTGTCCTCATTTGCTCTCACTGATGGACCTTTCATCCACTCAGTGACTAAGTACTTATGGTGGGCATACTCTGGCTTGGTTCTTACCGCTCAGTGGCTATCAGGCTTTTTTCTTTTACTTCTATCTCCCTCAAATCCTCTCTTTCCCACCTTGGCCCCTTCGCCCTCATCAGATCTCCTTGATGATCACAGTTCCGTAATGTGAGCTTCCTCTGCTCCCTTCACAGGCCTGAATCATTCTCTAACCTCCCCCTCCTTGTTTTTCTTTACTTCCACTTCAGTGCTTGAAGCACGTGTCCTCGGCTAGGCTGACGCTTCCTTTTATGATCTTGACTTCACTGCTTCTGCCTCTAAAATCACAACTCCTTCTCCCTCTGTCTTTCGAAAATCTCTTTTTTCTGGTTTTCTCATCCCTATAACATCCAGGGACCTTCATCTTTAAATATGTAAGTAAATAAGTAAATAAACATATAAACAAGATAAAGAAAACTCTTACACTTCTCCACTTGTTTCCTAAATAAACCAATACCTCTTTTCGCGATTGTTGTTTTTTTTGTTTTACTTTGTTTTATTTTTTTGTTTTTTTAATGGCATCCACAGCCCTGGGTTCCCAAAGCATCCCTGAGTCGACCTTTTCTTTGCCTTCTCTCTCCCACCTCCCAACCCTTGCATCTACTTTGCTACTAAGACCTGTACTTTAGCAAAGTCTCTTGTGTCTTTGTATGTCTTTCCATTTCTCTCTACAAACAATCTCATTGAAGTTGTTAACATCTTTGCTTAGCTGAATTAATTCATTTGATGACTGGGCTACTGGTCTTTAGCTCATCTCCACTAACACTCTTACACACTGAGGCCAAAGTCTGCTTCCTAAATCACAGGTTTGATTATTCCTCATATCTGCTGAAGAACTCTCAATGGCTCCCTATTGATTGAAAAATTCAGTATACAATTTTTGTTTTGGCCTTCAAGGTCTCTACAGTATGGCTTCATCCTTCCTTTTCCACATCATCCTCTACCACTCCCTTAGCTATGGAGAATAAAAACTTTTCATCATTCCTAGCACACACCGTGCGTTTTCCTAAGTGATTTTGTGTCGTCCATTTTCTCTGCCAGCAATCTCTACCAGTTGAAACCATCAGTCAAGACTCAGCTTAACATTTCACCTCTCTTATTTAGTTCCATTCAATTCAGCAAACATTTATTGATGACTATGTTCAATGCATTAGGCTAGGTAATGTAAGTCATACAATGGTGAATAAAGGTGACTTCTGCTTTCAGGGGCTGGCAATATTATTGAGAGACATGATATTGGAAACATACAAATGGCCTTCAGATTTTCACACTCTGCCCTAAATGCCTAGCGTAGAGCCTGGCACCCAGATTATGCGATGCATGTTTGCTGAATGACAAAATAATTAAGTGTTCTATGAGATGCAAACAGAGTGCAGTAGGAGAGTATAGGAAGCAAAGATTCATTTCAGGTGGGAGCACATCTGGGAAGACATAAAGAAAGAGTTAGATTTTCGGGAGAGGGAGGCCCTGCAGTATAGAGGTTAAGATCATTGGCACCACACAAAGTTAGACTTGAAGCTGGTGTTCTGAAGTCCACTTGCTTGTCAAAGGGAGCCAAGGGAGTCAAAGGGACACAAGCAGCCTTCTGTGTCCTGAAGATTCCCACCTTGTCTCTGGGCCAGCCCTCTCTCCAGAGTCCTTCCCAGCATCTTTTCTCTTCTCGGCTTCCCTACCCTTCCCCAAACCTTCCTAAGGTCTATCCCAAGAGGACCCCAAATTATTTTGCGTGGACAAACCTACACATTGTAGGGAAGAAATATTTTACTCTTCATGTCCAGCCTTTTGGCTTCCTGTGTCTTGACATGGAGAACCTTGCCTTGCAATTAGGCACTTTGCAAAGCAAACAGCAGTGTTCTCCATTTGCCAACTTTAAGTGAAGAAACCTGATTCCATTTATGATGAGAGCAAGGAGAGGGTGTGGGGCATTGTAATCAGAGTAGCACTAACTGTCAGCAATGTGTATTGAACATTTACCATACACCAGGCACCATATAAGCCATTCACATACGTTATTCTATTTGATCCCTACAACAAACTTCTGGGGTATGTATTATTGGAGTCATCATCTCCCTTGTATGGGTGGGCAAACTGAGTCTTCTAGAGGTTTTGTTGTCATTTGCCTGCGGTCACATACCCACCCATCGGTGGAGACAGGATTTGAACCCAGGTCTGTGAGCTCACAGCTCACCTTCTCAGCCAACATACAGATTCTCTCACAACGGTAGGTTGTTGGTTGCAGAAGATCCCTTGGAAAAAAGAGATATTGCAGAACCTCCCTTGAGCCATTCTCTCAGCTTTTGTAAATGGCAAGGACAGCATTAAAAGCCTCTGACAAATGGATGAACACCATCAGCAAGAGAAAACTGGATCCAGTGTCATTTAAGCAATGGAAATTTAGGTAATACGATCTCATATTCCAATTCTCCACCCCACACACCCTGCCTCACCCTTTCAAAGGCCTTTGGGGTTTTCTGGATGATTGGTCTTTCCTACCCTGCCTGCAGCAATTGATCTGAGGGAAAAGGGATTTTTTTTTTCTTGAGAGGGAATTTCCCCTTCTGATTAAATCTTTTGCACTTTTGTTTCTCACAGCACTTATGATGTAGAGGGTTCTAGAGGGAGTGGCCTACAGGTCTTAGTGTAGTTTCGAACTTCAATACCTGCAGAAGTCTATGTTGCGAACTTAACAAAAAACATTTGAAAGTTTCATTTTTAAACTTTGTACCGTTACTGCGTGTTTTAGTCTTTGGAATAATACACATTTCCTTTGAATTTTGGACCTCACTGAAAGTGGCAAACATTGACCAGAACACAAAAGAACATTAAGGCAGTGATTGTTAAAATTTCACCAAGTTGCATAAAGGTAAAATACTTGAAATGATAACCCTTTCATACGATTCGTTATTGTTGGTAACACATACGCTTTTCCAGTAATTAAAGCTTAAACTCGCAGTAAAACTTTGGGACATCCTGTACATATTGTGCCTTAGGCTCAGTTGAAGTCATTTGCTTGAATCTGAAGTCATTTCCCAAGCAACATGGACAACGAGAATGTGCTTGGAAAATAATGATTTCACTGAAGTATCTAAAGTACTTAAAAGGCTTAGTTTAACCAAAAATGTTGTCACTATGCGGTTTTCAGCCATCCGTCTTCACAGCACTAAAACTGATGCTGCATAAAGAATTCATAACAATGAGCACAATGGATGTTTGTATTTTAAAGTAGTTATTTCTAGAAATGATTTATGAATAGTGTTATTTGAAAATCCATCCTACTTACATGTCTACTCCACGAATCAGTTAAACTCTGTCTTTAACACAGAGCTGTTTACTATTTTAAAAAGTAAGGATTGTAGGAGCACTGGGGTGGCTGAGTTGGTGAAGCATCCAACTTCAGTTCAGGTCAGGATCTCATGGTTTGTGAGTTCGAGCCCCACGTTGGGCTCTATGCTGACAACTCAGAGCCTGGAGCCTGCTTCGGATTTTGTGTGTGTGTCTCTCTCTCTGCCCCTTCCCCACTCATGCTCTGTCTCTCTCAAAAATAAATAAATATTTTTAAAAAATAAGGGTTGTAAATGACTGTATTGGTTGCTAAGTTGCTATCTTATGCAATTTTTCTCTTTAAAGTAATTGTAAAAAATGAGTTTCATGTTAAGGCTTTAAATTATTATTTTCCTTAAAAAATAATTTATCTGTTTACAAGCCATGAAAAAAATAACCACACCCTTATTTCAATTGCTTCTTTTTCAAATTCTTCTGTCAGTGGGCTGAGACAGAAGGACATGGAAGGCAGAGGACAGACCTAAAGGATGGGAAGGCAGGGTTAAGGCATGGAGTGTTATCTCTGCAGAGCTCTGAGAAGGATATAACTTGAAATTTCATGGGTCAGAAACTAGCTTGAGTGAATACTATATGCTAAACATTTTCACAAATATCATCTCATATTAATCCTATGAGGTGAAATTTTTTAACCATATTTTACAGATGAAGAAACAAATTATCAGAGAGTCAAGCAACTGGTCCAAGCTCACATAGCCAAGTGATGACGCTAGAGTCCTTCCCAGCCCCATGGGGAGGACACCTGTTGGTAGCAGGGACAAAGACGCAGTTTGAGAAATGCAGCGCTATCCAGCTATGGATCAGCTAAGATCAGAGAAGAATCTGGGCTCTGACTCCCCCTGACCAGTTGACCCCTTGCTGAGGACAGCTCTCTAAATTCACAATGTACATTGCCCCCAGCCATTACATATCCAAACTGTTGAAAGACTATTTTTTACTTTCTTGTCAATTCCTTTGCTATCTATTCATTTCAAATATTGATTAATCATCCACTCTGGGCCAGCCATTTTTCCAAGTTCTGGGTAACCAAAAACAAACAGAACAGACAATTACCCCTGCTGTCTTGGAACTTACTAAGAAGTAGACAAAAATAGATACTTGTTATTTTTATGGGCTGAATTGTGTCCTTCCCTCCCACCCCCACCCCCAAACTTATATGTTAAAGTCCCCAGTACCTCAGAATATGACTATATTTGGAGATGGGGTATTTAAAGAGGCATTTAAGGTAAAATGAGGGCATTGGAGTGAGCCCTACTCCCATATGAGGAGATGAGGACATGGACACATACAGAGGGAAGACCGTATGTAGACACAGGGAGAAGGCAGCCATATAAAGCCAAAGAGAGCGAGCTCAGAGTCAACCTATCCCATGGACACCTTGGCTTCTTACTTCTGGCCTCCAGAACCATGAGAAAATAAATTTCTGTTGTTAAGCCACCCAGTCTGTGGGACTTCATCATGACAGCTCCACAAACTGATATAGTTATACAGTATGATGGTGACAAGTCAAAGCAGAGAAAGATTGCAAACTCTAAACAAGGAAGACCATTTTGCATAAACATCTGATGAAAGGGAGGGAGGGAGCCAAGCAGGTGTCTGGGAGAAGCAACACCCTGCAGAAACCCTGGCAGGAATGTCCCCATTGTTCTGGAGGAATCCCAAGAAAGCCAAGTGCTACCGGGGCGGAGGGAGCGAGTTCAGAGAGACTACAGGGACAGGATCTTGGAGGGCCTCATGGACCATGGTAAAACATTGGCTTTTCCCCCACTGAATCAAGAAGCCACTGAGCAGAGTTTCATGATCTGCTGTGTGTTTGTCCGGATCAGTCTGGCCGTTGTGTTGAGGACAGACCGTGGGGAAGCTGGGGTACCAGTTAGGAGGTTACTGAAATAACCCAGACTAGAAAGGGCGGTGGTTTGGACCTGGGCTGGCATGAAAAGTGCCAGCTGTGCCCCACATCCTCATATCCTCAAGCACAGGTCGAACGGACAATTGGGTTATTTGGTTCCAACTCAGCAGACACGGATGTCTGCACTGCTTTACAGCTATTGCATTTCCCTAAGATTCTATCTCTACTTTCCAGGCACTTTTCTTGTTCATGTTCATCTCACAGCACCTGGAACGATGCTTTCCGTACAGAGGCTTGAAAAGCTTTTGGTTACGTAACCTATTCAAGACTAGCAGCATATCTAATCTTTTTTCTGACTGATATAAAAATACGTTTGAAAAACTTGATCTAAAAATATGTTGAAAAACATGTAAAAATATGTTGAAAAAATGTATTTGAAAATGTAAATTCCTTGCCCCCAGGAATTTATATTCTGAAAGGGAGAGAGGGGAGGAGAGAGAAAGAAAGTGGTGGGGAAGGAGAGAGAGAAAATTGAGTAGGCTTTTCCTGTCTTTTTTCCTTCCTTCCTTTTCTTCTTCTCCTCCCTCTCCTTGTTATTGCTCTGAGTTTGGTATGACACCTGTTATAAACGCTGACACGTTTCGTTAGAAAAATGTCAGCATTTTTATTAAATTCTTCTGGTACATTTGTACTTTCAGAAAGAAGAGGAGGAGAGAGGAAGGGAGGAAGGAAAGTTTTAAAAAAAAAAAAGTGAGAGTGGGCCTTAACTACCGGTTAGGCAACTTGCTAGATAAATGCTATTAGTTAATGCTCCCATTTGCAAGCTACGTATTCTTATCCACGTGTACACACAAGAAAAACTCCCATATGAAGAAATGTAACTATGTACCTAAAATTATACAGTTGTTAAGTTCCAGAATTAAGACTGAACCCAGGCCTGCAAGCTTACTGTTTGAACTCTTTTTAAAAATATACCAGAGTCGCGGTGCTTGGGTGGCTCAGTTGGTTAAGTGTCCAACTTCAGCTCAGGTCATGATCTCGCCATTCAGTTTGAGCCCCATGCTCAGAGCCTGGTGCCTGTTTCAGATTCTGTGTTTCCCTCTCTCTGCCCCTCCCCTATTCACATTCTGTCTCTCTCTCTCTCTCTCTTTCAAAAATAAATAAACTTAAAAATATATCTATATATACCAAGTCATGAGATCTGTCAAAAACAAAAAGTTACATTTTGTTTTTGTTATAATTGTTGTTATTAATATTGGGTTTTACCTTTTCAGTCCACAATTTTTACCAGTGTAATTTTAAATTACAATTTTACAGTTGGGGGCACAAATATATACAGACATCTATTGCACTTCTATAACAAACTATCAGAAAGAGAAATTAAGAAAAAAATTCCATTTAGGATGTGTCAAAAAGAATAAAATACTTAGAAATACTGGAAACTATAAGACATTGATGAAAGAAACTGAAGACACAAATAGGAAGCTATTCATGGATTAGAAGAATTAGTGTTGTTAAAATGTCTATACTACCCAAAACAATCTACAGATTCAATGCAATTCCTATCAAAATTCCTACATTTTCACAAAAATAGAACAATCCTAAAATTTGTACGGAGCCACAAAAGACCCTGAATAGCCAAAGCAGTCTTGGGAGACAGGAACAAAGCTGGAGGCATCACACTCCCTGATTTCAAACTCTATTACAAAACTATAGTAACTGAAACAAAAACAGATACGTAATCAGCATAAAAAACAGATACATAGATGAGTGGAACAGAATAGAGGGTCAGAAATAAGCCCACGCATATATGGTCAACTAACTTACAGTAGAGAAGGCAAGAATGTACAATGGGGAAGACGGTCTCTTCAATAAATGGTCTCGGAAAACTAAATAGCTACATGCAGAAAGATGAAACTGGACCCCTATCTTACACATATGCAAAAATTAACTCCATAAAAATGGATTAAAGACTTGAATGCAAGACATGAAACCATAAAACATCTCGAACAAAACAGGCAGGAAGCTCCTTGAAGTTGGTTTTGGTGATGATTTTTTTGGATTTGACACCAACAGCAAAGGCAGCAAAAGCAAAACTAAGCAAGTGGAACTACATCGAACTAAAAGCTTGTCCACGGCAAAGAACACCATCAACAAAATGAAAGGCAAACTTACCAAATGGAAAATATTTGCAAATGATACATCTGATAAGGGACTAATATTCCAAAATATGTAAAGAACTCATACAACTTAATAGCAAAAACAAAAACAAACACAATCCAATTAAAAAATGGGCAGAGAGGGGTATCTGGGTGACTCAGTCAATTAAGCGTCTGACTTCGGCTCAGCTTATGATCTCGCAGTTCGTGGATTCAAGCCCCGAGTCGGGCTCTGTGCTGACAGCCTAGAGCCTGGAGCCTGCTTCAGATTCTTTGTCTCCCTCTCTGCCCTTCCTCCTCTCTCTCTCTCTCTCAAAAATAAATAAACATTAAAAAATAATTTAAAAAAAGACGAGACGAGAACTAATGTTGGTAAGGATGTGGAGAAAAGGGAACCCTCATGCACTGTTGGTGGGACTGTAAGTTGATGCAGCCACTGTGGAAAAGCCAATATGGAGGTGCCTCAAAAAATTAAACATAGGCTTATGTCACAAGGTACCAAAGGTGTCAAGAAAACATAAGGGACAAGGTGACGGTGTCAAACACTCTTTGCCCCCTCATTATTTGAGGATTATTTTAACATTGGAAGAGATTTGAGATTAGATCAAGAGTTTAAAATGAATGTTCCTTTGGGTGTTCTCTCTTTTTTTTTTTTTTTTTTTAATTTCTTACCGAAACACTGTTCAGAATGTCTGTGTTACATAGCTCTGGTCCTACTTCCTATGATAACCTATGGAACAACATAAAATCAATAAAACCTTGGTGATCTTTAAGCAAACAAACAAAAAGCAAAACCCTAATGCCCATTTTTCCTCCTCCACATCCTCAAAGGTGAACTCCGCAGCCCTCAGACGTTTCAGTTGCAGGAGCCAGACAGGGCTGAGCCACCCCTGATGGGGACGGTCAAGGACATCCACTCTAGCCCCTGGATCAGGAAGAAAGCATTAGCAGCGATGCTGTGGAAGTTGATTTCTCAGGGGTGATCAGACTCCTCCTTTGCCCTTGCCTCAGTCATATGCTCTCAACTTGTCCTTTTAAGATCCCACTCCTCTCTGACTTCCTCCTGGCACCTTCTATGCTTTTGAGTCCCTCTTCATCCCCTAGGCCAAAAGTGCAAATCACATAACAAAGGAAAACGTAGGAGAGGTCAACAAAACTAGACAATGGAGGAGAAAGCAACATTTCTTTTCAAATATAGCAGAAAGAAGCAAATCCTCTAAAAAATCCTGACATGTGGTGGTCACTCATATATACTGGGGTTTGGGAAGAGGTATGTCATTTTGACTCTCCCAGAAAAGGTAGAGCTGGTCCAAAGGCAGAGGCTTAGATCTTAAGAAGCAATGACTTGCCTGAGGGGAGGTACTCCAGACTCCTGGGAGAATGCAGGAGGCTGTGATTGGGTGTGCCTCCAGGACATCCAAGAGGGCTTCCCAGCAGATGCGACAGAGAACAAGGCTCTGCTGAGGGCAGCACTGCTTTTTGGTTGAGAGGAGGAGAGGGGCATCCGTCCCCCTGACAAGATGAGCGGCTGAAGACAAAAAATCCTCCAAGAAGACCCTCCCTGGGAACACCTCCAGCTTTATCCACCACTCCTGTCCATGCCACACTCACTTCCATGCTGTTCCTCAAACTCCCCAAGCAAGTCCTGCCCCAGGGGTTTTACACTGGCTGTTCCTCTTGCCTGCCAATCTCTTTGTGAACTCCCTGGCTGCATCCTGGGCTCACAGGCCACTTCCTCCAAGAAGTTCTCTCTAATTCCTCTTTCTAAAATAGCAATCCCATGGGGTGCCTGGGGAGCTCAGTCGGTTGAACATCTGACTTTTGGTTTGGGCTCAGGTCATGACCCCAAGGTCGTGGGATCAAGCCCCACATCAGACTCTGTGCTGAGCAGGGAGCTTGCTTGGGATTCTCTCTCTCTGCCTCTGCTCATCCCCTGCTCTTTCTCTCTCTCTCTCTCTCTTTCTCTCTCTGTCTCTTCTCTCTAAAATAATAATTTAAAATAGCAATCCCTGTTATTCCCCCATCCTCTTTCCTGTTTTATTTTTATCAGCATTTTTCTCCAACTGGCATTATTTTTTATCTTTATGTGTTTATCTCATTTCCTGTCTCCCCCATAAGGAATGTAAGCCCTGTACTTACATGACCTTTTCCCCAAGCTTCTTAGCAGACCTGGAAAGATTCCCTTTTTTCAACTTGGCCACACAACGTTCACTCTGCTGTAGAATTCCATCACCGAGAGGGTGTCACATAAAAACTCTTCACAGTCAGGACAAATGTTCCTCGCAAGTCACTTTTTAATCCAGTTGGATTGTCTTATCCCTATTTAACTTCATCTACCTTTTTTTTTTTTCTTTCTTCTTTACTAATTATCTCAAAGTGAATCATTCCACCTCTCCCTTGTCTGTCTGTGCCCTGGTCTGTGTCAAGAGCTCTGCCATAATGCTGAGGGTCCACTTTCAGAGCTGGGGTAAAAAATGTAAGGCAGGACCTGCTGGCAAAATTGCATTTTTTGCCAGACTCACTTTGCTGCTTGGATGTAGGCACATCAGTGGAGGTTTGGGTTAACCAGGGATGAGGTTTACAACAGAAATGAGATTGAGGGTGTTGAGAATGTATACAATGGAGGCCTCACAAACAGTCTTGGAATTTACACTTGGGAAGTGGGAAAATGGGGACAGATGATGGATGGCTATGGTAGGCTGAATAATCTCCCCCCAAAATATCCACATCCTAACTCCCAGCACCTGTGAATATTGCCTTATATTGCAAAAGAGACTCTGCAGACAGAAGTTAAGTATCTTGAGATGGGGACATTATCCCAGGTTATCCAGTGGGTCGTAAATGTAATCACCAGCATTCTTACAAGAGGGAAGCAAGAAGTCAAAGGAACAAGAAGGCAGTGTGATGACAGAGGCAGAGATTGGACTGATGCACTCTGAAGATGGAGCAGGGCCATGAGCCCAGGAACGAAGATTGCTTCTAGAAGCTGAAAAAGCCAAGGAAACAGATTGTCCCCGCCCCACCACAGCCTCCAAGAGGAATCAGTCCTGCTGACATTTGATTTCAAAATTCTGACTTTAGAATTGGAAGAAAATAAATTTGTGTTGTTTGAACCCCACCTCCCACCAAAACAAAAAAAAAGAAAGAAAAAGAAAAGAAAAGAAAGAAAAAAAAGAAAAGAAAAGAAAGAATTCTGCCTTAAGGCTGCTTGAGCGCTGTTAACTCCCAGCGTGTTCCCTGAGTTCAACCAGGAAGCCAGTCTTCTTGAATCACCATCTTCATCATCACTGTCCTTATTATTAGCATCTTCGGGCTCACCATTGCTATACCTCATGGCGACAATGCTCAGGTTTATTGAGCACTTACCTCATACTAGGTTCCTCGATAAGTATTTTACATGCACTATCTAATGCCATATATATAAAATAGCCCTGTATGAAAGGTACTATAATTACCCTTATCTTAAAGATGAAGAAAATGAGATTGAAAGTTAACTTTCCAGGCGAGTCTACGTGGCTCAGTTGGTTAAGCATCCAACTTCGGCTCAGGTCATGATCTCACTGTTTGTGAGTTCGAGCCCTGTGTTGGGCTCTGGGCTGACAACTCAGAGCCTGGAGCCTGCTTCAGATTCTGTGTCTCCCTCTCTCTCTGCTCCTCCCCCGCTCATGCTCTGTCTCTCTCTGTCTCAAAAGTAAATAAAACATTTAAAAAAATTTAGAAAGTACCTTTCTGCACAAAGGTTTCATAGGCTTTCTGCCAGGTAGATAAATACGCATGTTTCCTATTCCATAGTTTGCCAAATTGTGCTAAACAGGGTTTGAGACTGGGAGTATGTAGGGGAGGGGTGGGGAAGTGGATTTGGTCCCTTAGCATAACTCTTATAACTGCCTTCCTCTTTGAGATTGGGGGTGGGAAGCAGACACTCCATCTATCAGAACCAACCTAGGACAGAACCCTGGTCCCTGATCTGTGGCTCTGGCAATGACTCCCCAGGTCCATTTACCTAGGTGAGACCCCAGTAAAAATAATAATTGCTATTTTGCAAGCCTACTATGTTCCAGGCACACTAAACAGAATTTCTGATCTCCACAACCATCCTACATTGTAGGTGTTATTACTGCCATTTTATAGATGAGAACCTAAATCTCAGCTAGGTTAAAGGACTTGTTCAAGGCTACCTAGCTTGTTAGTAAATATCTAATGTCAGATTCAGACCAGAGTCTAATTTCATAGCCGATGTTTTTTTTAATTACACTAGGCCACTTTCTAATATTCAACTCCACAAGCAGAAGCACATCATTAGGTCTGTTGAGGTTTACACTCAGCTTTGACTTCAGTATCTGGTCTTGTCTTAATTTTATTTGGGCTTCATTGGATGCTGTGACTATTGCCGTTCAGATTTCTACTGAGCTGGGAACTTAATAAATAGAATCCTGGCCTTGAACATAGATCAGAGCTACCCCAACCTTGGGATGGTTTTATTGGCCATTTTGCCAAGCAAACCTTAGTATTTCATTCTGAGACATTCAATTTCTAGAGCGGAAGACATGCAATGTTTGGGGGCCATTATTCAACCACAGCATCAGAAAATGCAGATCAACCCAACCTTAGGCCTGCAGCCCAAGTCCCTCTCTCCCTTCAAAATCTGGCTTTAGAGTCCACATCTTGTCTCACTGTATACTTTGTACTACCGCTGCAATTGGCCAAATTCATCAGAAATTCAACAATAAATAGTTATGCAGTGCCCTAACATGTCCCAGTCACCGTGCTAAGCTCCAGGGATTCTAGATCATACGTGCTACACCCAGAACCTGCAGAGGAAGAAACAAGTAACAGTAATAGAGCAATAAGTTTTAAAAATTGCAAATTTTAGTAAGTTCTAAAAAGTAGCAACATTTTGAATGACATGGTCAGGCAAGAAATCTCTGAGGAGGAATGTTTAAAACTGAATCCCAAAGGAAAAGAAAGAGCTAGATCAGGTAAAGAGTGTGGAGAAGGGGCACCTGGGTGGCTCAGTCAGTTAAGCACCTGACTCTTGATTGCACTCAGGTTATGATCTCACAGGTTTGTGAGTTGAGCCTTGAGTCAGGCTCTGCCCTCTCAGAGCCTGGGATGCTTGGGATTCTCTTTCTCTCTCCCTCTCTCTCTGCCCCTCCCCTGCATGTTTTCTTACCACCCCCTCTCCCTCTCAAAAAATAAGTAAACATCAAAAACAAAACAAACAAACAATAAAGACTGTGGAGAAGAATATTCCAGAGAGAAAAAAAAGACCAAATTAAGGCTTTTTAGAGAGCCTGGCATGTTTGAGCCACAAAAGGACATTAAGGAAGGGAAGTCTCACAAGATGGCTGCAAAGGCAGTCTGGGGCCAGATGGCGTGGATGGCATGGGTCCTGGATGCTATTCTAAGAGTAGTCAGAAGTCCACTGTGGGGCACCTGGGTGGCTCAGTCAGTTAAGCATCTGACTTCAGCTCAGGTGACAATCTCTTGGTTCATGGGTTTGAGCCCCATGTGCTGTGCTGACCCCTCAGAGCCTGGAGCCTGCTTCAGATTCTGTGTCTCCCTCTCTCTCTGCCCCTCCCCCGCTCAGCTCATGCTGTGTCTCTCTCTCAAAAGTGAATAAAAGATTTTAAAAATTTTTAAATAAAAAAGAGGTCCATTGAAAGGAGACTATGGTTTAAGCAGAGAATGAGAAGTGGCCAACGATATTAAAGGACCGACCTGTCCTCCTAACTCTGGTTACACATTTGTCCAACAAAAAGATGGACAAAATGGAAGTCATCCCTCACGTGGGCTCCCTTCGCATGAGAGAGGAAACTGAATGTGGACTCATTGAGTTTCCCCCGTACTCGGGAAGAGGGTCCTGGCATTGCTCCCAGGTCTGCCCCTGCATCTTCTTTACAACTCTGTCTCAAAGATAACTTTTTTCTTTGCTGGAAAAATCATTATGCTCTTTGCCTTACTATTTCTAGATCTGGGAATCTACCTTAGAGAATAATAATCAATGCAAATAAGGATTTATGTAAAAGGTTATTTACAACATCATTGCCATAGTGAAAACTTGAAAACAACTTAAATATCCACCAAGAGGGAAATATTTCATTTATACACTATATTGAAGTAGTGGAATAGTATGTAGTTTATTAGGATAACCTCTTTTGAGAATAATATCTTTCCACATGTTCAGTTACGTAAAAATCCCTATCATATAACATGAAATTAAGATAAATAGAATATTAATACATATATATGCATATACATACACACATATATTCTCAATTTTATTTCAAACATGAATGAAATCAATGTAAAAATAAAATATTCACAGTGGGTATCTCCTTGGGGGCTCTCTACTCAGTTCTGGGAACTAACTGGCACTTCTTAAATATTACCCAGTCCACAGTAGGCATTAGGATAATATTGATGATTAATAATTCTCCAGGAATCCAGGTCAACTTATTCCAGGTCTGTGAATGACAATGTGCCTCTGCCTTGCAGGAGTGCAATGGGTAATAGAATGTTTGAGAATTCTTTAAATTAGAAACATTTTCCCTTATAAAGGGACTTTCCATCCTTCCCCTTGTGTAGCATGTGCTGTTTGGGGAGCTTAAGAAGTGCTTACATGTGCCAGTCTCAACATCCCCAATCTGGGTTGTGCCCAGAAAATGTATTAACTTCCTAATCTTCATCAGTGAAATAAAGGTGGTGGTGACAGAAGAGACAATGGATGTAGAAGAGGTTGGAAGCTTTGTTTATTGCCATACAGAATAAGTTGCTGTTTCTATGGTCGTCGGAGCCGCCCTGGAAAATTTGCCCCCTCCCAGATTCTTCTTTCCTTCTTGAGCAGTCTGAAATGCCACATTAGAGGGTAATTTGCTCAGCTTAAGGCATTGTTAAAAATGCAAATACCCACAGAAATAGACTAATCCTTAGTTATAATTACTTTATCGGGTCCTTTTCAATAATGCCAGGATCTGAGCGTGGCCCTTGCTCTATGGGAGGGTGAAGGCAATAGGATGGCATGCACAGCATGAGAAACTAAGGGGCCAGCAGGGGATGAGGAAGAAATACACAGAACCATCGAGAACCCAGACAAGTTTGGCATAATAGAAAGGGCGATGAACTAGACCTGGATTTCAGCCCTATCGTAGTCACTAATCTTTATGGAGAGTCTGCTTGGAGAGGAGATTCAACACTGCACTTGCACAATCCCATCTTACGAAAGCAAACTCCTGCCACCCTGGCCACAAGCGAAGGGCCCACGGACAGCTGATCCACGGGCCAGATAGCAGTCTCCAAGAAGGGCTGACCCAAGTGTTTTTTCCACAAAGAATAACTGTGAGACTAAATGAACCAGTCAGTCCCTCTCCTCTCTCTTAGGGAGATTGAAGGCTAGATGGAAGGAGAGAGAGTTAGCAATGGGCAAGCTGAAGGATCCACAGAGAGAATCAACAAGCAGAAACGACAGTCAGGAGAGGCCAAGATCAGCATAACCCCTAAACACAATAGATGAGGTTTTTATAAGTTATTAACCTGAGGTAGTAGAAGCATCTGGAATAGTCAAAGCGGGGATCGAGAAGAATGGGGATGTCACAAGGCGTAACCCTTAAGTAGGAGCTTAGAGTTCCTGATGCTGAGGGCATGGTTCCCTGGCCTGGATTCGGTGCTGATTCAACTCCTGCAGAACCTAAAGAATGTTCCAGCATCCATGAAGCCTGCCTGTACGGCTGTTAGGATTGCATCTTACCTTTTCCACTTTCCCACGTAGCTCCTGGGCTTCCTACCACACACTCCTCTTCAACACACACACACACACACACACACACACTCTCTCTCTCTCTCTCTCTCTCTCTCTCTCACTCTCTCTCTCTCTCACACACAAACACACACTCACACACTCACACACACACACACACACACTCACACACATACACATATCCACCATTGACTGAGGAACCAAAAAGTGCTCATGTTGTTTTCAACTGCAGAGCCTTGTTAATTTTAGATAAGTTTCTCTGAGACTTTTTTTTTTCTAAAATGAAGGAGGTGGATTTCATTACACAGTCTCTAAAATCCTGTCCAGATCTTACCTTTACAATTTTATGAATCTAATAAAGATGTGAGGAGATTAGGATCAGGCCATGTTTTTATTATAATACCTTCCCCTACATAAAGGGAGATACGTTCTAAGAATTTACCCCTTTCTTGTTAGGGCAATCTAATGAATATTATGGCTCACCCTAACAATGAATCAAGACCAAGACAACAGGAAAGAGACCCAGTTATACGAAGTGTGTGTCTCTGTGTGTGCATGTTTGTGTATGTAGTAGGGGAAAAGGGATGGGGGTGGGGAGATAGGGAAGAAGAAATTTGCTAGGGAGACAGGCTTAGAAGCAGAGTGAGCTGAGCCGACCAAGACTGAATTAGGAAGGTCTGAGATTTGCTGCTCTCAAACTAGTCTTAATCATGTTATTTGAGTGTGTGTAATGGGTCTGGTGCCTTTTCTCCAAATGATGTTGACACATATCTGCTCAAATAAATTAATGCTCCCATCTCCACTGACTCATTTGGTGGGACTGATAAGCGCACATGCTGACTGGAATAGACAGGGGGAGAGGGCACAGCAGCGGGAAAAAGGAAGGCAGAGACATTACACGATTAATCAAACCTTCCCCTCACCACAGGAGAATACCCACGCTCCCAGCAGTGTGCCTGCCTGGCCCTGCCTCATCTCCCCCCATCTTTGCCATCCCACCATGCATCCTGTGAGCCAACTATATTAAGCTTTTTTAGTGCTTTAATTATATTTCATGATATTTTTTGCCTTTGTGCCTTTGTATGTCCTATTCTCTCTACTGGAAAAGTCTTGACTCCCTTACCTGCCCAGTCGACTCCTATCCTTCCTGCAAGATATTAATCAAAATTCATATCCCCCTACTGGAATAGATATTCAGGGCCAGGGAAGCTCTAGCTCATGGCTAACTCATAGAAGCCTTTTAACTCCTTTGTTGGGTGAGGAAAGGGGAGGGTGCTGAGAATAGAGGAAAAGATGTAAAATATTTGTATCATATTTTAAGAACTGATTCCTTTTTTTAATATATAGTCAGATCTTTATTTAAAAATCTGATCTGCCAGTTTGGTGTCTTCCACCAACTCGAGAAGCAGAATCCTTCCCAGGCTTCACAATCTTTGGCTTAGGTGCTGCCTTTGTGGGAGCCTTTCAGCAGCCATTGCTGTCTTTTTCAGGTGGTTTCATGGCCTCTTTTGCTTCCTTGGCAGCCCCATTCACTTTTCTTGGTGAGTTTTTATGATTCCTCTTGGCCATTATATCAGTGAGAGATGGACCCAGATGGCCCTCTGGAATCTGAGAGCACCATGGGTTCTTTTCTTGTGAATTTCTTCAAGCTGTCCCTTTCTGTGTTTGTTGTTGTTGTTGTTTGTTTTTTGTTTGTTTTTTGTTTTTTTGTTTTTGTTTTTGTTTTGTTTTTGTTTTTGTTTTTGTTTTATATACAGGGCAGTCCAGTTTGTCTGCCAAAGTTTCCTCTTGGAAAGGATTTCCAACTTGCATTTTTCATTAAGAAATTGGAAAACCTTCCAGTCGATCCTGGTGGATCCCTCCCGTGATCTTACACTAACCAAAACTGCAGAGCCCAACCTTCATCAGTGGCTGCTGATGAAGAAGAAAGATGGCAAAGAGAATAAACGAAATCTGATTACTTAGTGCCACATGGAAATGAAAGTAGTATACTTGTAATAATAAGAGCTGCTCAAAGTTAGATCTTTTTAATTTTTTTAATTTTTTTAATGTTGATTTATTTTTGAGAGAGAGAGAGAGAGAGAGAGAGAGAGAGAGACAGAGTGTGAGCTGGGGAGAGGCAGAGAGAGAGGGAGATAAAGAATCTGAAGAAGGCTCCAGATTCCAAGCTGTCAGCAAAGAGCCCGACGTGGGGCTCGAACTCACAAATCGTGAGATCATGACCTGAGCCAGAGTTGGATGCTTAACCGACTAAGCCACTCAGGTACCTCCTCAAAGATAGAATTTTTACTCACAAACTATCAGCAGAGGCTTTAGCAAAATTGAAAATTTGGGAAAATTTGTCTGGACCTCATTAACTTCCTCCTGGATGTCAGACATTCATCCAAAGGCATGGCCAAAGGACAACTTTCTAACACTACAAGACCTCAAAATGAAGGAATCTTATCTTCCTTTTCTCTGGGTTCACGAAGCTGCACTGGATTCGGGAGTAATTAGAGTGATTCAACCTCACACCTCCTGCCTTTTGCCTCCTGCCTAGTAGAGAGCACATAGAAGGACTTAGTAACTAATTGCTAAGGTGCACATATTCTCTACTGTCTCTCCTCACCTTCCCTTCCCCACACTCATGGCCCTCATTTAGGACCCCAGGGTCTCCAATCTTACTCCCAGGCTGCTACAATAACTTCCTGACTGGACTAAGAATTTATCTGCTCTCGATTGATTTCCATCCTACCATCAATGAATCTTAAAATGCCATTTTGATTCTGCCCTCCCCTGTGCCTTATTACCTGAAGAATTAAGAATAGACTGTGCACTTGGCATGTCTCCTGGGCTTGTTTTTCAAGTCTCTACTACCTTGGGCAGAATTTAGTTCTTTCTCTTCTCTAGACAGAGTGCTTTTGATGCTTGCCTACTGTTAGAATTAATTGTTTATGTGTCTGCTTCCACACAAGACTGTGATCCCCCCAGGACACAATTATGCCTCAGTTCTTTGCAGCTCTGTGGCTCTGGCCCACTGAATGCACTCCATGACTACCTGTTGAGTGAAGGATGGGCATGAAATAAATATTTTTTAAGTAATTGAGAAGCTACAGTATTCAAATTTCCCTGCAATTTGTAGTGAGGCCTTTGTGATGTAGTGGAAAAATGAAGATGTGGGGCTAGATAAACAAGTTTCGATCTGATCTTTGTGCCTGAATAGCTATATTGGACAAGTGTCAAACACTCCCCATGCCTCAGGTACTTGGATTTGGTTGTTATGAGGATGGGACACAAGCTGGCTGTTTTCAAATCCTGCCTTGACCTCTTGCCCGCTATGAGATCTTATGCAAGTTATTTCACCTCTTTGAGCTTCAGCTCCTTCATCTGAAAATGAGAAAATAATGGTGCCTATCTCACAAAGTGATATATGTGAAGATTGAATAAGATGATATACATAATATGCTTAGGAAAGTGCCTGGAAATGCAAAATTACATTAGTTCTTGTTACTACAATACCCAAACATACCCCATACATTTAAGCCTCTTACCTTGTTTATGATATTCCCTCCTTACTATTTCTATTGAAATCCTACACATTTTTTTTTAAAAAAATGTTTATTTATTTATTTTGAGAGACAGAGAGTGTGTGTGTGCACATGTATGCAGGGGAGGGGCAGAGAGAGAGGGAGAGAGAATCCCAAGCAGGTACAGAGTCTGCTCACAAACCATGAGGTCATGACCTCAGCCGAAATCAAGAATTGACCCTTCACTGACTGAGCCACTCTGACACCCCAAAATCCTACACATTTTCCTAATTTTCCAAGCCAGAATTTTTAGCTAACTAATTTTGTTTTTTTTTTAATTTTTTTTAATGTTTATTTATTTTTGAGAGAGAGACAAAGACAGAGTGTGAGCAGGGAGGGGCAGAGAGATGGAGACACAGGATATGAAGTAGGCTCTAGCCTCTGAGCTGTCAGCACAGAGCCCGATGTGGGGCTTGAACCCATGAACCATAAGATCCTGACTGAGCCGAAGTCGGACGTTTAACCAACTGAGCCACCCAGGTGCCCCAGCTCACTAATTTTGTATCGAACATCTATTTAGTACTTATGAGAAGGGCCATAACAATCATCCCCAAACTCGACTGATCGTAGGAATCACTTACAGCACTTGTAGAAAATATAGAGTCACAATCCCGTCCCAGAATGTAAATGTGCGTTCTTTTAAGTAGGCTCCATGCCCAGCATGGCACAACTAAGCCTTGAGCTGAGATCAAGAGTTGGGTGCTCGACCAACTGAGCCACCCAGGTGCCCCTGAGGATATGCACTTTTAAGGTACCAGATGGCTCTTCTGAAGAGCAGGTTTACGAAGCACGGTCATCTAGCATAGCTCACGGTTACTCTGGCTTTCAAGTCAGACCCATCTGCTTCGTGAGCCTCCTTCTTTACCACACCCCAAGACCACAGTAAGTTCATCAATATAGACTCTAAGTTTCAGCTTAGAGACTTATCCTTATCTATAGACTGGGGATGATCATTATACCTAATTAGTAAGATTATAGTGAGGAAGAAATGCAATATTATGTAATGCATTTACCACAATGCCTGGCAGAGTAAATTCCTAATGAATGTAAGGTTATATCAAGTGCCTACTGTGTGCTCATTCTTGGCCCATTACCTCTAATGTCCCTGCCAAGGTATCACTATCTTCATTTTGCAGATAATACTAAGCTGTACATATACTGAATGGTTGCTATGAGAAAATAGGTTCATAAAATTTGGCTACTTTATCCATGGTCATAAAGCCACTGGCAGAGCCAGGATATCAGTTGAAATATTTGTTGCTTCAAAGCCCACCATCTTGACACTGTGCCACGCTGTGACATACACAAGATCTTTTCTTCTTTAAAGGGCTACAGCACTGTTTTGGTTTCTCTCTTGGTATTACTATGTTTCTCTCAAGTTTTCAACCTATGTGTAGTCATGCTTTGTTGCCTCTGTAGACCAGTGGTTCTCAACCAGGGGCAATTTCCCCGCTGAGGACATTTGGCAATGTCTGGAGATATTTTGGGGAGTAGGGGGAGACAGTGTTACTATCGTCTAATACAGAGAGGCCAAAGATGCTGCCTAACACCCTACAGAGGCACCTGGGTGGCTCAGTCAGTTGAGCATCGACTCTTGATTTTGGCTCAGGCCATGATCTCTCAGTTCATGAGATCAAGCCCCGCAGTGGGTTCTGAGCTGACAGCCCAGAGCCTGCTTGGGATTCTCTCTCTCCCTCTCTCTCTTCCCATCCCCTGCTCATCCTCTCTTTCTCTCAAAATAAATAAACTTAAAAAAAAATACCCGACAGTGCACAAGACAGCGCTTCACAATAAAGAATTATCCAGCTCAAAATATCAGTAGTGCCCCAGTTGGGACAGCTGTAGACTGTGAGTTCCCTATAAGTAGGTACGAGGAACCACTTGTGTTTGTATCCTCCCCAACAGTCCTTCTCAACATGCTGCATTTCACAACCACTTGGGAAGCTGCCTAAATCACCCCAAAAAGTCTGACTACCTGGGTCTGGGTGGCCTGGACATCCATATTTTTTTAAAGCTCCTGACATGATGTAAACATTCCAAAATTGGGTTGCCACAGTGTTCACACAATTCTACAACTGTACTAGGAATAATTGAATCCTACACTTAAAATGGGTTAATTTTAAGAGTCTGTAACTTAAATCTCAACAAAACTATTTTGAAAAAGGAAAAGAAAAGCTCCCCAGGTCATCTTCTATTCCCTCCATGAGTGAGAACTACTATTCATAAGCATTTATATAATGCTTTGTTCGTAGCAGCCACTCAGCAAATATTAATGGTGTAAACGGAAATGTAAGTGGATTGATGTAAATGTATGGAGCAAATGGCTTCTGTGTTAAAGCCAAAATATAATTACTTTAAGTTCTTTTGAGGGCTATAAGCTCTTCATAGAAATTTGTACTACATGAAGAGGGGTAAAGACCTTTGATCGGAGAGCCTTGGCAATTGGACAACCTGGAGCTGGCTGAGCGATTGGCTTCCTGGGAACCACTGTGACATGGAAACCAAAATGGCAGCCCATGCACATTTCCACCAAGCAGCGAACCTGGCATTCTGCACCCAGGAAAATGGGGAGAGCATCTCTTTCCCCAGTAAACCTTGAGGAAATGGGCTGGTTTTATAGCCATGAAATCATCCATATGGCTTAAAGATTTTATAAGAAATTTAGCTGTCAATCCCCACCCTTACCAGTTAAACTGTATTTTTTTCTGATTGGGAGCAGTAGGTTGACAGTGACCTATTTTTGTGCTTTGGTATATCATAGGCCCTTGGGAAATTATGAGTTTAAATGAACTAGAAAAAGAGAATCCTTTTGACTGTGAGTATTGCCTTATTATCTGGAGAAAAGAATGATTATCTACTTTAAATTTATCATAGAAAAAATAAATTGTCCACCTTCCTTTGTGGCAGCAGAATAAGGAGAAGTTGAGTCACCACTATGTTTGTGGAGGGTGAAAGAAAGATGTGGTTTCCCCTTGCCAGGGCCCCCTTTAAAATCATCCAGACAAATAAGTGTGACCTGTTTGTGGCTGAAATTATTTCAATTGATTTTGTTTTACCTAAAGCACATTTTTCTGCTGAGGGTTTTCACTTTTTCTCTTAAATTATTTTTTGCTTTAGAGAGAGAGAGAAAGCACACAAGTGGGAGAGGGGCAGAGGGAAAGAGAATCTCAGGCAGGCTCCATGCTCAGTGTGGAGACTGACACGGGGCTCGATCCCATGGCCCTGGGATCATGACCTGAGCCTAAATCAAGAGTCGGATGCTCAACTGACTGAGCCTCCCGGGGTCCCTCTCTTTTTTTTTTTTTTTTTTTCGCCACTGACCTATAGTGGGGTATGTTAAGTCAAATACAAATCCCCTTCAGTTTGTATCTATTCTTGGTAATAATATGCAGCCAGGCTCCTGTTCTAATAAGTTCACTCCCTAGCAGTGTACACAGGCTGGATTCACAGTACCTCTGCCTCTATCCCTCTTCCTTCTAACAAGGTTTTTTTTTTTTCTTTTTCTTTTTTAATGTTTACTTACTTTTGAAAGAGAGACAGAGACAGAGACAGAGCATGAGTGGGGAGGGGCAGAGACAGAGGAAGACTGAGAATCCAAAGCAGGTTCCAGGCTCTGAGCTCTCAGCACAGAGCCCAATGTGCAGCTTGAACCCACTAACTGCAAGATCATGATCTGAGCTGAAGTCAGATGCTTAACTGACCGAGCCACCCAGATGCCCCTGAAGATAGGTTTTTCTTAATATACCTGTTGCAGTTATGTGATCCTGCCTTCACAGGCTGGTGGTATCCAGTTCACCTGGTTAGGAAGCTTCCTGAGAAATGCTCTTCTGGAAATGCTCATCTCCCCCCTTAAGATTCCCCGGGCTCCCTCTGACCATGGGAGGCTAAGGGAACCTTGCAGGAGTGTCCTTGCCAGCTAAGCCCTGGCCCATCAAATCCAGTTTAGAGGATTAGATGGAGAATGAGACTCCATCTTACCCATTTAGTTATGGGGAAGTCTGAGGGAAGGAAGTTTCTAAGGGAAACATTCCTATGCATTAAGGCTCATGAGATAAGATAAGATTTTCTTTTCCTTATTTAACTATGGGTGGTGGTGGAGCAATGGATTTGATTAGGCAGTAGATATAGACATCATGCAAGTTATGCAAGCTGTCTTTGCCTCAGTTTCCTCAATTGTAAAATGGAGGTAATAACAGTTTAGACCTCATGGGTTTAAGCATAAATGGTCTGTAAATGGAAGGTATTTTTGTCACAAGGCAATATAGAAATAGAGTCTTTGCCAGCAAAGTGAGGCAATAAAGTTATTCCCCAAGCAAGATTTTACACTGACAAAAGAAATGTTTGTTTGTGGGTCTGAAGTGCCCCCTTTCTGAGGAATCCGAAGGACTTAAAGCCTCTTTCAGCCACACCTGGGGAAGGTCCACAGATACTCTGGATGGAGCCACTAGCGATTCCCAGGGCACAGAGACCCAGAGAGTGCTTCTCTGGGAGTCCAGCAGAGTGCAAAGGAAGGAAAGGTTGGGAGGGGTCATCAGGGAGGAGAAAAGAGAAACCAGTTGGAAAAGGCTGCTGGTTGCCTGAGGTTGGCATTATAAGGACTAACTCTGGGCGCACACAGAAATACTTGGTACCTCCCTTTGCATTGAGATTGCTTGTCTGACAGTGAGATTTTGCTTCACTTTCTGATAATAAACTTTTCCTGCACACCCATCCAGGCATTTTGCCCATGACTGAGATGTTTTTCTGGAGGCCTCTGGGAAGGCTGGGGGCATCCTTAACATGCCCACAAGGTTTTATTAAGTGCCAGGTCTGCTAGGCACAGGAGGGGAGAAACAGGGAGAAGAGACAGGGGGTAAGGTGAGAAGAAGGAAAAGAAAGTTCATGCCAAGCTCTTCCTGGTGAGATAAGATTTACACCATGAAATGAGATTACAATCAAGACAGAAAGCTTTGGAATTGCACCTACATGTGTTGGGGGAACTCCAAGAAGGCAGAGGTAGATAGGGACAAGAGTGGTCAAGGCATGTGAAGGGGAAAAATGTGTAAACATTGATTTGAGCATATGTCCTGATTTTTTCATTGCCACAACTTGAAAGTTAGGTATTCCTCACATCCCCGCCATTTTACTCAGGGAATTGAAGCACCGTAAAATATAAAGCTATGCCCAAGTTCATGCAGCCAATGAGAAGTTGAATCTAGATTTGAACCCAAGTTTGTCTGTACCCAATGCCCTTGCTCGTTCCACTCTCTCTTGGACTTGAGATGAAATTTGAAGAGTGATTATGAATTGGATGGGTGGTGGTAATCAAGCAGGGGCACTCCAAGATTTAGTTCAGTAAAATTAAGTTTAGTTTGGATCAGTGTTTTATGAGGAAAATCCTTATTTTCTGTACTTTGGCAATTATTGTGCAGAAACAAGACAAGAAGAGAGAAAGTATCCTAGTGGCTTTCTCCCCTCAGAAATCCTCTTGATGGCTTGGTGCCACAGAATTTTGTGGAGACAGTTCAACCCAGTGCTGGAAAGTTCCAATAGCTTCTCCATGATTTTATCAGCAGATGACACTATTTGGACCATATTTCAAGACTTAACAGAATTTGTCCAGGTATTTTTGATTTTTATTTTCTGTGTATAATTCATAGGCACCTTGCCAGCTTGTCTTGCTGAAATATTTTCTTTTTTTAAACTCTACCGTCCCACGGGCACCTGAGTGGCTCAGTCAGTTGAGTGTCCGACCTTGGGTCAGATCATGATCTCACGGTTTATGAGTTTGAGCCCTACATTGGGCTTGCTGCTGTCAGCCTGTCAGCACAGAGCCCACTTCAGTATCCTCTGTCCCCATCTCTCTGCCCCTCCCCTGCTTGTGCTCTCCCAAAAATAAATACATATTAAAAAAAATAAAAATAAAAAAATAAACTCTGCCCCCCCCCCCAGTTGGTCTCTACCTGACTAAGGCCAGTTGAAATGAATAACTTTCAATAAAAATTTTTGTAATAGTAATTCATACCTATTTTTTACAAAGGTAATTCAAGCTATAGTTTTTCTGGGAATCTTTAAAGTCTGCCTTTTTTTTTAAATTTTTAAATGTTTATTTATTCTGGAGAGAGACAAACAGAGCATGAGGGAGGAAGGAGCAGAGAGAGAGACAGAATCTGAAGCAGGCTCCAGGCTCCAAGCTGTCAGCACAGAGCCTGACATGGGGCACAAACTCACAAGCTGTGAGATCATAACCTGAGCCAAAGTTGGACGCCCAACTGCTGAGCCACCCAGGCACCCCTTCAAAGTCTATCTTGAATGTTTATCTCTCTAATTCTGCTGCCATACTTGTAAAGTAGTCAAAAAGGTAAGGAGAGCTAGCAAAGGTGGTAGCCCTGCTAATCACTTACACATACATTATCTCATTTTATTGTCATCAAAAATATTATGGGACTCATGGGCACACAGAATTGCATTAATAGGGGGTACCTGGGTGGCTCAGTCGGTTAAGCACCAACCCTTGATTTCACCTCAGGTCCTGGTCTCAGTGTCATGAGGTCAAGCCTCACATCACACGCAGCATGGAGCGTGCTTAAGATTCTCTCTCCCTCTCTCTCTGCCCCTCCCCCACCAAAATAAAAAAAACTGAAATTAAGAAAAAATAAGACCAATCATATTCCTTAGTTTGGGGCATATTATTGACAGCACTACCAATACAGTCTTTTTTTTTTTTTTTTTTTTTGTCCTCTGTGCCTTTGCATAATCCATTTTTAATTTAATTTTAATGAATTTATTTTTTTGTCATCTTCACTTCCCCTTAACCACTGCCATTCACCATCTGATCTCCCACCACACATAGACTCATGGATATTATTTCACCATCCATATCTTTATTCACAAATTTGTGCAACAATGAACAACATAAAATATTATTTTATGTTCCACATCAAATATATTATGCCAAACATTTAATTTTGCTTTTCACTTTTTATACTCAATAGCACATCTGTGAACTATCCTTACTGATATATATAATTCCTTCTTTTTTATTGATATACTGTATTTGATAATATGCATATACCACATGGATTCATCCATTCTCTGTTGGTGCCCTTTTGGCAGATTTCAAAACTTCACTTTGACAAACATTAATAACAATGCTGCCATGAATCACTAATAACAGTGCTGCCATGAATCACCTTCCTCTAGCTTCTTTGTGAAGATTTTCTAAGGTATTTACCCAAGCATGAAATTTCCTGGGTCACAAGCTAAATGTATAATTAATTGTATTAAATGCCACCAAATTGCTTTCCAAAAGCTTAATATCACCACGAGTATGTGAGGCTTTTGTTCCCCATTTTTCATCAGTATTTAATAGCAAATAACTTAATTTGCCCTATTATTCAGATTAAAGAAAAATATTTTAATTGCATTTTTATGACTGCTAACAAAGCTGTCTCTCCCCATGAACTTAGTAGCTGTAAGAGTTTCCTTCTTCTCTAAACTGCTTATTCTCATCCATTGTCCATTTTTCCATGAGGTTCCCCATCATTTTCTTGGAGATTTACAGGAATTCCTATATATTCTGTATATTCCATTAAAAATACACAATATTTTATTATCAATGTCTTCTGTAAATTTTTTTTACCATAATCTGGCATCTGGTAGTCCCCAGTTAACTATTTATATGCCATCCATTCTTCAACAAAAACCTTTTTTTCTAATATAGTAAAAACCAATGAATTTCCCCCTTAATGGTTTTAGTTTTGTTTAAAAAATGGGTGATGGACATTGAGGAGGGCACTTGCTGGGATGAGCACTGGGTGTTATATGGAAATCAACTTGACAATAAACTATATTTAAAAAATAACAAATAGAAAAATTAAAAATCATTACTACTCCCACTTCCAGAATGGCAGCATGAGGAGCTCTGCGGACTCACTCAACAGGAAACAACTAGAATTTGGTGAAAATTATATAAAAAGAGCCATTTAGAGTTTCTGAAAATTGTCCTAATGGCATACAACAAAGAAGAAACATTTATTCAAGAAAATCGACCGAGTAATCTCAGTAGAAACACCAAGGATCTGTGACGTTTGAACCAACACTGCTCCTTTCTACCCTCAACTTTATCTCCCAGCAAAGACAGAGGCTCAAGTCCGGATGGGCGTGGCCAAGAAAACAAAGCTCCCTTTCCTCTCAGCTTCCCATCAAGGACACAGTACTTTACCAGAAAGAGCAAAACATCAGCATTTCTCATTCCCTCCAGCTCCAACTTGCTGTAGTTAAATTCTTGGTGAGCGTGACCAAAAGAGAGGGGACTCCCTTCCTCCATCCATCTCACACTCACAGGGGCACAGACTTGGCCCAAGACGTGCCAGGTGGATAAGATTGAGGCCCTGACCACCCTTGCCCCAGCTCACGCATAAGGCAGAGATCCCGTTCGGGGAGAAGCAAATCGAGAGGACCAGAAGCTGCGACCCCGCCATCCAGTGCCCTGCTTGTTAAGCAGCAGTATTGCTACAAGAGAAATGAGCCACTGTTTCTACATCAAAAGCAGGAGCTCAGCGACTTTGCCCAGAGGGAGAGGCAGTCTACGAACAGAAAGCTCCAAAGCTACTCCCAGAGAAACGGACTTTTTTTTAAAGCAGAATAGGGGGAAGCTCAAGCCTAAAGTCATTCTTCACAACATTGGAGACTTTGCGGGTAGCAATTAAGAGGGAAGCTGGTAATTCCGTTGGAGTAACAAGTTAAACCACAGATCAGCGAGTTCATCAAAGAGAATGAGGAAAACTTACAGCTAAGGAGAGACTTTCAGGGGTCAAAACAAATCTCAAAGAGTTGCCTCAAAAACTATCTCTGTAAAGGATTCAAATTTAGCTGGATTTGAAAGAGAGCAAGTTAACACCCGGGGTGTTGTCTAAGAAATAGAGCCATCAACCAACAATCAGAGGAGGGGGAAATCTGGGTGTGAAACCCCCAGAGGCAGACAGCTTAACAGGGAGATCAGGGGAAGGGGTCAAAGCGAGTCCCAGTGAAATCACTATCATCCCAGGTGTGACAATTTCATTTATAATAGTATCAATAAAATAAACCAAAGTTCTTAGAAAAAGGTTTAACCAAATTTTTGTGTACAGTGAAAGCTACAAAACATTGCAGAATGAAATTAAAGAAGACCTAAATAAATCTCCATGGATTGGAGGACTTGCAATTGTTAAAATAGCAATATTGTCCAATAATCTGATCTGTAGATTCAATGCAAGCCCTATAATTTCAGCTGCCTTTTTTGCAGAAATGGAGAAGCTGATCTTAAAATTCACACGGGCATGCAACTCTTGATCTTGGGGTGGTGGGTTTGAGCCCCATGCTGGGTGTAGAGATTATTTTAAAAAAATAAAATCTTAAAAAAATAACAAAAAACCTCATATGGAAATGCAAAGGACCCAGAATAGCCGAAACAATCTTGAAAAGGAGACTATGGGGCACCTGGGTGGCTCAGTTGATTAAGTGTCCGACTTCAGCTCGGGTCACGATCTCACGGTTCACGATCTCACGGTTCATGAGCTCCAGCCCGGGCATTGAGCTCTGTGCTGATAGCTGGGCCTGAAGCCTGCTTCAGATTCTGTGTCTCCCTCTCTCTCTCTGCCCCTCCCCCACTCGCATTCTGTCTCCTTTTCTCTCTCAAAAATAAACATTAAAAAAAATTAAACAAAAGGAGAGTACTGAAAACAATGCAAACCCACAGAGAAAATATTTTCAAATCATTGGATCTGATAAAAGTCTATATCCAGAATAATAAACCCTTATAATTTAACAACAAAAAAGACAAACAACCCAATTTAAACATGGGGAAACAATTTGAATAGACATTTCTCCAAAGGTATACAAATGGCCAAGAGACACTTTGTCTCTCTCTGTCGCTCAAAAAATAAATAAACACTAAAAAAATTTTTAAGGCACCTGCCTGGGTGGCTCAGTCGGTTAAGCGTCCAGCTTTGGCTCAGGTAATGATCTCACGGTTCATGGGTTCGAGCCCTCCATCGGGCTCTGTGCTGACAGCTCAGAGCCTGGAGCCTGCTTCAGATTCTGTGTCTCCGTCTCTCTCTGTTCCTTCCCCACTCACCCTCTGTCTCTCTCACTCTCTCTCTCTCTCTCAAAAATAAATAAACATTAAAAAAAATTTAATATATGAGCACAGATGTAATTTTAAATTTCTTAGCAGTAGCATTAAAAAAGGTAAAAAGAAAGTGAAATGAGTCAGAGAAAGACAAATATCAGATGATTTCAATCATATGTGGAACTTAAGAAAGAAAACAGATGAACTTAAGGGAAGGGAAGGAAAAATAAGATAAAAACAGAGAGAAAGGCAAACCATAAGAGACTCTTAAATACAGAGAACAAACTGAGGTTGCTGGAGGGGTGGTGGGTGGGGGCTGGGCTAAATGGGGACGGACATTAAGGAGGGCACTTGTTGGGATGAGCACTGGGTGTGTAAGGGATGAATCCCTAAATTCTATTCCTGAAACCATTATTACACTATATGTTAACTAACTTGGATTTAAATTAAAAATAATAAACAAAATAAAAAGAAACTATTGAGGTTAATTTTAATAATATATTTTGTTTAGCTCAATGTGTCCAAAATATTAATATTTTGACATGTAATTAATATAATAAAATTATTTATGGGTTAGCTTACTGGTTTTGTTTTGTTTTTTTTTACTACATTTTCAAAATTGGGTGTGGGTTACATTTATAGCACATCTCAATTTGGATAACCACAATTCAAATACTCAATAGCCACATGCGGCTAGTGGCTGCTACATTCTAGACCACATATTTCTAGAGCAACCCGTGTTCACCCTTTTCATAACACTTATCACACAGGATTGCTATTCTGCTCTACTAGCCTATCTCCTCTTGGACTATAAGCCCTCTGAAGGCAGAGACCATCTTCACCGCTGTTATATCCTGGGGACTTGGTATTGGGTCTATATGTTTGCTGAGTGTATTTAGTTAGAAGGTAAGTATGCCAACCTTATTCTACTTGAGATTTTCACCTTTGTGGTCTTCTACTGCCTCGGGGTACTCCGAAAACTGGGACTTGGGAGCCCTTCCCTTGAAGAAATGCCATTAGCACCTTCTCTGGCTAACATTCATATTAATCATCACTACTCTCAGTCACTTTCAGGTTTTCATTATGTTATGTGGCACAAAGTCCCTGTGAGGTGGGTAAAATGTGTTTATGCTCCCTCCCTAAAGGTGAAGAAACTGAGGCTCAAAGATATCAATTTCCCTGATCAATACCCAGTGGCATGATGACAAATATTTAGCAACAAACTTTCTAGGCAGAGAAGTAGATAAGAAAGCCCTGACTGAGAGCATTTGCCAGTTTCCATGGTGTAGAAAATCCCACCATATCAAATTTCAAGCCACCAACGTATGTCCTGTTGGGAGCCATTTTCTGAACTCACTAAGTTGAGAAAACTCCTTGTGAGGTTAAGGCGGGTTTGCAAGGCCTCCCGCCATCAGATGGTGACCGATAGCCACCCCCACTCAATTATTTTTGCTTGAGCACCGACCCCCAAGGCACCTTGTTGACTGGTATCGGGAGCGACTTGTCCCCTTATCCTAAAATATGCTGATTTCACCTTGTGAAGGAACTTATTGTAGGAATTTCTTCTTTTGTGATTATAGGAGCAAATATTGCATTTCCTGAGAAACCTGTTTCACTTCCCCCAAGAAAACAGGCTATTGACCCCTGTTCACAAAGAACTAACTTTTGTCTTTGCTATGCTAAAAACATTGTCTTGTATTTAAATATTAAAGATACCTTCCTTCCCCATAGGATAAGCATCTAAATCACCTACATTAATCACTATTAATAAAGATTATGCATGAGTCTTCTACCAATCTATGTTCTGGGAAATTTTTACATACTAAAGAAATTTGTCATCAGAAATCATTGTCTAGGGCAAATGCCACTTCTGTACTGACCCCATACATTTTTTACCGTAAATAAAGCTGACTTTCAGGTCAGTGCAGAGACGCCTGCCCGGTGATCAGAAAGAAACTCGTGGCTCTCTCATCCCTCCCCCTTTCGCCGACACCGTCTGTCCTTCAGGGAGCCCTGGACCTGCTGGAGCTGGACTCCGGCAATGTCCCTCAACATAAAGTGGGGAAGAGATGCATGCATTTGACCCTAGCTCCAGTGTGTGAGCTGACTCCAACACGTCACTATATGAGAAAGAGGATTTATGGAAAGGATGTGGCAGCCATATTCTTTAGTACCTGCTAACTACTGGGTAATCTACAAGGTACTTCACCAACATTATCTTGCTTTATCATGGCAATAAGCATTTGAGGTCGATACTCATTATCCCCCAGGTCAAAGCTGTGGAAAATAAGACTTCGGTTAGGTAATATGCCCAAGGTTGCTTGCTAATGTATGGGATGATATCTTAGCTAAGCCAATAGCAAAAAAAAAACACCCTCCTTCTCCTTTACTTCTCAGCTCTCTCCTTATATATTTTGCATTCTCCATTCCTGGCCTTTGTAAGAGTCTTATTTTTACCTGGACTTCATTTCTATGCCAGCCTCAAGACCAGCTTGTCTCACAGAAGATTTTGATAATCACGGTTCTTGCTGCAAGGAACTTTAGATGTTCTTCTAACATATTCTAGGGATTCCACAGACCAGAAGGTTCAGGGAAGCTGGGGTGAGGAGCTCTCAAGGCTGGCAAATAAAAGTGCTTATGTGGTCGCTCTGGTTCTAGAACATCCTTCTGTAGGCTTGAGGCCATAATCAATGTCCATGTGAGCATGGGACATGCGGCATAAGACAATATCACCAACGCATGGGATGAGAACAGAAGCCCCTCAGGATGACACAAGTGTTTGCATTTCGTTTTTAATGCACTTCCAGGAAGCTCGACTATAACCAAGGGTGAGTTTACAAGAATGATGTCTCAGGAGAAAAGCAAAACCAAACGAAACTGATAGGCAAAGGACTATTTTTTGAAGCAAAGTTTCATCTTCAAAATCTATTTACCAGTTTAACGGGTAGATGATAGTTTCTCCTAGCATGTAAGAGAAAAAGTTGGCTACTTTCTTCCACATGAACATACAACAGGAGTTATCACGCTTTACCTTCTCTCTCCCCAGAGTGTCAGAAACAGTATCAGCTAGTAGTTATTGAGTGGTATGATGGAGTTTTGGTTTACCTACAGGTTTTTCATTCTAATTCTAGAATGTTTGTATGATGATCTCTATTTTATTCTTGGAAATAAGGCTCAGTCAGACATTTAAGTAACTGACAGAAAGACCCTCACCTGGGATTTCAATCTGAGCCTGCCTAACCTCCAAACACGTGATATCTCAATCACACCATCCAGAAACACAGGACCCAGACCAAAGCTCTGTTACTCAGAAACCTCTCTTGGGCTCCTTTTCTGCTTTTTGTTTCCATTGTTCCATGCTTCTTTGCTAGGCAGGTCTATTTGATGCCAATCTCAGTTTGAACACTGGGTGAGTGGCACCAGGCATGTGAGCAGGCAGATAATTAAAAACACTTTCCACCTCTCCTATGTTCTCTTTGGTTAGGCAAACAGCAGCTTAATGAAGCTTGCTGACGTCAAAGTTATAGTCCTTTGGGAAGGTGTGGTGTTCACACACCCATTTCATAGATCAGGCAAACAGAGGACTAGAGAAAGAACCAGACACACTCAAAACAAATAGGTGGGAAAAAGGCCTAACACTTTTTCCCATTGCCTCATCATTAATACCTGTCCACATAGATTACCTTTGAGATAATATCAGTGCTCTAAAACTTGATATCTAGAGGTACATTTCAGAACTTTTCCAGAGGGACAGATTGTCTAGGCTAGATGAATCCCTTTTGCCTGGACTGTCCAAGACCTAGCTAATGTGATTCAGCACTCCTTTTCTTTTTTTTTTTTCAAAGTTTATTTTGTTTATTTTGAGAGAGAGAGAGCAAGAGGGGAGGGACAGAGAGAGAGGGAGACAGGCTCCACGCTGTCAGCACAGAGCCCAATGCAGGGCTCGAACTCACAAACTGTGAGGTCATGGCCTGAGCTGTAATCAAGAGTTGGATACTCAACCCACTGAGCCACCCAGGCGGCCCTGGAACGTCTAGATTATTATCTTTCAGGGCAAATGATGTGATTAAGTTAAGGGCCTGAAGAGGGGAGCTTATCTTGCATTTTCCAAGTGCACCCTAAATGCAGTCAAATGCACACCTCATGAGAGAGAAACACAGAGCAGGAGACATCCAGAAAAGGAGGAGGCGAGTGAAAGAAATGCCAACAGATACCCAAAACTGGAAGAGGCCAAGAAGGAATTCTCTCCTGGAGCTACTGGAAGGAGTGTGACCTTGCTGACATCTGGATTTTGGATTTTTTGCCTATAGAACTGTAGGAAAATAAATTTCTGTAGTTAAGCCACCTCACTTGTGGTGATTTGTCACAGCAGCCATAGGAAACTAATACATGCACCAGAGTCTCTTTTTAAAAAAACAGTTGAGGGGCTCCTGGGTGGCTCAGTCTGTTGAGCGTCTGACTTCGATTCACTTGATCGATTCACTCATGAGTTCGAGCCCCAGGTCGAGCTCTGTGCTGATAGCTCGGAGCCTGGAGCCTGCTTCAGATTCTGTGTCTCTTTCTCGCTCTCTGCCCCTCCCCCACTCACACTCTGTCTCTCTCTCTCTTTCTCTCTCTCAAAATATAAACATTTAAAAACGTTTTTAAGTTAAAAATACATTTTAAAAAATAAATAATTAATTAAAAATAATTGAGTTGCCATCAATTTTCCTAAGGGCCTTTCCTAATCCTTTGGCATTCTGATCAATCTCTTGACAGTTTAATCCTGTCATTCGTGTTGATCTTTTCCTCTTCCACTATAAACCAGTGGCCCCCTACCAGATCCTGTTCACCAAGGCTTTTGCTCATGATGTAAACCGTTTCCTATCAGTGAGGTGGGTGATCAGTGGAGATTAATTTTATATACCAATATATATTTATATAATGATCCACTCTTTAGTACGTCCTGCCAAATTATGACTGCCTTTGCTTCCCTAGCCCAACGCATAAATGGAGACTCGGCATAGAGGACTTGCCTGAACTCAACGTAAGGAAAGATCAGTGTGGGCTCCATAGAACAGTCAGAAACATCCACAAAGAAGAAATACTTGGCCTGTGTCCTGAATGACGGACCAGGGGTTGGATTAGGGAGAGAGGGCATTGAAAAAGGGCATTCTAGGCCTTAGGTGGTTTAAGATCTGAGCCACTTCTATTGCCAATGTTACTTGGCAGGTTGCCATAAAATGCCTGACTCGATCAAGCTATGTGGAAGGTTAGGAGGCTCCCTTGGTCTTTGGCGATGCAGACAGAATCAAATGCAGAAGCAGGTCTGGGAGGAGCTTCCAGTCCACATTTTCACTCTGTTTACCCCTCTTTCTGAGCACCTGGAGGGTGGCAGATGGGCACCACTTAATTATCTTCCCAGAAAGGAAGTGACAAGGACAAACCCAGTTTTCATTTGCAGTCAGGCTAAGTGGCATGTTTTGTTCCCTCCACCTACTGATGTCAGCTGTGCTCTGCCACCCAAAGCAGGCACCAGGATCCCGACCCA
Organism: Cryptoprocta ferox; assembly: GCA_028646485.1. Classification (NCBI taxonomy): domain Eukaryota; kingdom Metazoa; phylum Chordata; class Mammalia; order Carnivora; family Eupleridae; genus Cryptoprocta; species Cryptoprocta ferox. The sequence goes on along the minus strand of CM053577.1, from coordinate 100,378,814 downwards.
ACATAATAAATTAATAGTGTAGCCCTTTCATCTATGTTGTAGATACATTCCTAGCATAGCCTGTCAATTAGGTTGATATAAATTGAAACTGATTTCCCCACATTTGGACACAGCATTGGATGCAAGAGTCCAAAACCCTGGGTCAAGTCCTGGTCAATTTGATTTTCTAGATATGTGACTCATAACTTTCTCGACTCTTGGTTTTTCATGTCTAAAATGATTACTCTCCCTCTCCCACTTAGGATCAGGCTGATGGCCATTACATATTGCAAACTGTGCGGTACATCCTCATGGGTCCGTGGGTGTTTTCTGGATGTTCTTCTTTTTCCTCAGGAAGGGTTTTTCTTATCTACCTTTATAGGTTTTCCAAAGCCACTGCTATACTTCAGGTTTCTTTGCAAAAAATACATAACTGAAGTCCCCTTCATGAGTAAATAAGCCATTCCCTGCCATGAAAGGGAGCACCAGGGGTGCCTGAGTGGCTCAGTTGGTTGATCGTCTGACTCTTGGTTTCGACTGAGGTCATGATCTCATGGTTCTTCCACAGTTCGTGGGTTCAAGCCCCAGATCGGGCTCCGTGCTGACATCGAGGATCCTACTTGGTATTCTCTCTCTGCCCCTCCCCCACTTGCTCAAGCTCTCTCTCTCTCTTTCTGTCTCTTTCTCTCTCTCTCTCTCTCTCAATAAATAAATAAATAAATAAATATTTTAAAAAACCTACAGATTCCAGGGATTAGGACATAGAAATAGATCTTGGGGTCCATCATTCAACCTCTTACAGTGATCATGTTACAAAACTTTATCTCACAGCAAAGAATACTTTTATTGTTCTAGCACAAAATCTTGTGAGGAAAGAATTTCAAAAGCAACACTTAAAGAGGTCATTTTTGTTCTTAGTTGATGATTGATACTGATACCTAAGTTTTACTAAATATAGGATAAAATACAACAATGACTCTAAGAATATGACGCTAGGACTCTGAATTATTCTGCTGATAACAGAAGTGTGAAAGAAGGCATGTGCATAAGAAATATTACCATTATCACTTTCCAGAGTATCCTTCTGCCCCCTCCCAAATGGCAATATTCCTTCTTTCATTTGGTGATTCATTCAAAACATCTGTCAAACCCCATCTATATACTAGACATTATTTTAGGTCCTGAATACAGGTGAGCAAGAGAGACAAGATCTCTACCCTCATGGACTTACAGTCTACAGTCTAATAACCAGTAATTATACTATAATAACCAGTAACCACTGTTTTTCCCAGTACAGCATAAATAATAAACAAATCAGGAAGTCCACGTTCCCATTATCTGCTGTAAATCCCCTTACAATATTCTATTAATCTTGCCCATGTTCAACAGTCAATGGCTGCCAAGTTTACATAACAAATTAGCTGAGTCATGTTTAGAGGCCTTCAAAACCTAGCTTACCTCTCTGTAACCAAATTTCTAACTTGTTCTTGAAGCCATGACAAACAAATTGGTTGAATGGAAATAACAAAAGGTGATCAAAGCTGTTTATTAATTATCAAAAGGGAAATCAGGAAATAAAACAAAAAAAATAGAAGGCAAAGCTATTCCCCCTGGAGAAGGACATCATTTAAATCACAAAGAAAACATGCAGAAGGAACACATGAATAAGTATCAATATGGAATTCTAGGATCTGGTAAAAAAATATATATATATAAAATTAAGAAAGAATGAGATTAATTCAGTCAACAAATATTTACTGGGAGCTCACTATATGCCATTCTGCTCGAGGCATGAAGGATACAGCAATAAAGTAGGCAAGGTGCCCACCCTTGTGGGTCTTCCATTTCAGTGGGAGACAGGAGCAAGAAATAAATTATCGAATAATTATGTAATATGATGTCAGGTGTTAAGATGAAAAATCAAGTAAGGTAATGGGACACTATTGGATGGGAGTGCTATTTTTTATAAAGAAATCAGAAAAAAAAGGGTACACAATGTATAAAGTCTGAAGCATGAGAAAATATCTGGGAGAAGAGAGTTCCAAAGGGAGACACAGACAATAAACTGTGTTTGACATTTCAAGAACCAGAACAAAGACACTGAGGACAGAGGGGAAGGAGTAGAGAGCAGAAGCCACATTTTGTAAAGTTTTTCAGGTCATGGTAGGGATTCCATTTGAAGACCTCTATCCACCAGGACCTGCATCTTTCAGGTCTTGGGTCCTCTTGCATTCCTTTGCCAATTCTTTCAAAAGATGTGGTTTTGATCCTCAGTCTGAGAACAGGAGAACAGATGTTAAAAATATAGGTCATAGTCTACCGTTAGTAGAGTTAATTATAGGAGAACCACTGGAGAGTTTGGTTTTGAAGTATGGATTCTTATCCTCTCCCACTTTCTTATCTCCAATAGCCTGCACTGATAGTTCATGCAACAGAGAGAGACATCAGCCTTGATGAGCTTTACTTCTGTTTAGAGGGTTCCTATTTCTCAGTTCCTCTTTAGTTTTTAGGTACATGCTCATAATTTATTTGGGGATAATTGGATTAATCAGATTAACCTTCAGGCAACAATCACTTGATGTACCACATTTCTATTTGAAAGATAATAAAATTAAGTTTCAGAGATGGCTGGTTACCACGTCCAGTGTCACCCAACAGGACTGTGGAAGAGGTCTTGCTACAGAGAACTCTGCTTCCCACACCAGGAGCTCTAGATGGTTTCCAAGTATGAGCTGCATGCGCTGCAGTTGGATCCAAGTACGCATCACTCAGGGAGAGGCTGACAGTTGTAATTGCTTTAGGAAATGCTAATAAAATACTACCGACTAGAAAATTCACTTAAAAGATTTCAGAAAAGGGGTGCCTGGGTGGCTTAGTCAATTAAGCATCCAACTTCAGCTCAGGTCATGATCTCCATGATCTCTCTTTTCACCTTATCAGACCCAATAACCCCCTTTTGTAATAAATAGTTTGTAATGTCCCTGTCACTACTCTGAAATAAAATTCGCAGATGATATTACCTCCTGGTTGTTCGTAAAATGGAGATATGTTCTTGCCACAGATAATGATAAACAGGTTTTTCACCTACGTCAATGTCCTGGGGACATATGCAAGTTGGGTACGATTTTGCAAAGTTGTATATAGAACATGGGTCCGTCCTTCTTTATTCAGTAGTTTCCCACACAGGGCAAGGTGATGAGTATCCCAAACCCTTGCCCACTGTACCAGTAGTGCCCCCAATGGTCCTAATTCCCAATTTTCTAAAAAATTTTTTTAATGTTTTATTTATTTTTGAGAGAGAGAGAGACATCGTGAGCAGGGGAGGGTCAGAGAGAAAGGGAGACACAGAATCTGAAGACAGCCTCCAGGCTCTGAGCTAGCTGTCAGCACAGAGCCCGACTCAGGGCTTGAGCCCACGAACTGCGAGATCATGAAGTTGGACGCTTAACCTACTGAGCCACCCAGGCACCCCATAATTCCCAATTTTCTAACTCCCCGCTAGGTGACATTATATTTCACATCAAAGTTCTTTCCCTTTGATAATCAGCTTATTTGATGTATGTGAGAAAGCTGGAATATTTACCGTTAACCATTTGTAAGGAGTTAATGGTGGCTCCCCAAAAGATACATGAGTGTTGTACCCTCTGGAACTTGTGAATGGGAGCTTATTTGGAAAAAGGATCATGGCAGATGTAATTAAGTTAAAGAATTTGAGCTGAGACCATTCTGGATCATAAGAGTGGGGCCCTAAATCCAATGACGAATGTCCTTATAGGAGACGAGAAGACACAAATAAGAAGAGATGGCCATGTAACAACAGGCAGAGATCGGAGTTCTGCCCCCATAAGCCAGGGAATGTGAAGAGTCATTAGAAGCTTCAACCTTAAAGCTTTGAGAGGAAACATGGCCTTGCTGACACCTTGATTTTGGACTTCTGGCCTCCAGAACCATGAAGGCTCACAAAGAGCCCTCAGCTCTCAGCAGTCTTTGATACCAGCCTTCTGCTGAAAAGAAGGCTGCCTTGGGGCACCTGGGTGGCCCGGACAGTTAAGTGTCCAACTCGTGATTTCGGCTCAGGTCATGATTCCAGGGTCATGGTATCAAGTCCCACATTGGGATATGTGCTGAGCATGGAGCCTGCTTAGGAATCCCTCTCTCCCTCCTTCCCTCCCTCTCTATCTCTTTCTAAAAAATTTTGAAAAGAGCTGCCTTAACCCAGCTTGCATCATTTTTACACCCAAGCACAGACTGGCATGGGAGACAGAGTCTGGCTCCCTTGCTCCAGCTTGGGACAACTGTGAAGAGCTATCTCAGTTTCAGAGCCCCCTCTGAAGTTGGCTCTGGCCTTTCTTGAATCTGAATCACATCTGCTAACTTCTCCCTCTGCTTAATCCTACTTTCTTCCTTTCCCTCAACAACTGATCCCAAAAGAATTTCCTAATTTAAACACACACACACACACACACACACACACACACACACACACACCTGTGCAGTGTCTTCCTCAGATCTGCATTTTAGAAAATGCAAGCAGCAACACAGACACAAAGGTCTTTTCATACACAAAGATTAGTGGGTAGGAGCAAAATTGAAAGAATAGCATACGAACTGATAGCTTGAGGGTTTTTTTTGTTGTTGTTGCTTTTGTTTTTTGTTTTTTTTCTTTTTTTTTCTTTTTCTTTTTTTTCTTTTTTTTTTTTTTTGCTGTAAAAGTAATGCAGTAGGAAAGCTCCCTACTGCAACTAACAAAACAATCATAACACTGGACTAATAAACTTAGGTTTGCTGGATGTATATTTACAATATATTAGACACCATAGTGGTTCTCAGGCAAAGGTTGTACCATCCTTATGAGGAGCTTTGGAAATTTATAACAATATTTTTTAATATAATTTTTTAAAATTATTTTGAGAGACTGAGCACAAGCTGGGGAGGGGCTGAGAGAGACGGAGAGAGAGAATCTCAAGCAGGCCGTGTGCTGTCAGCGCAGAGCCCAATGAGGGCTCCGACCCATGAACTGTGAGGTTGTGACTGGAGCCAAAACCAAGAGTTGGACGCTTAACTGACTGAGCCACCCTGGGGCCCCTGTAACTGCGGTCACCATGACTTACAGGTGCTACTTACTAGGATTTAGTGTTGAGGTTCAGGGATGCTAAACATCCAAAATGAATCAAAAAAGTCCCAACAGAGGAGAAATCATCTTTGCTGAAGAGAACATAAAGAGATCTAAGATATATCTGCCCTTATGGAGTTTATTTTTTAATCCTGGAAAAAGCACTGAATACGGTTAAGTGTACCAACCATATGTATATTATGTGATGATCAATTTTATGATCTTTTGACTGGATCACAGTGAGGCCAGGTATTTGGCTACACATCATTTCTGGGTATGTTTGTGAGGTCTTTCTGAATCAAATTAGTATCTGAAATGGTAGACTCCGTAAGTGGCCCCCTCCTCAATGTGGGAGGGTGTCACCCTATCTGTTGAGAACCTGAATAGAACAAAAAGGCAGAGGAAGGAAAAATCTGGCTTCTCCTGCCCCATTGCTTGAGCTGCAATATCAGTCTCATTCTGCCCTTGGTTCCCATGGTTTTCAGGCCTTGGTACTCAGACTGAATTTCAACCCTGGCTTTCCTAGGTTCTTCGCTTGCAGATTGTGTATTGTGGGATGTCTCAGCCAATTTCCTTATAGTAAATCTCTTCCTGTATATATCTGGTTGGTTCTGTCTCTAGCAAATCCTCACTATTTATATTAGTAGCCAAATGGTTTGTGTAGATGGTAAATATAAAAATGATTTAGAGGTTGGAAATATTATTACAATGGATTGGGGTATGCTGGAAGAGCCACAAGATTTCAGAAATTGACAGAAAAGTGAATTTTTAGGGATTTCACTCAGTGAGAACTTTGTGTCTCAAAATTTGGGTCTCATAATTTTTTTTAATTTTTTAAACATTTTTATTTATTATTGAGAGACAGAGAGAGACAGAGCATGAGCATGGGAGGGGCAGAGAGAGAGGGAGACACAGAATCCGAAGCAGGCTTCAGGCTCTGAGCTGTCCCAACAGCGGGGCTCGAACTAACCAACCGCGAGATCATGACCTGAGCCAAAGTCGGACACTTAATCAACTGAGTCACCTAGGCACCCCTCGGGTCTCATAATTTTGTGACAAATTATATATTACTCTGTTAGTAATTGAGGAAGCCTAGATTTAAGTTCAGGGCTGTCTGATTCCAAAGCCCATTCACGCCCTCTCTACTCTGCTTTTATTCATGATGTTTTAGTCTTTAAAGCTCCCACATTCCCTTAACAGTGAACCTGTCCCCTCACTAAATTGAGAAGTAATTGTTCCGGGAACCTGGGTGGTTCAGTCGGTTAAGCGGCCGACTTCAGCTCAGGTCATGATCTCATGGTTCGTGGGTTTAAGCCCTGCGTTGGGCTCTGTGCTGACAGCTCAGAGCCTGGAGCCTGCTTCAGACTCTGTCTCCCTCTCTCTCTGACCCTTCCCCACTCACACTCTGTGTGTCTCTCTCTCAAAAATAAAAAAAGTTAAAAATTTTTAAAAAATAATAGTTATTAAAAAAAAAAGAGGGAAGTTAACTGTTCTTCAGAGTAGACATGACTCATTCTGTTGGTCACTACAGATGATGCTAGAAGCCAGCTCTCCCTAGAAGGCACTGGCAGGAAGTGTCCAGCTGTCAGTGTCGATGCTCCCAGATCCTGTCCCCCGTGATCTCTGCAGATGTCTTCTGTCCCCATAGATATCATGGTGCTGGAGGAATGGCCAGTTGGGCATTTTCTTCCTCACAGCTAGAAATCAAAGCCACTATAGTTATTCCAGACCCCAGCTTTCCGCACTGCTATCCACCTCAATTGAAGAAAAAGAAGTTGCTGGAATAACAGGAAAAGCAAAGATGTCTGAGAGTGGGAGTATAACATACCATTATGCCATATTTTTAGGTTGTTAACGATGCCAGAAAGGTTATTTCCTCTTGAGCTGTGTTGCTTACTGAAGGTCTCTAGACACCAGGAAAATAGTCATGGGTTTGGTTAAGCTCCTGGAGAAACAGGACTCCTTCGCCATGGACGTGGTTTGCTTGAGTTGGGAATTTTGGCATAAATAAAATAAAAACAGAACTGCGTACAAAAATAACTAACACCATCAAGTATTACTAAACTATACTAAGTCTGTCAACAAAGGATTAAGAATAGAAACAAATATTTTGTCTTTTCTTCACTCAATCTTACTAAATTCTTATGATTCTAAATCATCTTGCATTGGTCCACTTTCCTCCTTATGTTCCAAAGAGAAACAGTTAAACCATTGTTCTCACTCATTTGACTTGATTCTCAGAATCTTCTCAGTTCATCACTGAACTCTTTGGAATTCTGATGAGTAAAGACCCAAATTCTCCAGAGCCTTCATGATGAGCCAGCCATCGGTCTCTCTCTCCCTTCCTGGCAGTAGATTGACTGGGATAAAGACATTGTCTTTTCTCCTCTGCCTGTCTCTTACCCCTTTCTTAGTTTTCCTTACGTGACAGAAGCTAGAAAGCTTCTGGTGCCCTCCAACACAGAGGCACAGAAGATATTAGATGATCTTTCCTCTTCACAGGTTTCCAGACAACGTGCCACTTTGGAAAGAATCGAATGACTTCTCTTGTCTTAGCTTTCTAGATGCCATTAAGAGGTTATCTGTCATGTAAATACTGTATTTTTCTCTGCTGACAAGATTAAGCCTGGCAACGTGTTTTCGCATATTAACAGCTACAGTTACTTTTTGAAGTGGGCTTGTCCCTAGGAACAAAGTCAAGCAAACATCAGGACACAGGACCTTTGAAAACATTGTTGAAGTAAAGTTTAACAAAGTAACAAAGTGTCTTTTTTTTTTTATGATGTCTGGGGTTTCTCATACTTTGCTATATGTTACTGACTTGGATGTAAGTAAATAAATTAAATAAATACATAATAAAAAGAAAAAAGTAAACATCTTAGGGAAAAAAAATAAATCCTAAATCCGCATCCATATGCAAGGACTACCTAATCGTTCTGCAGAGTCCCTGAGTTCATTCTCTCCGACACCTTCCACCCATATGTGTTGCCAGGTTACAGAATGTCTACTCCTTTAGAAGTTCCACGCAATATCATTCCCACCCAAGACTTTTGTGACGCCAGCAACCACAGGCAAGGCTGCATCATAAACTGGCCAACTTCTTTAGTGCATAGGCCGTTCCTTATACCCCCGCCACCATTCTCTGTACTTCCTCTGCCTTGGAGTGAGAGGCGCACTTCCCTCCTGTTATCAGCAGAAGAGTTCTTTATCCAGATTCTAGAGGCTCATCTTTCAGGGCGTGGCTTCGAATAAGCATCTTCTTAACCATGGCAGATCTCAATCTGTACCTGCTGCTATAAAGCTGCTATAAAAATAAAGATCCTCCGACTCACCATAAAAAGTAGAGAGCTTCCATGATGGGAGTGTCTGGGGATCCCTGTGTGAAGCTGAGCCATATGACTCCTTTGTATAAGACTGGATTCCACAGGGGCACCTGAGTGGTTCTGTCAGTTAAGAGTCCGAACCATGATATTGGCTCAGATCATGATCTCACGATCGTGGGACTGAGCCCTGTATCGGGCTCTGAGCTGACAGCGCACAGCCTGCTTGGGATTCTCTTGCTCCCTCTGTCTCTGCCCCTCTTCCACTTGAGCTCTTTCTCTCAAAATAAATAAATAAGCATTTAAAAATTAAAAAAAAAAAGAATGGATCATACAAATGGAAGGTGTGTTCTCTCTGAGATTGTAAAGCATTTCTTCCACCAGTCTACCACAGTATCTATATTCCCAACTTTATGTATGTATATTTATATCTACATTTACATATATTTTTGTTAGTATATATCATGTGTTAATATTATTAATATTAATAATAAATATTATATATTAATATATTTTAAATAAATATATTTTATATATATATACACACACACACACACACACACAATGGCACCTGGGGGGCTCAGTCAGTTGAGTGTCCAACTCTTTATTTTGGCTCAGATCATGATCCCAGGGTTGTGGGATCCAGCCCCATGTTAGGCTCCTCAGTGAACATGGAGCCTGCTTAATATTTTCTCTCTCTCTTTCTCTCTCTCCCTTTCATTCTCTCCCCCCCTCACTCATACTCTCTTTCTCAAATAAAAGTAAATTAAAAATATATAATATATAATTATGTATAATAAATATATGAAATAAATATGTATTTTGTAAAAATATATCTTTGTAATATGTTTAGTTTACATATATTTGTGTATACATATATTATATATGTATATTATATACATGTATTTAAACAGGTTATTGGAAAAGACCAAGCTGTGAAACATTGGTGTGGATGGTTCTGGCTGCCCCTCGGGAAGGAGTGGAGAAGAGCCTGAGAAAAGGCACCAGTAGAGACCAGCTCCATCATGGAGGGACTGAAAGAGAGTAATAGAGAACTAGGTGAAAACTGGACTCTTGACATAAAGGCCAGGTAACGGTGGGCCAGCCCAGTAAGGAACAGCTCCACTAGCCAGGGCTCTTTAGATCGCAAAAGAAGAGAACTCAAAAAGAAAGGTGTTGGTTCACTTATCTGGGAAGGAAACTAGAGCTATCCACACGCCTGAAAGGCGAGCGGCAGAAATCAGGCCTCAGAGCCAATTCCCCAACACCGGGATTCCTCTCTCTTCCTCGGACGCCCAACACCCACCCTGCCTGTTTCCCCCCACAGGCTCCCTCCACCGGGTAGACCAAGACGGCTTCCTGGAGCGGAAGCCGCAGGTCCACGCACAAAGAAGACTTTTTTTCCCACCTCCCTTAGGTGAAGTTCAGATAAAGCCCTGATTGGTCCTGCTTGGGTCACATGACTGGGGGACTGGGGAAGATCCACACCAGTGGGGGAGGGGACCCTCACCAGGATCACAAGGAAAAGAGAGAACAAGTACCAAACAGGAGGAGTGCTGTAACCTGAAGAAGGAGGATGAGAAAGTATGATAAGCAGACAAAACATCCACTAGCTCTCACCAACCCCTCCCCCCGCCAAGAGTTGAGATTAGGCCCGAGAGCAGGAGGCAGCCAGGAAGATGGTGTGCTGAAAGAGAGTGGTGCGAGGAACAATGCGCCAACATCTTTGAAGAAGCCACAGCTCTGCCTGACCAGATGTATGAGGATGCCAGGAAATCTGAAGATGTGGCTTGGCGTCTTTTGTGTTGCCCAAGCAGATGCGTCCATGGACTTGTTAACTGACCACGTCCTGAAGAGTTGAAACTGGAGTGGAATTTCACAGCTGGAGACTCCGTCTGGAAACCACTGTTTTCATGTTCAGAAGATCGGGGACTTGTACAGCTCCCCCTATTCTTGTGCAGCCAGAAATAGCTGTGCAGATAGAGCATGCCTGCCATGATTATGCTGGGCATCCATCCTCCTATATTCACATACACGTGTGCATCCTTGAACCAGATGCTCATAAATGAACTGAAGGTATTGGGGCGCCTGGGTGGCTCAGTCTGCTAAGCATCCAACTCTTGGTTTGGCCCAGGTCATGATCTCACAGTTTCATGGGTTTGAGCCCTGAGTTGGACTCTGTGCAAGCAGTGTGGAGCCTGTTTGGGATTCTCTGTCTCCCTCTCTCTCTCTCACTCTCTCTCGCTCGCTCTCTGCATTCTCTCTCTCCCCCACTCACATTGTCTCTGTCTCTCTCAAAATAATTAAATAAACTTAAAAAAAATTGAACTGAAGGTATTGTCCTGCCGCTTGCAATTTTCGCTCAGCACTCAGCTTTTGAGATCTACCCTTGATGACCTAAATAGCTCCATCTCGTTTATTTTAATGACTCTCTAGTATTCGGTCACATGAATATACCACCACTTATTATCCATTCCTTTATTGATGGTCACTTTGGTTAGTTGCAATTTTTTTTTACTGTTTCACTATTTTTACTACTGTAGTTTTAGGGAGGGCTAGAATGAGCGTTTCTGAATGTTTTTCTCCTTTTGCAGACAAATGTGCGAGTTTCTCTTGAAGCATATTTATTTAATTGCTGCACCAGGAAATGAACATACTTAGTTTTACCAGATACTCCCAAATGGTTTCCAAAATGTTTCTACTTCATGTTCTTATATTTAGTCCCTGAGAACTCGGGAGGAAACTGTAAAACATTTACATTAGACTTTCTAAAGAGACTCTTGTTCATGTAGCACTAGGTTGCAAACCCCCAGACTCTTTGAAGGTAGAAAATGAGGCTTAGATTTGCAACAACGTGAATGGAACTAGAATGTATTATGCTCAGCGAAATTAGTCAGTCAGAGAAAGACAAATATCATTTGACTTCACTCATATGTGGAATTTAAGATACAAAACAGATGAACCTAAGGGAAGGGAAGCAAAAATAATATATAAACAGGGAGGGGGGCAATATATAAGAGACTCTTAAATACAGACAACAAACAAGAAATTGTTAAATACAGAGAATAAACTGAGGGTGCTGGAGGGATTGTAGGTGGGGAATGGGCTAAATGGGCAAGGGGCGTTAAGGAATACACTTGTTGGGATAAGTACTGGGTATATGTAGGGGATGAATCACTGGATTCTACTCCTGAAATGATTATTGCGCTATATCCTAACTTGTATGTAAATTTTAAAAATAAAAAAATAAAATAAATTAAATAAATAAAAAATAAAAGAAAATGAGGCTTAGGTTAGCCCAAGAGGCTTCTAGGTTTGCCATGGGAGGCTGAGAATGAATGCGGCTATCAAAATTGGATTTTCAAACATTATTTAAAGCATAGAACATGGTAATAATATAATGTTTAGTTAAAAAAAAAAGGACGCAAAGCAGTCTTACATTATATCCCAATTTTGTGCATGCATACATATCTGAAAAATGGTAGAAGAACTAATAACAGTGATAACAGTGATAATAGTCTCTCTTTCTGGGTGAGTTTGTTTTTTTTCTTCTCCATAATTCGATCTCAGCTGGGAACATGCACATCAGGCAACTCAAAGTTTTCACCCCCTATGCCTGCCTGCAAATGACTACAAATGCACTGTGAATATTGATTTGGGGGTTACAAAGAAATTTCATCAAATAAGCAAATTTTCAAATACAGAATCCATGAGTAATGAAGAGGAACTGTATATAGTTATGCAAATCTGTGACACAAATTATAAATGGCAGCAATATCTAAACAAGATCCTATTATTAAAACCTAATAATTTGGGGTATTCATTCAAGTGGCAGACATCAACTGCCTTCAATCCTGCTGAGACTTCTTGTGGCATTTAGCTGACCATGCAGCAAAGGGTAGATTTTTCACCCTTCACTGGAAGGCCCCAAGCCTCATGGATCTCCCTTTTTAAAAAAAATTTTTTAATGTTTATTTTTGAGAGAGACAGAGCACAAATGGGGGAAGGGCAGAGAGAGAGGGAGACACAGAATCTGAAGCAGGCTCCAGGCTCTGGGCTTTCAGCACAGAGCCCGATGTGGGGCTCGAACCCACAAACCATGAGATCATGACCTGAGCCGAAGTCAGATGCTTAACCAACAGAGCCACCCAGGCACCCCTCAGGGGTCTCCCTTTAGTCTTTCAACATAAAATACAACCAGGAAATTTTGTTTTCAGGAATCTTTTCTTCTTTAGAGAAACCAGGGCTATGTAGGTTGCTCTTTCCACTCTACTTATTTTTTGTTGTAAGCAATCTCTGAATTTTAAAGTCTAGAAAGGATCCCATGTGTACACTTTTAATTGGTTTAATTTCTCCTTGTATAAGAGAGATTAAGTTTTAAGAGAAACATTTTTTGTAATGAGACATTGAAGAAAGGAGTTAGCATACCAAAATATAATCCACCATTTTGAAAGATTTAAGATCTCATATCTATTTTTTTCAGGGCCCCTGGGTGGCTCAGTTGGTTAAGCAACCAATTTCGGCTCAGGTCACAATTTCATGGTTCATGAGATCAAGCCCAGGTCACAATTTCACGGTTCACGAGATCAAGCCCCACCTTTGGGGTCTCGCTGAGTGTGGAGCCTGCTTGAGATTCTCTCCCTCCCTCTCCCTGTGCTCTTCCCCCTGCCCTGCCCCTCTGCCCTTCCCCTGCTTCCCTGCTTTCTCTCTCTCTCTCTCTCTCTCTCTCTCTCTCTCTCTCTCTCTCTCAAAACAAAACAACTTCCAACACTATATTTTCTGAATTTTTTTTAGCAGCAGGCAAAAGTTTATCACAGTATAAGCTCAGAAAATAAGAATAGTATGAAAACTCTCTTTACAGAGAGGGGACTTTCGAAAGTCTGAAATTTTTAAGATTACAAAATGCTTGATGGTAATTATCTTTTTAAAGCCAGTCTAATTTTTAATGATTTTAATCTATCATAGATGGGTAGCTCTTTCTTTCTTCTTTGTTATGACTATTCTCAAGTCCTAAAGCATTCCAAGATAACACTGCAGGAAAATGCACTGGCTCCAAGAACCTTGTGGAAAGTCTCCTAGAAACTCATTGATATGGAAAGGATGAATATTGAACGCAGTGAAAGCAATCACTTTGGTGGAGTCCCAGAAGATTTAAATGCATAAACATAAGCCTTGTGATGTCTGGGAACTACAACGGCCAATATAAATAAATCATCTGTAAAACGGTAACATGAAACAAAATACAAAAAGAGGTAGGAAAATGAAAGAAATTACTTTTACCAATATGTTTCTCAAATAAGGGGAAGGAGGGTGAGGAAATAAATCATAGACTGGGTGTTTTTAAGAAGGCTTAGTAACAATTGAAGTACATTGTTTTAACCTTCTGAAATTTACAGATGTTTACCACAGAAAGTCAGAGTGTATACAACCCTGCCTGACATTTGAATCAACACACACACACACACACACACACACACACACACGTGCCTTTTTCAAACCAGGTCTTTTAAAAATCTCCCATTAAGAAGACTTAGTAAATGGAAAACAACATGAATTATTGACTTACTTTATCCAAGCAGTGAAAACCATGCAAAATGCTTAGCTTTTTGGTGCAGACATATTTCCCCGTGTCAGGCCCTCAGGTTTAGATTCAAATGGCATCAATGCAGTTCTAGCTGCAAAATCTCAAATGCAACCCAGGCAATAGAATTAAAGGAACGGACTGCCTTTGACAGCAACATCAGAAACAAACACAGAGGCATCTGGGTGGCTCAGTCCGTTAGTTGTCCAACTTTGGCTCAGGTCATGATCTCACAGTTCGTGAGTTCAAGCCCCGTGCCAGGCTCTGTGCTGACAGCTCAGAGCCTGGAGCCTGCCTCAGATTCTGTGTCTCCCTCTCTCTTTGCTCTTCCCCTATTCTCACTCTGTCTCTTTCTCTCTCTCCCTCTCAAAAATAAATAAACATTAAAAAAAAGAAGCTGAACAACACAATGACAATCTCATTTTTAAATAAATACAAGATCCCTGAAGCCAAGTCTACCCTGTATGTTAACTAACTTTAGAATAGAAAAAAACAAAATAATACATAATAAATAAATAAATAAAACATTTATGATTTCAAAGTGAGACTGTCGCCGTGATTTTCAGTTTAGGAGAGAAGTGGTGAGGTAGGGAGCTGAACGTAGGAAAATGAATACCCAAAGGAGTGAAGACCACAGTAATTTTGCTTCTAAAGGAGTACAGGTCAAATGAGGGTCCAAAATTATAACGTTGAGTTGCAGGATCAGAACTGGTTTGTAAAAGATATCCTGGGCGCCTGGGTGGCTCAGTTGGTTAAGAGTCTGACTTCCGCTCAGGTCGTGATCTCACAGTCCGTGGGTTCCAGCCTCGCGTCAGGCTCCATGCTGACAGCTCAGAGGCTGGAGCCTGCTTTAGATTCTGTATCTCCCTCTCTCTCTGCCCCTTCCCCGCTCATTCTCTGTCTCTCTCTCTCTCAAAATAAAATAAAGACATTAAAAAAAAAAAGATGTAATCCTGAAGAATCAATGCAGAAGAACCAGAACCTGAAGGGTCAGAAGGGTCAGACAATGTCTGGGGTTCTCCCTCGTCAAGCTGCTCTCCTCTCCCTGTGATTCCCTTAGCTCTGAAAGTTGGTTTGCTTAACCCAGTTTCAGTCCAATTTACCTTTTTAATTCTTCAAATTTACTCTTGGCGAAGGTAACTGAAAGCTTTAATTTCTTTCTAAAATGACCTCATTTTTAAAAAGTGTCTTTAAAAGCTCAATGTCTTTAAAAGATCTGCGTGACCATCAAAATGTTTCTCTTTTTCTTTTGCAAGTCTGCTAACAATGAGTCTTGGGAAATAGGCCTAAGTTTACAATCAACATGACCAGCATAAGCAAAACACAAGTGCTTGGCCAAGTGCCCCTAATGACACCAAAGGCCACAGGAGGGCAGGTCAACATGTACCTTGAAATGATGATCATTCTTTGCTTTTGCAAAGGATGGTTAATATCTTTAGGGCCTGCTTTTATTGACTGGCTGTTAAATTACAATGCATGTTCATTTTAACAAATAAAAGCCTACAAAAGCATGCTATAGAAGGATACCAAAGATTCTAGGACCATTATTTGCTAGCAGCTGCTAGTCTCATGAGAAATGGAGTTGGTGTGCAGATTCACCACCCCATCCCTGGGGGAGGAGCAATCCCTGTCCCGAACAGTTTATTGCCAGTGACAAAAAGAGAGACTCAGGGGCCAAAGATGCAAAGCTTGCTTTGTGTTTATCCGTGTATGTATATTTATATCTTTACGTAGATCTAGACATATACATATGAAGCAGTGTGTGTGTGTGTGTGTGTGTGTGTACATCCTCCCTATAACTATATAGTTTATGTATGCAACACAACACATATAGAAAATGTTTGTTTTTATAGTATCAAAACAAAGGAGGAAATGGAATCATACATTATTCTGCAACATGCCTTTTCACTAAGTGTATCATGACTTCCCTCATTAAATCTGAGGAAATCAGGGACCAGAGAGGTAAAATGAGTACTCTATAACTGGGGATCATTCAATGGCCAAGCAGAATTGAAATCTTTATGTCTCCGTCCACTACACTGCCTGGCTTAGACTCTCCCCTCAGCAGCACAGATCCTGCCTGAGATGGGGTTTGGTATATGTGAGACCTTTGCGGGTGCAAAGCCCCGCAACTTCTGCTCCTCTGCAAAAGTGCAGTCTCACCCCAGATCCTGCAGAGCCGAGGCATCTGACAAGGCAAGTCCATTCTTTTCATTTCTGTTTAGCCAAAGGAAGACAAGTCCCAGGGAAGGTCCCTAGGACTAAAAGTATCAGACACCTCTGAGGCAGAATAAATAAATGGTACTGAGGAAATGACTCTAAAAATTCCATCCTCTCTAATCCTTGTCTCAAAGTCTATATGTATCCAATGCAGACATCTATTTATCATAGTGGAAGATGGCAGCTTTGTTTCATGAACCTCAAAGATGACAGTCCCATAAATGTGTCTATTCTCAAAACAGTGCTATTTCTCACTTTAGGGGAATGTTTTCTCGGTGTCTTTATCTTGTCATTCTGTATAATTTATACAAAAAAAAAATCAGAGGGCAGTTGTCTGATGGTACATTGTATTTCTCAGGATTGTTTAAGGACAGAGAATGTGTAGGGGCACCTGGGTGGCTCAGTTGGTTAAGCATCCGACTTCGGCTCAGGTCATGATCTCTTGGTTTGAGGGTTCAAACCCCACGTCAGGCTGTGTGCTGACAGCTAAGAGCCTGGAGCCTGCTTCTGATTTTGTGTCTCCCTCTCTCTCTGCCCCTCCTCTGCTTGTGCTCTGTCTCTCTCTGTGTCTCAAAAATGAAAAAAAATTTTAATTAAAAAAGAACAGAGAATGTGTATGCCCATAACAAATTTTTGGTGCCTATCATGAAATGAATAAATGACATTAACATGTACACAAGATCTTCTAAGTGAACTGTGACATATCATATTGCAACAATTGAGAAACAACATTCTATTAGTAACTAGTCTGTCTGCTCTTCTCTCACTCACATCTTGTCAGTATATTCTCAACACAGTAGCCAGAGTGATGCTGTTAAAACAGAAGATGAAACCACCCATTGAGTCCCAACTATGCTACAGGGGTGGTAATGCTGAGTGCTTTGAAGAAAAATAAAACAGGATAAGGGACTAGAGAGGGAGAGGCACCCCTTCAGATAACATAGTCAGACACGGCCTCATTGAAGAGGCGGCGTGAGGGCAGAGTCTAAACCAAGTGAGGGAGTGAGACATGGATAGAACAGGGGCTGAAGGAAAAGACAAGACGTGAGTCCGTAGCAAACAGCACAATCTCAATGCTCTACTTATAGAAATGCACTTCTCTAAATGGGCACTAGTTACTTTCCTTCCCTACTCAATTAGCCATCCCATTGTATCTTCATGTCTGCTCCCCAAAAAAGGTATTAAATGAAGAGTTCCCATATAACCGACGCCATGGACTCTCATCTCCCTTGGAGTAAATGCCAAAGTTCTTTCAATGGCCTCAAAGTCCTCCCACTCTGTCCTGCCTCCGACCTCCTCACCCCTTTGCCCAATTCCCTCTCTGACCCTTGTTCCCCCTCCCCTCCCCTTCCTCATTCAATTCAACCTGTATGGCCTGCTTAGTGTTCTTGGAACATTTCAGCTTCAGGATCTTAGCACCGTGCTGTCATTTGTATGGAATGCCCTTCACCCACCTGCTTGTTATGACTCACTCCCATACCTCTTTCTGGTCTTGACTCAAATGTTGCCTTCTCAGGAATTCTTTCCTGGCTAACCTTTCTAAAATTGCAGGCCCACCCCCACCCCCACCCCCCTCCACACACACACACACACACACACACACACACTCAACTCCTTATCTCTCTCTCTCTCTCTCCCCTGCCTTATTTTTCTCCTTAGGGCTTCACATTACCCAGCATACTATAGTCTATAATCTTATCTAATTTTCTTATCTCTCCATGAGGTCAAGGATTTCTTGTTCTGGAGGGATTTTGGTATGGGTTTGGTTGTTGTTGTAGCTGTTTTCCCCTCGCTGCTTTATCACCAACACCTAGGACAGTACCAAGCAACATGTTAGGCACTCAAGAAATAGTGGTTGGTTGAATGAATGAGTGACAACTGTACTCAACCAAATGATCAGCTTTTTGACACTACCTAGCATTTCAGTGAGTCACACCAGAGCCATGGACACCTGAAGCCAGTTTTTCCAACCATAAGCACCCCAGGTGACATAAGAGTTAACCTGGGTTTAGTTTATGACTGGTCAAATGCACCGTGCATTTCTTATATTAGGGTTTGCCAGGGTCCAAGATAGTTATAAGGTTGGGATGTTAAGCCAGCCAAATATGCCAAGGGGAGCCAAAGTATGACTAGACGAAGCCCTTGTACTGGGTAGTTCCAGCTGGAGGACTGTGCAACTCTCGAGGGGGAAAGGCCTCCCTCTCTCTCCTCAGTAAAGACCTGCTGGAGAATGGACTGGACACTGGTAGGTTGGCTTCCAGTAGAGTGGCTCTTCAAGGCTCCCATCCGAGAATCCTCATTATAGTGGGTTCACATCTGCCCTTTTCCCTCCTCCTCCGTGCTTGACAACAAGAGTCCTCTCAACTCTGCTCCCCTTAAGGAACTTGTTGCTGCCCTCCACTGGAAGGGTAGATAAGACCTATTTTTCCTTATTGCGATGTGAGCAGGGCAGACCATGGGAACCCTATGGACTCCCTACAACCAGAAGGAAAGTTGACCCCACCCAGCCACTAGAAGAATCTTTTGAAAATCTTCACCCCTTTGTTATCCATCCTGTGGCATATCTAACCCTCTTTGGTTTCCATAAATGCTGGTTCATAAATTAATGACCTATTATTAATGTCTCTGGTCAATATAGAGCATTTATTCCAGAGTTCTCTGCAAGACTGTGGGCATTATATCTTGTTGGTAATTAGATTATGCCCTACGGATCTGTGGATAAACCTAAGCCTGTCTCAGGTGTCATGTTTCAGAATCCTAAGTATAAAAATCCATAACTGGCTGCCTTCTTAAGAACAAAGAGAATGATGGCTTATCTGCTCCGAGAAGGATATGCAAGAGGAACACAGACAAAGAATTGTTGCCGTAGGGAAATGAGATTTTAAAATGACCTGAGAAAACCTGATGGTACGGTGCTTGCACGTGAACCCTGACAGTATGAAAACCAAGCTAGGAACATGCTATTCAATGCTTATGCAAATATGCTCAGGAAAGCACTCTGAAACTACTGTGAGCTCCCTCTGGATGCTGGAGAATTGTGAAGATAATCACCTGTGACACTCAGCCTTTCCTTGAGACACAATTTTAAACAACTGACCTTATTTCTGAGTTGAGTGGATGCCAAAATTGAATTTCTGCTCAGTTGGAACCAAGTCCATTCCTAGCCATCTCTCAAGCGAGTTGGCAATACTTGCTTTGAATTCTTTGTCCCACTTATGCAGAATTAATTTGTAGTCATTTTGAAGCCTTTCCCCTTTGGACCAGGAAGTGCTGAGGAAGAAGTGGGGTGTCTGTCGGGTCTCATATTAACCTCTTGGTCTGTGTGTCTGCTTGGCTTTCTATTTCCTTCGGAGGCGTGTTCACTTAACACGGTGAACAAGGCTCCATTAAGGTTCACCTGAATTCCACAAGGATTTGTGGAATAATCACCCTAGGTCGGGTGCTCTGAAAAACACTGGGGCCGAGGGGCTGGGGTTTACAAGAC